>OX327001.1:15775000-16975000 GCA_946800695.1 Geum urbanum
GACGACGTAGATTCATTGATTCCATATCTTTGCGCGCTTTAGGAGTATCTTTAGTCTTGAACTTAATACCGAGAATTGTTCCCACCATGCTGTCGCATACATTCTTTTCTATGTGCATCGCGTCCAAGTTATTACTCAGCTTCAACTTCGACTAGTAAGGGAGTTCAAAGAATATACTCTTGTGATTCCAATAGCGGAGATCATGTGGAGGAATTGGATTGCATTTCTTTACATCCGCGTCATTGGTCAACACACCAAAGTCGAAATAGCTCAATCTCTCTAAAATCTCTTCGCCCGACCAACTACGGGGTTTATGATCGTTCTCTACCATCCCGTCGAAATGAGCTTCCTCCTGTCGCCACGGGTGGTCGTGAGGAAGCCATCTACGGTGACCCAAGTAACACACCTTCCCCGCGTGCCAACTATAGTTCACGTCGTCCAAACATATAGGACATCCATTATATCCTTTTGTCCTGCAGGCTGCCAACATCCCATACGCTGGAAAATCGCTGATCGTCCACATTACGGTAGCCCTCATCATGAACATCGTGTCAGTGAATTTTTCATAAGTTGAGACTCCATTTTTCCACAAAAGTTTCAGCTCGTCGATCAAAGGTCTGAGGTAGACATCTAAGCACTTCCCTGGAGATTTAGGACCTGGAATTAGTACAGTAAGGAAATTAAATTCCTTGTTCATGCACATCCACGGAGGCAAGTTATACGGCATCAGAATAACTGGCCAAGTGCTGACGGCAGAGCTATTACTACCCCAAGGATGAATCCGTCTGTAGATAGTCTGAGTCTAACATTTCTAACCTTACAGCAAAGTCTCCAAATTCTCTGTCGAAATGTTTGAAACCCTCCCCATCTGCGGTGTGTCGCAGGACATCGTCATCTATTCGCTTTTCTGCGTACCATCGCATCGTCTCTGCTGTGTGTAAAGACATGTACAGGCGCTGCAATATGGGAATCAAGGGAAAATATCAAATAACTTTCACAGGAATTCTCTTTTTCGAACTCTTCCTATTCAGCTCATATCTGTACTGGCCACATACGGGACAATAGTCCAAATCTTTATACTCTTTGTAAAAAAGAACACAATCATTCGGACATGCGTCAATTATCCTGTACTTTAGGCTGAGGCTGCTCAAGATATTTCTAACCATATAATGAGATTTAGGAAGATTGTGATTATCAGGAAGCAACTTACATATTTGCTCCTGAATTTCGTCAAAAGCACTGACTGACATTTTGTGCTTCACTTTTATCTTCATTTGCTCCATCATATATTGTAACACATTCTCTCGACATCCAGGGAACACCGGGGTCTGCGCTTCAAGTAGCACCCGGTTGTACTTATCCATCTCACTAGTGTCAGTGGCCAAGCTAGCAGCGAGGAATGTGTCATCATGCTCATGAGTGGTACTGTAACCTCCCTCTTGGTGTTGGTGTCCACCATGACTAAATCCCGGAAACGCATCATGGACCAAATCTGCAGTTGGGTTGCAAGCAGGGGGGCCGGCACCACTGCCGCTGGATGAGGCACCCTGGTAACTGTACCCTGAGTTGAAGTCTGCTAAGCTGAAGTCTACTGCTTCACCATGCTCGCTCCATATAGTGTAACTCCACATCATACCATTTTCGTACAGGTGTTGCACCATAACATTAACCTCCACATACTGACAATTAAGAGATTTCTGGCACGGACACCTGAAACGTTTCTTTCCCTGACCATGTTCTATCGCAAAATTCACAAATTCGCTAATTCCATCTATATACTGGATATCACATCTATTCTGCAACTTCATCCAACTCTTGTGCATACTTCTACAAAATATTATAATTAATTAATTATTACATATATATTAGTCAATTAACTATTAATTATACGTACTTGATCTACATCAATTACGTACTTTAATATGTCTAGCTAACATACTTGCATGTATGTACGTTTTAACTAAATATTAACCAAATTTTAAAAATCCATACATATATACGTACTACAGGTCTATAATTAACTAATATATATATCATCAATTTCCTAACTTAATATATTAATTATATATTAGACGTACTAATTAATTATTAACAATGGGTACATGCAATTAATTATATATATAAACCTACGTTAATGATGTTGGAAAATTAACTGCGTACGTACCTGGCCTTCTCCGATATATGACAAATTAATCTATGGTCGAAGCTGAAGATCGATATATATAGTGCTATCTAGCTACCTAGGTAGCTAGCTAGCTAGGACGCCGTCGTTTGCATTGCGTGCACTCGTGAGGCGCTGATCAAGACATGAAGAGATTATGATCGATCAGTTGAGAGATGAGTGAGCGGAGAGGAAGAGAGTTTGGCATTGGCCTTATATAATGCTTCACTTAGACGACGGAGGTGTCGGTATGTCGTCTAAGTGGCCACTCGGACCACGGCGTGTCGGTCCGTTGGCCAAGTGGAGCTTGGACGACGGAGATAGTCGTCTCTGTCGTCCAAATTCACACTTGGACCTCGGAGAATTCTTCGTTGTCCAGGTGGAGCTTGGACCACGGATATAATCGGCTCCGTCGTCCACGTTACACTTGGACCGCGGAGAATTCTCCGTCGTCCAAGTTACACTTGGACCACGGAACGTTTACGTTTTCGTGGTCTAAGTGTTGTTTTCTTGTAGTGAATTCTTCTCTAGAATGGGTATTTTCTACTTCTAAGAACATACCACATTTAACTTCTATGAAGATGTTAGTAAGTTTTATGCAAGTTTAATCTGATACTTATATATATGCAGCTTTCCAAAATTCAATGCTCATCCACCGTAAAGTTTCATTGTCAAATAAGTATAGGAAGATAGTGAATTAAAGCTCACAAGTAGTCAACCTAGCTAAGAAGATAACATTTTGTTTAATTAAGTTATTTCCTAGAGTTGAAGAAATGGACGTACATGCCACTTCCGCTCCTTTTGTATTACTTGGAACTCTTAGCTAGTGTATGGAGGTTTACCTTTGAGATTCCAATTTGGCAATTTCCATATGCATGTGACAAAGTTCAAAAGAGTTTGCTCGGAATCTCCTTTATTTTTAGACGTGATCATCACTGCATGAGCTCAATTACATGTGAGCATTTGGTAGGGTTTACATAAAGGATAACTAAAGCCTAAAGGTTGTGGATATGCACGAAAGAAAAAGAGGGACTCATTTTTTGTGGCAGAGAAGTCTACTCATCTGGGTGTTTCGAAACTTCGAGTTATCTTTATTTTTTTCGAGTGCATTTTTGTGTAATTTACTAATGTGCAGGTTAAATTTTGCCCTAATTTTTTCTTTTATGTCTCTTGCACATATCACTTAGCTCATGAAAATCAACCACACACCACTGAACAACATAGTGTTTTTTTTCCCTTTGAAAACCTGAACTGCATGCACATCGTAGAATATATCTTTTTGTAGCATCTAGTTTACTGGTCTTGTAACCATAATATCAGATTTTTGACAAAAGCAACTGCAAAAAATAAAAACCATACCACGAAGTAAAAAGGCATGATAAAAAAGAAATAGAGATTAGAAAAATGATAAGTTGCCTTAAAGAAGGCCTAAGTTTCTTGGCCTAGCTTAATTAATTCTTGGTGGCATGTCTTATCTCATCGATACTTGCCAAATCAATATGTTTGATTCCACATCATTATCACCTAAAACTATCTTTATCATTCTAAATCTTCTAAATCTAATTAAGAATTCAAAATCACAATCTTTTCTAAATTCCAAAAAAATAATTCACAGATTGTAAATATAGTGTTTGACCATCCCTTGCTATTCACTCATCCCGACAATAGGTCCCAAACTTCTATTTCCATGTATTTTTAGTAGTCAGAGAGTTACAGGTATCAATCGATCATCTAGAGCTAGTTTTGGTCCGAGCAAATCTAATTCGATGGTTACGGATCCTTGATAGAGTAATTCATTGATAAGAGTTAGAATCAACAATATATAGATTTGTTTAGATACTGTAGCATGCTTATTGAGGGAGATCAATGAAGACTTGAAATAAAAGCATCATGGTACATAAATGGGAAGAAAAATAAGAAGAATTGTGATGGCAAGGTTGATCTTGATCTCTACGTAAACATTTCTGGGTTCGTGAATATTCGAACGATCTATTGATGGAGTAGATTTCTGAATTTCTATTATATATTAATACCTTACACATGATTGAATTTGTATGTATGGAGTCCAAAAATTCGTTCACGATTGAATTGATTGATTAACCATTCACTCAAATCGTTTGACAAATATTGAACAATTTTCTAGATTTCTTATAAACTAGCTAGGGTTCTATATGATTTTGGTTTTAATTGTTTTTTTACCTTTGGTTTTAAGTCATTATATATAAACCTCATAATCTCTCTCTCTCTCTCTCCTAAATTCAGTCACAAAAACTCTCTCTCCCCCAAAACTCTAGCAGAGCCTCCTCCTCTTCTTCTCCTCTTCTACTTCGACGAATCTCTATGGCGGCGACTTCAAAACCTTTATTGAGAAAGGAAAAATGAGAATAAGAGTCACTTAAATAACAAGAGTAGGACCTTAGACTACGGTCAATTACATGACCGAGCTCGACGGCGGAGTGACTAGGTCGTTCGGGCTCAAAGGAAGGGTCAGCCATGGCTCAAAGTTAGTCTCTGCTCCATCTCTCTCTCTCTCTCTCTCTCTCTCTTTCACTCTCTCTCTCTCTCTCTCTCTCTCTCTCTCTCTGTTGGAGCATAGTCTGTGGTAGTGTTTGCTTTGGTTTGGTTGGGTTGTTACGCAAAAGTTGTTGTGTTTTGGTTGTTACGTACGTAGTAGTATCTATAATAATCTGTGGTAGTACATATGTTACTCTGTAGTAGTATGTACAGACTGTAGTGTGCTTTGGTTGTTAGGCAGATTGTTGTGTTTTGGTTGTTACGTACGTAGTAGTGTCTATAATAATTTGTGGTAGTACATATGTTACTCTGTAGTAGTATGTACAGACTGTAGTGTGCTCTGTAGTAGTTTGCAGTATTGTATATGAGTAGTATGTAGTCCGCTCTGTAGTAGTTTATAATGTGTTTTGTAGTAGTTTGTAGTGTGCTCTGTAGTAGTTTGTAGTGTTGTCTGTGAGTAGTATGTAGTCCGCTGTGTAGTAGTTTGTAATATGCTTTGTAGTAGTTTGTAGTGTGCTTTGTAGTAGTTTGTAGTGTTGTTTGTGAGTAGTATGTAGTGTACTCTGTAGTAGTCTGTAGTAGTTTGTAAGTAGTTTTGATGATCTATTTTATTGTTTTGCAAAAATGGCACAAATGGAAGACCCTAAGAAACCCAAAGTCCAAATAAGATTGACATTAAGAGACTTTTGCAAAGTCATGGGTGAACTTCATAAAAAATTGCCTCCAAAAACAGTGAGGACGTTGCAAAAAATACCATTTGGCAGTTTCATAAAAAATACTACAACAATTTGTTGAAAGTACTACTGTAGTTTTCAGAAAATACTACTCTAGTTGTTGGATAGTACTACTCTACTGGAACTTATGCATTCTAACTAAAACTTTGTTGAAAGTACTACTGTAGTTTTCAGAAAGTACTACTCTAGTTGTTGGATAGTACTACTCTACTGGGACTTAATGCATTCTAATTAAAATTTTGTTGAAAGTACTACTGTAGTTTTCAGAAAGTACTACTCTAGTTGTTGGATAGTACTACTTTACTGGAACTTTATGCATAAAAAATATGGATAAAAAAAGTGACCTTAATTAGGATAAAAAATATAAAATGACCTGAAAAGTTAATATAAAGAGGCAAAATTTGAAAGACAGAAAATATGGATAAAAAATGACCTTAATTAAGATAAAAATATAAATGATCTTCAAAGTAAATATAAAAGGGCAAAATTGGAAAGACAGAAAATATGAATTAAAGAAAGTGACCTTAATTAGGATAAAAAGTTTAAATAACCTTATGTGTAAAGTAGGGTCTCTAAATGACCTTATATGTAATTATCTATTATAAAAATTGGTTCTATATGATTTTGGTTTTAATTGTTTTTTTACCTTTGGTTTTACGCAATTTGAAAAAAAAAAAAAAGATGGAAGAAGAAAAATGATAGGGTGAGATTGGTTTATAAAAATTTGACATGGTGGACATGAATATAAAACCTAAATTATTATGTGACATGGAATTAACATCTAAGATTAAGGCCAAAGCCTTTCTTAAAGCTTCGTAGTATTGCTCATAGAGATTATTAGTCATTTATGGGAACTTGTCAAACTATTTTTCGGAGCATTTGATCGCGGACACCGGTGTTCTTGACCCCTGACTTAAAACTAAACTGATCACACTCGATCGATCATATTCCATGTTCATAAGAAGATAATTTGCAGGCAGCAGGAAACTTCCTTGCTAGTATATCATCGTGGAAAAAGCCCTAAAAACAAAAGACAGCGAGATGAAGAAAGAGAGGAGTCGATCAAGTCCCCATTGATAAAGGTCGTCGTTTCTATGATTAGAAATTCTCTTTCAAGTGTCAAGAGCTGTGGGGGAAAAGTTTCAAAGTTGAATGCAGAAAAGCTCTTTGGTTTTTCCTATGCCCTACTTTTTTGTCCTAAAAGACTAAAGTTTCAACGATGAGACAAAGTTCAAAGACTAATTGAACAAGGGTCGTCGGTTGTCACTTCATCGCCATAGTTTAGTGAAGAACATAGTCTTAATGAATATCCGAAGTCAATTTTGGTCCATAATTTTAAAAATCACAAATAGAATGTGTAAATGAGAGCAATTTAAATAATGATGTCCAAATTGGGATATTATCAAGTACCAAGGACTATGTCATATCTTTATTTACCACTTACAAACCAAATTTACAATATATTTGATAAAAGATTTACAATATTTAGAAAAATATTATCACAATGATCACATATTTTTATGATTATTTATGATGTTTATAACTAATTGAATCAAGTTTATGACTTTGAGAACAATTCTTTTCAAAAGTTGTAATTAGATTTTAAAGTAGCAATTACGTACCTTAAATACAACTAAAATTGTACAAGTAAGAACTTAGATTACCACTATGACCACAAAGTTGTTCTCAAGTGGTAAATGATACCCATGGGTACTTAAGAATTTTTCGTCCAAAATAAGTTTGGACTAAAGTATTTTTCAATTTTAATAGTTAGATTTTTTTTTGTCTACTTTCCTAATTCTAATTACATAACATAGGGCTAAAAAGTGATGGAGCTTGGGGTCGTAATACTCTGATGGGAGACACATGGGTTGTGATTATAAATTGCCATCCAGGCTTTGTAGTTATGTAAGCCGTGTCATGTGTGTGATATTTGGAGACACTTCGATACTTGAGGAACATTTGGGAACACCGTAGTGCCATGTGACATGTTTTAAAATATTGTTATGGGGACACTTGAAGACACATACTTCTTGGACACTTGGGAACACTTTAGCGCATCAAAATTATATGTTTAATATTCATTTTAACATAAATAATGAAAATTCCTAATTATTTTATTATGGTGACATAGATTAGAAGATTTGTTAATGAATATTTTTGATTATTTAACTCAGTTTTAATTTATTAAATGTAAACTATTAATATGTATTTAATTGTCATGTCCATGTCATACGTTTTTAGATTTAGCGGTATAGTTTCCCATGTCTGTGTTTGTACAACATAGCTTTGTAGCCCCTCAAGGAGGTTACGAAGAAGGTATGGCTCTCCTAGGATTTTTTCGGGCGGTTGTGATGGCGATCTTGCTTCCTCACCGCGATCTCTATGCAACATCGACTTTCTTTAGCGCTGCCTCTAGGACGTCCTTGTTTGGCATCGAGTCCTATTATGTTCGATGGGGGTTAGCCAGTTTCAAGTTTGGTTCTCTCGGAGAGATCTCGAATTTAAGGGTCGGGTTTGGATCAATCATCTATCTACGATCGGCGTGTGCTAGGCTGAAGGGATTTTCGGGGGAGGCGAAGGCTTTTGATGGTGCAGAGGTGGCTGGTAGTACAAGGCGGGTTAAGCCGATGTGTGGGCGATATTTGTTCTCTTTTGAGGCAAGGCTAGTTTTGTTAAGAGCAGTCACCACGCGACGGTGCTTTTGGATTGTGGATGGATTTGTGTCATCCATTGGCAGTGGGCGGAATTCTATAGTGGCGGCGAGTCGGGTTGTTGGATTGTTTGGCCCGTGGCAGTGGATTAGCTCTGTAATTGGTGGAGATGGTGATGGGCTGGTTCGGTCTTCCAATTTTGGGCCGACTGCTGGGCTTGAAATTGGTGGGCTGAGCATGCTAGGGTTTTAGTGGCCTGCTTGGGCTTGTGACCCAGGTGGATCTTTCTTCTGGCTCACTATTTGGTCTAGCTTCCATGCCTTCATCAAGGTGTTTTGTTGTCCCCTTTTAGTGTGGGAGAAGCTAATGCATAATTTAAATGAACTATTATTTTCTGGCTTTCTACCAATCTGCTTTTGGATTTCTCTAGCATTTTTCAGTTGGATAGGCATTTGGCTCAACAAAACCGAGCATATATATCGTAACCTATCTATCTATCTACATATATATTGTTCTTCGATCAGCAGTAAAATCAGGCTCGGCTGGCTTCTGAAGTAGCATAGGTGGTATTCTCTCTGGCACCCTTCCCTTTCTTGTACCAATACGCCGCAGCCGGACAGCATGCAGTCGATTAGCAGCAAACCGTGAGGCATAAATGGTGGCACTAAGACTTGGTGAGCTAGTCTCAGCCTCTGCAAGTGCATCTTGCAACCTATTCTCCTCTTGTCGTAGAGACTCTTCAAGTTTCTTCTCACCGTAACGGTGCCACGCTGCTTGTATGAAGCAAGCTGCCCAAGTTCTCCATTGTCGTGAGTAGTACCTGAATGTGTGGCTGAGCTGCTTGCTGTGAAGCCTTGGGAACTGGGATGCTACAAACTTCAAGTGATCTGCTTTCAAAGCAAAGGCTTCGACTTCACTAAGACCTTGGACAGTTCTAGTCGAAAGGGGAAGATTAGAAGATGTGTGTGGATCAAGAGCCCATGTGAGGAGCTTTTCACCACAGCAGTCACCCGCCTTGAGATATTCAGAGTTGAAGAACCTAGACCTTCCACCATTGGTGGTCATAGTCAATAGCTTCCCTCGAATGATGAAGAGAATTTCATCCACCGGGTCTCCTTCCCGAACAATGTAACTTTCCTCTGTATGGAGTACTACCTTGAGGCAGTCACACATAGCATCCAACAATTGTTCATTCATTTTCTCAAACATTGGAACCTTAAGTTCATTCATAGAAGTAATACCAAGTTACTAAATGCATGAATGTATGAACAATAAACCAAACACATGCAGGTAAAAAGCTAGGCACTCAAAAATTGATCATATGCGCACAACATTGACTCATGGACAAACTCACCCTCATTAGTAGAGCCAAGCAGAGATGGTGCTTTATGTCCCTTTTGAGGTCCTTTGGAAGATTACAGATCAAATTCTCTTCATCCACACCTCTGGTTTCTTGCCATATGTATTTTTTATACAGCCTTATACGCTCATTCAATTTCTCAGGGAGTAAACGGTGGGACATCCATTGTTCTGCATCTCTCCTTTTCATTCTCATCTCCTCCAATCGTCTAGTTGTAGTCTGCAGATATGTCTGATTAAAAAAAAAAAAAAACTAGGTCATCAGTTCATTGTACATTTGTACCAAAACCCAAAGGATGAGTAGTCAACTACTACAAGAATAAGTATAGACAATACTTATCAACCAGAAACTGGGAACCAGTTAGTTCTATATCATATCATTGACATTATAACATTATTACATGTTTAAAAAGTCTCAACGGAAAATACTACCTGCATATTCCCTATAAGAAGAGTAAATAACACCAAGCCTCCAACAGATATGAAGACTGCAAAGCAGATTTCCCAAACGTCTCTACTTGTTTTAAGGTTTTGGCCAATCGAACTGCAAAATGAACACCACTCAAGCATAAGTAAACTTAAACTAGCTTTAATTTGAAAGACAGTATATATTTACCTCAAATTCTGAAATCCCCACCAAAAGCAGTAAAACAACTTTAGATGGAAGTCTGTGCTTGACCTAACAATACCAGACTGCAGACCATCAAGGAATATTCCAAAATCAAATAAAGTTTTATCCTCTTTTAGAATTGGGCATGAAGAATTCAAGTATGCAGTCATTGCTGTCTTATTAAACTGCCTCCCCCCAGTATCACAGTACAGATCCTTTCTAGAGCATAGGGTTGTGTTCTTATTGCAATATTCTATCCAGCATGTGGTTTCTCGTTCTATACAAACCAAGTACCAAAATGCTCCAAGTACCTACGAGCCATTTTATCACTTAAACATTAGAACATTTAAGATCGACACTGTAAACATAATAGCAACTGAAGTCATTTCAAATGTCCACATAATGTGTAAGAATGCATGTGGTTATGCATCCAGTGTGTCTAGCAGAAAAGTTGCTCGAGCAATCATTCATGTGCATATTATAGATAGAGAATGCACAGCTTTAAACGATATTATTATCAAAACTTACATGACTAGCAAACATGTAAAGGAAAAGATTAAATGCAGTGCCTGCACATGCAGTTTCTGTAAGTATGCCAGAAGCCTTTGTTACTTCTCTATATAAGGGATATATACGAATAACTTGTTAATATCCGACATTTACAAACCTGCCCTCAAAATTTCAGAAAATTACGAGACCCCTAGATATAGAAAATAAATGACGCGAACAGGTTACTGCTCAGTACCGAGAACTATTGCTCGCATAACTCAGCTCCACTCACAAGAATTTTATAGAATTAATGACAGAGTAGAATGAGCTGAAATTTATAGAGAACAAACTAGAAACATTTAAATACATTTCCTAAAAATTTCAGAAATTTACGAGACTTCTAGATATGACAGACAAATCACACAAAACATCAAACTGCACAGTACAACATGCGAAGCTCGCCAGAGACCCATTCCTCTCGCAAGAATTTTTCAGAATTGATCATATATTGGAATGAGCTGAAATTTTAAGAGAACAATTTAGACACATGTAAAAACATCCTCTAAAAATTTCAAAAATTTACGAGACTTCAAACTATGTCAAATAATTTACATGAAACAGCATACTGTACAGTACCGAAATAACGAAAAAATTATACATAGACACTAAGGATATGATATAAACCCCACCCCACACTTGAAATTTGCATTGTCCTCAATGTAAAACAAAACTAAAACATACAATACATCAAACAAGCATGGAATGAGACACATAACACATCACAAATCACACTAAACATGGAGAAAAATAAAGCAAAGGAGAAAGATAGAGAGTTGAAGAATTTCAAATCTGGTTTTCCACGCTTCTCCATCAACATGGGTTGCCTCCTAAGTAGCGCTAAGTTTAACATCTTCAGCCAGACAGCAAGTCTCAACACTCCACACACAGAGATGCATCTCCAAGGGTTGCATCCTCAAAGACATGCTCCACAAAAGACTCATAGAATGGCTTGAGTCGATGTCCATTCACTTTAAATGTCTTCCCTGTTTTTGAACTTAAAATCTCGATGGCACCATGAGGAAAAACATTAGTGATAACGTAAGGTCCAGTCTATATACTTTTTAGCTTACCTGGAAACAAGCGTAGACGACTACTGAAGAGTAAAACTTTTTGACCAACAACAAATTCTTTTCTCTTAATATTCCGGTCATGAAAAGCTTTAGTCTTTTCCTTGTAAATTCTGCTGGACTCATAGGCATTGTGCCTAATCTCATCAAGCTCGTACAGCTGCAACTTCCTATGCAAACCCGCATCATCTATGTCAAAATTGAACTTCTTGACAGCCCAATATGCCTTGTGTTCCAACTCCACTGGAAGATGACAAGCTTTTCCATACACCAACCTATAAGGAGACATTCCAATAGGTGTCTTATATGCTGTCCTGTAAGCCCACAACGCTTCATCCAAGCGTTGGCTCCAATCCTTCCTTGTTGGTCCAACAGTCTTCTCCAGAATTTGCTTGATCTCCCTATTCGACACTTCCACTTGCCCGCTGGTTTGAGGATGATAAGGTGTGGCCACCTTATGTGTTACACTATACTTCCGGAGCAAGGCATCAAAGGTTCTATTGCAAAAATGAGATCCTCCATCGCTGATAATGCATCTAGGTGTTCCAAATCTAGCAAAAATATCTTTCAGAAAACAAAGAACAACCTTAGCATCGTTAGTGCGGGTGGCTTTAGCTTCCACCCACTTAGAAACATAATCCACAACGAGAAGAATATACAAATAACCTTGAGAATTAGGGAATGGTCCCATGAAATCAATACCCCACACATCAAATATTTCAACAACAAAAACAGGGTGTTGAGGCATTTGGTCTCTTGGGCCAATGTTACCTGTCATTTGGCATCTCTCACATGATTTGTACATGATGTGGGCGTCATGAAACAAAGTTGGCCAATAAAATCCACTCTCAAGCACTTTAAGAGCAGTCTTCTTCCATCCAAAATGTCCACCACCTGCATGTGAGTGACAGAAAGATAGAATAGATTGAAATTCAGACTCGGGTACACACCCGTGGATGATGGCATCAGTACAATGTTTCCAGAGGTATGGCTCATCCCATACGTAATACCTGGCTTCCTTGACCAGTTTGTCTTTCTGAGCTCTGCTGAAATTGGGTGGAATGTACTTACTCACCTTGTAGTTAACAATATCAGCATATCATGGCACCAAATCTTGGAGAACAAGGAGCTGTTCATCCGGAAAACTATCTCTGAGAGGAAGATTATCCTCTTCTGCATTGGAACCATGGGTGAGTCTACTTAAGTGATCCACCACCACATTTTCAGAACCCTTCTTGTCCTTGATCTCAATATCAAACTCTTGAAGTAAGAGCATCCATCGAATCAACCTGGGCTTGGCATCCTGTTTAGTCATCAAATATCTCAAAGCAGCATGGTCAGAAAATATTATAACTTTAGTTCCTAATAAATAAGATCTAAACTTTTCAAGAGCAAAAACCACTGCTAAGAGCTCCTTCTCTGTAGTTGAGTAATTCAACTGTGCATCATTTAAAGTACGGGAGGCATAATAGATGACATGTGGGAGTCTTTGTGGGCGTTGGCCAAGAACAGCGCCAACAGCATAGTTTGAAGCATCACACATGAGCTCAAATGGTAGACTCCAATCCGGTGCTTGAATGATGGGAGCTGTAGTGAGCAACTCCTTGAGCTTATTGAATGCTTGCAAGCACTCATCAGTGAAGTTGAAAGCTACATCTTTCTGGAGCAATGCACATAACGGTCTGGATATCTTGGAGAAATCCTTGATAAACCTGCGATAAAATCCTGCATGTCCAAGAAAAGATCTCACCTCCTTCACAGTGGAATGAGGGGGTAAGGTACGCACAATATCAACCTTAGCTTTATCAACCTCTATACCTCTAGCTGAAATAACATGTCCCAAAACTATACCCTGCTCCACCATAAAGTGGCATTTTTCCCAATTAAGTACAAGGTTAGGTTCTACACAACGCTCTAAAACCATAGCTACATTATGAAGACATGTGTCAAAAGAATCACCGAAAACAGAGAAATCATCCATAAATACCTCAATGATCTTTTCAACCATGTCTAAGAAAATACTTACCATGCACCTCTGAAATGTGGCAGGTGCGTTGCATAAACCAAATGGCATCCTCCTATAAGCAAAAGTGCCATAGGGACATGTGAATGTGGTCTTCTCTTGATCATCCTTATGTATGGCTATCTGGTTGTATCCTGAATATCCATCTAAGAAACAGTAGTATTCATGACCTGCCAACCTTTCCAACATCTGATCAATGAATGGGAGCGGAAAGTGATCTTTTCTTGTGGTGGCATTGAGCTTACGGTAGTCAATACACACTTTCCATCCCGTTTGGACTCTTTGAGGCACCAACACGTTCTCATCATTCTTTACCACTGTGATTCCTGAACGTTTGGGCACAACCTGCACAGGACTAATCCATTTGCTGTCAGAAATAGCATAAATGATACCTGCGTCTTGAAGCTTGACGACTTCTTTCTTGACAACTTCCATCATGGGAGGATTGAGACGACGTTGAGCTTCCTTTGTTGGTTTAGCTCCCTCCTCCAGATGGATCCTGTGGGTACACAATGTTGGGCAGATGCCCTTGATATCGGCTACTGTCCATCCAATGGCGACCTTGTACTCCCTAAGTACATTTAGTAACTTCTCCTCTTGTAACGTTGAGAGCTTGGAAGAGATGATGACTGGAAGTGTATCATCCTCCCCTAGGAAAACATACTTTAAATGCTCGGGAAGAAGTTTAAGCTCTAATGTGGGTGCCACTTGTATAAACGGAACAAGAACGTCATCTGAAATTGGAAGAGAAATGAGTTTAGAATATTTACCTTTCATAATTGGTAGGGATTCAAGTGCTTCTTCCATAGCATAATATTCCTCTTCCATTTCAAGATCCTCAGCCGAAGCTATCTCAAAAATAGGTTCAACTTTTTTCTCCTCGCCAAGCTTCAGACCTGGAACATCTTCTTTTCCGGATACCTCTATGACCTTCTTCAAATGATCCTCCTCCAATGAATAGTGAATGAATTCCTGCACAAAACTCTCAAAAGTGTCAACTGAACAACATGAATAAGCATCATCACTATTCGGATGTTTGAGAGCTTCATAAATATTGAAGTGGATTTTCTCCTCAGCTACTTCCATACTCAATGATCCATCAAAACAATCTATCTTTGTACGCGATGTTCTCAAGAACGGTCTCCCAAGAATCAATGGTATTTCTGATGGCATTGGCTCATGCTCCATCTCCAGCACAAAGAAATCTGCTGGGAATATCAAATCTCCCACCTGCACCAAAACATCCTCAATAATACCTTGCGGGTAGCAATTAGACCGATCAGCAAGTTTAATGGTGACACCTGTGGGAATAAGTTCTCCCATTTTCAACCTGTTATAAGCAATGTATGGCATTAAATTAATGTAAGCACCTAAATCAAGTAAAGCACCCGCAAACCTATGATCACCAATGGTACATGGGATCGTAAAACGTCCTGGATCACCTAACTTAGGTGGGAGCTTTCTTTGAAGCACAGTAGATACTCTCTCTCCCAAATCCACAGTCTCAGTTCCATAGAATTTTCTCTTTGTTGTGCACAAATCTTTCAGGAACTTTGCATACTGTGGTATCTGCTTGATCACATCCAACAATGGGATGTTTACTCCTACCTTTCTGAACACATCCAAGATCTCCTTCTCTTTTTCAACCTTCACCTGTTTCTTCAACCTGCTAGGAAAAGGTAAGTTAGGAATAATAGAAAGAGAAGGAGTAGAGGATACCTGACCTGATTTTTGATTTGTCAGTTCTTCTGTTTCAGGTGCATTTTCGACGGCTCGAATTGGGGTTCCTGCAAAATCTTCTGACGGCTTGTCCAACGGCTTGTAAGGGACAAGTTGTTCAAGCACGGGCTCCTCCCATTTTCTCTTTGTTAACTCGGGCAGTTCTTCCAACACCTTCCCACTCTTCAAAGTCATGGCATGAGCTTCGTATTTTGTGTTGGGATTGGGAAGAGTGTTACTAGGAAGACTTCCTTCCTTGACTTGAGCCATTGTTTGCTGCATTTGGCTCATTTGTCTCTCAAGAAAGTCAATTGATTTTCCTTGCTGTAGAGCTGTAGCCTTGAGTTCTTGAGTTGTGGCCTTGAGTTCTTGAGTTGTGGCCTTGATATCTTGGCGAAAGGCACTACTCTCCTCTCGTTCCTTCTTGTTGTCAAACATCATTTGTTGCATCAGGGCTGCCAAGGTAGAATTTTCTGATGATATTTGAGGTTGAGTTTGTTGTTGCTGAGGCATACGCCTTTGGCCAAACTGCTGCCCATCTCCTGTAGGCTGTCTCTGCTGAAATTCAGGTGGAACAATAGAAGGATTTAGCACATTGTTGCTCCTATAGCTCAACAGGTCTCTATTTCCACCATATGTATTGGGTTGTCTCTGGAAGTAATTTGCTTCTTCCTCTTGATCAACCTCTTCATCTGCTCTGAACTTGGGACAATCTTCTGCTAAATGGCTTGTAGCTGAACATAAAGTGCACACAACCTGAGCTGCAGCAACTGTTGTCTTCTTGCTCACTTTCAGACTACTCGCAATCAGAGCAATATCATTCTCCATAGAGCTTAATCTTTTTTCCATGGCTCCATCGATTGCAACTGCATTGAGAGACCTTCTACTTTCTCCCATGGATCTATCCCTTGACTGAAATGCCTTGAATTTTCTGCTTGATTCTCAACAACTTCCTTGGCTTCTGTTCCAGTCATATTCCACCAATTTCCCCCACAAGCTGAATCAAGCTTTGACCTGTTAAAAGAATCAAGTCCTTCATAGAAGAACTCCATTTGAGTGTTGAGGTCAAACTTATGATGAGGGCATTGTCGAAGAAGACTCTTAAACTGGCTCCAGGCTTCATGTAATTCATCACTGTCTTTCTGCCTGAATGTGCTAATTTGCTTCTTCAAGTTCTTGGTGCGTGAAGCAGAGTAGAACTCTTTCATAAATGCAGAGCACATCTTCTCCCATGTGTCCATAGATAAAGGAGCTAAAGAATTATACCATGCTTTTTCTTGTTCCTTCAAAGAGAACGAAAACAAGAGGAGTTTCATAGTATCCTCTTCCACATTAGTCGATTTCTGGATTCTGCACAATGCTGTAAACTCATTGAGATGGTCCTGAGGGTCTTCAGAAGGCGTTACTCTGAAGTGTGGCAGATTCGATATAAGTGATGGGGGAATAGAATAAGCCCCCAAATTCTCTGGTAGTACGATCGGTGAATCTGCTGCACCTGTGCCCGGTATAAAGGACTCTCTCAGCTTGGTTGCATTTGCCATTCTTTTTGGTGATGGTGGTGGTGTTGGAATACTCTGTTCTTCCTCAAACTCAGACTCTAAACCTGAATGTATTTCTTGCTCAGGCTGACCACCACTGTTCATGTTTAGGGACCGTTGTCCCTGCTGCTTCCTATTTTACCTTGCTGAGCGTTCAATCTCTGGATCAAGTAATAATGGCTCAGCGCTTCTTGTGTGCCTAGTACGCATACACAATGCTCCTGCACACAGAAGAGACAGTAAGACTCAAAAGAAAAACAAAACAAAACAAAACAAAACTGAAAATTAAAGACTCTATTAGAACTTAGAATTAAGCAATTCCCCGGCAGCGGCGCCAAAATTTGACAAGGCGGTTTAACACCTCTCAAAGATACCCTATTCACAACCTGGATATATCAATGTAGTAAGATAAATAGGGGTTATCGAACACAAGGAATTGGTGAAACTAAATCCTAACACACTACTATGCTGACAGACTCGACTACAGTACACTAATGGTATGCGAACCTAAGCTAGACAGACTCAAATGCTACGAAATTTTGACACAATGAACTAGACACAGTGGCGGACTACCACACAAAATTTGAGGGTATTCGGAGTTGATTTAGTCACCAAAATAAATCGGCTAATCTACAGCTAATGCAGAAAATAAATGCTGAAAGTAAATATGCTAATGAATGTAAATGGATTTAAACTATATGATTAAAGAGTTAAGAGGAATGCAATCCACCACCGTCATTCCATCTATCTAACACATACTTAATCTAATGCACATATCCAATGAATGAAAGTTCCCAGGAAGAGTTGATCGTTACAACCACATCCTATTACCTAATCCTTATGCCTATGCAGGTGTGTCATGGACCTCCCCTACATCTATCCCTCTATTGAACCCATAGTCATGGACTCCAAGGTTTACAAAGAAGAAAGCATTAAGTTCTAGAAAAGGTTTAAGAAGCTACAAGGGTTCACAAGTACACTATGGGCGTGTCTCGCTAGACCTATGGATTTCAATCTCCCGACGGTAAAATCGGCGTATCACTATAGAGAATCTGGTGGAAGAAATTATCTTCAGTCGCCCATATCTTATGAAACTAGAACCCTAGCATGCATACTAAGTTGGCCACCAAAGCAAACATACAAGAATTCATACGGTGAGTCATTCAGAGAAAGAAACCTCATTCATAAAATATGCAAAACTAGATTAAAGTGTATGTATTAAAAAGACTTCATGTACGGGGATTCAAGCAGCCCCTCAACAATGAGTTTAGCTACTAAAATTCATAAATAATAACATCAAAGAGTTCATAAAAGATAGACAGAAGATGGAGAAAGAAGAACTCTTTGCGACGTCGAGATCGGACTAGTTCGCATGCATGAAAGCTTCTTCTTCTCCCTTGCTTCTATTTTGTCTTTTTCCTTCTTCTCCTTAGCCAGCCGTACGTATGTTGTTCAGCTCCCCACTTGCTATATATATATGTTTAAGCTAGGTTAATTGTCCTAGCAAGTGGAGCACGTGCATGACTCCTTGATATACTCCAATTAGGACTCTTTATTTATTGCTTCCAATTTGATTTCCAAGTCCACTTCCTCTCTCACCAACTTTGCTCGCCAAGCATATATAATTGCAATCATTAAGCCCATCTTCACTTGCATAAATTCCCTCGCCAGGCAGTTCCTCGCCAAGAACCAAAACCAACGTACGTAATCTCCTATAATCTGCTCGCCAGGCAGCTTCAAAATATATTATTTAATCTCCTTTTCTCCATTAATCTCCAAAACACCTAAAAACGAATAAACATAATTAATTCACTCGATTAATAACAATAAACTAAATATAGGGAACAAATTAAATACCAAATAGACGCATAAATATGCGACTATCAATGGATAACGGATATTGAACAAGATTGTGTATCGATGATGCTTGCTGAATGATTAGTGTTAGGATATCAGTGTCGAACTGCTTCCAATATCGCTCTTTGCTTTCTTCCAAATCTAACTTGGTGTCGCTGCTAAGATTAACAACGGTTAAGGAGAGACGGGGATGGCCCGCCTTCAACCCTCCGATGCCTAAGTCAGAAGCGATACACAAGTTATATAGAATAATGGCGTGATTGAGTATTGAATGCATACCATTTAATGCTGAGTTGACCGGTATATATTGGTGGTTGGAGCTCGGGCTTCTCTTCCATCTTCGATGTGGGACTGGTGTGCATGCTCTTTTGTAGAGGTGTTCTCCGACTGGTCTTTTGTCAGGCGTGTGAGCGCTATCCTGATCGAGTATCGCGCGATGTTGGTCATCGGAGTTGGAGCCTTCCCGGCAGTGGTTCCTGTCATGGTGGCGGTGAGACATATTTATAATTTATACTTAAGCCATTAAGTACGTACTTAGGCGATTTAGCCAGGTATATATACAAGTCCCCCAACTCGCTCAACCAAGGAGATCAACCTTGGTTGGTGAGTTGAAAGAAGTGATACTGGCGAAATTACCGGTACGTGCTTAGCGGCGATGTTACCTTTGTTGGAGCCGGGTATCATGCCATGCAGTCCCCCAACTCGGTGACTTAGGTTGTGATTCTTAGTGATAGGTGTACCTGTACATGTGTGATTAATGTTTACTTAATTGGTTAGGGGTGAGATCGGTGAGTAGCTAATTCACCGTTTTGCCAAAGTATCTTGGGTGACGGTAACCAAGTTTCCTTTATGTTTGAGCGGTTTAGATTGTATCGACCGAGGGATCGCTCGACGGCGCCCAAACACTCGGTCTTGCCCAAGCCGGTAGCTATTTTGCGCTGTTGCGGGTATCTCAAACCGTTGGGGGCGCTATGGTAGGGGGAGCTCGTTTGAATTGGTAACCCTTAAGTCCCCGAGTCTGTTCCTCTTAGCGGCTTTTGGTAGTGTCTTAGATCGTTATCGGTGATGAAGAGTGTCTGTAGCGCGTATGCTGGCAAGCGGTATCGCTTTGCGTGTCGTGCATGTTTGGTCAGCGATATGGGTTTTCTTCAGCCGGTGTGGTTGGTGTATCTACTCTCTGGTCATTAAATGTCGTCTTTTATTATGTTGCCACGTGTCTGCGTAGGGCGTCTCGGGGTTCCCAAACGTCCTGTCGTAGCCATAAAGCATGATGATTGCATTCCCTTCGAGGGTCGCGCCTTCTCGAAACGGTGCGTACCGGTTCTTATTCCAAACATTCTGATTCTGGTGACCACGTGTTGCGATCTCCTGGACCGATGTGTCTGTTCCAACGGTTGCGATCTCGCCGATGTGCTTATATATAAATCATCGCTTCTATTTTCTTCTTATTGCTGCTCGAAAGAATTTTCGTTTTCCTCTCTAAGTTTACAGATTTCTTCGTTCTCCTCTCGTCTCCGTCGTGCCGTTGCTGTGTTTACTGGTGTTGCGCCATCGTTGCTCATCCTCATCTTCATCTTTTTCAGGTAAGGCGTTGTCTCCTGCTCCTCCTCTCTCTCCTCCTTTTTCCTCTGGATTTTTGGGTTTTTCTAGGTTTTAGGTTTTATGTTTGTTGCAATGTTCTGTTTGATGTGCTGGTTTTTGTTTTTCTGGGTGACCACCGGTATCCCATTGTACTTGGTGATTTTTGCGATTTTGTTGTTTTTGCTTTCACGTTTTCTTTCTCGCCTGTGTCTGTGTTGCTGGGGGGTATGTCGCCTGGGAAGCTAGTTGCGGACTGGTGCTCCGGTATCGGTGAACCGTTAGGTTTTGACGTTATCCGTGGCTGTTTCGCAGGTGACATGTCTTCCTCTTCACATCCCGACACCGATACTGGTGCTAGTTCTGGAGCTCGCCGATTAGGGCTGGACGGGCCTTTGCTGTGGACCCTGCGAGATGGCCAGGAGGTGGATGAGCCATCCAAGGCACTATTGATGACGGAGCTTGATAAAGTAAGGTCCGAGTTTCAGATCGGTGCCGGTGTTGTGCTGAAGTCCCTTGCGCATTGGGAGGTTTTTTCTAGGCCGCCCAAGGGTTTCATCGCTCTCGATCGCGCCCAACTGCGTTACGGCGTTCGCCTGCCTCTGCATCCCTTCCACGAGTACATCTTTGGGGAGCTGGGATGTGCCGTGGGGCAGGTGTCGCCGTTAATGCTTCAAGTCCTGAGTGCCATGTTCACGCTGTGGAAGCTGGCCGGTCTAGACAATCCCACATGCAACGAAGTGCTGTACTTCTTCGACGTTGCCTACTCGATGAAGAAGGGGTGTGGTGGTACGCTCTCGCTGCGTCAGCGGCATAGAAGTTCACTTGGGCTGACGGACTTCGCGAGTTCGTGCCCGGACTGGAGGAGTGAGCACTTCTTCGCCAGCGGGTGGTCGTCCTTCCCCAACAGCCGCGTCCCTACTCGATTTCAGGCCCGAGGTGACCCTTCTATCTCGGCTTTCTTCTCTTCTCGTTTTGTCGTAGCGTTCTCCTGTCTTACTCGTCTTTATTTTGTAGTTACGCGTCAGTACTCTCTATCCGCGATCGAGAAGCGGCGGTGTCATAGGGTTGAGAGAGGTTTCAGTGAGAAGTTTAAGAGTGTCTATCTTCTTGCTGATTACCGGATTATGGAAATGACCGGTCTTGCCAAGACGCCTAGTATGCCGTTCTTCTGTTTGTATTATTTGTGCTGCTTGTGTGTTTTTGTTTTGTCTTTCTGTTGTATCTAGGTGTTGACCTCTTTGCTCTTGTTTTACAGTTGGCTATAAAAACCAGAAGCGAGACCGCAAGATGTCCAGTGCCTACGGTGATATCGATGAGATAATTGCCCAACTGGCGGAGGAGGCCGCTTCCGCCAAGAAGGTTGATCTGAACGTCCGCTCTGGGAGGAGCCTTGGCCTTTCCGAGCAGACTGACATCCCTCCTCCCCCACAGTCCCAGACCGACCGGGTGGGAAACAGTGCCCCGGTCAGGGTCGTTACCGCCCATCCTGAGGGCCCCTCACGCTCACCTGTTCACCTCAAGAGGAGGTCTGAAGTGCCTGAGGCGGGCGGGTGCAACCCCCAGTGCTCCTATCCCCGTGCCAGACGATGTGGAAGCTTCCCGGGTGACCGTTGTTGTTCCGGCTAGCAACGCTGATGACTCCGCCGCTGAAACAAGTGATGCCGATAATCTTTGGTATTTTGATATAGAAGCTGGTCCCTTGGTTGCTGACCTTGATGTTCCCCCTTATTCATTGTTAGGCGGTGCTCCCTGCGGTGCTCCCAACCTCACCGTTGTTGGCAGCGTTGTCATCGCCCGTTCTAGCAACTGGGAAGGACCGCCGCCTTATTCGGCCGAGATCCTCGCTCTCCTCCCTCCTAACGTAGGCACCGTGGCCGATATCGCCAACGGAGCTGAGCAATGTCTGAGGTCCTTTGCCGCCTCTCTACAGCTGATGTGCCATCAGCACCACACCCTGGTGGCGTCCTCCGAGGAGCTGGCTCGTGTCAACGGCTTGCTATCGAGGAAGGACGAGGAACTCGTCAAGGCAAGCGAGGAGTGGCAGTCCTTGCAGCATAAGTACGAGGTTTTGGAGGGCGAGAAACAGCTTTCTGACAAGTGCTTGGATGCCTCATTCCTCCGTGGCCGCCAGCTGGAGTTGGAGGTGAAGGAGGAGCGTCAGCGGGCGGAGGACCTGAAGGCGCGTTTGGCCATTGCTGAGGGTCAAGTCACCGCCCTTTGCGGTCAAGTGAAGGAGTTAGAGGACCGGCGTGAGCAAGAGCTTGCAGATGCTGTGAAGGACGTCAAAGCCGGTCCTGACTTTGACGCGTTACAGCGTAAGGCCTTCAGCGATGGTCTGCAGCAGACTCAGGCCCGCTTCTTTGAGAACGGGTGGGTCAACGAGAAGTATCACGTTGACCTGCAACATATCAATGAGGAGCATCGACAGAGGCGCGAGGCCAGCCAGAAGGTCTTGATGAAGGTGAAGCAGGAGGAGGCCGATGAGGCAGACCGCCAACGGGGTAACATCTCCGAAGGTATGACTCCTAACAGCTTTCATCCTTTAACGCCCAGTATGTCTCCATCCACTCCTCTAACTCGTCATTTTCGTGATGTTGAACTTTTTTCTCAGGTAAGGAGTGAGCGGTTGGCGGTTAAGTACCGGGAGCGGTTTGGGCTAGCTGAGCGTGATGATGGCGGTGTTGCTAATCCGGCGTAAGGGCCAGGGCTTCTCCCCCCCTTTTTTTTTTATATGTAGTCTTTTGTCGTTTTTGCTTAGCATAGATGTATAGCATTTTTGTACTCTTGCCGTAATGGCTTTTTTTTTTAATGAATGAAAGATTTTTTCCAAGTGTGGTTTGGTATCGCCAATCGATGAAAGATCTGAAAAAAATTCGTTTGTCTGTTGCAACTTTTAAGTGGCTAAGTGATTATCGAGAATAACTGGTATCCAAGATAACGATCGAGAGCGACTTAGTGTCGATAAGTAGTGATGGTTGAACGTTAAGAAAAAGTAAAGGTACTTAGCAGCCAACGTTCATATCAAGAATAACCAAGTATTCGAGTTATGAAGCGAGAGTGACTAAGTAACCATAAGTAAATAAGGCAAGTGTTTATAATGGTTCACTGATTTGGCTACTCCACTTGTGCCTTACTGGGCTTTACTATGCGTCTTGGATTTTACAAGTATTGCGGCCCGAGAGCGCTTTGTTTTTATGACAAAGGTCTGAAGAATTTTTGTTTCATCGATGGTGGTACCGTTTGTCTGGGTGAGGCTAGTCCCCGGTACGATGCAAAAAATGTACTTAACGCCGTAATTGCGATAGTACTTGGAACCTGTTTTACTGGTGGCAATATCGGAGGTGCTCTATGTTCCATGTGTGAGGCATTCTGAGGACGTTTTTGTTTTCGAGGATGAATGTGGTTGGTGTGATGCTCTCGATGATCCTAAAAGGGCCTTCCCAAGTTGGTGTTAGTCCTTTGGGTTTGGGGATGACCTCCTTCCAGACCATGTCGCCGACGTGATGCTTTCGTGCCTTGACTCTTTTGTGGTAGTGCCATGCGACTAGTTGCTTGTTTGCCGTGAGCGCGATATTGGTGTCATCTTGCCCCTCCTCTCGGAGTATATTGGCTATGTTTAGACCGTCTTCGTTGGTGTCTTCATCGTATCCTTCCAGTCTTGGGCTTCGGTGTGTGATTTCTAATGGTAAGACGACCTCGGCCCCATAGACCAACGAGAATGATGAGGCTCTCATTGCCTCTGTTGGTGTTGTTCGTATTGACTAAAGTACTTCATACAGGCTTTCTGCCCACTTGTGGTTGTAGTCCTCCATTCTTTTCTTGAGCCCAGCCTTTATTTTTTTGTTTGCTGCTTCTACTTGTCCGTTCGTCTGGGGGTAGTACACCGATGCAAACACTAATCGAGTCCCCAAGTCGCTGGTGAATTTCTTCATTTCATCGTTGTTGAATTGCTTTCCGTTGTCGGTGACCATTGAGAGCGGGGCCCCGTATCGGCAATATATGTCATTCCATAGGAAGTTGATTACTTTCTTTGTGGTGATGAGGACGAGCGGTTTGGCTTCGATGTACTTTGTGTGGTAATCTATGCAGACGATGATGTATTTGAATTGGCAGGATGATGCTTTTAGCGGCCCGATTAGGTCGAGACCCCACTGTGCGAAAGGTACGGGGCTGATGATGATGGACATTGGTGCTGCTGGGGCGTGTATCCTGTGAGCGTACTGGGCGCATGCTTGGCACTGATCTATGATATCTCTTGCGTCTTGCTGCATTCCCCTGTAGTAGAAACCGTAGCGGAGAAGTTTATGTATCATGCTGTTTGGTCCGCTGTGGTTGCCATATTTGCAGCCGTGGAGGTCTTTTAGTATGTTGTGGCCTTCCAACTGCGTGATGCATTTTGTGTAGTATGCCGCTCTTTGGGCGAGTTGTCTTGCTTCTATACGATTGGTCGGTACCGTTCCTTCTGTTAGATATTTGACCATGCCTGTTCGCCAATCTTCTTCTGGTGCCGTTGGTGGGGCCGTTATCGTTAGTGTAAACACCTCTTGGAAACTTTTGGATATGCTTGGCTTTTCCAGCGTTTCTACCATTGTGTGTCCTCTTGCCGTGATCGCTGGGGTCGTTGCCAGTCTTGCTAGGGCGTCAGCCCTCCTGTTTTGCTCCCTTGGGATATGCGTTATGTTGTAAAAAGAGAATTTACCTAGTAGTGCTTTTACGTATCCTAGGTATGCCGACATCTGTGTTCCTCGTGCTTCGAAGTCCCCTGTTACATGATTTACCATTAGCTGGGAGTCTCGCTGAATATGTTGATGTCTTTGGCCCCTGCGTCTAGGGCGAGTTGTAGTCCGGCAATCAGAGCTTCGTATTCGGCCTCGTTGTTGGATGCTGGGAATGTGAATCTCAGGGCGTATTCGGCATAGGTTCTGCCGGGGCCGGTTAGGATTGCTCCTGCTCCTGCTGCGATTGCCGTTCTTGATTCGTCTACATATAGGTTCCAGCGCGATGGTGTTTCTGGTTGGGTTGTGGGCGCCGGTGGTGTAGGGGGCTGTGTGCAGGCTGTTGGGTGTGGCTGGTCGTTTGTCGCCGGTATGAGTTCAGCTATGAAGTCCGCTATTGCTTGTCCTTTTATTGCCCCTCTTGGTTGGTACTTGATGTCGAACTTGCTTAGTTCTATTGCCTACTTGGTTAGTCTCCCCAAGTGGTCAGGGCTTGCATGTACTTGGCGTAGTGGTTGGTCTGTTAGAACTTGTATGGTGTGTGATTGGAAGTACGGTCTCAGGCGTCTCGCCGCTGTTATGAGTGCTAAGGCCAGTTGTTCTAGCGCCGGGTATTTCGTTTCTGCCTTGTCCAATCCTTTTCCTGTGAAGAAAATTTGCATCTCTGTGTCGGCCTCTCGGCTGACCAAGGCGGAGCTAACGGCGGTTAGCGAGATGGCTAGGTAAATGTACAAGATTTCTCCTGGCACTGGGGCAGAGAGGAATGGAATGTGAGCGAGATATTGTTTGATGGCGGATAGCGCTGTTTCGCACTCATCGGTCCACTCTACCGCTTTTCTCTTCGTGACCCTGATTGCCTTGAAGAATGAGTCACATTTGTCTGTGTATCGTGAGATGAATTGAGCTAGTGACGCTAGTTTCCCGGTTAGCGCCTGTAGTTCTTTCTTCGTTATCGGCCGTGTTGTGTCTAGGATGGCCTGGACCTTTCCCAGGTTGGTCTCTATTCCTCGTTGGCTTACCATGTATCCCAAAAATTTGGTTGCCGCTACTTCGAAGATGCATTTCACCGGGTTGAGCCTCATACAGCTATTGATGAGCGTATCCAGTACTGCTTTGAGATTTTTGACGTGGTTTTCCCGGTGTCTGCTTTTGACTATGAGGTCGTCAACATAAACTGCAACTGTGTCGCTGTCTAGCGGGGTGAGTAGCTCTGTCATGAATCTCTGGTATGTTGCTCCCGCATTTTTCATCCCGAATGGCATGACGTTGTAACAGTATAGTCCTCGGTCGGTGATAAAACATGTTGCCTCGATGTCTACCGGGTTCATTTTGATTTGGTTGTACCCGGAGTAGCAGTCCATTGTTGATAGGAGTTCGTGGCCACTGGTGGCGTTTGCTAGTTGGTCGATTCGTGGTAACGGGAAGGAGTCTTTTGGGCAGGCTTTGTTGACGTCGGTATAGTCCACACACATTCTCCATTTGTTGTTGCTTTTCTTGACCATGACGACGTTTGAGACCCATGCCGGGTAGTGAACTTTTCTGATGAATCCTATGTCGAGTAGCTTGGTTACCCCGCTTTTGTTTTTTTGGCATGACGTCCGGCGAGATTCCTAGTTTGTGTGAGACGATGTCTGTTGATATCCCTGACATGTCGGCGTAGGACCATGCGAATACGGTGCCGCACTCCCTGAGAATGTTAATGAGGGTGATTTCGGTTGCTGGGTCTAGGTTGGTTCCAATCCTGATTGTTCGCTCAGGGTGTTCGTCCGATATTGGGACCAGTTTTGTTGATTCCTCGCCTACGGGGCGAGCCGTCAGCGGTTATCCTCTTGGGTCGTCCGGGGTTTCTTCCGATCTGTTGCTTTTTAGTACGCATACTTCTCGTGCCGGGTAGTTGGCGTCTGCGTGGGACCCTGGTAGTGTGGGGGTTGTTCCTCTGATGGTGCATACTCTGTTGGGTGTTGAGAATTTCATTGTTAACATTCGTTGTGATATGATAGCGTTGATCCTGTTTAGGGTATTGCATCCGATGATGGCGTTGTAGAATGATGGGGCATCGGCGACTAGAAATTCGATGTGCGTTTCGGCGCTGCAGCCTTCCTGTCCCAACGCGATTTTAAGGTAGTCGCTTCCCAGTGGTTGGATTTGGTCACCGGAGAAGCTTACTAGTGGATGGTGGTCCTTCTTGAGTTTGGATGGAAGTTGATCGAGTGCCTCGTATGCCGGGCGGAATATGACGTTGACCGACGAGCCTGTATCTATGAGACATCGTCCGACGCTGCATAGGTCGATGACGGCGTCGACCAAGAAGGGGTAGTCCTCTGACACCGGTGGTCTCTCGTGTTCCTCCGATTCGTAGAACGTGATGGATCCCCACCCGGTCCTAGCGGCCTTGGCCGGGCCCTGTCGTAGGCTGCATATCGCCCGCTCGTTTCTTCGTTATGTTTTGGACTTGCTGCCTGTGATGGCGTTGATCCTTCTGATGCTGTTGATGTTTGCTACCGCCCTATCCAGTGGGGCGTGGTGTCCTGCTCTGAATGTTGATAGGTTCCCCTTTTCCAGCTGTGCTTCTACCGCCTTTTTTATGCCGTGGCACTTTTCCGTATCGTGAGACTCGTTTTGATGGAAGCTACACCATTTCCTCGTGTCTCTGTACTCTGTTGCCCGATATGATTTTTTTGGTAATGTGAATAGTTCCGGGTGGGCCGTTAGGATATCAGCGTATTTGGTGTTTAGTATGTTGAATATCGGCTGCAGTGGTGGGGCCATAAAGTTTGTTCTCTCGTCTCATGGTCTTTTCCCGTTGTTGGCGTAGTTGTGCCTACCGATGTTGTGCCGTTGACCGCTTTGTCGCCACCTCTGTTGGTCCTGATCTCGTGGCCCGTTTTTGTGTCTGGGTGGGGTTGCCCGTGATGGCTCTTGGGCGGGAGGCGCGCTCTGTACAGTTGTTATTGTGGTGTTAGTGAATGTGTTTACCTGCTGTGTTGGCATTGGGTTGGAGCCAAAAGTTTGTAATTCTTGTTGGGCGTGCGACGTCACTCAATCGAGTAGGTCGCCGTACGTGATTGCCGGGTTCTCGTTGAGTTTCCAGGTTAGCGATCCTGGTTGTAGGGCGTTCCTGAGTACGCAAAAGGCCGAGTCGCTGGATATGCCGCGACAGTTAGCGATGGCGGTGTTCCACTGCGAGATGAACGCGGACAGCCCCTCTGAGGGTTCCTGCTTGATAGCCTGCAATTGATTGTAAGTTCGTGAGCAACTGGCAGATGTTATGTACCGTTTTAGAAAAGCTTTAATTAGTTATGGGAAAGATTTTATGGATTTTGGCAGTAGGCTGAATAGCCAACTGAGCGCCTCGCCCGTGAGGCTTTCCATGAATAGGTAACAGTTTGTGGCGTCGTCGTATCCTCTGCCGGTTGTTGCCGATGTGAAGATGTCGATGTGGAGGGATGGGTTTGTTTTTCCCTTGTATTATTTTAGCTTGATTTTGGCCAGGGGGTGTCGTCCCCGGTGCATGATATCGCTTGAGAATGGCTCTATGCGTACTGCTGGGAGTGTTCGATCGAGGTAGCTTGGTTCAGGTTGTGATAATTGTCGTATCATTGCCTCGAGGTCGGAAATCCGTGCCGCCATACCTATACTGACCGGGTCGTCCGCTGCCGTCCTGACTCCGATATGTGGGAGTGGTGATACCGGGAAGTGAGCGGTGTTGTTCGGTTCTGGTTCGAGATTGCTTTGTAGCCTGTCCCTCCTCTCGGGTGATTCTATTTCTTGGTGGTTGGATCGAGGTGGTGGCAGGATTGAGTCCGCTGTTGACTCCGAGTTGGGTCGTTGGTTCCCCGCGGTTCTCAGTCCCTCCTTGGCCCTGATGTATCGTTGGTGCTCTAATTCTCGGGCCTTTTCGAGCTCCAGGCACTTTTCCATGGCCGTTTCATATCGGCGCTGCATGTCACTGATATAATCGTGTGTGTCATTTGCATGGCATTTTCCTGGTCGCTGAGTTGCGAGGGGTTGACCGTCGTGTTCGTTTGTGGTCGGTGTCTGGTGATGGAGTCCATGTTGCATGATGCTGGGCGATATACCTAGCGTTAGGCTGGTGTCCATGCTCGTCGCTTGTTGTGAGTTCCGTGGTTGGAAAAACAATTTCTGGTGTGCAATTCCCACAGACGGCGCTAATGTTAATATCCGACACCGATATGGATATCGGATATTGAACAAGATTGTGTATCGATGATGCTTGCTGAATGATTAGTGTTAGGATATCAGTGTCGAACTGCTTCCAATATCGCTCTTTGTTTTCTTCCAAATCTAACTTGCTGTCGCTGCTAAGATTAACAACGGTTAAGGAGAGATGGGGATGGCATGCCTTCAACCCTTCGATGCCTAAGTCAGAAGCGATACACAAGTTATATAGAATAACGACGTGATTGAGTATTGAATGCGTATCATTTAATGCTGAGTTGACCGGTATATATTGATGGTTGGAGCTCGGGCTTCTCTTCTATCTTCGATGTGGGACTGGTGTGCATGCTCTTTTGCGGAGGTGTTCTCCGACTGGTCTTTTGTCTGGCACGTGAGTTGTATCTTGATAGAGTATCGCGCGATGTTGGTCATCGGAGTTGGAGCCTTCCCGGCGGTGGTTCCTGTCATGGTGGCGGTGAGACATATTTATAATTTATACTTAAGCCGTTAAGTACGTACTTAGACGATTTAACCAGGTATATGTACATAACTCTTGGCACGTATTGAAACAAGACAACAAACTTCAACAAATTCTTCGTGTTCAACGATTGTGAGCCGCTCAATCTCAATATGACTACCTCAAAACTTTACCCGAATTAGTTTCCAAAGTAAAACAAGAATATACATATGAATTGATCTAATGGAGATACTGGCTACAATGTACCAAAGGCAATAATGTACCTGTGGGAGTGGAAGGACTGCAAGAATGTCAATCAGGAAGTATGAGGATAGATACCTCTTTGCAATAGCCCAACCATCTTCAACTAGAACACCTCTTCCAAAAACTTGAGAAGGAGGAGTAATAAAACCAGTATGAAACTGGAAAATTAAATGAACAATATAAAATATGTCGGTGAAAATGAGCGAAGAAGGATGGCTGTTATCTCCATCTTTCCGTCCTTGGCAAGACACTTGTTGTCATCATCAATCACAGGGACGTAAAAGAACAAAGGATCGAGGAAAACAGCGATCACACATACGAATACAAATATTTTATTCCACTTTTGGAGAAATTGCCCTTGCGGATCACGAACTATAGAACCAAAGCTGCTTTTACCAACAACTCCATCAATTGAATAAGAAGACTTCCAAGACTTCTTTATCCTCTCAGAACCAGATTCTAGACTTCTTTGAAACTTCGAAGAAACCGAGCTAAATCCTCTTCCGAGCTTTCCTCGGTGTATGTTATCAATCGGAGAATATGGTGGATCACTTTGTTTCTCAGGATTCCAATTCCGAAACCTAAAACAGAATATTACTAAAGTGATAATACCAATAGTCCTGGTTACATTATTAGCATCAAATTACTACTGTGATTCCAAATTTTAACACACTACAAATTAACTTCTGACATGTTCTTCAAAGTTGCTATGCAAACAGCGAGTATCAACATCAATGGTTTCATCAAACTAACCTGACTAATCTCTCGTGCTGGAATTTCATGACCGTGGTAATCAATCACAGAACTTCTTCACGTAACCACCAATTTCCAGAACTCCCTAAGCAGAACAAAAGGCCAAAAAAATTGAAGTAAATACATCATCAAACCCTTTTCATAAAAAAATGAAGTAATTACATTAGCAATTACCCACGCAGAATAAACAAAAACTCAAATCAAACCTCCAATAAAAATAAAGAGCATAGAATACAAGACATTTAAAAATCCAATCTTTGACTAAAAGATCGAAACTTGAAACTGAAACAAACCCAACAGCGCCTAGTCGGCCCTAGTTTATCGAGTTAAGAACATGGAAAACATACCCAGAAACCAACAATGGTGTTATCACAATGAGAGAGATATACACAATGATGTGGGGCTCTTTCTGAAACTCGGATAGAGTCGCTCGTGATTTGTTTAGTTTATAGTGTACGTACAGAGAAGAAAATGGAGGAAGACTCCAATCAACTGCAATTGGCCATTTGGATTACAAAAATCCCCTCCGAAAACCGGTACTGCTTTACTTGTAAGTGAAGGAAACCAACTTCATAGAAAGTTAAGTGAAAAGCAAAATCACCTCTGAAAGAAGCTTTCATAAAAAGTTGGTTTCAGATGTGGTTTATAAAGCCAAGCCAGCCTTTTGAAAAACGCGCGCGAACAGAGTTTGTGCAACTCCTAAAGTACCCTCAATCCCTCATATAGTTTTTCTATTGTCCCTCTTACTTTATGAATTGCAACTCCTGGCTAGGGGTCATCATTTGGCCCGTGGGCCTCGTGGGCCGGTGGAGGCCCGCAAGCCCGTGGGATAAAAGCCCGGCCCGGCCCGCAAAAAAGCCCGCAAAAGCCCGCCAAGGTGGTTGGTGGGCCGACCATGGTTTAGAGATCTAAAGCCCGGCCCGGCCCGCGGGCCCGGCCCGCCAAAAGCCCGTCAAGGCCCGTTAGGCCCGACCCGTCAAAGCCCGTTAGGCCCGGCCTGTCAAAGCCCGCACACATATTGACATATATCATTAAATTATTTAATGAATTTTAATCATTATACAATTTATACCTAGTTAATGTTTACCTACACACATATTGACATATATATATATAATATAGTGACTAGTAGTCTAATAGACTAATACTATATAGATATATATTTTACATTTGTGTATATATATTAATATATTACATATACATGAATAGATTGAATATTTGAATTCCATATATAATTAAATTTGTGTATCTATTTTACTATTAAGTCATTATTTAAAGTTTAGTATAAGTTAGGGTTTAGGTTTAGGGTAAATTAGGGTTTAGGAGATTAAGATTTATGGTAAGTTAAGGTTTAGGAATTTGAGGTTTAGGGTAAGTTAGGGTTCCGGTTCTAGAATTTTATTGTAATTTTTTTAGGGTTTAGGGTTTGGGGTTTAGGTTTTAAGGTTTAGGGTTTAGGTCCAAAATTTATAAAAATTAGGGACGGCCTACTTAGAATATTATGAACAACCAATCCGACATTCAATTTTTTATATATATAAGATAGTACGTATATCATTATACCTACACTTATATATATAATATAGTGACTAGTACTATATATATATTTTTTATATTTGTGTATGTTTATATTAATATATTACATATACATATATTGATCAAATATTGGAATTCCATATATAGTTATATTTGTGTATCTATTTTACTATTAAATCATTGTTTAAAGTTTAGGATAATTAAGTTAGGGTTTAGGTTTAAGGTAAGTTAGGGTTTAGGGGATTGAGATTTAGGGTAAGTTAAGGTTTAAGAATTTTGAGGTTTAGAGTAAGTTAGATTTTAGGTTTTAGGAATTTTGAGGTTTAGAGTAAGTTAGGGTTTAGGGGTTAGGGTTTAGGGGTTAGGGTTTAGGGGTTAGGGGTTAGGGGTTAGGGTTTAGGGTTAGGGTTTCATTGTAATTTTTTTTATCGATTTACACTGTAAAACAGTAAATATAATAGATGGTTCAGATTAGATTTTGTAATTTTTCAATGGTGAGAGTTTAATTGAGAGTGTGTGAAATGACATCAATACCCTTCTCTTATATATTGCTTATTTTTCCATGGAGAAACTTGATAAATTAAATTTTTATATCAATTTTTTTGACACTATGAGATAGATATGTAATTTACAAGAATGTGTGTTAAAATTTTGATCTTAAAAAATTCCTTTAGGGATGGGTAATTTATGTTTTAGTTGTACGGGTACTACGGTCACATTTAGCGAAACTCATAGATGTAGGTCTAAATCAAATCCAAAATTTATAAATTTTTAACGGCATGCTTAGAATATTATGAACAACCAATCTGACAGTCAGTTTTGTAAAATGATGATACATGATCGATTACGTTTCACAAAGGACTTTCAACCCATATAACCAAGGAATAAAGGTAAGAACATTAGTGTGCATGTAGAGAATTCAAGCAATATAGGAATTAAAAATGTTTTAACAATAAAGAAGGCCATATATAATAGTTCACCTTGTAATAAAAGACACCGTACGTAAAAATTAGCCTAATCGAAGTACGTTTGGATCCCAGTCAATACAATTAAACAAAATTTGTGAAAACACTAAAATACACTCATCTTATTTTCCTTATTTTCCTATGGGGGGAGTAGATAAATCAATTTTTTATGTCAATTTTTTTGATACTATGAGATAGATATGTATTCCATAAGAGTATGTGTCCAAAATTTGATGTTAAAAAATTATTTTCGGGAGGGGTAATTTCCGTTTTAGTTGTAAGAGTATTATGGTCACATTTGGCGAAATACATGGATCGATGTCTAAATCAAGTCCAAAATTTATAAAATTTTAAAGGCATGGTTATAATATTCTAACCAATCAATCTAACGGTCAATTTTATAAAATAATTAAACATGTCCGATTAAGTTTCACAAAAGTATTTCATTCCATATAACAAATGAACAAACGTAAGAACATTAATATACATATGAAGAATTCAAGCAATATAAGAATTAAATATGTTTTAATAATAAATGAGGACATGTAGAAAACTCCATCTTATAGTGATAAACATCGTACGTAAAATTTAGACTCGTCGGAGTACGTTTAAACCCCAGTGCATGGATAAAGGTTACGTTTATTTTTAAATGTCTTAATTTTTTAATAATTAAAGCCCGATAGGCCCGGCCCGCAAAGGCCCGCAAAGGCCCGGCCCGCAAAAGCCCGCAAAAGCCCGCTTGAATGGGCCGGGCTCGGATCCTTATATAAAAGATAAAGCCCGGCTCGGCCCGGCCCGCATATATTAAAATGTTGTTGAGGCCCGGCCCGGCCCGGCCCGTGCCGGCTATACATGGGCCGGGTCGGGCTTTTTGCCGACCCCTACTCCTGGCCTCCATGTGGGTCCTGGCTCTAGCATATGTGAAAGTGTGCATAGCCTTTTTGACTCTACCGTGTCGCCTGCGTGTTAATGTGAAATTTCCAAGAATTTATGGGCTAGGTCTTTCTATGGTTAGAGGGGAAATACCTTCTCCAAGTGACCCACTTGAGCTTGATGATTAATTAGTACAGAAGTAATTCATAAAGTGTCTGTAAAGTAACATTCTACTTGTTATTATTGTTGATCTAAATCTCTACAGGTTCTAGCTTGGTTGATCCAGAAGACTAGAACTGTGGTTTGCTCACCTTTTTTCTGTAACCCAGCTTAAAATTCACATATAGGTTGGCACAGGGTTATTTTACTACCGGTTAATTAGTTTTCTTATTCATAAGAACATGAACGTGAGCCTAGACTAGCACCAGGTTATTTTACTACCGGTATGAAAGATCAATGCAAGAACCAAGCACAGTTGAAAAATGGCCGAGAGAGTTGTGCTTTGATAGGAAATCTTTCAAGAGCAGTTTCTACTGTTATGGACTTATGGTAGAAAAACTAACTGCTATATTCATGTATAGATTTCATAACCAGCATAGTCCTTCTAGTAATAAATCACATCATACATATCAAGAACAAGGAGAAATGAGACATAACTAATAAGGAGTTTATTTGTTGGGATCAGCACCGAGAGGCCTTCAATTTCCGTGTTCATCTATAAGCACTTACAAGAACATTGACAATAGTTCAAAACACGGCGTGGGGTTCTTGTTTTCCCTTGAAATCAACCTTGAAAGTGAGCAAAATAAAAAACCTTTTTGAAAATAACCTGGTGCTAGTCTAGGCTCACGCTCATTGATCTGTGCAAGAATTTATTTTTCAACTGTGCTTGGTTCTTGCATTGATCTTTCATACCGGTAGTAAAATAACCAAGCACAGTTGAAAAATAAATTCTTTCAAGAATAATTTCTAATTCAATATACAACACCAAGACAATGAATAAGAGATTCCTTATAAACTTGGCCCTCGACTGTTTTCACCATTATCCTCAAGAACAAGTTTAATTCCATTGTTTTTAAGAGCATTGACAATAGCCCATACCTTGGTACAGTTCCTGAAACCCTTCTTTTCAACTTCATCATTTACATTGACGTGAATCCCTCGTCCATGTCCCTGGTCAAGACCTTCCACCTTGAGTCGCATAGCGAGGACCTCTCCAACAACTGCTGCTGCCTTTGCATTGCAAGAACGGTCACACTCAAGCGATTCCTTAATAGAATGTTCAATTGTAGACGTGTTTATAACAATTCAGCCATTACTTCTGTCAACTACATTTGCTGTGATGTACTTCAGTGATATGAACAACCGCAAAACATACCACTTCATAACAGTCATCTTGCAAAGTCCTGTTTGATTTTTTTTATTTTACCAAAACCCAATCAGATATGAAACCATATAAATGAAGATACAGTCAGGCATTCAATTCTCCAAAAAATAAGTGGTGAGCTTATACAGAACACTGCCACAGTGTAAGTCTCACCTCATTTACTGAAGCTATCAATTAAAACACAATTGAAGGCAATTTAAACATACCATTATCAAACATGTTGAACCATATCTATTTGAAAGGTTGAAAAACTTGAACCAGATCAATTGTTACACTGTTTCTATATCTTGTTATTAATGCATTTGTTTAGGTATTTGACACAAAATTGTGGGACATACGAATATGTTTACTTTGTCAAATATGGACCAAATGTATCCAGGTTCTCAGACTTATAAACAGTACCACTTAGAGCAGCTCCACTCCTTTCCCTATAGGTTCTTCAATATTGATGATAAACGTGAGATGAAGTAAAGGGAAGAGCACTCGAGTTTGAAGCCAACCAAATCTTAACAATAAGAGGATCTCAAAGCGCAGTTGGAAAAACTCATTGCTCTTCATATATTTTTTTTTCTCCAGACTCTAGCTTGACTTGATATCAGATTAATATCCTTCTACCATACATAAAACCAAGGACAAAGAAGATAAATCAGACAGATCATAACAATGACACTAGGACCTGAAGGGTGGCCACACTACAAATAAGTTAGCATGTTTAAACTTTGGTTGGTACCCAAAAATCCCAAAAAAATCAGCTTATCCGATCCAGACCCCACAATCTTTAAGATAAAGAAAACTCTAGAAACTAGCTAGGGGTTCAGTTCCTACTTGAACCTAATTCCTAAAATGCTTCAAGCTAAAGTGATGTAAGATGAGTCTGCATAGGTTATCAGTAGCTACTGAAGATGAGTAATCCATGAAATTGAGAAAGTGATTTAGGTCATATCTTACTACATCAGATCCACAGCCTAAGAAAGCAGAAATAGGCACATCCTCAATTGGATCTGCCTAGGAAGAAGAAGGAATCTAACGTTCCAAAGAGTTTTACCACAGGCAGAAAGAAAAGCTTTCAGACATGCCAAGAGATACAGTAATAATCAATTGAGCAGAGGGAACAGAGACATAAACACATGAGCAATACAAAGACTAAGGAGGATCTGTAGGACTGCAGGTCTGCAGGTGATCTGAGAGTTGGAAGCTCGATATAAAATTGGTTAGGATCCGAGGCTTAACGCTTATGCATGAAATAAAGTTAGATGTTCCCTTTTTAGTTACTGCTGCAAGTGCAGCAGCTATAGACGGATACAATCTTTTTGATTTCAGCATCAACATTATTCAAAGAACAAGAACAACAAACATATACAGGGAGTAAAACACGTTTCTCAGGACGAGAAGAATGCCACAAAAACTACATGCAAAATAGTTTAAGGATCGGCTACTGAAGCATGGACCCTAGGAAATTAAAAGTTCCAAGACTATAAAATGCAGATGAATTTCTCTATAAACCAAAACCCTAAGAAACCACCGGGATGGATATTTACATGACCCTAAACGACCACCAACTCATAAGAGTCAGATACATTTACAAAATATATGTGGAAATCTGATACGCAAACAGCTGAAAGGGTCAAAACAGAAATCATTTCATTTGAAGATTTGAAATTTGACTCGCAGTATGAGTTACTCAAATCAGTCCATTAGAATTACCAGAGCTGTACCTAGAAGGAAAACAACCATTATCAACTATAGCTCTATGACTATACTAGAAAGTAGAAACTGTGAAAGACACAAAAGGATATGCACTTCTCTAAACTATTTAGTGACACTAAGACACAATGGCCTGAAGTTTCCACACATATCTTCTAACATGAAGAAATAAGTTTACAACATTGTCGACTTGTTTATCTAACCTCAACTTAATAATTTGGAACATAATCGCAGAGGCAGGAATATTGTACCTGGAATATAAATTAGCTCCACAAGTAACAGTTACTACAATGCACTCAAATGCGTTGTTGAAATCCCGTCTTTGGCTTCAGCATGGCCTAACTGTCCATCCTCTTCTTGTCCCCATGAGCAAACAACATTACCAGCTGTTCATCACAACAAATGCTCATAAGCATCACCATAACAAAATTCTAATCTTATTGCAATGCACATATATTATTATTATTATTATCTTCAAAAATTCAACATCAACAACTTTGAGCACTAGACAGATGTTCTAGTTTACCAATCACCCTACATCAATTGTATATGAATCCAGCAATAAGTGTTAGCCACAGGCTAATATAATATACAGCAAAAGCATAAACATGGAATACTTAAATTAAACCCCAATTGTTAACAAAATCAAACCAATCAAACACATAAGATGAGACTACCCAAGTATGTTTTGATGAGAGGAGATTAGATTACACAAGGGCGATATCAGTAGCTGCTAGCGAGTAAGAAGTGTGGTCGATTGAAGCAGAGCAGAGTAGCTGAGTAGGCCACTGGGAAGGAGCTAAACGAAGCGTTTTGATATTGGGCTTCTATTTGGACGGGCCCAGAAATAAAGCCCATTAGATAGAAGCGGCACCGTTTTAGTGCGTAAGAAAGATCTAAGGGGGCGACTTGACTGGAGAACTGAGAAGAGTCCGAATTGAATACGTAAACCCAAGCCAGAGTCTCGGAGCTCGCCTACAGATCCTAAACACGTGTCACGTCACGTCACGACCCAACCCTAACCCTCTCTCTCACTATAAAGTCCCCTCAGCTCCACGCATCCCGTTTTTCTTCTTCTAAAAACCTCCCCCAAACCTAACCCAACCTCTCTCTATTTCTCGGGTTTTAACCGACTCGCTAATCAGAAAGAAACCAATCCCAGATCTGAGTCCCACCACCGCCTCGCTCTCTCTTCTCCGGTCGCCTTCACAACCCCAAGGTTCGTCCTCAGCTTCCGTCGTCGGTTCCAATCTCAGCCGTCGATTTTGGTTATGCAATGTGTTTTGATTTGTTGGATTGGTTGTTTTTTTTTCTTGCAGGTTGTTGATTTGTTGTTATAGGATGGTGTCTGACGCGAGCAAGAAGAAGGCGGCTCAGAAGAAGGCGGCGGCGGCGGCCAAGAGAGGTGGGAAGGCAACGGCGGCGGCTTCGTCAAAGGCGGCGTCAGAGTCGCAGAATGGAGCCGATAAGATTACTAATGGAATGGATTCGATGCACATATCGGATCGGAATTGTACCGGCGTGTTATGCTCTCACCCTCTATCTAGGGATATCCGAGTATGTAACTAACATGCATCGCTAGATATCCCACCAATAAATAAATTAGGTTATATATCGTCAGAGTTCAAATTCAGAAAATTGTTTAGCTTTCCCATATGTATGTGTGGCTCTTTAGCTAATTTGGTGTATTTTGAATCATATGAGCCATGTTTGTGACTGTGCTGATTGTCACTGTATAAAAAGTATATGGATTTAGCATATTCAATCTCTAATTTAGTGATTTTGTATGAGGTCTTTTGGTTGTGGTCTTCCCTTTTGTTTTGTTATAGATAGGTTGAAATGAACCATATACTGATATTTTTACCTGATTATTGCAGATTGAGTCACTATCAGTGACCTTCCATGGACATGATTTGATAGTTGATTCTGAACTGGAGCTGAATTATGGCAGGTTAGTTTAGGCTATTTCGTCAAATCATTTATTCTGATACACAGAATATACTCGGCTTATGTATTAACTTTTTTTGGATGTTATTCTGTAGACGGTATGGTTTGCTTGGGTTGAATGGATGCGGAAAGTCCACCCTCCTCACTGCAATAGGGTGCCGAGAGCTTCCTATTCCAGAACACATGGATATCTACCATCTCAGTAGGGAGATTGAAGCTTCAGACATGTCTTCGCTTGAGGCTGTTATTAGCTGTGATGAGGAGAAGATGAGATTGGAGAAAGAAGTTGAAGAATTATCAGCTCAGGTGAGCTTAACAATTATTCTGTTATGCACCTTGTATATCTTTCTTCAAAGACTAGTAAAGTTGTAGGTTAGTCAATTTCTGACCTGGCATGATGCCATAAATCTGTTCATGGTCATTCATGCCTTTTCCTTCCTTCATATCAACCAACAGCTAATACATTCGTACAAATAGCGTGTGAAATTATGAGAGGGTCTTTATAGCTAGAGAACACGCAATTTAGAGCAAAGTACATGATTCTGAGGTGTGAACCATACCTTAAGTTGTGAACATGTTACTTGAGATTACTTTGTTGACTCAATTTTACAATTCAGGACGATGGAGGTGGAGAACAGCTGGAACGCATTTATGAGCGTCTTGAAGCTTTAGATGCATCAACTGCAGAGAAGCGTGCTGCTGAAATTCTTTTTGGTCTTGGTTTTGACAAAAAGATGCAAGCAAAGAAAACTCGGGATTTTTCTGGTGGTTGGAGAATGAGGATTGCTCTAGCACGTGCTCTTTTTATTAATCCAACCATCTTGTTGCTTGATGAACCCACCAATCATCTTGGTTAGTTGTCTAGTTATTTGGTGCTTCTACAACTTTGAATGCATGTTAAGTATGTGTCATTGATGCTCCCACATTTGAGATTGTTCTTTATTTTGGAAATGTGTGTATGCCTTGAAAAGTCTGAATCTGTTCAATTGCTCATCAATTTGGTAGGCTTTTGCGTTAAAATATTTTATTTTGTACTCCGAATGCCTGCCTTGCTGTGGTGGTCAACCTTATTGTCTTATAAACTTTGCCTGGGGTGGTCTTTTGTCATATCCCATGTTGTCTATTGTTTTATAGATGTTGATCATGACGGACAAACAATTAACATGTCAGTGGTTTGTATATCTCGATCTTCTTTATTGAGAAGTCAATACATTAAATTAATAATTCACAATTTCATATTTTTCTGCAAGATTCTCCCTCTATCCATGCCGTGCATCATAGTTCTAGTGTATTGTCAAGGTCGTAATTTTCATTGATGTCATTACTAATGGTTTTTCAATTGTCTTTTGTTGATGACAGATCTCGAAGCTTGTGTCTGGCTGGAGGAGACTTTGAAGAATTTTGAACGTATCTTGGTTGTGGTTTCACATTCTCAGGATTTCTTGAATGGTGTTTGCACAAATATCATTCACATGCAGAGCAAGACGCTGAAGATTTATTCTGGAAACTATGATCAGTATGTTCAGACTCGTTCAGAACTGGAAGAGAACCAGATGAAACAGTACAAGTGGGAGCAAGAACAAATTGCTAATATGAAAGAGTATATTGCTCGGTTTGGTCACGGGTCGGCAAAACTAGCTCGTCAGGCACAAAGCAAGGAGAAGACGCTCGCTAAAATGGAGCGTGGTGGTCTTACAGAAAAGGTGGCCAGAGACAAGGTTCTGGTTTTCCGTTTTGTTGATGTGGGAAAGCTACCACCACCTGTTCTTCAGTTTGTTGAAGTCTCCTTCGGTTATACTCCTGATAATCTGATCTACAAGAACATTGACTTTGGTGTTGATCTGGATTCACGTGTAGCTCTTGTTGGTCCCAATGGAGCTGGAAAGAGTACTCTTCTGAAGCTGATGACGGGGGAGTTGACTCCTCTTGATGGCATGGTCCGGAGGCACAATCACCTTAGGATTGCTCAGTTCCACCAGCATTTGACTGAGAAGCTTGATATGGAACTGTCTGCCCTCGCGTTTATGATCAAAGAGTACCCGGGAAATGAAGAAGAAAAGATGAGGGCTTCAATTGGCAAGTTTGGACTTACTGGCAAGGCACAGGTAATGCCTATGAGTAATTTATCTGATGGGCAGAGGAGTCGAGTGATCTTCGCTTGGTTGGCATTTAGGCAGCCTCAGATGCTTCTGCTGGATGAGCCAACCAATCATTTGGATATCGAGACTATTGACTCGTTGGCTGAGGCATTGAATGAATGGGATGGGGGTCTGGTTCTTGTTAGCCACGATTTTAGGCTCATTAATCAGGTAGCTCATGAGATTTGGGTATGTGAAAATCAAGCAGTGACTAGGTGGGAGGGTGACATTATGCAATTCAAACACCACCTAAAGGCAAAGGCTGGCTTAGGTGAGTGAGGATGCTGAGGCTGCTGATACGTTTGGCAACTTTTGTAGTAGTTATTTGTTGACGTTGCTTCTGCATGTATGAGACAATATAGTGAGGGTATTTACTCTTCTCTGAGCTACGTACTACTCAGATTGAACTATGATGGCAACCTAGATCATGATGGGTAAAGAAGGCTTGGTTATTGTTTCGAGCCGCCGCAGTTTCTGTGCCCTTGCCCAGTTAGTGCATTGGTTATTTTTGTTTATGTTCCGCATGTTTTGTTTGCTCCTATATTTTACTTGGTTATTAACCAGGTCGATTAAGTTAATACTTATATTTAGGTAGATACAATGTCTCTCAGAGGCTTGTTCTATTTTGTGGACTGGATGGTGTACTGTGGTAGCAGATTCTATATATGAAATATCTATTCTATCTCTGTGGCTTCTTCATGCCTCCACGTTATTTTTTATTATTTAGAATTTCATGTTATTTTTTGTTTTGAGAGGAAGACGATAGAGTTTTATTTCATTATTCCCAGGCTATATCCTGGATTTGGTCAGGCAAAATGCCTTCCCATTCAAAAGAAATTTTGAAAAATAAAGTGAAACGACCAAGAAGATAATGTGCTGCACAATTTTCACTCGGAAAACACGAGTGATCTTAAACTCCAGAATTTTAAGCTCCTGCTTCCTCACCTGCTTCAACAGCCCTAGCCAAACCAAGTTCAAAATGTTGAAAGCCCTGCATAATGACATGTTGACAGGCCATTCTAGCAGCCTTAACTTCAACATAGGCTGGGGAAGAATCAAGGGCGAGATATCGACTCAAACCAGCCTTTACGTTGCCATGATCTCGAAAAATACAGGCAATAGCTCCTATCTTAGTGTTAAGATCGAAAGCTCCATCACAATTCGCCTAGATCCACCCCATCGTAGGCTTTTTCCAAACCTGAGATACTCTAGTCTGTTTCTTCAAATGAATTGGTTGAGCATGTAAATAACTTGTGTAGGCCGAGAGAGCCAAAAAAACTTACTCGAGAAGCTGGCATAAAATTATTACTCGAGCGTCTTCTATTCCTCTCTTTCAATACAGACCAAACAACAAAAGCTAATGAAGCATATTCCGACTCATTGAAAAGGAGTAAGTAGTCTGACCACCAAAGACGAGCTGAGCCAATCTTAAGACTAGAAAGTTTGACACTCATCGTAGGTAATGCTATTATAGCCTCCTTAACGAAAGGGCAATCACGAAGAATATACTCGATGGTCTCTATCGATCCTGTCTCACAAAGAGAGCATTCCAAAGGGACACTACGATGAGAAGCTGTAGGAAGAATACTGTGACATACCTTCCAGAAGTGAATTTTTTATCTTGTTCTTTAATGGTATGGTCCAAAGTTCCTCCATTGCATGGCAGTGCTTTGAGAATTACTCGGTGGTTCAACGCCACACAAAATTTCTTTGGCCGCAATCCTATAAGCACTCGACACTGTGAATCTGACTGAAGGGGCGAAGAGCCACACCATTTTATCAGACCCTACACGATAACCCAATGGTATCCGTAAAATTGCCTCAGCCTCCTCCTCGTTAACAACAAAAGCAAACTCGAATAGTTTCCTATTCCAAACACCTAAAGCCGTAATCAAATCAACAACTTTATGTATCCTGTTTATACTAGGAAAAGTAGGTACAAGGTTACCTGGCCTCGGAATCCAGAGATCCTCCAAAGCGTGGACCCATCCTCCAGATCATTCCCTTTTTCAATAAAGAAAGAGCCTCATAGATCCCTCGCCAACACTGTGAAGGAGACGATGTCAAGTTAGCCTCCCAAAGGTTACCTGTAGGAAAATACTTTGCTTTATAGACTCTGGCAATAAGAGAAGTGTGATTCTTCAACAATCTCCAACCTTACTTCGCAAGAAGAGCAAGGTTATATGCATACAGATGCTTGAAACCCATCCCGCCTTCCTCTCTTTTGATAAACACAGTTTATCCCATGAAAATCAATGAATCTTCTTCTTATTTTGTGTCTAACCCCACCAAATCGATGAAGTGGTTCACAGAACTCTTTTGGCAAAAGAAAACAACTCATGGTATATGCAGGGAGGGCTTGAGCCACAACCCGAATTAACAATTCCTTGACTGCAGAACTTAACAGTTTGCATTGCCAGCCTGATAGAATTTCATGTTATGAAGACATGCCAACTTCACAATTTGACAGAACCTAAAGGGGCGAGTAAACTATGTATGAGCTCCAGCTTTTTAGGTTTCTGAGTTGTGAAATGTGACGACCCGGAATAGAATCAGTAGAGTAATCGGCTTAATCCACGAGATTGCGCGTAATCGCAGTTTTCCGTAAATTGATTGAATTGCCGGTTTTGATCACGACTTAATTATTGGCCGAGAATTTGAGTTGAGTCTTCTCGAGAGTTGTTGTACGCGTGATTTCGAGTTCGTGGGCGGTTCCGGATTATTATTTCGACGACCGAAGAATATAATATGAATATTCGGAATATCGTCGAGTTTATCTGTTCGTATTCGAGTTTATCCGAATCGTGATTGTGATCCGTTTTGGACCGTCGATCGACCCGAACCGAAATTGGATTGGTTATCGACTTAATTTGCAAGTTTCGCGATTTGTCGCGATTTTGACGTAATTGATTAATATGGCAGCTTCGTTAACGACTAAATTATCGGGCAAGAATTTGATTTGGGATTCTTCACGAAAGTTGTAAAGAATTTAATTTCGAGCTCGTGGGAACTTCCGGAGGATTTTTCCGAGTTACGAGGAATAAGTTGTGAATATTTTCGGGTGTCGGATATTGTCGTATTTATCCGTTTGGGATTCGATACGCGTACGGTATAATACGGGAGAATACTTTCCGTTTTTTGGAAACTTGCCAAATCTGGAAACTGGGCCTTGACCTGCGTTGACCACGGGTCATGGGGCGACCCGTTTAGCCCGTTTTGCCACCGTAGCTTCGCGCCGCTGTGGAGGCCGATTCCGGCCATGGTTGGCCGGGGTCCCTTCATGGAACTTGTTGGGCTCGTGGCCCTCTTCGATTTGAGAGGTGAATCGTCTCGTGAGGTGGCCGGAGGAGGAAGAAATGTGGCGGCGAAAATGGTGATTTTCCGGCAAGTTTTTGACGGTATTGGAGGCGACTTTTCCGGCCGAGTTGGTGGTGGCTCTTTGAGGGGTTTTGTTAGCCATGAGGAGAGGATGCTATTGGAAGTGGTTTGGGAGGTTGCCGTGGCCGGAGGAGAGAGATCGATGGATTTGAAATTTCGGTAAGGGTTTGTAACTTTGAGGTGAGTTTTGGACCTTTTCCGGTCAAAATTGAGCTTAACTTTGAACTGGAAAGTTGTTGGAAATGTCGAGATCTTCAAATTCATGCGTAGGTTGCATTTTTTTGGGCCGGTATGATTTTCCGGCGGCCACCGTGCGCGGCGGCGACTTTTCCGGCGACGTATTTTTCGACGAGTTGTATGTCGGTTCGCTCGGAATCGCGCACCGATCGCAGTGGTGAGGTTTATTTTTCGAATTGAGCATCCGAAATTATAGCGAGGTTTTATGGTGTGTTTATTGGATTTTTGACAATTTCGTCGATATTGAGTTATACGTTTCTAAGTATGGTTGGTTCTCGGGATGTGGTTCAAGGTTTTGAATTATGATTTTGAGCAGTGGAATTTATGATTATGCAGGGGATCGTGATCGTTCGTTTGGCTAGGGATTTTCCGCCGGATCACGGGATTAACGCATATCGCGTTACGCTCATCTGTGAGTGGACTTTTCTATTTTCACTGTCGTTGCGAGTTCGTGATTTTTCATATTTATTTATATATGATATTGAGATTATTTATTATTTTTGGTGGTATTATTTTAAATTTTTATGGTGATGGCATTATTTGCATCGATGCTTCGGTTACTCGGCTGATCACCGGTAGTCTGACCAGAGTTAAGAGATTGCTCTGGGTAAGGTTGAGAGATTCCCCTGTTATGCCGCTGGGGTTGAGAGGTTCCCCTAGCCTATCACCGTCGGGTTTGAGAGATTCGCCTGACCGTCGGGCTTGAGAGATTCGTCTGGCACCTCCATATATATTTTCCGAACTCGCTATACTTTACATTGTTTATTGTATATGAAATTGGTGAAAGGCATATGTTTATTTTCATCCACTCACTCTAACGTTTTTATTTGCCTTTCCCATATGTTTTTCGGTTTTCGTGCCTAGTTTGCAGTTCGGATTCTGGTGTCGAAAGTCACGCGGTCGGAGGCTTAGTATTCGAGCGATGTTTATTTTATGGTAGGTTCTTAGTTTGGCCTACTATTTGTATATATATACTAGAAGTCGCCCTGAGCAATCTGATGTTATACTTTTAAACGATTTTTCCCTGGATTTCTGTAAAGTATAGTTTTATTTATTACTTTACATTACTGTTATGATATTGAGAAATCCGGATGAGATTGGTGCCCACGGTTTGATTTTTGTGGCATAGGTTGAAGTGTATTTTCCGGTGCAGGTTAATGGCAATTCCGCGTTAGTAACGAAACTCTGCCGAAATTTTTGTGGTTTTTGTTGGTTCGTGTTTTTAGAAGGGGTTTGATTCCGGTTTAGAAAACTAAATCGGGGTTGGGTCCTTTCATGAAATCCGTAAGATCAAGGCATTTTGTGCAAGTTTTGTGCATCGAGTTTTACTGTGTGAAATCGGTGAGTTATGAGCGCCGTCAAGGTTACTCAACCCGCGTGAATTTTTTCACGACGACATTTTCTGGTGAGTAACGTTGAGGAGGTGATAACATGGCAGATCAGGGTTTGTCTTTGATATGGTACAAGAGATGTTGTGGGCGAGATCTTGGTTGTCTCGGGATCTGGATTCTGAGGCGGTGGGTCAGTGTTGGTATGGTTAGGCGTTGTCAAGGGCGACTTCATAGCAGTGCTTGGGCTCGGCTGCATAGTGCAAGACTAGAGAAAAGTTCAGATGAGCTGGATTTGGGGACGCGTTGGTGGCGTGGATATTGTGTTGGTGGCAGACGCCGACCTCGCCGAGCATGGCTCAAAAAGAGCTTGAGGAGCGGCTGAGGCCGACAAATTGCAGTAGAGTGGGCTCGTGACTCGGTGGCTGGAAAACAGTGAAAGAGGTATCTATATATGTAAATGGAACCTCTACGAAAAAATTTATATATATATTATATATATATATATATTGAACAACATATATATATATATAATTATTTTCGTAGAGGTTCCACTTCCACTTATATACTTTCACTCTATGTATGTAAGTTGAACCTCTACGAAAACAATTATATATATACATTATTCTATATATAGAGTGGGCTCGTGATCGATAATTGTATAATTGATTATTGTTTTCATAGTTTGTAAATGGAAAACAATTATACAATTGGATCGGTGAAAATATGATTACTTCTATGTCGCTCAGTATCTATATATGTAATTGTATATTTATTTATGCAACTGGGTATCTATATGTGCAACTGGGTATATGATTACTACTATATGAGAACATCATGAACTTATTGAGATGCTTCTATTTAATTATTTTGGAACTTTCAGATATACTCTTGCATTATTTTTCTTTTAAAAAAGAATATAGGGATCCCGAAATAAACCCGTACCGAACTGATTCCATTTGGGTTCAGGTCTTCTTGGGATTTATTTTTAGAATGACAAATGCCATACTGACCCGTTCTGCTAAAAAACTATGAAATTTTCGTAATTTTTATCCCAAACCGATCCATTCTGACCCGTGCCCAACCCTACTCTATGGGAAAAGGGAGTGGAGTGATTGCTAGACTCCCACTCTGGGCCTCACAAGTTTGGTCTTGGGCCTGGGCTATTGTAGATTGGAGAAAATTGACTACTATAAAATGGTTTTATGGGCTTGTGAGGTTAGGCTGGAACTATGGATGGCCTTTCAAGCATCTAAGCCCTTTAAGGCCTTTTTGGGTTTCACACTTGGGATCCAGATGACTCTTTCACTCGGATTGTCGTATAGTCGGGACATTTTGATTTAGGCTGCTTCTGTTCCTTGGTGTGGAACCCATGAGCTTTTGTTCTGATATAGAGATAGTGATCTAGATTGTTAAGGAATGATGTTTTCGAATTTTTGGACAGTCACTGTGCTACTGTGGTTTGTTTATCTAGATTTGGGCCTTTATTAGTTATCTTAATATAGTGATACATTAAAGGTTTCGTTTTAGATTAATTACAAAATACCTCATAAATTATGAGGTCATTTTTATTTTAATACCTAAATATCAAAAATTTACATTCTTATGTACCTTCGTCTCACACTTTAATATCTCTATTAGCCACCCTGTTAAATAACTCAGTTATCTGCTTATGTGGCGCACCTGGGACCCACAACTATCATTTCCTTACTAACTCGTCGGTGATAGTATCACCGACAAGTTGCTTATTAACTCGTCGGTGATACTATTACCGACGAGTTAATAATCAACTCGTCGGTGATACCTGCCCTTAAAATCCTTGCCCCACGGGGCAGGGACTCATTTCGTCTCAAATTGGAAACTGCCCTAGCTAGAATCCCTCCCCTCCCTTCTCGCCGTCGACTTCGCTACTGCCACCCCCCTTCTCTCCCCTCCCCTCCTCCCCTCCTCTCCTCCTCCCCTCTTGCCTCTCCCCTCCCCTCTTCCCCTCTCCCACTAAAAAACAGTTCTTAATCTCCTCTCCCCCAAAAAAACCCCAATTCCCATCATTTACCCCCTCCCCTCCCTCCGGCCGCCGGAATTTGAGCACCGCCGCCCTCTCTCTCAACCCGAAGAATGACAGGTCCCCCCCCCTCCCCTCCTCTCTCTCAATTCGATTTTATGTAATTATGTATGCATTTTATGTAATTATGTAATTATGTATGCATTTTAAGTTGGTGTAAAATTAATCTTCAATTTTAATTAAGTTGGTGTATGCATTTTAATTATGTATATATGTATGCATTTTAATTATGTATGCATTTTAATTATTAAGTTGGTGTATGCATTTTAATTATGTATGCATTTTAAGTTGATATTTTTGTGTATATATGTAGAATATATGTAGAATATATGTAGTACATTTTGTGTATATATGTAGAATATATTTTTGTAAAATTATTTTTGTGTTGGTTAATTAAGATTTGGGTTAATTGATATTTTTGATAATTATATTGGTAATGATATTTTTGATGATTTGGTTAATTGATATTTTTGATAATTATATTGGTAATGATATTTTTAATAATGATTTTGGTAATGATATTTTTGATTTTTTGGTAATGATATGTAGGATATTTTGTGTATATATTTTTGTGTTGGTTATTTTTGGCATATAGAATATTTTTTTGGCTGTTTTGTTTAATTGTTGGATGTGTAGGAGGTTTTGCGGCAAATCGGCTTGGGGGCATCAAACGGAGAGGGACTAGATCCAGTGGAGAGAGCAGTAGTCAAGCATCCTCATCCGCAATCAGCAACACGCGCAGCGGCCCTATTATGAATGCTCGCACACAAATTTTGCTACGTGCGCGAGAATAGGAGGAAGCTGCACGATCCAGATCCGTGCAACCCTCAGTCCAGCCTCGACCCTCAGGCAGCAGACACTCAGGCGAGCGACACTCAACGGGGGCATCAGAAACTCCTTCCATCCGAATGCCCCTATTGGCCCGGTGCCTACTCCCCTTTTATGGGAATCATCTGATGCATATGGTGCAGGTTGCTCATCGTCCAGGCCTCGTCTATCTTTGCCGTCCGGTCTCTTCGTGCCCGACGAGATTCCTGTCATCCCTCAATTCAATGCTAGGGGGAGGGTTATTTTTATTGAAGGACAACCGGAGTTCCTGACCGTGGAGGAAGCGTACAAGTTCTTCCCGTTCGACCCCGTATATCTTTGGAGTGCGAGGTGCATGAACCAGCAAACGGACGATGTAGGTAAATTTTATTTAACAAGATTGATTACTTAATTATTACTTAAGACTATAAATAGTGTCAATTAATAATTTCGATTTTTTGACATTGTATTATTAGGCAATATCGTTAATGGCAATGGAAAACGAAAGACTAGAGGCCCCTGCACCGGGAAGAATCTTGAGCAGGCCACCGGGGGAAGGAAAACGATCATTAAGGCCAATGAGCGTGGTGAGGTGATCGAGATAGAAAACACCATGCGAAAGTATGCCAGCATGGCCGGGGCCGTCGTGCGGGACAAGGTCCCAATGCTGTGGCCAGATTGGGGTGTTGTGCCTTGCTACGTGAAGTTGCAAGTGCATAATGCACTGACTGTGAGTTAAATCGTATTTTCATTACGTAAATTTTACATTTCTTAATTAAGTCCGAAGAAATATATAATTTTACCATTTATATATTCATCTTACAGCTGTGGTTTGACGTGGATGAATGCCTTATTGAGACGTGGGCAGAGCGTCAACTACATATCAGGTGATGTGATTCGAGTTATTTGAGTATATATCGAGTTAGATTTTCACTTTATTAAGTGTTTTAATATCTCTAACATTTGTTTCTGGTGTTAATATAGGTATAAAGAGTGGAAGAACGAGCTTTCAAAACATTACACACAGTACAAGGATCTAGGCCGAGGTTCTACTCCTAGCGAACTCCGGTTTAGGGAGTACGAGTGGATGTGGCTGGTAGCCCACTTCGAGCACCCCAAAGTGAAGGTATGCATCCTGAATATATTTTACAACCCTAATGTATCGTATCACATTGAAATAGTTAGTTACTAATTTTTTGACATATGTTTATCAAACAAGGCGATTTCCAAGACGAACAGGGAGAACAGATTGAAAAACACCAAGTCCCATCATGAAGGTTCACTCAACTATTTGGAAGGGCGCAGAAACAACAAGAAGTCAATCCGTTGGTGTTTGTTCATCAGAAGTTCTATCCGCAGTGCCTTGAAGAAGCGGTAAGTTTTTGGCCTCATTATTTTGTAGTTCACATATGCATGTGTTAATAAAACTATTTTTCTCTATTAATTTATTTTTTTTAATAATACATTATTCATATTCGCTTTTCAATTAAGTGAGAGTGGAAGATGCGATCACAGAGGTCACCATGAATATAGCTCGAAATGACCATCCTGACTGCTCGGAGGAAGAAGTGACCCAGTATGCCTCTCAGATCGATATGCTTGATCGCCCTATAACGGCTCAGATCATGGCAAAAGCGTGCGGGACTGGGAAGAATATCCACTACTGCAGGGGAATGGGCTCGGCGGGCGAAGGAGTATTGAAGAACACTTCGGAATACTCTAGCGGGTCAAGAACTTCTTCTAGGAACTCTAACCTAGTAGCGGAGCTTCAAAGGACGCAAAGGGAGTTGGAGGAGCAAAGGAGGGTGGTGGAGGAGATGTGGCAATTGGCCGAGCAGCAGGCAGTCAGAGATGCCGAGCAACACCGAATTATGGTCGAGCAATAGACACAAATGTTCACATGGATGCAGACGATGTACGCGTGCTAGACTACCGGACAACCGTTCCCCACACCTCCACCGATACCTGTGTTCCACAGTGTTCCACAACCGCAGCCGTCGCCGTCGCAGCAAGACCAGGGTAGCCGCCGCAGTTCAAATGATTTCGTCAACATGGATTTCGTCGACCCTTAGTGTAGTTGTATTTTATTTTCGTATTGTTTCTGTTTGTACTTTTGGACAATTATGTATGTACTGTTGAATGTGTATTTGGACGGTTTCTGTTTTTCGGTGCAGGTTCTGGAATTCGGCCCAATCCAGAACCTGCTTTTTTTTGTAAAATGTAACCGGGTATTGCCGATGAGATAGGTCTATCTCATTGGTAATAACTCCCAATTTCCGGCGAGGATTTTCCTTATCACCGACGACATTTTTTGATTTGTCGTCGGCAATAATGGTGGCGGTCAAACACTTTGACCCGACGGGATATCATCACCGACGACTCGGTGATGTTAGTCGTCGGTGATGCCATTTGTTATTACCGGCGACTTTAAGTCGTCGGTGATACATCAAAGGTATCACCGACAACTTTCACAATTTTTTGTCGGTGATAGTATCACCGACGGGTTGCCGCCGGTGACCTTATTACCGGCGACAATTCGCCTGTAATAATGATCACCGGCGATATAAAGAGAAAGGCCGACGACTTTAAGTCGTCGGCAATAATGAAAAATATGGTAGTGATAGTAAAATCTCGATAAGTTAATAATCTCCGGATTGACAAAATTTATTAATTTAGCAATGTTATTAATTAATCGAGTATTAAATTAATACTCAAGTCCCTAAGTTGGGACTGAAAAAAAAATTATTTTAATGAAGTTATTACACTACCAAAAAATTTCACTTAGGTGACGCAAAATTTCTTCGTCGTCTAGGTATTTTCTTAGACGACGGTTCACAATAGTTGTCGCCTAAAGTGTGCACTTAGGTGAAAAAATGTCGTTTCGTCGCCTAAGATGCACATTCAGACGACGACCATTTGTTGTCGTCATCTAAGTATTACACACTTAGATAACGATACACATTTCGTCGCCTATGTGGACTCTTAGACGATGATTTGAGTCATTCGTCGCTTAACTGACCACCTAGGCGACGAAACTGTTTCTGTTGCCAAAGTGATAACCTAGGCGACGAAAGAAAAGTCAATTATTAGATTTCTCGATTAGATTTCATCATTACTTCTCTATCTCTCTCTCCCTTTCAAATAGCTCTCTCTCCTCACTCAAAAACACTCACCGCCAGTGGGTCCGAATAATATCCGGCAAAATTCATCAAAACTCGATTTTTCAACTCCTGGAGTTCTAGTTTTACCCACTTATCTCCTTATCGGTGAAGGTACTAACTCGTTTCTCTCGATTAAATTTTTTTAATTTAATATCGTACGTAATTACGTATGATGATTGATTTTTTTCGGCGAATATGTAGTACTTTCCGGCGACCTTAGCATTACTTCCATTGTTGTATTACATTGTTAAGCTAATTGTAAGCTATATCTTAATTGATCAATTAATTAGTAAATTAATTAATTGGTATATATGTTTTAATTTGATTAATTACTTAATTAAAACATGCATGTGCTAGGTAATATATATAGGTAATATATATATGTTAGAATAATTAGTTAAACAACACCCCTTCACTAAGGTATACCTTTTTTGGGTCATTTTCAGGTATAGGGCATTATACCAACTTTTCGATCATATTTTATCATCTCCACCGTTCAGATATTAGGTCATAATGTGTAGATCAAGCTTGTAAATTTTCATCCAAAATGGTGATCATTAAGGTATTCAAAACTACAATTGAAGTTTATAAGTATGAACGGTTCATAGTTGACAGATTTGGTCTGACCTTGATTTAATCTAGTTCGATACTTTAACAACCACCATTTTGGCTGAAAATTTACAGGAATGATCTACTCATATAGATCTAATAATTGGACGGTGGAGATGTTAAAATATGATCGAAAAGTTTGTGTAATACTCTATACCTGAAAATGACCAAAAATAGGTATACCTTAGTGGAATGGCCCTCATTAGTTAAAATATACATATATAATTAATGCATGTATTTATATAAACTTAATAATATAATATATATAATTAATATATATTAGCTAGATTAATTATAGTATAAGATTAATTAATTCATTACAAGTACGTGTTATGTGCGATGCATTTGATAATATATATATAAAGTATATTAGATTAATGAATTATTGGTTGAAAAAGTTATATAATTAATAGATCGATTTATTATCCTTACGCAGAAATATGGATAAGATTTGGATACAGTTGGCGAACAGAAGTGATGTGCGGTACATGGACGACATCAGAGACTTTGTGAATTTTGTGACGGAACATGCTCAGGGAAAGAAGCGTTTCAGGTGTCTGTGCAAAAAATGTCTCAATCATCTGTTTGTTCCGTCTAACGTTATGACTCAACACCCGTATGAGCACGATATGATGTGAAGTTACACTACGTGGAGCGAGCATGATGAAGTAATAGACTTCAGCTTAGGACCAGAATTTAGCTCAGGGTACAATTACCATGGTGCCTCATCCAGTAGTAGCAGCGGCCTTGCGTGGAACCCAACTGTGGATTTGGTCCATGATGCTTTTTCAGAATTTAGTCATGGTGGACACCAACACCAAGAAGGAGGTTACGATACCACTCACGATAACACATTTCCCGCTGCCAGCTTGGCCAGTGACACTATAGAGATGGATAGGTACAACATGATGCTACTCGAATCCCAGACCCCGGTGCACCCTGGATGTACAGAGAATGTGTTGTAATATATAATGGAGGATGTTCACATAAAATTAAGAACAAAATTTTAGGCTGTGCTTTTGACGAAATGTAGGAGCATATATGTAAGTTGTTTCCTAATCATCACCAAACTTCTGTAAAGTCATTATAAAGTTAGAAAGATCTTGAGTAGTCTCGGCCTAAAGTCTAGGAAAATTGATGCCTGCATAAAGGATTGTGTGCTATTTTATAAAGAGAATGAACATTTGGACTACTGTTCTGCATGCAACCAATGCAGATATCAAAACTGGAATAGGAGGAGTTCGAAGAAGAAAATTCCTGTGAAGGCACTTCATTATTTTCTGTTGATTCCAAGATTACATCGTCTATATATGTCTCTATACATAATAGAGGCGATGAGATGGTTCGCGGAACAGCGAGTAGATGACGATGTGCTCCGACATACAACAGATGGGGAGGCTTTTAAACATTTTGACATGGAATTCGAAGACTTTGCAGCAATGATCAAAATTTTAGACTCGGCCTATCTACATATGGATTAATCCTTGAAGTAGTAACAGCGCTGCCGTTAGCACTTGGCCAGTTATTGTCATGCCGTACAACCTGCCTCCGTGGATGTGCATGAACAAGGAATTTAATTTCCTTACTCTGTTAATTCCAGGTCCTATATCTCTAGAAAAGTGTTTAGATGTCTACCTCAGACCATTAATCGATGAGCTCAAAATGTTGTGGGAACATGAAGTTCCAACTTATGACAAGTTCACTAACACGATGTTGATGATGAGAGCAGCCGTCATGTGGACAATCAACGATTTTCCTGCATATGGGATATTGACATCTTGCACAACCAGAGGATACAATGGTTGCCTGTCTGTTTGGATGACGTCAGCTCCAGTTGGCATGCGGGGAATGTATGTTACCTAGGTCACCGTAGATGGCTTCCTCACGATCACCCGTGGTGACAGGATGATGCTCATTTCGAAGGGACGATAGAGAATAATCATCAACCCCGATAGTAGTTTGGTGAAGAGATTTTAGAGAGGTTGAACAGGTTCTATTTCAGTGTGTTGGCCAACGACAAAGAAGTGAAGAGACTCAATCCACACCCTCCACATGATCTCAGCTATTGACATCACAAGAGTATTTTCTTTGAACTACCCTAATGGTCCAAGTTGAAATTCCGGAACAACCTTGATGTCATGCACATAGAAAAGAATGTGTGTGACAACGTGGTGGGAATAATTTTGGGTATTAAGTTGAAGACCAAAGATACTCCCAAAGCGCGCAAAGATCTGAAATCTATGAATTTGTGTTGTCACTTGTGGTTGAGGAGGGATAGAAGAAGAGTGTACAACTAGATGCCAAATGCACCTTACACGATGAAGCCGACACAGAGGGGTTCTACATTTAGTTGGTTCAAGACTTTTCATTATCCATCTACTTATGCAGCGAATATTATAGGAGCCGTTGACGAGGTGCAGCACAAGTTCATTGGTCTAAAGACTCATGACTATCCCGTTATGCTGCAACATCTGATCCTAGTGGTAATTCGACTAGATTTGCCTCATGACATTATCAAACAAATAGTAGCATTGTGTAGATGGTAGTAGAGGTTATGCGCCAGAGAGTTGTAGAAGTCAGATGTCCTCGAACTTCAATACAAAATAGTGCACATCCTTTGCAAATTAGAGAGAATTTTTTCTCCTGCTTTCTTTGACATCATGATTCACCTCATGATCCACCTACCCCAACATATGCTGTTTTCTGGTCCGATCCACTACACTTGGATGTATTCTCAAGAAATGTATATATAATTATTTATAACGGTTGTTCATCATTTTTACATTTTTTTGTTTGTGGTTCTACTATTCTTCAAATTATTAATTGTATGATTTTACAGATGACTCGGACAGTATAAAAGATTTGTGAAAAATAAATTTGTCCTGGATAACTCCATAGCAGAGACATATCTAATGCATGAATGTGTTACCTATTGTAATAGGTACCTTAAGGATCCATTCAGGCCAATCTAAATGTCCGCCACAATCTTTCAGTCATCACAAATGTTGTACGACCATTTAAAGGAGTATTAAAGGAAAGATTAACTAAAGAAGAACTTGAAGAAGCGCATTGGGTAGTATTACAAAATTGTGACGAGGTCGACCGTTACATGAAGTACTATAGGGAGTACATTCGGACGATTAAACCGGAGAAGACTTCTGCTTGGGTTGAAAAGATGCTTAAGAAGAAGTTCCCCGATTATTTCCGACAATAGGTACATATTTTTAAATATTTTAGAACTCTTTTCTCATATATAGTACATATGAGATTTGGTGTTTGTTTATGCAAAGTGTTTTGCCTTAGTTTATGTATGCAGGTTCTTGATTTCCTTTATTTTTATGGGAAACTATGTCAAATTTTTGGCAGAAATTAAATTACACATTCATATATATTCTTCACATTTTTGTAGATGGATGATCTACAAAAATCCGATAACCACGATGGGTGGTAGTAGTGGAAAAAGTATATGTTGGCCCATAAGCCGGTTAAGCACTATATTTACTCCGACTATTTTGTGAACGGTGTAAAGTTTCATTCATTGACTCGAGATGAAGGAAAAAGCACACAAAACAGTAGGATCGCAGTTGGGGAAAGCGATGCTGTCTATTATAGAGTTCTTGAACATGTCGTTTAGCTGCTATATGGGAATGATATCAACGTTTTTCTGTTCAAGTCCAAATGGTTTAAGCGTACCAAGGAAAATATGAGACTTTTATCAGTCGATACAAACTCAAGCTGGTATGAGGATGAACCATTTAATCTTGCCACCTTAGTTAGGCAGGTGTCCTATCTGTATGATCTGAAAGCTGGTGAAGACTGAAAAATAGTAAATCATATGTCACATCGAGGAATATGGAGTGCAACTACACTTTATGGGGCGTCGGCGACTGATATTGAAGTGCATAGAGACAATGCATATCAAGAGCTTAATACTTCAGTCATCCCCGACGTAATGGAACTGGTTCAGCATAACTCCGTTTGATGGTAGCACAAATCTTACTCCAGAGGAGATTAGAGAGTTAGCGCAGAATGCCCCAGAAGTCGAGGAGACTGAGGACGACAACGACATTGACAATTCAGACGATGTAGAGTATGATGATGAGGATGACGACGACATCAGCACCATAGATCTTACTTCAGAGGAGATTAGAGAGTTAGCGCAGAATGCTCCAGAAGTCGAGGAGCCTTAGGATGACGACGACGTTGGATACAATTCAGACGATGTAGAGTATGATGATGAGGAGCAATCAGATGATAGTGAGGAGGATGATTCAGATGATGATGATTATGAGGATGAGGATTGATATGAGGCTGAATTAGTAGTTAGATATATCAGATGAATAAAATCAAATAGACCAGGATATAAAATTATGAATCGGAAGAACAAAAATAGAATTAGAAAGTCCAGATAGTGATGCTTGAAATAAAATTACGTTTAGAATTGGAAAAAATTAAAAGTAAATAAAATTTACTCTTGGCCGATGAAAATGCACTATTTCCTCGTCTAAGGTGCACTTAGATGACGAAATCATTCATTTCGTCGTCTAAGGTTCACTACCTAGATGACGCTAAAAATATATTCGTCGTCTAGGTTAACCCTAACCTTAAACCCTAACAGTAAACCCTTTACCCTAAACCCTAAAACCTTACGCGATAAATCTAAACGGTTCGTCGCCTAAGGCCAATTTTTTTGGCGGTTAGTTTTTTTTTGCCAAATTTTTCGAGTCCCATTTAAAAACTACGTAGGCGATGAAACCGTTTAGTCGCCTAAGTTGATTGATATATCCCAAAAACTGGATCGACTTCGATCCAGTTTTCTTATTGCTTTGCTCTCTCTCTCTCTCTCTCTCTCTCCACCGCCTACCTTGCTGCCTTCCCAGCTAATGCCCCGCCGAATTGTCTCTCTCTCTCCTCCCGGCCGGACTCTTTCTCCTCGGGCCGGTCTCCTCTCTCTCCTCTCCTCTCCGCCGTAGGATTCCTCTCTCTGCCGTCTCCCCCCATCGGTATATCTCTCTCCTCTCCCCATTTATATATATATATATATGAATTAGATTAATGGTTATACAACACCCTTCTACTAAGGTATATCTGTTTTTGGTGATTTTCAAGTATAGGGCATTACACTAACTTTTCGATCATATTTTACTATCTCCACTGTTCAAATCTTAGGTCTTAATGTGTAAATTAAGCCTGTAAATTTTCAGCCAAAATGGTGATTATTAAGATATTCAAAAATGCAATTGAAGTTTATAAGTATGAACGGTTTAGGTGTGTCAGATTTGGTCCATCCCCCGATTTAATCTAGTTCGATACCTTAACGATTACCATTTTGGTTGAAAATTTACAGGAATGATCTACTCATATAGACCTTATAATTGGATAATGGAGATGTTAAAATGTGACCGAAAAGTTTGTGTAATGGCTATACCTGAAAATGACCAAAAAAAGGTATACCTTAGTGGAAGGGCCCTCAATGGTTATATATATAAATTATATATATATTTGATATAAAAAATGGTTTAATTATATATAGTAGATTTGGATTAATATATTATATGTGAATTAATTTGGGTATATTTTATTTGAAAAATAATTTATGAATTAATATATTAGATGTGTATTTTGATTAATTTCAGTGTATTTGGATATATTAGATGTGAATCAATTTGGGTATATTATATTTGGACTTGACTATATTGTTATTAATATATTAGATTTGAGTATATTTGGATTAATATATTATATGTGAATTAATTTGGGTATATTTTATTTGAATTAATTTTGGTATATTGATATATATAATATTAATTGTTTAATTTGGGTATATTATATTTATTAATATAAGTTTTGATAAATTGGATAAATTTGGCTTTATTTGGATAAATTTGAATGTGAAATTTGGATACATTGGATAAATTTGTGAACTTTGAATTTTTGGATAAATTTGGATAAATTTGATGAAATTTGGATATATTTGGATGAATTATGCCCAGGTATCTCATTTATTCAGCTTAATTATGACTCCATAGAAGAGGCGCACGACTGCGGACAAGGGGGCCGAACACAAAGCTATTGCGCAAGCAATGGGTTGGAGGAAGGATTGGGAGGAAACCGTTACAAATTCTCTGTAGCAATCTTCGGCTCCGGCGACAGGCCAAATCCCTCATGCTCCACGTGAGGAGACCTCAGCCTTTACGGACGAACCGGATGGAGCCCGATCGACTGGGCTGCCGGACGGTCAGGATGAGTCAGTCGACGACTCGATTCTCTACATCGCCAGGTGTAAGGTAAGGAGTCAACCATCAAACGTGCCTACGAAAAGGACTCAGGAACTTGGAAAGGGCGCCAAAGGCGAGCGCATAGTGAAGTCGACGAGGAAAAAGATCGACCTCCCATATTATGAGTTCACCCGAGGCCCTCTAATCACGCAGCTCAGAAGTCTGACCTCGCACTTCATCAGCTCAATCATATGGAACAACATCCGTATGGTTGCCCTTTCGTGGAACGAGCTGCCTCGATCTGAAAAGTTAAGGGTGTACCGCGAACTATCGGTAATATAATTTTTTTTAAGTAATTACAAAACATAAATGCATTATTTCTATAATTAATTTTAATTTGTTATTTATATTTCTAAACACATTTTGAAATTTCCGGCTCAGCGGAGATGATAGAGGATAAAGAGGAGACGGCTGCCCGCATCTATTTGATTGTATCGAAAGGCCCAATGAATTGGGATTTCCCTATTGGGTCAGGTCATTTCGGGCAAGCGGATCATTTATGATGAAAAGGATGGGCTTCAAGAGAATGATTCGGAGTTCTTGCAGAGTCAGTACCAGACACGAGACAGATCTTCCAAAGAACAAGGCTTCTTTCGAATAAGCCAATTCATTTGGGACCCTGCGGATCCACTCTTTTTCCTATTCAAAGATCCGCCTTTTATCTCTGTGTTTTCACATCGAGAATTCTTTACAGATGAAGAGATGCCAAAGGGGCTTCTTACTTTACAAGGACTGTAAGTACGACCTCCACAAGTACTACTAGCGACATGGCACCTCGCCTACCCCTCTGGAGATCCGAAACGACAGGGAAGAGGAGTGCCAATGGTTTGTTGGACACTTTCAGTCCAACAAGTATAAGGTTCGTCTTAATTTTCTTTAATGTAATGAAAATTGCATAATTTATTATTTTAACCATTATTTTATTATTTAATTATCTTGATTGTGTAACAAACAAGGTCGGAGGCCAACAAGGCAAATCGGGAGAAGAAGGGCAAACACCATGTATCGGGCTCGCGAAAGTTCATTTACATCGCGAAGGAGCACAAAGATGTGGGTTGGAAGCATTATTTCTTGGATGCCAGCGTCTAAGTTTATGTGAAGTAAGAGGTCGTCAATGAAGTGAGTCAATAAGGGGTAAGTAACTCACATTTCTAAAATCAATTGAATTTACTCGTACTTTCAAAACATATCGAGATTTAGTATAACGCTAATTTTATTTTTAAGAAATTGAATTATGGTTAGTGCATGATTTAGTTAGGTTGTACTGTTAGAATATGATTTTGAACTTAAATTTGGTTATGTTTTAGTTTAGTTGGTTAAATTATAATTTTCAATTTGAGAAATCCGGATGGGAATCGGTGCCCATCGTGTAACTGTGTTGTTGTAATTGGTTATTCGAAGTGTAATCTTGCCTGCAGGTTTTTTGGTTTCGACAAATTTTAGGAAAAATTATGCCAAATTTTTGTTAGAATTAATATTATATTCATGTATTCTCCACTTGATTAATTTCAAGAGAGGTTGATACAAATGACCGGAGAGGAATTGGCAGCGACCTGGCTAGCCAACCCGGAGACGACACCTGAACATGTACCTCCCCTGTTGATGGAGAATCAAATCTCTATTGTTGATGCTGTTTACGGCCACCGACTTGGCAAGGAGGTTCGTAGGTTTGGACGGACGGTGTAGAGAGATTTGTCCGCTTCATTAGCTTCGTCAACTCGGCGCGGTAGGGAAGATGCCAAGGCGCTACGATCTGACCTTCGATTGGCACAGGAGTCGGTCAATCGTGCCTGGGAGCATTCAAGGTCGGTGGAGGCAAGGTTTGTTGCTCACAACCGTAAGATGACTGCCTTCTACGAGGCATGCAGGCAAATGAGGTTGCCCGTTCCTGATTTTGATTACGAGTATGGTCCCCCCTGCCACACTTCTGGCCCCAACGACGATAATCCAAGCGGCAGCAGAGGAATTGACAACATGTCTACCCCAGTTTAGTTTTGTAGTTTTTTCGTTATTTTATTATTATTTCTATCACTGTATGTATGCTTTTTATATTTTAATGAATATTTTATTAATTTAATTAATATATTTTTGTATATTTTAAATTTATAATTTAGATCAAAAATACAAATAAAAAAAATAAAAAATTCAACTTGGGCGACGAACACTCATTTTTTGTCGTCCAAGTGAATTACTAAGACGACGGACCATTCGTCTCCTAACTGTCCACTTAGACGACGAACGATTTCATTGCCTAAGTGGTTACACCTACACGACGACAAAGAGGTCGTCGCGTAGGTTCATCACTTAGACGACGACCAATTATCGTCATCTAAGTGCTCTCACTTAGGCGATGAAATCAAGTCGTCTTCTAAGTGGCAACACTTAGAGAACGACTCTAACTGTTCGTCGCCTAAGATGATTGTTAGACGAAGACCACTGTCGACGTTTAGAGGAAGATTGTTTCGACGTCTAAGTGATTAGACGACGAACCATCTTTTGTAGCCTAAGTAGGTTCTTAGGCGACGAAACAAAAAAAATTCGTTGCCTAAGTACTTGGGCTACGATTGTTAAGCAACGAACTTGAGGCGACGAAGACCTGGCCAACGAAAAACACCACTTAAGCGACGAAAATGCTTCATCGCCTAAGCGTATTTTTATAGTAGTGTTCATTAATCGAGTATTAAATTATCGATGTTTTATTGTAATTTGATCCAAATACATTAAAACATATTATCAAATTGATGTATACGATAATGATAAATTAGCCATATAATTTGCATATTTGTTTTTTGCAAACATAGATTGTACTTAGTTTTTATATATTAGTCACATATGCATTATTCTGTATCCATTATTCTGAATATTAGCCACCGTTTTAGTATCTAATATGAATATATAAATTTAATAATTAAAATTTATTTGAGAAATGGATTTAAAATGAAAATGAATAAATATATTGGGTAGTTATCATTTATGTCACTTCTCACATCTCTCTCTATTTGGGATCTGCTTCATCTTCATCCCTTCCAATCATCCAAGATGGATTGCTTATGAGCTGAAGCAGACGCTTTAGGAAAATGATGGGTTCAGTCTCCCTCGTCAACAAGTAAGTTCACGTACTCTTGATTAACATCTTGAGATATGATCGACAATGATATAATAACTCATCTCAATAGAATTTGCACTACAGATTGCATCGAGTCTAAGAAATCTAGGATGATTACATCGGTAAATGAGTACAAGGTGGTTTCACATGGTATTAATTTGTTTCTATATAATTCATATTTTCAATAGTTTTATATATTCTGATTTGTGAATGATTTGCATGCCTTTCGTCTACTGAGAAGTAAAGATAAACTTGGAGAGGGATGAGAATGAGAGATTGAGAGAAGAGGAAGACGTCGAAATAACAATCTTCCCTGAACGTTGAGAACCATTTTTAAAGGACCATAGTAACACTACCACATATTGACTCATTGCCGGTGACTTTTAAGTCGCCGGCAATGTTTTTGGACATTACCGGCAATTTTTGCCGGAAAAATAGCCGGTAATATCTTTTTTTTTTTTACATTACCGGCGATTTATGTCGCCGGTAATGTCCGTCGCCGGCAATGTCTCGATGGTAATGTAAAAAAAAAAAAAAGACATTACCGGTGACTTCATTTATGTCGCCGGTAATGTCTTTTTTTTTTTTTACATTACCGGCGACATAAATGTATGTCCCTGGTAATGTCTTTTTTTTTTTTTTTTTTAAAATTACCATCGAGACATTGCCGGCGACGGACATTACCGGCGACATAAATCGCCGGTAATGTAAAAAAAAAAATACATTACCGGCGATTTTTCCGGCAAAAATCGCCGGTAATGTCCAAAAACATTGCCGGCGACTTAAAAGTCGCTGGCAACGAGTCAATATGTGGTAGTGTAATAATATTATTTGGTAAAGGGACTGTATGACAAAAAAGCTAAACGAATATCAAAATATAGAAAAAACGATAATTATCCCCAAAAAAACATATTTAGATTACTGTAAATAAAATAAATATTAAATATAGTAAAATAAAAATAAAATAAGACTCATATAAGGATCGGAGAGAGAAATTTAATATGTAATATATATAATTTAGGATTATTGAAAAAATAGAGATACTGAAATGAAAATGGTGTTCTGATCTTTAGTCAATGGAGAATTGCTATAAAGAATACACTTTTGAAATTCGTGGATGCACAGTACCTATTGAATTTTAGATACGCTTATGTGTATCTCTTAACACCAATAGATACACAAAATAATACGTATCCTATGGACATTTCACTAGTAATGGCACAAGCTAGCTGCGCTCTATGGTAACATTACCGGTTGCTCAAACAAAACAATGCATAGATACAAATACCATTACAGTAACCATTCCTTGAGTTAAAGGAAGGAGAAGCGATGACATCCAAATTTGAAGGCGCTGGGAGCAACCACTGTAGCCAAAGTCACCGAAAAAAAAACATGAAAGACCACAACCCTGATTCTATGCACGCTCTTGGAAGGAACTGCCTGTGCCGCTGCCATGCACATAGTGCTATTTTAAGTTGTGCAATGACATATTTGGTTCTCTCTCTCTCTCTCTTTCTCTCTCTCTCTCTCTCTCTCTCTCTCTCTCTCTCTCTCTCTCTCTCTCTCTCTCTCTCTCTCGATCGATCGATCGATCGATCGATCGATCGATGACTTCCTCTCTTTCTCCCTCAAACCCTACTGCCGTAGCTGATTTTAGCTCTTTCCACACCATCCCAATCTCCAAATAAACATCACCACTAAATTCCTCTCCATCTCCTCTTCCTAAATCACCTACTGCATGCCAAAATCCCCTTCCATCCTCACCCTCACACCGAAACTGTAGCCATCTCCACCGTCCCGTTCTTTTTTCGGCTTCTCTCGATCAATGTTTCCCACTGTAACTCCTCTCTTTCCCTCAATCCAAATACCTCTCTGTATGTCGAATCTGGAGGATATTGAGGGTTTCGGCCCAAACCCGAATCCCTCCCTCCCTCCCCACCAAGTTCAGCCCCTATTGGTACAACAAGCAGGGCCGGAGGTGCCGACCCCACAATTCTTTGCGGCGGCACTCAGTGAGGTTAACTTTGCCACGGCGGAGGACGACATCAAGGAGCAGAAATGGTTCTTCACTGTGGCCTGTATTTTTTCTTTGGATCCTATTGCAAATGTTCGGGTCCAGAATTTTAAGATGCGGTTGATTTCACTTTGGCATCATGCAACCAGATCGGACTCCATTGGCTTCACTAAGATTGGCCCCGATTGGTTTATCTGTAAGTTCCACTCTCTGGTGCATCGCCGACGTGTGATATTGAGTAGACCGTGGTGTTATTTGTCACATACTGTGATTGTCCAGGCTATGGGGGAGATTGATGACCCCTTTGAGATTCCAACAGATCGAGGTTGTTTGTGGACTGTGGTTCAACTCAAACAGGGCCGTTTTGAGGAAAGAGTGTTGCAAGACAAGTGGTACAGGCATATAAGTAATGTCATCAACTAGTACCAGGAGTTTAACCGACATGCAATGTTTAATGACTCAGAGATGAAGCTTTGAGTGGATGTGGACTTCGATAGGCCTCTTGTGGTAAGCACTCGTGTCCATTTTTCTGAATCATATACCATGGATGTTGAATTTCTGTATGAGAATATCCAAGGATATTTTGGAGCTTGTGGAGACTTTTTGTATGGTAGGAAATGTTGTTTTCTAGCTTCGGTTGAAGGTTCGGGGGACGATGGTTTGCCTTTTTGGCTAACTTCCAGTTGTCTCCTGGTTATACGGCCTCCACGCAGGCCCTTCTGCAGTCTGTCCAGTGGGGAGTTTTCCTTCTACAGACTAATTTTGAGCATGGTGGGTCATCTTTTGGAGTGCACATTGGCCCAAAAAATCTATAGGTTGTAGCACCAGCAACGACCCTTACTATGACATCAAGGGTAGACAAGCTCACTGTGTCTAACGCTCCGCCTGTTTGGTTCGTTCCTAATCTAGCAGTAGTTAATCTAGCAGTAGTTGCTCCTACTCCGGAGAAGGTTTTGGATCACAACATAGATCAGGCCATAAGTCAGCAACACGTAGATTTTATGGGGGCTACTGTTGGAGAGCTGCCAATAGATGAAAAGCTGTCTCCTAGTAGGCAAATGCCGTCAACCAAAGGAGAAGAAGAAAGAGAAAACAAAGTCCAAACTTGGACCAGCCTACCTCTAACAAGAAGGTTTCGCCATAGAAGATGGCGATGCTTCTCCCTACGAGGATGACGTACTATTGAGGATCTTTGACAGTCAGCGATATCTCAATTTTAGTCTCTTACTACTCTGGTTTGTCATTTCGGGATACTATGGATTCCTTCGTTGTAGTATTGTAGTTCTTAAGGGGTTTCATTTTGTCGAGTCAAAAATCCGGTGGAACTCTATAATACAGTCACTGATTATAACTTTTTGCCAGATTAAAAAAAAATTGACTACATGCACTACTACGAAGCTCAGCACCAACGTACATACATATTTGGGCTAATTAAGTTAATAACTTGATTTTATTTTTAAAAGTAAAATTTTTTGTAGAGGAATAATTGATAAACTGAAAACTATAACTCTTTTATTGATAGAATGCATTATATATAGGTTGATACAATCTGTTACAATAAATATCTTGATATAATAGGGATTCTCTGTATCTCTATCTATATTAATTCATATCCAATTAGGACAAGACACACACCAGAAGTTACGGAGAATAAATCTCCTTTAACAATAAATGTTCTGATATAACAGGGATTCTCTGTATCTCTATCTATACTAATTCATATCTAATTAGGACATGACACACCAGAAGTTATGGAGAATAAATCTTCTTTAACACTCCTCCTTGTGTCGATGGCCTCAAGAATGATGCATGACCTGTTGCCTCACTAAAAACCTCATGGGTAAAACAAAATCTTGGTCTAAGAAAAAAGAGTACAACTCATCAACTACAAATGCTACTACATGTGATGTAGACTCCCCTTGATGTCTACAGAAATAGAACTCCCCCTGACTGTAAACTCAATCATGGAGTTCAGATAACCTGTGCATACCAATGCGTCTCACATGTTTCACAAATGTAGATTTGGGTAGTGACCTGGTAAACAAGTCCACAACATTATCCGGCGAACCCACCTGGTTCACATGGATATTCAACAACTGTTGTTGTTGCTGATTGAAGAAGAATTTTGGCGATATATGCTTTTTATTATCACCCTTAATGTAACCCAACTTCATCTGTTCAATGTATGCCGCATTATCCTAAAATATGTAAGTGAGAGCTATAGTAGTATATGGTAATCCACTAGACCCTCGAATATGATGAATGACTGACCTAAGACAGACACATTCTCTAACTGCTTCATGCAAAACAATGATTTCTAAATGATTCGAGGAAGTAGTCACAAGGGTTTGCTTAGTTGATCTCCAAGAAATCACTATGTTTCCCATAATGAAAACATAACCAGTCTATGAACAACCTGTGTATGGGTAAGAGAGATACCCAGCATCAACAAATCCAACCAAAACATCAACCGGTATTTCAGAATAAGGGACAATAGTAAAACGACTCGCAGTAGGTTTAATCTTCGATGGATCGAAGAAAAACTGCTTCGATGAATCGAAGGCATTACTCTGGTCTAACCCGTGATCTTCCTTAGATGGATAGAAGAACAAATCCTTCGATAGATCGAAGGCTCCGAATTCTGCATGCTGAGATTCAACTATCCCTTTTCAGGAACTTTCAAGTTTTTCTCTATGCTCTTTGTAAGGGAAGAATAAACCCAAGTTAATGGAACCCTTCAAGTACCTGAAGATTTATTTTACTCCATTCCAATGGCGTTGCATAGGCGTAGAGCTAAATCTAGCCAACAAGTTCACTGATAAGGCAATATCTGGATGCACTACAAGAAAAACGCATTTAGATGATGAAACCTTACGGTTCCGTGGTCTAAGTGTAACTTAGACGACGGAAATAATTTCCGTCGTCTAAGACACACTTAGACCACGGAAAGACTTTTTCCATCGTCTAAGTGGCCACTTGGACAAGGGACCGATATGCCATGGTCTGAGTGGCCACTTAGACGACGGGGTCTAGGCCCGTCGTCCATGTATCCACTTGGACGACAGAAACAACCTCAGTTCGTCCTCCAAGTGGTAACTTAGACGACGCACCGACGCTCCGTCGTCTAAGTGAAGCATTATATAAGGTCCATGCCAAACTCTCTGAAAGGACCCAACCCCGATTTAGCTCCCTAAACCGGAATCGAACCCCTTCGAAAACACGAACCAATAAAAATTTTCCGAAATTTGGGCAGAGTTTCGCTACTAACGTAGAATTGCCATTACCTGCACGCGGAAAATACACTTCATCCTATGCCACAAAAAGCAAACCGTGGGCACCAATCCCAACCGGATTTCTCAACATCAATATAATCAACAACAGTAAATAAACTGTATTATGTATATATGTATATCCGTGAAAATCCGCACAACATGTATCCGAATGTATCAGAGCGACCTCTAAAGTAAAACATATACAATATGTACATCAGTAGGCGAAACAAGAACCTACTGGAAAACACAGGTGACTCTGATCACTAGCCTCCAAACCGCGACGTGAAACACCAAACCTGAACTGCAAACTGGGCACGGAAACCGAAAAACCCAGGGGAAAGACATGAAACACGTCAGAGTGAGTGGACGAAAATAAATGTCTTTCACCAATTAATATATATGTTTAAAATAACATATGCGAGTCCAGGTAAATAAAACAACATATGTACACGAGGTAAAACTCACACTCCTCCAGTGTACAGAGCATGCAAGTAAAAATCTCACGGGGTCGCTCATGGACACACACCGTGCTAGTACAGTCCGAATCACGGGATCCCGGACTCACACGTGATTCTAAGCCAGAAAGGCCTCGGTTCCGGGGATACGCCCCTCGCCGGTCAGGTCGGGGTAACGCCCCGCCTGGGATGCCTACCATCGGGGATCAGCCGAGAGGCTAAGTGTATCGATACAACAACGTAACCAAGACTGTACTCTGTGTAAACCAAATCATAAACAGTTCAATGCAAATGCATGAAACAGCATATAAGTGTGTATACTCGTATACGTATATTCATATAAGTATATCGTATAATCGTAAAACACATGCTCATGTAATCCGAAATCTCATACGCATGCTCAAGTTCATAAATCATATAAAAGACTCGCAAACAATCCGTGAAAATAAATTGTCCACTCACAGACTAGCGTAACGCGTAACGCGTTAACCTGTGATCCGGCGGAATGTCCCTCGCCAAACGAATGATCACGAACCCCTGAATAATCACAATGTCCAATATTCAAAGTCATAATCCGACAATACAAATCAAACCATGAGAAACCACCGTTCTCGGAAACACACAATTCGAATACGACAAATCGTCGAAAATCCATATATACCACCTCAATACCTCGCTTTACGTTCGGACGCTCAACTCGAAAAACGAACCTCCCCACTGCGATCAGGGCGCGATTTCGAGTCAAACGACATGCATCTTGCCGAAAGTCAAAAAGTCAACACTGACCGTTGACCGCCACGTTGACCGCCGTCCACGGCGGCGCCACTGTTGACCGGAAGAATTCACGGCGGAGCAACCCCTATTCCATGCAAAACCACCCACTGAGCAACTTTGTCAACTACAACAAAGGCCAATTCTCACTCTAACATGGTCAATTTCATGAAAAACCGAATGAACACACAAATTTCAAATCAAGAATTCTCCCTACACACATCAAATTGAATCTCCAAACCAACGTGGTTAGATTCGTGGAGGGAAGAGCTACAAAGCCCAAACAATTTTGCAGCTCGAATCGATCAAAATCATGGAACCCGATTACCTCAATTTCTCATGCACTTTGGCCGGAAAATACATGCATCTCCGACGAGCTACACCGGACAAAGAGACCGGCAATGAACTCGGGAAGCCGAGATGAAGGGAGAGGGACAAGCCCCGTTGCCTAAGGTGGCCGGACGACATCACCGTCGTGAGCCACCGAGTGCCACCGTCGCCACCTTCATTTCAGCTCGGTCAAACCGAGTTGACCAAGCCAGTCAACCATTAATTCATCTTTTTGACTTTCCCTTTTAGGCAGGTCACTATTTATAGCTTTCCCGATTAGGAAACTTCATACTTATCCTTTTCGTCGAACTTAAAACGCGCGTAACTTTCTCATCGTATATCCGATTCCGATAAATCTTGCGGCCACAAACTCGTCTCGACGTACTCTTCAATAATCACCCGAAGTCAAATACATCGGCCAATCGGATAAAAATTCAACTGTTCAGCCCAAACACATAATAAATCGACTAAACCAACAACAAACGGAAATATTCGCAACTAATTCCTCGTAACTCCAAATCATGTTCCGGAAGTTCTCACGAACTCGAAATTAAATTCTGAACAACTTTCGTGAAGAAGCCGAGACCAAATTCTCGTCTGGTAATTTAGTCGTTAAGTAGCCCACCATTTAAATCCGAACTTTAAATATTCATAACTAATTCCTCGGTCGTCCAAATAACAATCCGGAACCGCCCATGAACTCGTAATCACACGTACAACGACTCTCGAGAAGAGACCCAGCTCCAATTCTCAGCCAATAATTTAGTCGTTAAAAAGCTCGGCGATTCCAATAACCGTCGGACAACTGCGACTTCGCAGTAACTCATCGATCAAGCTGAACATACTGCTGATTCAGATCCGGGTCGTCACACTCTCTTCCTCTCCACTCGCTCATCTCAACTTCATCCTCATCGTCTCAACTCTCTTCCTCTCTTGATCAGACTCTCCTCATTCGTACATCATGCAATTCGATCAAACTAGTTAGCACTATATATATATATATATATATATCTATCTCCGGCTCTGACCATCGATTCGCCATATATCGGAGAAGGCTAGGTACGTACGTAGTTAATTTCCCAATACCATTAACGTTTATATATATAATTAATTGTACGTTTGATTGATTGCATTGTTAATTAATTACTACGTCTAATATATATTTATAATTAATTTAGGTAATTGATGATATATATATTAGTTAATTAATATAGACCAGTAGTACGTATATATGCATGGATGTTTAAAAATTTGGTTAAAATGTACGTACGTACATGCATGTTAGGCATATTAAAGTAATTGATGTAGAGTATGTATATTCACCAATAACTAATAAAGGTAATTAATTAATAATTTAATGTAATTAAGGTAGTTGAAAATTTGTGTATATATATAATAGTTTAATAATTACTTGAAAATCTGTATATATATAGAATAGTTAATTGACTAATATAAATGATAATTAATTATTAAATTTGGTAGAAGTATGGACAAGAGTTGGATGAAGTTGCGGAATAGAAGTGATGTCCGGTATATGGATGGAATTAGCAAATTTGTGAATTTTGCGATAGAACATGGTCATGGAAAGAAGCGTTTCAGGTGTCCATGCCAAAAATGTCTTAACTGTCAGTTTGTGGAGGTTAATGTTATGGTGTAACACCTGCACGAAAATGGTATGATGTGAAGTTACACTACGTGGAGCGAGCAAGGTGAACCAGTAGACTTTAGCTCAGGGTACAGTTTCCATGGTGTCTCATCCGGCGGTAGTGGTGCCAGCCCCCTTGCTTGGAACCCAACTGCGAATTTGGTCCATGATTCGTTTCTAGGATTTAGTCATGGTGGACACCAACACCAAGATGGTGGTTACAATACAACTCATGGGCATGATGACACATTCCCCGCTGCTAGCTTGGCCACTGACACTAGTAAGATGGATAAGTACAACAGGATGGTACTTGAAGAGCAGACCCCAGTATACTCTGGATGTTGATAGAGTGTGTTGCAATATGTGATGGAGCAAATGAAGATATAAGTGAAGCACAAAATGTCAGTCAGTGCTTTTGACGAAATTCAGGAGCAAATATGTAAGTTGCTTCTTGATGATCACAATCTTCCTGAATCCCATTATAAGGTTAGAAATATCTTGAGCAGCCTCGGCCTAAAGTACAGGATAATTGACGCATGTCCAAATGATTGTGTGCTGTTTTACAAAGAGTATAAAGATTTAGACTATTGTCTTGTATGTGGCCAGTGCAGATATGAGCTGAATAGGAAGAGTTCGAAAAAGAAAATTTATGTGAAAGTTCTTCGATATTTTCCATTTATTCCCAGATTGCAGCGTCTGTACATGTCTCTATACACAGCAAAGGCGATGCGATGGTACACAAAAAAGCGAATAGATGACGATGTGCTGAGACACGCCGCGGATGGGGAGGCTTTCAAACATTTTAAGTTTTTTGATTCATATTTGTTCCACTGGAGATTACTAGCTGTATGTACTTATTCTACAATGTATTAATTGAATGTTTGATTTTGTAGACAACTTGGACAGTATAAAGGATTCGTCAAAAAAAGGTCGACCACGGATAGCTCCATAGCAAAGACATACCTAATGCATGAGTGTGTTACTTACTGCAACAGGTACCTCAAAGATCCATCACCTCCCACCGCCTCCGATCCAAGTGCCCGCATCAATCTTTCTGTCGTCACAAATGTCGTACGACCGTTTAGAGGAGTATTAAAGGAATCGTTAACACGAGAAGAACTTATTAAGGCACATTGGGTAGTGTTATGAGACTGTGACAAAGTTGAGCTGTACATGATTGGGTTTAGGGAGAGGCTTCAGGCGTTAAATCCAGACAAGAGTTCGGCGTGGTTTGAGAAAATGGTTAAGAAGAAGTTCCCCGATTATTTCTTCCAATGGGTACGTACGTATGTCTCGGTATTTAGTTTATATATATGTTTATAAAAAGTAAACCCTTTAATTAATTATATCTATATTTTCCAATTTCCCTGATGATTGATCTATAAAAATCAGAAAACCATGAGGGGTGGTGGTCCTGGCCAAAGCACTTGCTAGCAGGGAAGCCGATTAAACTCTATATTTACCCCGGATGTTTTGTGAACGGTGTAAAGTTTCATTCATTGGCTCGAGATGAAGGAAGAAGAACACAAAATAGTGGGGTAACGATTGGGAAAAACAATGATCTATATTATGAGGCTATTGTATATGTCGTTCAGCTATGTTACGTGAATGATGTCAACGTTTTCCTATTCAAGTGCAAATGGTTCAAGCGTATAAAGGAAGACCTTGGACTTTTATCAGTCGATACAAACTCAAGCTGGTATGACGATGAGCCTTTCGCTCTCACTACCTTAGTTAGACAGGTGTTCTATCTTGATGATCCGAAAGCTGGTGAATTGTGGAAAATAGTGAACCATATCTCTCATTGAGGAATATGGAATACTACGACAACTGAAGAGACAGCAGCGACTGAAGATGCTGATGAACCAGAAAGAGATATTCCTGCATATCAAGAGCCTAATATTTCGGTCATCCGCTCCGACATAATGAACCTGGTTCAAGCTGATGAACGCTTGCCAATGCCTGATGGTTGTACGGATCTAATTGAAGATGAGATTATTGATGCAATTAATGAGCTAGATGAAGAAGAGGCACATAATTAGGACGAGGAAGAGGACTCAGGATATTCGTCGGACGATGTTGAGTATGATGAGAAGGAGGAGCAATCGGATAATGGGGACGAGGATGATGACAATTATGATGAAGAGTAAAATATAATGACGAGGAATATTAATGAAAGGACCCAACCCCGATTCAGTTACCTAAACCAGAATCGAACCCCTTCTGAAAATACGAACCAACAAAAAATTTTCGAAATTTCGGCAGAGTTTCGTTACTAACGTGGAATTACCATTACCTGCACGCGGAAAATACACTTCATCCTATGCCACAAAAAGCAAACCGTGGGCACCAATCCCATCCGGATTTCTCAACATCAATATATGCATTATAAACAGTAAACAGTACTGTAGTATATATATATATATCCGAGAAAATCCGTATAAACAAGTATCAGAATGTATCAGAGCGACCTCTAAAGTAAAATATATACAATATACACATCAGTAGGCGAAATAAGAACCTACTGGAAAGCACAGGTAACTCTGATCACTAGCCTCCAAACCGCGACGTGAAACACCAAACCTGAACTGCAACTGCGCACGGAAACCGAAAAGCCCAGGGGAAAGACAATAAACTCGTTAGAGTGAGTAGACGAAAATAAATGTCTTTCACCAAGTAATATATACGTATAAAATCATATGCGAGTCAAATGCATGAAAATCAAATGGTACGTGAGGAGACGCTGACTACCACTCACGTACAGAGCATGCAATGTAAAACATATCGCGGAGACTCTCGTGGACTTCCACGCGATAGCACAGTCTGAATCACGGGATCCCAGAACCACACGTGATCCTAGCCAGAAAGGCCTCGGGTCAGGATATCTGTCCCCCCCCCCCCCCCCGGAGCGTACTCGGGGATCAGCCGAGAAGCCAATGTGTATCGATACCACAACATATACTGAGACTGTACTCTGTGTAAACCAAATCATAAATCCTTTCCATGCACATGCATAAAACATAATATGTACGTATGTATATATTCGTATACGTATATTCGTATATGCATAATCGTAAAACACATGCTCGTAAAATCATAATCAATCTGCATGCTCAAGTTCGTAAATCATTTATAAAAGACTCGCAATCAATCCGTGAAAAGAAATGTCCACTCACAGACTCGCGTAATGCGCACTCGCCCTAAACTCGTGGTCCGGCGGAAGATCCCTCGTCTGAAGCACGATCTCGATCCAGATCACGATCTCGATCTCCTGAATATTCACAAAAACATAACTGATCAAAATCATAGTTCTCAACCCTGTACTGAATCACGGAAACCAATCGTTCCCAGAAATATGCAATGCGGTATAAAATGTATAACGGAAATTCTGAAATCCCCACTCGAAACCTCGACTGAAAATCGGTTAACCAAATCAACCTGGAAACCTCTGGACGATAATCAGGGCGCGATTTCGAGAAAAACGACATTAAAAACGTCGAAATCTGAAAAGTCAACTTTTGGCCGGAGCTCCACCGTTGAGAACAGCCCGGAACCACTTTCTCATTTCCAATCACTTTCTCAACTACCACATAGACCAAAACAGCCCGGAACCACCTCAACTTACCAAAACCCGATCGGAAATTCAAGTCTCCGGTGACCAATTCGGGTTGCCACAAAACCATCACCAAACCCCAATTAAATCATACCAGTAGTATCCCTAGGCTAAGGGGAAGCAAACCCCCCTAACCACCACCACCGTGGTTCGCCGGAAAGTGACCAACGAACTCCGGCGACTCAAACCAGTTCGGTCCAACTCGGGCACCCCAAAATCCTCATCAGTTCTCATCAAACTAAACATCAATCAACTCGAAATCATGCAAGGAAGCTAACTATACCTGTCTCGTGGCCGGAGATGGCCGGAAAGTTGGTCGTCGAACGGTGAAGATCAAAACGGAAACTTCCCCTTTCGGGTCAACAGGTCAACTTTCCAATTTTGGAAAGTCAGAGTTCGATCAACGGTCCAACAGTGTTTTACGACTAATTCTCGACTATTCCAATATTCATACTCGCGCCTCGGGTCGATCGACGATTCGAAATGGATAACCATCACGATTCGGATAAACTCGAAACAATCGGATAAACTCGTCGAAAACCGAAACTTCAAATAATCATAAAATATTCCTCGTTTATCGAAAAAATCTTCCGGAACTGCCCACGAACTCGAAATCACGTACTCTACAATTTCTGTGAAGACACTCAACTCAAATTCTCGACCGAAAACATAGTCGCGAATCGAATCGGCAAACCACATATGCGACGTAAAACTGCGACTAAGCAGATGCTCGAGAATCGTGCCGAATATGCAACTGATTCTAGTTCGGGTCGTCACTAATCGACCCCCCTTAAAGAAATTTCGACCTCGAAATTTACGTACCTGTCAAGTAAACAGATGAGGATACTGCTCCCGCATACGCTGCTCGGTCTCCCAGGTGGCCTCCTCAACTGAGTGGTTCTGCCACAAGACCTTCACCAGCGGAATCACACGGTGCCTCAACTCCTGCTCACGACGATCGAGAATCTGCACTGGCTCCTCAACATATGATAAATCCTCTCTGATCGGCAACTGCTGTGGGGCTAACACATGTGAAGGATCTGAGATGTACTTCCGCAACATCGAAACATGGAAGACATCATGAACACGAGCCATCTCTGCTGGTAACTCAAGTATGTAAGCAACAGCTCCAACCCTCTCTGTAATCTCATACGGGCCAATGTACCGCGGTCGAAGCTTGCCTCGCTTCCCGAAACGCACAACTCCCCTCCACGGAGATAGTTTCAGGAAGACCCAATCACCAACCTCGAACTCTAAACTCTTCCTCCTCACATCTGCATAACTCTTCTGCCGATCCTGGGCGATCCTCAACCGATCCCGGATAACCTGTATGTCCTCCATCGTGGTTTTCACCAAATCAGGACCAATGAGCCAACGCTCGCCTACCTCACTCCAACACAATGGAGTGCGACACTGCTTCCCGTACAGAGCCTCGTACGGTGCCATCTCAATACTGGCCTGATAGCTGTTGTTGTAGGCGAATTCAATCAAGTGTAACTGCTGATCCCAGTTTTCGCGAAACTGCAACACACACGATCTCAGCATATCCTTAAGAGTCTGAATGGTCCGCTCGGACTGCCCGTCAGTCTGAGGATGAAAAGCTGTACTAAACCGCAACCTCGTGCCCAACGCTCGCTGCAATGCCTGCCAAAACTCAGAAGTGAACTGACTATCTCGGTCAGAAACAATCGACACAGGCACACCATGCAAGCGAACAATCTCGGATAAGTACAACTTGGCCAATTTACCCACTGATATCTTCCCTGGAAGTGCAAGAAAGTGTGCGGATTTCGTCAATCGGTCAACAATAACCCAAATGTCAGTGTTGCCCGCCGAAGTACGCGGCAACTGATAGACAAAATCCATCGTAATGTGCTCCCACTTCCAAACCGGAATCTCAAGTGGCTGTAGTTTCCCTGCAGGTTTCTACCTCTCCGCCTTCACCTGCTGACAGATCAAACATCGACTCACGTACGCGGCAATCTCCCGCTTCATATTGCGCCACCAATAGTACGCTCGAAGTGTACGAAACATCTTCGTACCTCCAGGGTGCATCGCATACGCAGAACTGTGAGCTTCATCCAGAATCTCCTTCTTCAAGTCCTCGTCTCTGGGTACACATAACCTACCTCTGAATAACAACGTACTGTCGTCGCTCAATCGGAACTCTGTAGGCACACCATTCCGTATCATGGTCTTCTTGCCCAACAGGTAAGGATCTGAATCCTGTGCCTCCCGTACCTGATCAACCAGTACGGGTCGAACCTGAAAACAGGCCAACAAAGCTCCATCATCATCATACCCAAACACAGCACCTGTAGCCCGAAGCTCGGCTAACATCGATACTCTAGCCACACATATGTGAAACAACGAGGCTCCAGATTTCCGGCTAAGTGCATCTGCTACAACATTGGCCTTCCCTAGATGGTACTCGAAAGTGCAATCGTAATCGTTGATCAACTTTATCCATCGGCGCTGCCTCATGTTCAGATCCGGCTGCGTCCGCAAGTAGGTGAGACGTGATCAGTGTAAATCTTACACTGAGCACCATACAGGTAATGTCTCAAACTCTTCAACGCCAACACGATAGCGGCTAACTCCAAGTCATGCGTCGGATAGTTGGCCTCATGCGGTTTCAGCTGTCTGGAACCATATGCCACGACTTTACCATGCTGCATCAACACACAACCAAGCCCCAACTTCGACGCATCGCTATACACAACAAACTCACCACTGTCGTCTGGCAATGTTAAAACCGGTGCGATAGTCAATCTCCCCTTTAGGAGCAAATAACTCTCCTCGCACGCATCAGACCACTCAAACTTGACGCCTTTCTTCGTCAATCTGGTCAGTGGTGTAGCAATCCGGGAGAAATCCTGTACAAACCGTCAATAATAGCCTGCTAAACCCAAGAAACTCCGAATCTCCGGCACAGTAGTGGGTCTACTCCAGTTCAGCACGGCCTCGATCTTGTCAGGATCAACACTAACTCCCTCGGCCGAAATCACGTGGCCCAGAAACTTCACACTATCCAACCAGAACTCACACTTGCTAAACTTCGCGAACAACTGATGGTCCCGCAAAGTCCGCAACACTGCTCGCAAGTGCTTCTTGTGCTGGCCCACACTCCTGGAATAGATCAGGATATCGTCAATGAATACAATCACGAACTTGTCTAGGAATCGTCGAAACACTCGATTCATCAAGTCCATGAAAGCTGCGGGGGCGTTGGTCAACCCAAACGGCATAACCAAAAACTCATAGTGCCCATACCGCGTCCCGAAAGCTGTCCTGGCTACGTCAGAGTCTCGGATCCTCAGCTGGTGATATTCGGATCGAAGGTCAATCTTCGAAAAGACTGCTGCTCCCTTCAGCTGATCGAACAAGTCATCAATCCGCGACACCGGATACTTGTTCCTCACTGTAATCTGATTCAGCTTCCGATAGTCGATGAACAACCGTATGGACCCGTCCTTCTTCCGCACAAACAACATTGGGGCACCCCACGGAGAAACACTCGGTCGAATGAATCCCTTCTCTAACAACTCCTAGAGCTGAATCTGCAACTCTTTCAACTCCGCAGGCGCCATCCGATAAGATGTCTGGGAAATCGAACAGTGAAGATCAAAACGGAAACTTCCCCTTTCGGGTCAACAGGTCAACTTTCCAATTTTGGAAAGTCAGAGTTCGGTCAACGGTCCAACAGTGTTTTACGACTAATTCTCGACTATTCCGATATTTATACTTGCGCCTCGGGTCGATCGACGATTCGAAATGGATAACCATCACGATTCGGATAAACTCGAAACAATCGGATAAACTCGTCCGAAACTGAAACTTCAAATAATCATAAAATATTCCTCGGTCATCGGAAAAATCTTCCGGAACCGCCCACGAACTCGAAATCATGTACTCTACAATTTCCGTGAAGATACTCAACTCAAATTCTTGACCGAAAACATAGTCGCGAATAGAATCGGCAAACCACATATGCGACGTAAAACTGCGACTAAGCAGAATCTCGAGAATCGTGCCGAATACGCAACTGATTCTGGTTTGGGTCGTCACAAATAATTGGTAATTAATTATTGTAATGATGCATGATCGATTAATTATATATATTATGAGGAGGAGTATGTACAACTATTAATTTAATAATTAATTAATTTAATAATTAATTAAATAGGGTGGTCGCTTCAGCTGACGTAAATTAAAATTAATTAATTAATCAGGAGGATCGGATCGAATCGATCGAGAATCACATTAATTTTCACGAAACCCTACCACGGGAACGAAAGAACGACTTTTCGTAGTCCATACTAAGGTAATTAAACACAATAGTAATTAATTATACATATATAAAATCCTAAACCGTAAATCCTAAAAGTAGCACTTAGACGACGCAAAAGGGTCAAACCGTCGTCTAAGTATACCCTAAACCCTAATCCCTAAGGCCCTAACCCTAAATTAAGGAATTTTCACTTAGACGACGCAAACACACGTTTGCGTCGTCCAAGTGAAAATTTCGTAATTTCATCTAAGACAACGACCATCTAGACCATGTCCCAATGTATATTCTTTTCGTCGAGACTATAGAGTAAAAAATTCTTGGAGTGTGAGCTTTGATGGTTCCAAAATAGGAGTTACGAATTTTCGTGTATTCACGTTTCCGGTTTGTAAAAATTTCAGTTTTGTGGTTGACTGTGCCGATGAAACCCTTCACGAACTAACTATTTTCTGAAAATTATTCTATTTATTTATTATCTTATGAAAAATGTATCCAACGGTTGTTTTGTCCAAATTCAATTTCGTTAATGTCGATATGCAATGAGACTATACTTACTAACACTTAAGTTATACAGATTAGTAGATACTTAACAAGTTTAAAGACGTAAGATTATTCGTCTTAAATTCAATTATTTATATACGATTCTTTATTCGAAATTTTACGACTTTTTCATTCGAATGACAAATTGGAAACTTCCTTGCGAATTATTTTTAAAAATTAATTTTACGGAAATTTCACCTGGACGACGGAGATAGACCATCTCCGTCGTCTAGGTGACCACTTGGACGACGGAAACAGACCACCTCCGTCGTCCAGGTTGAAAATAATGGCGGTTCATTTTCCATCGCCAAATTTTTAGGGAACGATTCAAATTTCACCTGGACGACGGAGATGCCTATTTCCGTCGTCTAAGTGAAATTTAAAACTTTCCCCAAAATTGAGGCGGTTAACTCCCATACGCCAAATTAATTGGGCCCCGGTTTCAAAAATTGAAACGGTTCATTTAGACGACGGACACATCCGTTTCCGTCGTCTAAGTGAACCTCTATATAAGGAAGCGTGGCCGAGCCTTTTTCCTCATCTCATTCTCAAAAATCCGGCGTCCCTCCGGTAACTCAAAATTCGGCGACTCCTTCCCTCCGACGACTCCGCTTTCCCACGACTCCTCTTTCCGGTATTTTTAAATTTTTTAGCATAATTTTAATTTTATTAATAAATTAGTAAATTGGTAAATTAATTAGTAAAAATAAATAAATTAGTAATAATTGGTAAATTGGTAATAATAATTAATAATAGTTAGTAAATTGGTATTTATAGTAAATTATGAATAATAAAGTAATTAATTATTTTAATTATTGTAAATGCATGATAATTATTATTGTAATTGTTGAAAATTATATTTATGATTGTACGTATATATTGTTTTAATTAATATTATAATTGGTAATTATTATTACATGTAAATAAAATTTATAATTATTGTTGTAATTATTGTAAATTTGTAGTAAATATGGTAAATTATTGAATTATTTAAAATAATAAATGGGTAATTATGGCATTGCATTCAGACTAGCTAATAATTCTAGAAAAATTCGACAAACAGCTGTGTTCAATTTTGCACGATTTTGGAAATTTGCATGCATGTGTTATTTGTGAATATGTGAAATTGTGTAAATAGAAATGTGTATATTCGAAATTTACATACTTATTTATAATTCAATACTTGTTTATACTTACAATTTAATTTAATTTTTCAGTTATACATGTTAAAGGTAGTCTTTGATTTAAATTTAGTACATAAGTTTGGTTGATTAAGCCACACTCTTTGGAATAGATGGCGCCTCATTTCCTAGCTTATCTCCTTAACCCCTCGTGATGTGTGGATTTCATCATCGCACACTATAACCTAAAAGAAGTTATGGATATGAGCTTGATGGTGGAGTTTGTAAAAGACTTGAGGTAGTGTAACTTTTCGAACGATTGGCTGAATGTCGGATATGGTGTCTAGAAACGGGTTATGACTGGTAACAGGTTTTGGATCTAAGAAAGACTAACACCAATAGAGTATATACCATTGGCTAAGTTAGCCTCGGGGTGTTTTGTCGAAATTAGTCCAGCCTCTTACGTTATCTCTATCCCTAACTGGCCATATTTTGCGATTGAATCAATGCTGATTGATTGAAAGTTTATACTTTATCGCGCGAGTCGCATGTCCATTGAACGATCTAAAGACCAAGCTAGTGTACTCTCTTTAAATTTTAGGCGCACTCAATACTTGTAAATAATGCACGTCGAAGTTATTTATTTATTAAAAATAATAAATGGTTAATTATGGTAATTTATTAATTATTATAATAAATTATTTAATTATTAAAAATAATAAATTGATAATTATACCTAATTTAGTAATTATCGTAAATTTTTATATATAATTGTTATGGTAATAATATTTTAACAACTCTTAGGTTAAAATGGCCCCGTGGGGTAAGAAAAAGGCCCAAAAGGAGGCCGAATATGCTCTACTTCGACGCTTGACAGAGCAAGTCGGTTGGCAGTTAGAGGAGGACAACATCGCGCCTCCTCCGGACCCTTCAGCTGGTCCTTCGACATCTGCGACTGGAGAAATTCCTGCTACCCTAGCTATCCCAGTCGGTGATGATGACGCATATTCCGGTCTGACGTCGATGTCAGAAAGTTCTCAGGCGTCGTTGGCCTCCTCCGAGTCTATCCACTACAGCACGCGGCGCAAGGTCATGAGGGCTCCGACAGACCCTCAACCCAAAAGGTCTCGAGGACTTGTAAAAGTTGGAAAATCCGAGAAGTTGTTCAAGGCGACCGGGCAAAAGATCCAGTTTCCATACGACGATTTTAGCGATGGCCCTCCCACCTCTCAGCTAGCTAGTCTGTCCTCGCATAGCATCGAGTCAATCCTTTGCAATAAGGTTTGTATTATTGCGCCTACCTGGAAGGAGTTGTCGGCCGAAGAGAAGGCGAAAGTGTTTAAAGAATTTTCGGTACATAATACTTACAATTTTAAATTTATTTTCTAATAACCAATAAAAATCGTAATTTCATAATATATACGATTATAATTTTTTCTATTTTCTTATAGGAACAATATGAGGTGGATTCCACACCGGAGATGCTTAGGCATATCAACAGCACTGCCAACACTATCTAGCGTGATTGGAAGTACAAACTTCATAAGTATTATGAAGATATCGGCGAAGTGCATACCCCCGTAAAGCTACGTGGGGATAAGGAAGATGAGTGGGAGTGGTTGGTCACCCACTTCGAAGGAGAAGAATATAAGGTGATTATTTTTTTTATTTAAATTGAGGAAATTGAATTATTATTATAGTTATTTATTAACTTTTTAATGATTTATGTTGTCAAACAGAAATTCTCGAAAATTAACAAGATCAACCGGGATAAGAAGGACAAACATCATAACTCCGGCTCCAAGCAAATGATCCAAATTGCCAAGGAGCATAGAGATAAGGAATTCAAACACCCTTATCTGGATGCTAGCATCATCGCTTACGTGACGCCTGGGCTCGACAATGAAGCGAGTCAATACGGCGTAAGTGTCGTATATATTTCTTCTTAATTAGCGTAATTATTATTTATTGAATTGTCGTACAAATTTATAATTATTTATTTATTATTATTATTTTCAGGCGAGGTTGGTAGAACGGGCGCAGGAGGAATTGGCTAATACGCAGATTGCACACCCGGATTTACCACTGGAAGACCTGCCTCCTCTATCGATGGAGAGCCAAATTGCAATCGCCGATGAGGTATACGGTCGTCGAGCTGGTAAGGAGGTTAGGGGGATGGGACGCAAGGTGCAGCGAGATTTGTCGTCTGACTCACCTACGGAATGTTTGGCGAGGAGAGGTGCTCGGGATGCGTCGGTCCAAGCAGCCCTTCAGGAGGCTCGACTCGCACGGGAGGAAACACAATCTATGCGTCAGAGACTTGATGAGCAACAAGCGCAGATAGCGTAGCTCATTGCCCTCATAGAAAATCAGGCTTGACAACAATGTCAACCTCCTTCGAACCCATACCCCGACGATGACGATACGGCTGGAGGCGGGGGACTCGGTGGTGCGTTTTCTCCTCCTGTATTTTAGTAGTTTGTATTCTATCTACGTAGTTTATCATGATATCATATTTTTTTATTCTGAACGATTTAATTTGATGTATGTACAAAATTTAATTATTTAAACAAAAATTTAGTATTTTAATTAATTAATTAATATTTAATTATTTAAATGAGAATTTAGAATTTTAATTAAATTATAAATAATCACTTAGACTACGGAGATATTCATATGCGTGGTCTAAGTGTTCACTTAGACTATAGAATATAGCTACATATCTGTGGTCTAAGTGTTCACTTAGACTACGGAAAATAGATGTCCGTGGTCTAAGTGAACACTTAGACTACGGAGTTTTTGCGTGGTCTAAGTTCTCACTTAGTCCACGCAAAAACTCCCCAGTCTAAGTAACCACTTGGACGACGGAAATGTCCATTTCCGTCGTCTAAGTGGAACTTAGGCTGCAGACTATTTCCGTGGTCTAAGTGCAACTTGGACGACGCAACAATCATTTTTCGTCGTCCAAGTACCTGGACTACTGTACTTGGAGGACGTACCTAGACCACGGAGATTCTGTGGTCTAGGTACTTGGACGACGGAAATGCTCACCTACACGACGAAAATAGTCCGTGGTCTAGGTGCATTTTTCTTGTAGTGACACGTTCACTGAGCTTGATACAACAAATCTCCAATAACATTAAGATATGGAATTTCAGCTCCAAAAATCTCCTCACCTTCATCTACTTGATGAAATGGATCCTTCTTAGGGTCCATGCTACGAACAACCATTGGCATGCTAACAGGGTGTGCTTTGTACATATTAAATTGTCTGAGCATCTTTTAGACATAAGCAGACTGGTGAATAAAAATTCCACCAACTCGATGTTCCAGCTCAAACTTGAGACAAAATCAGGTTCTACCAAGGTCTTTCATCTCAAATTTAGATTTCAAGTAGTCAACCGTCTCATTAATTTCATTAAGAGTCCCAATGATGTTCATATCATCTACATAGACTGCTACAATGGAAAATCCTAAACTTGTTCTTTTAATAAACACGCAAGGGCATAAATGATCATTTTTCTATCCCTTCCCAATCAAGTAATCACTAAGACATGTGTACCACATCCTACCGGATTGTTTTAATCAATGTAGTGAACGTCTCAATCTGATTACATGAGCACTCTGTAGTTTAGAGTTACTTGATTTGGGTATAGCAATGTCATCTGACACTCTCATGTATATCTTTGAATCAAGATCCCCATAGAGATGCAGTAACCACATCCATAAGTGCATGTTTAATTTCTCGGACACTACCAAACTTATTAGGTAGTGGAAGATGATGATGTCTATGACCGGAGAATACGTCTCCTCATAATCAATTTCTGGCCGTTGAGAGAAACCATGAGCCAGAAGTCTAGCTTTGTAATGCAAGACCTCATTCTTCTCATTACGCTTTCGAATAAAGACTCATTTATGTCCTACCTGCTTAACATTCAATGGCCATAGTACTACTGGACCAAAAACCTGCCTTTTATTCAAAGAGTCTACTTCGGCCTGGATTGCTACCTTCCAATTCGGCCAATCCGCTCTTCATTGGCAATCTGCCATAGAGCGAGGTTCCACTTCATCATCATTTATAATCTCTTGAGCGACGGAATAAGAAAATACATCATCAACTAACATGGAAGATCTATCCATAAGAACACGAGCATCATTTGTTCTAAGCGAGATTTCTTTGTTTTCTGACATCACATAAGGTTCTGAAGCGTCCCCCAGACATGCCAATTGTGATTCAAGGACAAAACTATAGTTAGAGACAATCTCATGTGAAGGATTCACAATGTTGATGATGAATGGATCATTTTGTGTCTCGATGACCTGCTTTTTAACTGGCGGCTCATCAATGGATTTTCTTGGTCTCTTTCTTTTTCTAATGGTAGCCGAGGCTGACGCAACACCTTTCACATGAGCAAGAGGAACGTTTCCTTACCCCATGTTGGTACTAACCGATCTCTTTTTTGGGATTTCCAGCCTTGCAGGAACATTCGCAGTAGGTATATCTCGTTAATTTAGCGATATCTATAAATGAGTTAGGCATAGAGTCTACTACTTTATGAAGATCAAGTATTCTTTGCACTTCCATCTCACTCTGAGATGTGCAGGGATCATGATGAGATATAGTGGGATTAGACCATGTCAATTCCTAACGTTGAACCAGAATAGATACATTCCTTTCTCCCCCTAGCGTCTAAAAGTATGTCTCATCGAAGTGACAATCTGCAAATCTTGCAGTAAAGAGATCTCTTGTTGAAGGTTCAAGATAACGGACTATCGTTGGAGCTTCATAGCCAACATAAATGACTAATCTTCATTCAGGACCCATTCTAGTGCACTGTGGAGGCATAATAGGCACATATACCGTACAACAAAAAAAGCATAGATGTGAAATGTCAGACTCATATCCAGTTACTAACTGGTGTGCACTGAATGGTTGGCGTCCTACGGGTTTAAAAAGAAGGAGTATAGCTTCGTGTAACAATACATAACCCCACACGGATACCAGTAAGTTTGTATGCATTACAAATACGCAAAACACAAGATGTAACCGCTTGATATGAGCTTCTACTAAACTGTTCTGAGAATGAATATAAGGAACGAGATGTTCAACTTCAATCCCAACAGACAAGCAGTAATCATCAAAAGATTTTGATGTAAACTCTCTTACGTTGTCCAATCTAATAGACCTTATTGGATGATCCAGGTGGTGAGCTCGGAGCTTAATAATTTCTGCCAGGAGTTTTGCAAACATAGCATTCCTTGTGGATTGCAACACAACATGTGACCATCACTTTGATGCATCTACCAAAACCATGAAATATTTAAATGGTCCGTAATCTAGTTTGATAGGTCCACAAATATCACCTTGGATTCTTTGTAAGAATGGAATATTTTTGGTGTTGTCAACAGTAAAAGAAGGACATCCCTATAACTTTGCTAATGAACAAGTCTTTTGTAAAATAAGCGATGTGCATCAGAGATAGCAACATATGAATCTGGTGGGATAACGCATGATGCCACAATGGTACTTTGCTGGGATTGTGTTGTACTCGTCTTGGAGACAGAGCCAAGATTGATTTAGGTATTCTCACATGCTTCTTCGCTTTGAAGAATTGATGACCATGAGTATTTTCTAATATTTTGATCATCATGTCACGACCTAGATATCCCAGTTAAAAATGTGAAAGCTTGTATGATTCTAAGTCACACGAAGTCATATGAGTCATGGCATTGGATTCAATGAACCGTAGTTAGGTATAAGCCACTACGAATAGCCAAAAATTTCTCTAGAAAGTGCTTGCGGCCACATTCAATAGAGGTGATACACAATAATTCCCGTCCAGTCTCATAATATGTTTTCAAGTGGGAACCGTTGGCGTGGATATCCTTGAAACTTAGCAAGGTTCGATTGGCCTTTGGCGCGTATAAGGCATCAGTGGTAAACAATCTTGTACCATGAGGCATCAGAAATTCTACTAAACCATGCCCTTGAATAACTGGCGTTGCAACTATCATGGTAGTCATTGGGGATTGTATGGAAAAAGATCCACAAATAACTGCCTATTCCGTAGAATAGTATGGGCAGTATCACTATCTGCAAGACACTCAATCTCACTTTGAAACATCTACAAAAGCAATGTAAATAAATGAGTCTTTGGACTAAAGACCAAGCACACACTTTAAGTAAACACTTAAAGATTTGAATAGAGATGTGACCCTTGATAAGTGTTGATATGATATGACAGAAACAGATGTAAAATACATCAAAAACACCACAATCCGGGTAGCACCTTCGATGGATCGAAGTACACAATTTTCGATGGATCAAAAATCTCACAAACCTACCTGAGGGTACCTTTGATGGATCGAAGAACAATCCCTTGATGGATCAAAGAAACCCAAAATAAAACTTGATTTTTTGATACTGATTTTCGATGGGTCGAAGAATTAGGCTTTGATGGATCGAAGCACCTCACGCGAGACATGCCTTCGATGGATCGAAGAAGGAATCCTCAATGGATCGAAAATGGTAGTGTAAGGACCCGAGGATGACCTTTGATGGATCGAAGTACAAATTTTTGATTGAATGAAAATCTCAGAAACTGACTCGTGGGACACCTTCGATGGATCGAAGAACAAGTCCTCAATGGATTTAAGGACCCTGGGATCAAAACAACATCCTCTCCTTTATGTTTTGTTTTTTACTGTATCGTTGTGTCATTATGCCATATGTTCATGTAAACATCGAACCATACACTGAATTGGTATAAAAATAACATTTCTAAACACTTTCATGTACCAAAAAATAGAGAAAATTCCATGTACATCATAGATGTTCTTATCCAAAAACCAAGCCAATAGTCTAAAAATTGGCAGAAAAACAAGCCAAAGACAAACCAAAAACTTGAATCCATTACAGAGATAACGCCTTCTACATAGGCTATTCAAAATCTGGAGTAACTAGATTCGTCTCCTTGTCCTCTGCAATCACGAGATTGGTGTCAGCATCCATCTCAAAATCTCTAGCAAAGTTGGACTCTTGAGCCAAGTACTACTTATGCCTCTTGTAGATGTTCTGGATTTCTTTCGTAGCACGACACTGCTTGTGCATATGTTTTGTTAAACCACACTTGTAACAGGTGAATGTCCCAGAATTAGAATGCCTTTGCCCATTATTACTCGAACCAGATTGGTTCTTGTTAGAGTTGGTGTTCTGATCTCTATGCCAAGTCAGATTTTGGCTAAGGCCTCGGCCATGCCCACGCCCATGCCCTCCTATCCCGTGCAGTGGAGCTAGTCCACCATGATTGTAAGGTTCTGAATGAATGTTCTTTTTGTTCTTGCGGGCCTTTCCTCCAGTTTGGTAACTCTTAGGGTTTTTAGTACCAGTCAGTCTTGAGTTATTAACGAGGATGATCCCATGATGCCTCTCCTTTTTTCCTAGACTATTGATGAGTTCACTGAAGGTAAGAATCCTCCCCTGTTCGTACTCGATCTGGTACTGATGAGTAAGAGTACTCATAGAGATTAAGAAGGTATTCAATAATTTTTCAATCATGTCCAGCTTCTCGGACTTGTCCACCCCACAGAAGCTCAATTCATACTGCAAATCCAACTTCGCTTGATTGTAATCTTGGATCTTTGAAAAATTCAGAAGCCTAAGGACTTCCCATCTCGCAGTCAACTTAGGAAGCTATGCATCATGCACATTATCGAAGCGTTTTTTCAAAGCATCCAACAAATTCAGGGGATCTGTTTTCTTTAAAAACTGTTTCTTGAGAGTTGAATGAATATGACGCCTCATAAACATGAGGGCTTGAGCTTTTGATTCATCTGATAGTGGAATAATATTTAGCCCAGCGGGTTGAATGTTGTTGCTGAGTTTCTTTCCGATGAATGTGTTAACCACATCGGAGACCCAATGATGGTATTCCTTTCCTTGAAGACCAAGGATGTTGAATCCTGGTTTGACCGGCTCATTTGAACTCATCTACAAAATACAAAGAGATTTTATTAGTATCGATCGAAAAATCACGATCACTAACATCAGGTTTTAATGAATAAGAACGTGATCCATGATGTATGGTCACAAAATCGATCATCAATAAACGGTGGCTCAAAAATCACACCCAGAAACTGTGATTAACCATCACATAAGATCAATTTCCTTTTCTTTATTTTCTTTTCTAAAACCGTGACTCCCCTAGGACTATCACTCATATTTCATGGATATAAGTCCATAAGAACTAGGGCATAAATATGCAATAATCATAAATCAAAATCCTAAGATCTAGGGTTTTATAGGAACACTACCACATATTGACTCATTGCCGGCGACTTTTAAGTCGCCGGCAATGTTTTTGGACATTACCGGCGATTTTTGCCGGTTTTTAATCGCCGGTAATGTCTTTTTTTTTTAACATTACCGGCGACATAAATGTATGTCGCCGGCAATGTCTCGATGGTAATGTAAAAAAAAAAAGACATTGCCGGCGACTTCATTTATGTCGCCGGCAATGTCTTTTTTTTTATTTTTTACATTACCATCGAGACATTGCCGGTGACATACATTTATGTCGCCGGTAATTTTTTTTTTTTTAAAAAAAAGACATTACCGGCGATTTTTCCGGCAAAAATCGCCGGTAATGTCCAAAAACATTGCCAGCGACTTAAAAGTCGTCGGCAATGAGTCAATATGTGGTAGTGGAAGTAATTTTTATTTCTAGATCTAAAGATTGACAGTTTAGAAAATTTATCACGATTGATGTTATGCTCGGTATGACCGGTACAAAAGTTGGACGACGTTGAGGAGGAGCTCGTTTGTAGCGGTTCTTTGGAAGTCGAGCAATCTTGACGAAGTAGGAAGATTGTTGGAAGCAAGGAGGAAGTAGCCTAGTTGGTGATGATCAACGGTGATGGAGGTCGAGGTTGAAGATCGGCGGCAGTGAAGGGGTTGCCGACGGTGGAGGCTAGGGCTAGGGATTTTTTTTCTCTTCTTTATGGTGATAGCTGACTATTAACTCAGAGCGTGCATGCCTGATAACATGTTGTAGAAGAATAACTGATAGACTGAAAATTGTAACTCTTTCATTGATAGAATGACTTACATATTGGCTGATACAATCTATTACAATAAATGTTCTGATATAACAGAGATTCTCTATATATCTATCTATACTAATCCGTATCTAATTAAGACAAAACATACACCGAAAGTTACAGAAAATAAATCTCCATAATCAAATATTACTTTCATTGGCAGGTTAATTTATTCCAAGAAAACTATTATTGATCGAGAATTGAGAACCAATCCAACATAAATTAAGATATAACCTAACAGTTGCACCGGCCAGTTAACACCAGCGCAGCACTAGATGAGGGAGCACTTTCCCTTTCCTGCTGACATTGTTAGCATCTAAAATCTTCTTTAGCTCGCTTGGTGCGCATGGAATTGTCAAGGTACCCTCACGATCAAAACCATACTCCTCCGCTGCTTGCTCCAACAACTTCAAAAATCTCGGATGCTTCAAATAACTCAACGCCACCACAAATCTCTTCACTTCGACTCCCTTGGTAGCTATCACCGCAAAGTGGCCTCTCTTGACGTCTCGGGGAACACGGGTCGAACCCTCGCCATAATCAGAGTTCAATTTTCGCCCCAACAGTAGAATCCTCTGCAGCTTCACTACGACAAACTTAAGCTCAACAATGCTTTTATTCTTCTTCCCACCCGTACTAGACTTGGCCATATTGATTGTACTCATTTAGTTGGTACTGTGTTGTATATTTGGTTCGCTTTGTATATATAGAAGAGTGGTACTGCTTGAGCCTATAGGTGAAGCCGTCAAGGAAATGAGGTTGGGCTCTATTGAACGATGTACAGTTGTACACCAAAGAACACTAAGGAAATTAAGAGAATTAAACCTAGAGGTATATTTTAGGGAGACCAAGCCATGTGAGACTGAATGACGTTTAGCTTCAAAGTTATGTACCATGATACGTCCCTTTAGCATTTGTCACTTCAATCTCCAGGCGCATGCATCACAATCATTGACGACTAGCCATGCATGCCAGTACTACTGTAGTACTCTCTTGCCATGTACCTTTCTCTCTTTTATAACATATGCAACCTATGCTTTATAGGAAGATGCATGCCCTTCAAGTGGACTGTTCTATAATACAGATACAGTGCATGTATGCAGAGAACAATCCAGGATTTACATGTTCAGAACTCGCATCTGACACCACACAAGCACACACCCTCGCTCGAAGCCTCAAGCAGTATCGCAAATTCATCAACTTGTAGTACTACTGTACTAGAAGGATCGATCCTTCTTGACCCCTTCAAATATCTCGTTTCTTACCACAAGTTTGTAAAACTACGTACATGCAACTACTTACTAACCCCAATTAACTACTGAGCCTGGCCTCTTCTTATTTATTACGTGCCTAAGATGAAGGCACACAATTAACTACATGTAGGTTTGTGTATATTGCTGGATATATACGTATCTAATGTACTATTCATTCATTCATTGAGCTTCTCGATCTCTTCAGCGTATCCTTTCTTTTTGTTAGTATATATCTATGAAGCTTTCAAACCTAGCTGATTTGAAAACAAGATATATCTGATACTACATAGATCTGCAGAAGATAGACCATACATGCATGGTATGTAATGTGTGGAGTCTGACATATCACGCGTATCATCTTGATCAGGCGCTAGCTATATATGTCACCAATTGTTTGAAGCGTGAAATGCGTTTCCAGGATTTGGAATGATCCAACTGCACATCGTGCATGTAAACTGTTTGTGTGCAGTGTGCTGATAAATTCAAATTAATTTGTTCTTGGCGGGCCGGGTACGTTCTTGGTCTCCACGTACTCACCCATAGTTGTTCTCGCGTGTATCTTTTTGCTCCCATTCAATTAATTGTATGTTAAACCAATTATTTGGTTTTGCCATTTTTTTGTTGTGTAATATATTATCCATGCATGTTTGTTTTATGGAATTCCCTAGTTGATTTAGATCTCGGAAGTTCTAACATGTATCCCACCTGAAACATACGAGTCGATCTTTTCTACAATGGTCGAGTTTCTAACCAATCGGAAAGAACCTAATTATTAATGGTTCAAAACCCCAATGTTTTTAGAGAAGAAACAAAAAAAAAATAGGACGAGAAGTCTTGAAGAACTCTCATCGTAAAGTCTCAAACTACGCCGTGTAAGTCTTCTTATTCAAATTGAAACCACTATTCATCTTTTTTCCTGTAAGTTCTCTGCAACTGCCTATTTGCCTAATATTCTATCATTTTTCTTGCCAACAATAATCATGTCCAGCCTAAATAACAATGCTAAACTCAAAAACTCGATCAAGTTGGGCAACTGCCCAACCTGGCCTTTATGTGGATTTGCCGGTGCTTTTATCCTTTTAGGTATCTATCAATTAAATTTCCACATGCCTAACTAGCTCTACCACGTACGTCCTAACTTCTAAGGCTTAGTTGGGATTGAGATGAAAATATTTAACTTTGGGAAAATTATCGAAATGATCACTTAATTATGTCATGCTCAACACTTTAGTCACTCTACTTTACGAAACATCATTTTAGTCACTCAACTAATATCACGCATATCACTTTAGTCACTAAGTCGAACCAGATGTTAAGTTTCAGATTTTCCGTTAGTTTGTGAGAGTATTTTTGTCTCATAATTGGTTTTCACCCTATACACTAAAACCGGCGAATGCTGTTTCCCTCCAGAACTCTCATCCTTGAAAATGTTCATGGTCGTGGTATCGATATGCTCCAACATCTCTGGTCTGCCTTCGACATCAAAATGTACTTAGAAAAATAAATAAAAACATAAAATTCTATACATTATGCATTGTAATTATTTATAAAAATAAATAAATTAAATAATATTACAGAGAGTTCGCGGTACACCCTTAACTTTTCGTTTTCGAACAGCTTCTTCCACAAATGGGCAACCATACAGATGTTGTTCCGTATGATTGAGCTGATGTTGTGCAAGATCAGACTTCCGAGCTACGACGACGGAGAGCCTCGGGTGAATTCGTCAAACAACACCTAGATCTTCTTCCCCATCGACTTGACTATGCCCTCACCTTTGGTGCCCTTTCCAAGTCCCCGAGTCCTTTTGGGGACCGGGTCATATGGCTGCCTTCTGGCCTTGCACCGGGTGTTGTTGAGAATCGATTCGTTGACCGACTCTTGCGGACCTTCTTACGCCGCCGCTGATCAGGCCGCGTCTGGCTCGTCTATATAGGCTGAGACCACCTCATGTGGAGCATGAGGGATTAAGCCAGTTGCCGGAGCCAATTGATTCAGAGGAGCTGAAACAGTCTCCTCCGAGGTTTGCCTCCAACCCATTTGTCATGCAATGGATTAGGGTTTGGCCTCCTTCTCTGCTGCCGTGCGCCTCTTCCTTGGTGGCATCTTAATTAAGCTGGAAAAAATCAAATATTAATAATATAATATTCATCAACATTATAATATATGTACAAATTCATCCAAATTACGTCATTCGCAAATTCTTATACATATCACCATATTTATCCAATTTTAAGCATATTTATATATCATCACCAAATCATTCCAATTTCATATATACATATATACAACCATATCCAATATCCACATACAATTCCATTTATATATTAACATACAATATTTCTATTTATCTTTATATATATAGAAATATATATATATATATATATATACAAAGAGGAGAAAGAGAAACCAACAGGGTGGTGGAGGTGAAGGGGACGGAGAGGCGGCGGTGTGGTAGACGGGGATGCAGAGGCAATGGTTGAGGGAGGGAGGGAGAGAGATACCACGGGGAGAAAGAATCCAGGTGCGGGGAAGAGAGGGCATAGTGGTTTCTGGCGAGAGGAAAGAGAATGAAGAGGGACGACGGTGTTGAGAGAGACTCCGAAGAGCGGGGAGAGAGAGACTCGAGTGACAGCGACATCGCGATACAATCCGGGGAGAGGAGAGAGACTCTGAAATGGGGGGCGGGGGCGGCACTAGAGAATCTGGCGAGTAGGGGAGGTGGCCGGCGGCGTGATTTTTCCATGGCATCTAGGGTATAGGTGGTAGAGAGAGAAGATCTAAAGAGTTTAGCGAGAGAGAGAGAGAATGAGAGAGAAATAAGGTCGATCGAATTGGGAATATATCAATCGACTTAGACGACGAAGGTCGACCTAGATGACAAAATCAACAACCTTCGTCATCTAAGTAGTTTATAAAAATGCCCCAAAAAATTTGGTGCAAAAAATTGAACAGCAAAATTTTTGGGGTTAGACGACGAAAATACGTGGTTCCGTCGCCTAAGAAGTCACTTAGACGATGAAACGATGTAGTTTCATCGTCTAAGTGATATTTTATATAATATTTTCTGAGATAAATTAAAATTAAATTTTGTCTACCTTTTTAAAAGTAGGAAGAAGTTAGCCTTTAGATGTAATCATTATGTTTGTATAACAGTCTAGAAAAAAATTCCTGCAAATTCCGTAAAGTTGGTATTCGATCGATATAGTACGTATGTACGTTTTGTGAATATCGATAAAGATGGAACCGATTGTAAATTACAATAATCGTAAAACCGTTTCGATCCAACGTGACGAGCATTTTGTAATACGTCGAAACTTTGTATAAGCAATTACAGTTAAATTAATTAAAATTTGATTTAAAATCTAGATTGACGAGTAATACTCGTTATCAATGCCGACTACTAATATTGAATAACTTATGTGTTCGTATGTCTGTATATCGATATTAACAAAATCGAATTCGGACAAAACAAGAGTTTAATATATTTATCACCATTTAATATGTAAGTAGATGAAATTTCATTCAATACAAAGTTTGTTAAGGGCTTGATCGGTATAGTCAACCATGCATAATACCGAAATTAAATAATTAATTTGACCGAAACAATATATATATATATATATGTTCGTACGTTGATTAAAATACGAATCTTCGTAAATCTGATTTTCGAACAGTTAACATAAAAGGGGGGATCATTTTATTAAAACCTACTTAGACGACAAAGAGGTTTTCGTCGTTTAAGTAGACATTAGACGACGAAACACCTCTGTTGTCTATGGATTTTTGGTTTAGGGTAAAGGGGGTTAGTGTTAGGGTTTAGAGTTTCGAGTTTTGGGTTTTGGGTTTACCTAGACGATGAAATCATATAAGCGTCCACTACCAGAATAACAGGTATAGGCAACGATCTCAAATCGTTGCCTATAGTCCAAAATTCGTTGCCTATAGTTATAGGCAACGAATTTTCGTTGCCTATACTTTCGTTGCCTATACATCGTTGACTATACTATAGGCAACGAAATCAATAACCCATTCGTTGCCTATAGTTCGGGGTTTAGGGGTTAGGGTTTTCAACAATACGCAACGACCAGCTTAAATCGTTGCCTATAGTTTCACTATAGGCAACGATTTCTTCGTTGCCTAAACCCTACACAACAGGTCACCTTTCAAACTATAGGCAACGACGTCGTTGCCTATACTTTAGGATTTCGTTGCCTATAATTAAGAGTTTCGTTGCCTATAGTTTGAATTTTTGCATTTCTGGCAAACTATAGGCAACGAAATTGGTCCATTTCGTTGCCTATAGTGTGTGTAATTTTTAAAAAAAATACTTGATTCTGGATTGGGCCCAATTCCAGAATCTGCAACATTTACATGAGTTCAAACCACAACAGCGTACACATTTCAACCGAAATCAAAAACTAGCTACGTGCTACTGATCAAAGTTAACAGAATTGAGGAAGTCCTCGTGTGAACCCTCCTGGTGCTGCTGGTCGTCATCCCCATAAAACTGATGAAGCTGCGGCTGCTGGTCACCCCCGTAAAACTGATGCTGCGGCGGCGGAGGCGGCGGCTGCTCGGCACCCGTCCAAAACTGATGCTGCTGCGGCGGCTGCTGGTGGTCCCCATATAACGGCGGCTGCTGGTGACCCCCAAAATACTGCGGCTGTGTTGTAGGCGTGAACAGATTTGGCTGAGTCTGTGGGTGCGGCTGCGAAGCCCCCCGAGGTTGCTGAGATTGAAAGAATGCCCACATTTGGTCGTGCTGCTCCTTCTCACGGGCTCTTTCCTGCTCCATGGCTTCCCTGGCACGCCTCATCTCCTCCAACTCCTCCTCCTGCCTCCGAATCTGCTCCTCCTGCCTCCGAATCTGCTCTTGTACGCCGGACGACCTAGAATTGCTGGACCCGCTGGAGAATTCTGGAGTCATCTTCAAGACTCCATTTCCTCTGTAACCCATCCCCTTGGCCCAAAACTTGTTCTTTCCAACGGGAATCGCATCTGACACGCACCTCGCCGCATTAATGGGCGTCATGTGGTCAACCTGAGATGCATACTGGGTCACCTCTTCCTCCGTGCACCCCTGATGCAGCTCTCGAGCTACTTTAGCACGCACCTTCGGGATCGACTCAACCAATCTCTCCTAATAGACAATGCAAAATCGGTGACGCATTAATAATTGAGTAAAATACAAGAATTAATTAAACATGAGATGTATCAAATATGGACAAATATTTATTAGATACTTACAACATATTCAGGGTTGTTCGGATACCCATGTCGGATGGAATACACGAGAGGATCGGTCTGTGGTTCCAACCTTGCCCCACGTCGAGTCCATCTCTCATACGTTCGGGAACCGCAATGATGTGGGTTCACGTTCTGCGCTCGGTTTTTAGCATTTTGTTTCGAAATGTGCTTGTAGAATAAGAAAATGTGCACAATTATTAGCCAATTATATATATAGCATAAATTAGAGAATATCCTCGCAACATTAATTTTTTTGATTAAAATCCAACCCATTTATTTTTCACATATTTAGTCCTCTGACCTAGAATTGTTTCCTTTAATTTCTAGGTTTTTTCATGTTATTCTGCAGGGAAATAATTTAATCTTTGTTATTTTTGGTTTTAATTTCTAGCATCTCAATCACTAATACAGTTCACTATCTTTACTTCGTATAAACAATGTAAATTGTATAATTTAATTTACCTACACAATATATTAGAGATTTACCTACATATTAAATTAATAACATAGATAGAGATTTACCTACTAACATAAAATGTAGGTAAATTAATAATAATAATATTAGTTTAGATTTAGGTACGCAAATCAATTCATGTGCATACCACAAGCTTGGGATGCTTCCAGTGGGCTATAAGCCAGTTCCACTCGTACTCCCGGTATCTGAACTCACTTGGAGTGCCATTTCGGCCTTTATCTATGTTCTCCTCCCAGAACTTCTTCAAGTGGGACTTCCACTCTCGATACCTATATTGATGCAACAAAAATATCATATAACCAACACTTTATATTCACAAATCTAACGTATTCACAAATCATATAAGGATACTTAGCCTTATATAAATCCAAAATCACATCACCTAGACGTGAGCTTTCGTTCACACCACCCCCCGGGCTCCTTCAGCCGATCGTCAATAATAAACCATTGCTGCAATACACGTATACATAATTAGCCTCATAAATATGTATGTTTGGTGCCTTACAATAATATATAAGAACGTATATTTTTATGACAAATTAATGTAAATTTAACTCACCGACAGTGCATTATGCACTCGGGCCTTCACTTCAGCATCAACTGAACCCCACGAGTCCCACAACATCGGGACGAAATCACGTATGACAAATCCTGCTTGGCTAGCATACATCCCTTTGTCAGAATACTCGATAGCCTCCCCATCATCTTCATAATCAATATGAGCCCGATTGTCACCAACTCGATCTTCAATACCCTTCCCGGTTGTGGTACCTCTGCTCTGTTTAGCTTTAGGGTTGACGACGGTGCCTAAGACACGGTACAAAAGAAGGAAATTAAGAAATAGAACCTAATTTAATGTACTGTATCTAGTAAATGAACATAAACTTACCATTCTCGTAAGTGAGCTGACCCTTAACCCTCACACTCAACAGAGGTTGAGAGAACGGCTCATATGTGTATGCTTCCTCAGGCGTCGTGAACGGGTCCTCATCATAGACGGCCACGTTGTTAGGGTCGAGCTGAGGTATCTTTGGAATAACCGTAGGGAAGAACAAGTCCCTTGGCGGGCATAAGTGCACAGAATCCGTGCGGGATGCACTGCCGGATGGCCCAGATGATCCGGAATTAGGTTGTGGCGTCGCCGCATTGGGAGGAAGAGGTGGCATACGCGGTGGGTCCTGCTGGTTTGGCCATAGTACCCTCGTACTATTTGGGCGTTCGCCGCTGACTGAGTGACGACCGGATTCCGTGGTGGAGTTTCGGCTGCTGTTGCGGGAGGGTCGTTCATGAGACACCGAGTGACGTGGACCTTGGGGATCCTGGGATGCTGTATATAGTTGGAGATGACGATTGGAATGTACATAGACGGTCTCAAGACTGTCCGGTACGGTGCTTCCAGAACTCTGACCAACGGACCTAGACCCACTCCTGGGTCCTTGAGGGTTCAACCCGGAGGACATTTGAGGTGTCGCTCCTTGAGGTGACGAGGAGGAAGCTCCTTTTTGTTTCCCACTTTTCCCGGGAATCAATCTTTTGAACACGGACATTTTTATTAATGTCTACAACAAAATAACATAATGAATACCTTACGTACAATTGAGGCAACAATAACCTAAATTTAAATTTTGTCTAACTAAAATGAACAACCCAAACTAACAATCACACTTATTCCCGGCCAATTCTAATTACCTAAACTAAATAACCAAACTAAAATCACACTTAATTATTCCCAATTCTAATTATTCCCAATTCTAATTACATAAACTAAATATAATCCTAATCCACAATATAATCCACAATATAATCCACAATATAATCCTAATCCACAATCCACAATATAATCCTAATCCACAATATAATCCACAATATAATCCTCTAATCCACAATATAATCCTACTAAAATCAATCTAACAAACAACCCAACACAAATCCAACACAACCTAACCTAAATCACAACACAAATCCATCTAAAATCAACCTAACAAACAACCCAACACAAATCCAACTAAAATCACGTTGTTTATTCAAGTAAGGAGAGAGGGAGAATGCGAACCGTACTCTTCGGGTTGCGGAGAGGGCAGAAATCCGGCGAGGTTTGCGGAGAGAATGCTAGTTGCGGCGGCGCTGGTCGCGAGCTGGGAATATATTCCAGGACTTATAGGCAACGAAATGGTGGCATCGTTGCCTATAGTATAGGCAACGAGGAGGACTTATAGGCAACGAATTTTTCGTTGCATATACATTAGGCAACGAATTCAAGACTTTATGCAACGAAGCGTATCGTTGCGTATACTTTAGGCAACGACTGGATCCTAAAGGCAACGAAATATGTCGTTGCATATACTATAGGCAACGAAATTTTCGTTGCGTATACTATGAGCAACGAAATGCATGATAAAGGCAACGAAATCCATGATAAAGGCAACGAAATCAATGTTAAAGGCAACCAAATCAATGTTAAAGGCAACGAAATCAATGTTAAAGGCAACGAACTTCAATTTATAAGCAACGAAATTCACATGTTTTCCACAACATACATGAAAATAACCGTTAAACTAATCCATCAAATTACACAAGTAAACTTCGATTCGATCAACACATATATACATTTAGGAGTTAATCAACTCAATACAAGCTCGAAGACTATACTCAATTACATCTCTAACTAAGGCTGATAATCAGAATCATCGCTAGAGTCTGACGCAGTTTGATAGTTGAAGTCTGGTAATAGGTGTCGCTCCTCGTCCTCGTCACTCGAGTCTTCATCAAAGTCATTTGGATTAACATTTAGAAGTGCTGCTCCAGAATTTTGAACCACAATACCAGGTCGAACATTATAATGGCGAATTGTATCGGATTCCGGAATGTCAATTCCATTTCCCTCTTGGTATGCTGCAACTTCTTCGTCATCTTCATTTTCACCAAGTGTGGCAGCATTGTACACATTCCTAGCTTGCACATGGTTTACTACTTTCCAGGGGGGTCTGTTCATAAGATCGTCAAGGTAAAACACTTGTTTGACCGATGTGGCAAGAACGAAAGGATCCTCCTCATACCAACTTGTGGCAGTATTCACGGAAATGTATCCATATTGATCGATGCGAACGTTCTCCGGACGAGTATCAAACCATCTGCACTTAAACAAGTAAACTTTCATGCGCTCACCATACATGAGTTCAACCACTGAATGGAGTACCCCGTAGTAGTCAGGGTCGTTATCCCCACCATGCACCATTACCCCACAATTCTGTGTCTTCACCCTATTGTCTCTTTCTTGACACATAAATTTCACGTCATTGACCCTACACATCGCGTAAACTTTTGATGATATAGGTTTCATAGCCAAGAGCCTCAATGCGTGTGACCATTGTGGGTAACCATCATCTTCTACATAGTTCATCTGAAATAAATAACCGTCAACATTAGATACGACATTTCATATAAATAACCGTCATAATTTGCTTTTACACGTCATATATATTATGACTAAATGAATATATACTCACCCATGTGCCAAAAAAATTTGCAAAGGTCCGGTTGTGGTACGCAACATCCCCGCGAACCTCTGGACTTCCAAGGTGTGTGTCTTTCCAATATTTAACTTCTTTACAATTAATGAGTACACACCAGTGTGCAATGTCTAACTCATATGGTGTCAACTCCCACTCCCCGTGCAACCTACTCTGTGGATAAACATCATTAGAGACTACAGAAAGGTTGAACTGGGGTTCATCTACCGACATATTCGAATGTGGGTCCTCAAGCGCTCCCAAATACAGTTTGACGTACGTTACGCACTCGTTCGCAAGATATGCTTCGGCGATACACCCTTCAGGTGCAGATGTATTATGTACATACCCTTTGTACTCTCCCAGTTGTCTACAATGATGAAAACAGCTTGTTATTATTGTTGTACGTAGAACAAGAATAAATTAATATATAAAGACTTAATTAGCAAACATCATACAAATGCGGGGTATATACCTCTCCATTGGATACATCCAAGTGTAGTGAACGGGACCGGTGAGCATCAATTGCTCGGGAAGATGCATCATCAAGTGAGGCATGATGTCGAAGAAATTTGGGGGGAAAATCCTCTCCAACTTGCACATGATAAAAATGATGTCCTTTCGCATTTCTTCGAGGTCTGACATTTTCACTTCTCTGGTGCATAACTTTTGAAAGAACCTTGACAGCGCCACTAACGGCTCTACCACCTCATCATCAAAGTACCCTCGAATCATAATAGGGAAGAGGCGTTGAAGTAGTACATGGCAGTCATGACTCTTTAATCCATAAATCTTATTGTCCCTGTAGTTAACACACCGACTTATATTTCCAGCAAACCCATAAGGATACTGGACGTTAGCCATCCACACAAAAATTTCATGCTTCTCGTCACGCGTGACCGTGTAAGGAGCTTGGGGCATCTTTCTCCCCTTCTTTTTCAACCACAGATGTTCCCGCAGTTTCATTTTTTCCAAATCAATGCGAGCTTTAGGGCCATCTTTGGTTTTACCTTGCCAATTTAGAACGGTGCCCACCACACTTTCACACACATTCTTCTCTATGTGCATGACATCTAGATAGTTCCTGATAGGCAACATCCGCCAGTACGGGAGTTCCCAGAAGATGCTCTTGTGTGTCCAGAACTTATACCTGTCGGGTATCTTCGGTATAGTCGCAACAACCTCAGGATGATTGCTCAATGGCCCAAAATTATACTCATTCAGGACTTCTAAGATTTCATCTCCAGTCCATCCCATGGGTTGCAGACCTTCTTCTATAGTGCCGTCAAAAGCCTGGGCGTCCTAGCGAAATGGGTGATGTCGTGGAAGCCAACATCGGTGACGCATATGGACAATCTTCGAGCAATGAGCTTGTCCAAACATGGCAGTCATGCACTCTGGACAGGCCCTGTACCCCTTGGTTGGGTTTCCCGACAACATCCCTCGACCTGGAAAATCACTGATTGTGCCCACAAGCATAGCACGCATTCGGAACATCTCATTTTTAAACCTGTCGTAAGTGGGATGACCAACTGTACTCAAGTGCTGAAGCTCTATAATCAATGGCCTCATGTACACATCCAGACACTTTCCTGGATAACCCGGCCCTGGAATCAACAGAGTCAGCATATTATATTCTTTCTTCATGCACATCCACGGAGGAAGGTTGTACGGTACCAATATAACGGGCCATATGCTGTACTTCTGACTCATGTTGCCGAAGGGGTTGAATCCGTCAGTCGATAGCCCCAGCCAAACATTTCGGACTTCAGCTGCAAAATCAGAAAACACATTCACCAGGTGCTTCCAAGCCTGACCATCAGCAGGGTGTCTAAGGATATCATCGTCAGGCAAAGTCCTCTCAGCCCACCATCTCATAGCTTTCGCCGTGAATGCACACATGAACAACCTTTCCAGCCTATCAATAAGTGGGAAATACCGAAGTATCTTCACTGCTTTCTTGTTTCCTGCAGGAGTGTACTTCCACCTTTCCGTACCACACACCGGACAGTATTCAAGCTTCGATAGATCCTTCCCGTCATCGTCTACACCCCAAAAGAGAACGCAATCATACATGCATGCGTGAATCTTGGTGTAGGAAAGTCCAAGATCTTTGAGGACATGTCGTATCTTACGATGAGTGGGGGGAAGACGATGACCGGAGGGCAGCAGATCACCAGTCAACTGAAGCCACCTATCGACCGCTGCCACGGTGCTCTTGGTCTCCACTTTTAGCTGCATCACTGCCATCACACTTTCAAGGACTGTCTTAGGACATCCGTGGTACAACGGAGTTTGATGCATCTGAATCAGGTTGTGGTACTTGTCCATACCACGTGTGTTGACATAAACTCTAGGTAATGGCTGGACTGGCTCAATGTGAGGGAAATTCTCAACTTCTGGAGGAACATATACGGGTGCTTCAGAATCATGAAATACACCGCTCTCATGAGGAAACATATCGTCGATGAACCTCCTGGTGGGATCATAATTGGATGACCTCGCAGTATTAGCAAATTGTCCATGATCATGCGGATCGGCTGCTGATGCTTCACCGTGATAAATCCAACGGGTGTACTTATTCCAAAATCCGTTTCTATGAAGGTGTCGCTCAACTGTAGCAATGGGACAACGATTGCCGCGACACCGACATTGTTTACATGGACAATAATGCACTGGCAACTCTCCACAATTAGCCGCCACAAATTCCAGAAATCTCCTAATTCCCTGCCCATATCTTGCATCAGTTCTATCCAGCCTCATCCAACTCTTGTCCATCCTGAAATGTACTGGCGATTCCAGAACGTTTCAGATTTTTCCACCGATTTTGATTTGAATAGCTGCTGGCTAGATCTGATATAATACTAATTATAGGCAACGAAATAGTAATTCGTTGCCTATAATTATTTTTCGTTGCCTATAAACTATAGGCAACGATTTTTTCGTTGCCTATAACCATACTTTAGGCAACGAAAACTATAGGCAACGATTTTTTTCGTTGGCTATAAAATGGACTTTAGGCAACGATTTTACTACTATAGGCAAAGATGTCGTTGCCTATAGTTTACAATAGGCAACGAAAATTCATGTCGTTGCCTATTGTCAACTATAGGCAACGAATTCCCCATGTCGTTGCGCGTTGTTTTCAATTTCGTTGCCTAAAGTGTTTATGTTGGTAGTGGTCGTCTAAGTAATGTCACTTAGCCGACAAACATTAGTGAATTCGTCGGCTAAGTTAACTTTAGAAGACGAAATGATCATGTTTGTCGTCTAAAAGGTCATTTTGGTCTATTTTTTTTTTCCAATTCCAAATATATATTTGTATTTCAAGCAGACAGACACATGTATCAAAACACATTAATAAATTAATTAATTTAATAACACAATTCCATTCCCGTAAATGAAAATATCTCAAAATTTAATTTAATTAATTAATTAATTATCATCTGACAAACTAATTGAAGAGAAGTCCAACTAATCCGAATAACAAACAAAGCCAAGCAAATGTAAACCTAATAACCTTTATTGAGATCATTAATTAAATTGACCACAAAGCCCTACAAATAATTAATGTAAACTAAGTACCCTCCCTTGTGGATCAATGACACCATTGACCTTGGCATAGACGAAGTCACCAATGCAGTAAGTCTTCAGGTAAGTCGATATTGGGATGTAATCCTTCCTCCTGAAAGCCCTAAATAAAAAGTCTAGTTCGAGATCGAAGACTAAGTCATGTTTGGCTGACATTCTCTTTGGTGTGGCTACTTAAGCAGGCCCTTAGATGTGTGAGACTTCAAAAAAAGATATCTTACATTTAATTCAATAATATAAACCTCTTTAAAATAATATATTTATAAATATAATGGCATTAATTAATTAGTTTCTAATATAATAGTAATCCTCTGATCAATCTTCATCTTCATAAACATCATCATTTGAATCATCCTCCTTACTATCATCTGATTGCTCCGGCCTCATCATCATACTCTACATCGTCTGAATCATATTCGACGTCGTCATCGTCATCCTCCGGCTCCTCTTCAGGGGTATTCTTCTCTAACTCTCTAATTTCCTCTTGAATAAGATCTCTGGCACAATCAAGCATGGGTAATCGTTCGTTAGAAAGAACCAAGTATTATGCTCTTGATATGCATTGTCTCTATGCGCTTCAGTATCAGTCGTTGATGACCCTTCAAGTGTCATGGCACTCAATATTCCTCGGTGAGTGATATGGTTTACTATTTTTCAACCTTCACCGACCTTCGGATCATCCAGATAGAACACCTGTCTAATTAAGATAGCAAGAGCGAATGACTCATTCTTATACTTGCTTGAATTTGTATCAACTGATAAAAGGTCCAGATCTTCCTTGATACGCTTGAACCATTTACATTTGAATAGAAAAACATTGATATCATTCTCGTATAATAGCTAAACAACATTAACAAGAACCCCATAATAGACAGCATCGCCTTCCCTAATCATGATCACATTGTTTTGGTTTCTCCTTCTTTTATCTCGGGACAATGAATGAAACTTTACACCATTCACAAAACAACAGGATAAATATAGTGTTTAAAAGGCTTATGGGTCAACAAGTGTTTTTTCCACGACCATCAACTCCTGTGGTTATCGAATTTTTGTAAATCAATTATGTGCAAAAAATGTGAAGAATAATATATGAATGTGTATTTAACTACCAAAAATTTGACATAATTTCTCCTCCAAAATCCTGAATGTACAAACTAAGCAAAATACTTCGCATAAACAAACAACAAATGTCATTCCAATTTACTGTGGGTATCTATTCTCATCCGGATTTCTCAATTTAAAAAATAACTAATCACATACCTATATGCGTGCATGATTAATTGAAATTAATTAAACATACGTACCCATTGGAGGAAATAATATGGGAACTTCTGTTTAACCACTTTTTCAACACAAGCAAGACTCGTCCAATTTGGCTGCCTGGATATTTGCCATGTAGAGCTTCATGTAATCCACTACGTCGTCACAGTCTCGCAACACTACCTAATACGCTTAGACAAATTCTTCTTTAGTTAATCTTTCATTTAATACTCCTCTAAACAGTCGTACAACATCTGTAATGACTGAAAGATTAATACGGGCATTTAGATTTGAGGCGATAGCCTGAACTAGATCCTTGAGGTACATGTTGCAGTAGGTAACACACTCATGCATTAGGTATGTCTTTGCTATAGAGCCATCTGGGACAGATTTATTTTTCACGAATCTTTTATACTGTTCGAGTTGTCTACAAAATCATTCAATTAATTATTTGACGAATAGTAGAAACACAGAAAAAAGATATGTAAATGATGAAAAACCGTTATAAATAATTGTACGTACATTTCTTAAGGATACATTCAAGTGTAATGAACTAGACCAGAAATGAGCACCTCCTCAAGTAAGTGGATCATGAAGTAAATCATCATATCAAAGAAAGCAGGGGAAAATCCTCTTCCATTTGCAAAAGATGTGTACAATTTCATATTGTCGTTCAACCACATCAGACTTCTTCAACTCTCTCGCGCATAACTTCTGTCATCATATACACAATGCTACTATTGGTTCGACGACGTCTTTAGGCAAATAAAATTGAATTACCACTGCAATCAGATGTTATAGCATAACGTAATAGTCATGAATCTTTAGACCAATGAACTTATGTTGCATCTCGTCGACTGCTCCAAATATATTCGCTGCATAAGTAGACGGATAACGAACAGTTTTAAACTAGTTGAATACAGAACCCATCAATGTCAGTTTCACTGTGTACGGTACATCTGACATCTTATTATACACTTCTCTTCTATATCCCTTAACCACGAGGGACGGCGTAAATTCATAGATTCAAGATCTTTTCGAGCTTTGAGAGTATCTTTAGTCATGAACTTAAACCAAGAATTGTTCCCACCACGCTGTCGCACACTTTCTTTTCTATGTGCATGAGATCTAGGTTGTTCCTGAGTTTCAACTTGGACAAGTAAGACAATTCAGCGAAAATACTCATGTGATGCCAATAGCTGAGATCGTATTGAAGGTGTGAATTGAGTTTTTTCACATCTTTGTCATTTGCTAACACATCGAAATAGAAGTTGTTCAACCTCTCAAAAATCTCTTCGTCAGAACACAGTCAGAGTTTATGATTATTTTTTACCGTCCCGTTGAAATGATCATTATCCTGTCACCATAAGTGATCGTGAAGAAGTCATCTACAGTGACCCAGGTAACACACTTCATCCGCGTGTCAACTAGAGTTTACGTCGTTCAAACAGACAAGACAACCATTGTAACATCTGGTTGTGCAAGATGCCAACAACCCATACGCAGGAAAATCGATGATTATCCATATTATGGCTGCTCTCATCACGAACATTATGTTAGTGAACTTGTCATAAGTTTGGACTCCATTTTTCCACAACAGTTTCAGCTCGTCAATCAATAGTATGAGGTACACATCTAAACACTTTTTCAAGATTTAAGTTCTGGAATTAACGAAGTACGAAAATTAATATTTCTTGTTCATGCACATCCACAGAGGCAGGTTATACAACATTAGAATAATTGACCAAATGCTTACGACAATGTTATTACTACCCAAAAGATTGAATCCATCTGTAGGAAATCCTAGTCTAATATTTCAAACCTCTGTTGCAAAGTTTTAAAATTCTCTGTCGAAATGTTTAAAAGTCTTCCCATCTGTCGCGTGTCGAAGCACATCATCATCAACTTGTTGTTCCGCATTCCATCTCATCACCTCTGTTGTGGATAGAGATATGTATAGACACTGCAATATGGAAATCAACGAAAATAGCGAACCACCTTCACACAAATTTTCTTCTTTGAACTCCTCCTATTTCGGTTCACATATCTGCACTGATTGAATACAGGACAATAATCCAAATGTGCACTCTTTGTAAAACAACACACAATTATTTATGCAGACGTGAATTTTCTTGTACTTTAGACCGAGGCTTCTCAAGATTTTTCTAACCTTCTAATGAGTTTCGCAAATTTGTGATAATCATGAAGCAACTTACATATATGCTCTTGCATTTCATCAAAATCACGGTCTAAAATTTTGTTCTTCACTTTTATCTTAACTTCCTCCATTATATATCACAACACATTCTCTGCAAATACAGGGTGTACCGGGGTCTGAATTTCGAGTAGCATCATGTTGTACTCATCTATTTCAATAGTATTACTGGTCAAGCTGGCAGTAAGGAATGTATAATCATTAGTGGTATCGTAACCTCCCTCTTGATATTGGTGTCCACCATGACTAAATCCCGGAAAAATATCATGGACCAAATTTATAGTGGGGTTCCAAGCAGGAACGCCATTACCGCTGGATGAGGCACCATGATAACTGTACCCTAAGTTGAACTCTATTACTTCACCGTGCTCGTTTCACGTAATGTAACTTCACATCACACTGTGGTCATACAGGTGTTAAGACATAACATTAGCCTCCATAAACTGATGGTCAAGACATTTTCTGCACGGACACCTAAAACGCTTCTTTTCCTAACCATGTTCCAGTGCAAAATACCAAACTCTCTAATTCTGTCTATATACCGCACATCGCTTCTATTCGTTAATTGTATCCAACTTTTATCCACATTTCTACGTAAGTTAATAATTATATTATTCATATAATTTATTTTTCAACCAACAATTAATTAATCTAATATACTATATATATATATGCTATAATCAATCTTATACTATAGTTAATTAACACAAGCTAATATTATATGAATGCATTTACATATTAATTAATCAATCATACAATTACCTTAATTAAATAATTAGTTTAACCATTAGAGAATGAGAAGTTGAGAGGTTGAGAGGAGAGAATGAGCCAACCCGAGAGAAAAAGGAATCTGATCTAATAAGTGAGTTTTCTTAGGCAACAAAATTCGGTGCCCATGTTTTCATTTTGACAACCAAACTGTTTGGGGGTTTCGTCGTCTAAATGCTCACTTAGCCGACAAAACACATATATCGTCGTCTAAGTGTATACCTAGGCAACGACTTGCATTTTCTTCGTCTAGGTTATTAAATCTAAGGCGATAATTTACATAATTCATCGTCTTAGTGATCACTTAGACAATGAAAATAGTGTCAACGTCTAAGTGTGTCATAATTAGTCAACGAAAATAATTTTATGTTGTCTTAATGTGCGTCTTAGGCAACGAAACATAATAGTCATCGTCTAAGTATACACTTAGACGACGACTTATGTTATCCGTTTCTAAGATATTTCTTAGGCGACGAAGATCATTTTTCGTCGGCTAAGTCACTTAGCCAATGAAAAATACTTTTGAGAGACGAAAAATTAAAGATTTCGTTGCCTAAATATATATTTCTGGTAGTAATATTCACCTTTAAACATAGTGTCATACCTACTCTCAATTTCTTTAGGTGTCTTAATTCTTCCTGTTGTTCTCTTCTTCCTTGGCAAAGAACGTTGTGGCTCGCTTGTGTCCTCATCAACTGCTATCTTCTTGTTATCACTTGCATTCTTTTTTTGCTGGCCTTTTTTCTGAATACTCTGATTTTCAATTACTTTCTCTTTCCCTTTTCTAGTCACCACCTCTTCTTCCTCTACAATGTCTTCAATTCGGTTGTCGTAGTACTTGCTATGCATAACACAGTTTACAACCTTATTTATGTCTTCTAGCTCGGCTTCTCTTTTCTTCCTTTCACTTAGTGCCACCATAAAAATTTGCAGCACCTTATAGCCTTCACCCACATACTTCAACATCTCTTGTACTCTCTCATCCGTACCAAGACAAATCAGTTCAACCCTCCCAGGAGCATTAAACGAGTAGGTTACGGGAGGCTCTCTGTACATACCCAAGAAAAGGAATCTGGATCTTGACCATCTACATATACTACTTCACCTCCTCTATAGGTTCTGTTGCTTCCCAATTGACATAATCTTCCACCATGATGCAATTGAATGGTGAAGTTGCCATCTGCATATTCAAAATCCAGATCATTCCCAACTACGACAGAGATGAATGAACAACAGACCCAAAAGAGAACATGCTCTTGCTGTAACTAAACTAAAACTTACTACAAAACTAACAGCCAAATGAAGATATCCATCCAAAATCCGGCATAACCAGGAATTAAAAACTAGCTTAAGGACAAATTTGGATGATTAAATATTGTTTCTAGCTCCATTTAGGCATAAAATAACCTGAACCCCTAAACCCAATAAACCCCGTACCTAAATTTTCATAAACAAACCCTCATCTCAACTTCCCATATGCTTGCCAAATTAACAACAATCATGTCTCTCATCCCATTATCGAAATCAGATTAGATTATTCTCTTCGATTAAATTAACAGTTAGCCCTAATCCGAATTTCATTTTTCCCTAATCGTAACAGTAACCCCTCGACCAAATTGAATACTCCAGCCACAAAATCTATATTCTATCGAAAGATTGAAAGCTTTTAGGGGACCACAAACAGTGATAGAATATGGTCGATTTACTTACCAAAGCTGGAGGTTGGTCGATTTCCATCAATGCGAAAATATCTCCATTTCACGGTCGGCCTGTGGTCGTTGCTCGTGACCTCAGTAAGAATCACTCAATAAAGTGCTAGTATAGATGAGTCACTTTCTCAGTCTTGCTACTCTTTGATTTTGACAGAAGAACAATGATGGAAATCAGATGAGGTGCGAAAGAGTGAGGGTGAAAGTGAAAGGTAAAGCGTTAAGAGTTTGGCTGCTAGGTTATGTAGTTTAAACTTGAAGAACATGTCAATGACCAAATTATCCCTCAAATATGGTCAGGTGTGCTGCGCATGAAAATTTTTACTTTTTAAAATGGACAGAAAGTGAAAGAGGGACTTAATTTTGAGTGATTAAGTGATGTTTTGTAAAGTAGAATAGCTATAGTGTCGTGACATAATTGAGTAATTATTTCGATAATCTTTTCTTTAACTTTTATAAAACATAATTTAAAATAAATAACTATTCATTTGCTTATTTCTAACCATAATTTTCGAACTGAAAAATTTAAAAATAAACATCTTTTCTTATTTTATCAAACACTCATTTAATCAAAATAATTAAAAATAAACTAATTTTATCCTAAAATCTCAGTCTAAAATGGGCCCAAGTAACTTACGGTACGTAGGCCGAATATTTGTTAGTATATTACTAGATTTGTACCATGTTACAGTACTTTTGAAGGTCTTATATGATTGATTTAACTGGCAGTTGATGATCCAACGTAACCAGTGAACCAGCCAATTCCGTACGAATCATGATTGAATTGAACAACGTCCACTAATATTTCAGTACTATACCTAAAAGTTGAAGAAATCATCGATCAGATGAAATGAAGGGACATACCACGACTAGAAAAGAGGCTTTTAACAACAAATGGTCACGGTTCACTATTCGTGTCCATTTGTATAAAGTCGGCCAAATTGCAATAGAAGCTCTTTTTTGGCTAGTTTAAAATAAGGAAGCAACGGATTCTGTTGTAATTTGTCAAAAACATTAATATATAGCCACAGAAGACCATTCCGTTTCCACTATGGATCAACTTGGTATACACGTGAAGCAACTAATGGTAGTTTCGTTCCCATTCTGTATCCATTATGGGTCCCACCATTCTTATTTTGAAATAAATCAGCAAAAGAATAACATTTCGTTCCCAGTTTGTACATATGGTATAGATGAATTAATTTTATAATTACCTTGGGCCTATCATTCTCAATTCGTGTGAAGTTGGGATTGACATATTGAGCACATGATGCAACAAAAAGTCATTTCGTTTCCGGCTAAAACCAATTCTGTGCTCAATGAAGCAACGGAAAACAATTATGTTTCCATAAATCATTCAATTAGTGTTTAATGGAACAACGGATAGCCTTTCTGTGTCTATTGAAAACAAGTTTAGTGTAATGAAGAAAAGAAAGACATATCCGTATATCCCTCTAAAATTAAGTTGGTGTTTTACGTTGCAATGGAAAATCTTTCCGTTTTTATTCAAAATCTATTTGCCTTATTTATTTGAAGCCGAATTATTCATTGGCTATGGCTTACCGAGCCCTGTGCTCTCTCTCTCTCTCTTCGTTGTTGTGTTTTAATCTCTCTCTCTCTCTCTCTCTCTCCTCCGTCGAGCCCTTCCCTCTCCGGCAGTCTCGATTTCTCATTGCAACTTGTCTCTCTTTCGCATCATCCGTCGACCGTCACAATTTCGACTTCCAGTTCCGTCGTCAATAAAGACAATGGTATTTGAGCTTTCGGTTCCATTGAGTAGTGTGGAATGTGTTGATGAATATATACATGGCTTCTTATATGTGCTTTAATAGGGAGTTATTAATTAGTTTTTGTATTATCTGGGTTAGTCGCCAAGAGCCTAAGATTGTTTGTTTCATTTGTGAATGGTTATAGAGTGATATTCTATGGGTATTAATTAGGATACAATGTTGCTATTGATTATTCCTTTAGGTCTTATCATTTATGGTTAAGTAAGATAATGATTTCAGTGAATGTGCTTTGTTAGTACGAGTTCACCTTGATTGTTGTTTTAAATTTTGCTTGAAAGTTAATAGCATCAATGTTCTAGTAAAGTGATTAGTGGGATCAACTTCAAAACAACAAACCAATTGCTAGTAGATCATATCTTTCCATTTCTAGTATGTCGTTGTAGATGGTACATCTCTCTAAGGCTGGTTGAAGATTACAATACCTTTGGTTGTAATTTGTTAACATTGAATGCACTAAATTGAATTCTAATTTCTATTGTAGGATTTTAGAATTTAATTATGCAGTCTCTGTCAATAAAGGTGTCAATTGCATCTTGAAAGCTCAATTCTGATCGACTGATCATTGTGGACGCGATTTCCTACCAATCGTTGCTGGAGATCTCCACCCTAGTTCGGCTATTTGGGTATGTTCTACACCTGGTTCTGTTATTTGTAGCATATTCATTGGTTTCAAATGCTTAATGCTTGTTTTGTGTTCGTGGCTTACAATTTATTGTACGATTGAAGTATATACTGCAAATGGTTGGCTTCTAGGAAGAGCTTGCCGTGTTTTGAAGTCTGTTTGCTATATGAATTATATTGTAGATTTGTGTAGTCCTTCACTGAGCTTATTTGTGCTGGTTTTTCATGGGTCAATTATAGGTAACTAAGGCAGAGAATGAGGTTCACTCTAATCAGCAAAATGTTATAGCCTTTTTCTTTGGAAGAGAACAAATGTAGAGCACTCGCAATGAGTTTCTGGTAACTTTATTGGTTTACTCTTAATACGTCTTTCCTTGAGTAATGGAGTTGCTGAATTATTTTCTCTAATTCTCTTACTAGTTAGCTATGTAGGATCTCATTTTCCTAAATTGATAGAAATGTTTACCTCATGTGTTTCTAGTGCATGTGGTTTTATTACTGTTTTTACTTCTTTTAATATTTCAATATCATATAAATTTGCACATTCTATACACATGTATTTTGATTCCAGTTGCCTTTTTTTTCTTTATTTTTGGTAATCCACTTGTGAAGTGTACATATACCCCTACCTATCATCTTACAAAGGTACTCTAATTTGTTCTGTATTATTAGGTGTACTTCGAAAGTTGGTTATGCATTTTATGTGTGTATTTTATGTATTAACTCAATAATTTAGGTTAGATTTTGCAGCCATCAATTACAGAGCTCCTTGGCTTCATCCATGTAATTGGGTATATAGAATATATGAAGTTTATTGAAAGTTGATCAAAGTATTGTGATGCTTGAGAGTTTCTTTATTTTTATTTTACTGTAGGTATGTGACTTGGACCAAAGAAATGAGGATTCCTTAGTCGTGCTTGGATAGAGTTGATATGTGAAAAACACTAGTTGTTTGAGGGGATATAATTAGAATAAATACTATTAATTTCAATAAATAGTGTGTATCTTAATGTTTGGTTGTACTAAACCCTATATTTCTTATTTTGTATTTATATATATCCGATATGAGCCGAGCCACATGAGCCAAGCCCAAGCCATTTGTCAATTATTGATTTTTTTTTATCAAAATGTGCATCATTTGCAACAGAATTCCGTTGCCCTCTAATACTCATAAAATATATTAAAGTAGACAATGGACTGTGCATGTCAGAAGAGAGAGAAAGAGAGAAAGAATCATAACACATGTTAGGAACGGAAACTCATTCCGTGTCTATGTTAGTAAAATTACTAATGGCGCCTACATCAATGACTGAGAGCATATACACCGGCTGCAGCACGAGCAGCAGCTCCAAAGCTCGTCAACGAGCGGTCGCCGACGACAGCACGTACCGCTGCTCGCCGGTCGGGCCCACCTCCCCTCCTCTCACCCACTTCGTGGCCCCAGCTCTGCTCGTGCTCTCACTCGAACAATTCCTGCTCGTGGAGCTGCTCGTGCCGAGCGGTCGCCGACGACTTTGGAGGGGCAGAGGGGTTGCTCATGCTGAAAAACGCCCCTGGTGCAGCTGCTCTAAATACTTTCCGTTGCTACTCTAGTGTAACCTTTAGCCACAAACTCCCGTTGTCAATAGTGCCGTAGCTAAAATTCGTTTTTCTAGTAGTGGACGTACACACTTGCTAATTAACGTACATATATATTGCACAAGAAAGTGCTAAAATGTTATTGAACCACGTACTTCGGCATTTTCCATGGGAGAGTGTTATCGACATGGAAGCTCGAGAATAGAGATGAATCGAAATAAAATTAAATTCACCTGTTGTATCCGGATACTTGATGTTATACTAAAAAGGGTCCCAAACTTTAAAACCTATCAGAATGGCATGAAAAGACCCGACCCCGATTTAGTTTCCTAAACCAGAATCAGACCCCTTCTGAAAACATGAACTTTCAAAAATCACAAAAATTTCGGCAGAGTTACTCTATATCGCGTAGTTACCATTAACCTGCAACGGAAAATACACTTCATCCTATGCCACAAAAGTCAAACCGTGGGCACCAATCCCATCCGGATTTCTCAAAAACATAACATAACGTAAAGCAATACACAAAACTGTAGCTTTATAGAAATCTGGAAAAATCATGTGAAAATATAAACATAATAGTATTCAGAGTGACCTCTAGTATATACATAAATACATAACAGTAGGCCAAACTAGAAACCTACTGAGAAGGAAAAGTGGCTCGAATACTAAGCCTCCAACCTTGACGTGCGACACTTGAATCGAAACTGCAAACTGGGCATTGAAAACAAAGAACCCAAAGAAAGACATATAAACTGTTAGAGTGAGTGGACGAAAATAAATGTCTTTCGCCGAATAATATATATGTTATAAAACATATGCGACTCTAGATGCATAAAAACCATATGGTACACGAAGGAGACTCTAACTCTTCGTGCGTACAGAGCGTGTATCATAAATCCCGCGGGGTCACTCATGGACACATCCGCGCTAGTACAGTCTGAATCACGGGATCCCTGATCCTCACGTGATTCCAGCCAGAAAGGGCCTCGGGTCAGGGTATCTGCTCCCCCCCCGGTAAACATCTTCGGGGATCAGTCGAGATGCTAAGTGTATCGATACAACTACTACTTAGACTGTACTCTGTGTAAACCAAATCATAAAGGTTTCCATGCAAATGAATAAAGCGTAATGTAAAAGCATACTCGTAATGCATAATTATAAAGCATATTCGTAAATGCATAATCATAAAACACATGCTCATATAATTCATAATCATAACTGCATGCTCATGCTCGTAAAACATATATAAAAGACTCGCAACTAATAGTGAAAAGAAATGTCCACTCACAGACAAGCACAGCGGAAAAACGCGCTAATCTCGTGATCCGGCGAAAGATCCCTCGCCAAGCGTACGATCCCGATCTCCTGATAATCACAAATACCACTGATCAAAATCACAATTCAAAACTATGAACCACGCCTCGGAAACCAACCATTTCCGCAAACATATAACTCGAATAACAACGAAATCGTTGAAAATCCCATTAATACTCTACTTACACTACAAGAAAATAAAATTGCACCTAGACCACGGACCATTTCCGTCGTCTAGGTGCAGTTTTCCGTCGTCTAAGTACTTAGACGACGGAAACTCCGTCGTCCAAGGTCCGTGCTCCAAGTGCTGTCGTCCAAGCACCTGGACGACGGAGAATTAGACGTTCCGTCGTCCAAGTGCACTTGGACCGCGGACATTATCCGTGGCCCATGTATGCACTTGGACGACGGAAACGCTAATTCTCCGTCGTCCAGGTTTCTACCTGGGCCACGGACATTGCTCGTTTGTCCGTGGCCCAGGTGTTCACCTGGACGACGGAAACGCTAATTATCCGTCATCCAGGTGAACACCTGGGCCACGGAGAACGGCAGGGTTTAGGGTTTAGGGGTTAGGGTTTAGGGTTTAGGGTTTAGGGTTTTGCACCTGGACGACGGAGAACATAATCTCCGTCGTCCAAGTGAATATTTAATTTTAAAAAATAAATAAATTGAAATTAAATATTATTAATTTAATTTATTATTAATTTAATTTAAATAATGAAAAATGATAAAATTAAATAAATAAACTAAATTTTGAATATTAATTAATAACTTAATTATTAAATAATCAAAGTAATTAAATTAATTTGTACATACATGAATAATCGAAAAAACCCATAAATTAAAAAATAAAATATTGTTCGGAATGCAGAAAGAAAAGAGATAATAAACTACTAGCTAGCTAATACACTGGAGGAGCAGATGCGCCGCCGAGTCCTCCGCCTCCAGCCGGGTCGTTGTCGTCGGGGTGTGGGTTCGGAGGAGGTTGACATACTTCTCGATTTTGTTGCATGAGGGCGATGAGTTGGGCTATTTGTGCTTTTTGTTCGTCAAGTCTTTGCCGCATTGACTCATTCTCCTCTCGTGCCAGTCGAGCCTCTTGAATGGCTGCTTCGACGGCCGCAGCCTGACTCCTTCTCCGCTGCCCCGAACCTCCCGTAGATGATGAGCCGGAGGTCGTCGACAAATCTCGTACCACCCTAGGCCCAAAGTGCCTAACCTCCTTGCCAGCTCTACGACCGTAGACCTCATCCGCGATTGCAATTTGGCTCTCTAAGGATAAAGGAGGCAGGTCTTCCGGCGGCACATCTGGGAACGCAAGCTGAGTGTTGGCCAACTCTTCATGCGCACGCTCTATCGCCCTTGCCTACAAAAGAATAATTAATTTATTATAATGAAATCATATTTAAATAATAATTACTATAATTAAAAGCATATATATATATATATATCACTTACGCCGCATTGACTCGCTTCATTATCGAGCCCTGGCGTCACGTACGCGCTTACGCTTGCATCAAGATAAGGGTGTTTGGAGCCCTTATCCTTGTGCTCCTTGGCAATTTGAATGAACTGCTTGGCGCCGGTAGTATGGTGTTTCTCCTTCTTCCCCCGATTGGCTTTGTTGACACCGGAGAATTTCTGTTACACAACATAATTAAAAATATTAAAAAATGAATAAGTACAATTTAAATAATTCAATTATCTTAATTGAAATAAAAAAATAAATTAATACCTTAAATTGTTCATCGGCAAAGTGGTTACACAACCACTCCCACTCATCTTCTCTCTCCCCTTGCAGCTCTACAGGGGGAGGCACGGGACCGACATCTTTGAAGTACTTATGGAGCCTGTACTTCCAATCTTTGTAGATGGAGTTGGCGGTTTGGTTGATATGCCTCAACATAGCCGGTGTCGGATCCACGTCAAATTGTTCCTATCAAAAATAAATAGAAAATTATAATCGTATATATTATGAAATTTTAGGCCGAGATTAACAATATTATATAATAACTAAATTGAACGTATTACGTACCGAAAGATCTTTGAAGACTTTCGCCTTCTCATGATCCGGCGCCTCCTTCCAAGTAGGGGCAGTGATACGAACCCGGTTACGGATGATTGACCCTATCTCATGCGCCGAGAGACTTGCTAGCTGAGCTGTGAGAGGGCCACCGGTGAATTCGTCGTACGGCAAGTCGATCTTTTTACCGGTCGCCTTGCAAATACGCTCCGCTTTGCCCCCTTTAACGAGACCCCGAGTCCTTTTCGGTTCCGGGTCAGTGGGGGCCCTCCTTTGCCTATGGCGGGCGCTGTACATGATTGATTCGGCGGTCGAGGACGCCTGAGTACTTCCCGTTGAATGGGTACCGGGCGTCGGAGATTGGAAGGGGTCGACGTCATCACCGCTCGAGATGAATGGGGGAGCGGGAATTTCCCCAGAGGGCGCTACGGACGGACCAGATGATCCTTTCGGATTGAGAGCGTCGTTGCCCTCTGGTGGTAATTCCCAACCGACTTGGTCCGCCAAGCGGCGGAGCATGGCATCTTCTGCCTCTTGTTGGGCTTTCTTCTTGCCGGATGTCGTCTTTGGTGGAGCCATTTAAACCTAAGAGTACGGTGTTAAAATACCTACTTACCATAATAATTACAACTTAAAAATTTACGCTAATTAATTAAGTACGTTTAAGATTTAAATAGAGTACACTAGCTTGTCATTTTCGGTCGTTCAATGGACGTGCGACCCGCGCGATAAAGTGTAAATTTTCAATTAATCAGCCTTGGTTAAATCGAAAAACATGGCCAGTTAGGGATAGAGATAAAGCGAGAGGCAGGACTAATTTCGACAAAAGTCTTTCTTAGTCCAAATCCTGTCACCAGTCATAACCCGTTTCTAGACACCATGTCCGACATTCGGCCAATTTTTCAAAAATTTACACTCCCTCAAGTCCTTTGCAAACTCCGCCATCAACCTCGTGTCCATAACTTCACTTAGGTTATGGTGTGCGGTGATGAAATCCACACATCACGAGGGGTTAAGGAGATAAGCAAAGAAAAGAGGCGTCATCTATTCCAAAGAGTGCGACTTAATTACACCAAGCCTATGTACTAAATTTAAATCGAACACGTACTACCATGCAATTTACTCGAAAATACACGTAATTAATTATCAATTAATTAAAACAATAAATAATTACAATAATAAATTATTATTTATCATGCATATAATAATAATTATTCATTTACCAATATAATTAATTATTATTAACAATAATAATTATTGCTATTATTTAATTTTAACTAACAAATATAAAATTATTACCAAATAATTAATGTATACTAATAATAATTATCCCAATATTAATAATAACAACTCATTAATAATTATAATTATAACTATTAATTATTTTAAACTAATTAATAAATTAAAACTATTTATTAATTAAATAATTAATTAATTAACAAAAATGTAAAAAAGGTAAAAAATAGAATTATTACCGAGTCGGAATGTCGCCGGAATATCGAAAGAGTTGAGTCGTCGGAGAGGAGGAACCACGCCGGAAAAAATGTCGTCGGAGCGTCGCCGGAGAAGGATCGCCGGAGGAGAGGAGAGGAGAGGAGAGGGAGATGAGGAGATGGAATGATGAGAAAATGAGGGGGGGTGCAACTTGCACCTAGACGACGGAGCACTATTCTCCGTCGTCTAGGTTAACTTGGACGACGGAAATAGTGGTTTCCGTCGTCTAGGTGGCGGTTTAAAAAATTTCAAGCGGCGCGTAATTAATCGGCAGGACGTTTTGAACCGCCATGATTTTGGACTTAGACGACGGAGAATGAATTCTCTGTCGTCTAAGTGAAAATTCAAGCGGTCCCAAAACGGAAGCGGTAAATTGAACCGCCATAATTTTGGACTTGGACGACGGAGAATGACCATCTCCGTCGTCCAAGTGAAAATTACATGAAAAAATTAAACAAAAAATAAATTCGAACAGCCATGGTAATTTGAACCTGGACGACGGAGATGGCCCTTCTCCGTCGTCCAGGTGAACACCTGGACGACGGAAAATGACCATCTCCGTCGTCCAGGTTCAAATTACGTAAAAAAAAATTATAAAAATAATTCACTAGGAATTTAGCGATCTGTCATTCGAGTGAAATAGTCGTACAATATCGATGAACACATCGCATATATGAACAGTTAAATTTGAACCGCCGATTAATTTTACGTATTGAAACCAGATAAGTATCGACTAATCTTTACGACTTAAGTGTTCATGAGTAGACGCTCATTTGCAGCAGAGTATTAACGAAATTGAATTTGGACAAAACAACCGTTGGATATGTTCGTCGTAACATAATATATAATTGTCTTCAAAGGACCATAAAATAATAAGTTCGGGAAGGGTTTGATCGGCACAGTCAACCGCAAAATCGATAATTTCACAAACCGGAAACGTGGATACAAGGCATTTCGCAACTCCGATTTTCGAACCGTCGAAGCTCACACACCAAGAATTGTTTACTCTAAAGTCTTGATGAAAAGAAAATGCATTGGAAGAAGGTCTAGATGGTCGTTGTCTTAGAAAAAATTACGATATCTGCACCTGGACGACAGAGAACGTCATTCTTCGTCGTCCAGGTTTATACCTGGACGACGGAGAATCTCATCTCCGTCGTCCAGGTGTATAGACCCTGAATTCAGGGGTTAGGGCCTTACTGTTTAGGGTTTAGGGTTTGTGAACTTGGACGACGGATAATGACCATTCTCTGTCGTCCTAGTGTGTACCTGGCCGACGGAGAATGACCATTTTCCGTCGTCCAGGTGCAATAGACCCCGATTTCAGGGGTTAGGGCCTTAGGGATTACGGTTTAGGTCGTCCCCGGTCATTTGTGTACGTGTCCGTTCAATTATTCTGATTCAAAAATATAATTAAAAAATTTATCGATCGATCCGATCGAACTGCTAGATTTAGGGTCAAGGATTTAGCTAGGGTACGTTTTATATGAGATTGAGATTTGACGCCAATATTTATTAATTTCTCCGTTGGCCAGGATATATAATTCAGATTAATTTCTTACCGTAAACCGGCATCGATCATATATATATTACAATAATTACAGTAATTAATTACCAATTAATCTCCCTCGTCGTATGACCGTACTCTTCGTCATAATCATCATCGTCCTCATCCCCGTTAGTCGACGGCTCATCCTCGTCATCGTACTCAACATCGTCCGACGAATAACCTGAGTCCTCGTTCGCGTCCTCTTCCTGCTCGTCTTCTTCATCTACCTCATCGATAATCTCATCTTCAGTTAGATCTGTACAACCATCAGGCATGGGTAACCGTTCACCATCTTGAACCAGGTCCATTATATCGGAGCGGACCATAGAAATATTAGGCTCTTGATAGGCAGGAATGTCTCTTTCTGGTTCAGCAGCATCTTCAGTCGTCGCCGGTGTCCCTTCAATTGTCTCTGTATTCCATATTCCTCGGTGAGAGATATGGTTCACTATTTTCCACCCTTCACCGGCTTTCGGATCGTCGAGATAGAACACCTGCCGAACTAAGGTGGCCAGAGGGAAAGGCTCATCCTCATACCAGTGCGAGTTTGTATCGACTGATAATAGTCTCAGGTCTTCCTTTGTACGCTTGAACCATCTGCACTTGAATAGGAAAACGTTGACATCATTCCCGTAACATAGCTGAACCACGTATACAATAGCCCCATAATATAGATCATTGTCTTTCCCAACTGTTACCCCACTGTTTTGTGTTCTTCTTCCTTCGTCTCGGGCCAATGAATGGAACTTTACACCGTTCACAAAACATCCGGGATAAATATAGTGTTTAACCGGCTTCCCTGCTAGCAAGTGCTTTGGCCATGACCACCACCCTCCGTGGTTATCAGATTTTTGCAAATCAATCATCTGCGAAAAAGGGCAAATTAATATAAGGGTTTACTTTCTACAAACATGAGCGATATGTATTTAAATAATTAATACCGAGTCGTACGTACGTACCCATTGGAAGAAATAATCAGGAAACTTCTTCTTAACCATTTTCTCAATCCACGCCGAACTCTTGTTTTGATTTAACGCCTGAAGCCTCTCCCTGTATGACATCATGTACGGCTCAACTTCATCACAGTCTCGCAACACTACCCAATGTGCCTCAATAAGTTCTTCCCGTGTTAACGATTCCTTTAATACTCCTCTAAACGGTCCGACGACATTGGTGACGACAGAAAGATTGATGCGGGCACTGCGATCGGAGGCAGTGGGAGGGGGTGGATCTTTGAGGTACCTGTTGCAGTAAGTAACACACTCATGCATTAGGTATGTCTCTGCTATGGAGCCATCCGGGGCCGACCTGTTTTTGACGAATGACTTATACTGTCCAAGCTGTCTACAAAATCAAACGTACACATTACATAAGTACATATAGCTAGCTAGCTAGTATATATATATAATCTCCAGTGGAACAAATTAATTAATTAGTTGTACGTACCTTTCTTGAGGATACATCCAAGTGTACTGGACCGGACCAGAAATGAGCACCTGCTCGGGCAGGTGGATCATTAGGTGAATCATGATGTCAACGAAAGCAGGGGGGAAAATCCTCTCTAGTTTGCAAATGATGTGCACAATTTGTTGTTGCAATTCCACCACATCTGACTTCTTTAATTCTCTGGCGCATAACCTCTGCCACCACCTGCACAATGCCACTATTGGTTCTACGACGTCCCGAGGCATGTATGGTCGAATTACCACTGGAATCAGACGTTGCAGCATAACGTGATAGTCATGTGTCTTTAGACCAAAAAACTTGTGTTGCACCTCGTCCACTGCTCCAGTTATAGTAGCTGCATACGTAGCCGGATAACGAACGCCCTTAAACCAGTGAAATACAGAACGTCTAAGCGTCGGCTTCACTGTGTAAGGTGCATCTGGAATCTTGTTGTAACATCTTTTCCTATCCCTCCTCAACCACAAGGGACGACGTAGATTCATTGATTCCAAATTTTTGCGAGCTTTGGGAGTATCTTTAGTCTTGAACTTAATACCGAGAATTGTTCCCACCACGCTGTCGCACACATTCTTTTCTATGTGCATCGCGTCCAAGTTGTTCCTCAGCTTCAACTTCGACCAGTAAGGGAGTTCAAAGAATATACTCTTGTGATCCCAATAGCTCAGATCATGTGGATGAATTGGATTGCATTTCTTTACATCCGCGTCATTGCTCAACACACCAAAGTCGAAATAGCTCAACCTCTCTAAAATCTCTTCGCCCGACCAACTACGGGGTTTAGGATTGTTCTCTACCGTACCGTCGAAATGAGCTTCATCCTGTCTCCACGGGTGGTCGTGAGGAAGCCATCTACGGTGACCCAAGTAACACACCTTCCCCGCGTGCCAACTACAGTTCACGTCGTCCAAACATATAGGACATCCATTATATCCTTTTGTCCTGCAGGCTGCCAACATCCCATAAGCTGGAAAATCGCTGATCGTCCACATTACGGCAGCCCTCATCGTGAACATCGTGTCGGTGAATTTGTCATAAGTTGGGACTCCATTTTCCCACAACAGTTTCAGCTCGTCGATCAAAGGTCTGAGGTAGACATCTAAGCACTTCGATGGAGATTTAGGACCTGGAATTAATACGGTAAGGAAATTAAATTCCTTGTTCATGCACATCCACGGAGGCAAGTTGTACGGCATCAGAATAATTGGCCAAGTGCTGACGGCGGAGCTATTACTTCCCCAAGGATTGAATCCGTCTGTAGATAGGCCGAGTCTAACATTTCTAACCTCTGAAGCAAAGTCTCCAAATGCTCTGTCGAAATGTTTGAAACCCTCCCCATCCGCGGCGTGTCGCAGGACATCGTCATCTATTCGCTTTTCTGCGTACCATCGCATCGCCTTTGCTGTGTGTAGAGACATGTACAGGCGCTGCAATCTGGGAATCAAGGGAAAATATCGAATAACTTTCACAGGAATTCTCTTTTTCGAACTCTTCCTATTCAACTGGAATCTGCATTGGCCACATACGGGACAATAGTCCAACTCTTTATACTCTTTGTAAAATAGCACACAATCATTCGGACATGCGTTAATTATCCTGTACTTTAGGCCGAGGCTGCTGAGGATATTTCTAACCTTATAATGAGATTTAGGAAGATTGTGATCATCAGGAAGCAACTTACATATTTGCTCCTGAATTTCGTCAAAAGCACTCACTGACATTTTGTGCTTCACTTTTATCTTCATTTGCTCCATCACATATTGCAACACATTCTCTCGACATCCAGGGAACACCGGGGTCTGCGCTTCAAGTAGTATCCGGTTGTACTTTTCCATCTCACTGGTGTCAGTGGCCAAGCTAGCTGCGGGGAATGTGTCATCATGCTCATTAGTGGTACTGTAACCTCCGTCTTGGTGTTGGTGTCCACCATGACTACATCCCGGAAACGCATCATGGACCAAATCTGCAGTTGGGTTGCAAGCTGGGGGTCCGGCACCACTGCCACTGGATGAGGCACCATGGTAACTGTACCCTGAGCTGAAGTCTGCTGCACTGAACTCTACTGCTTCACCATGCTCGCTCCATGTAGTGTAACTCCACATCATACCATTTTCGTACAGGTGTTGCACCATAACATTAACCTCCGCATACTGACAATTAAGACATTTCTGACACGGACACCTGAAACGTTTCTTTCCCTGACCATGTTCTATCGCAAAATTCACAAATTCACTAATTCCATCCATATACCGGACACCACATCTATTCTTCAACTTCATCCAACTCTTGTCCATACTGCTACAAAATATTATAATTAATTAATTATTACATATATATATTTGTCAATTAATTTACGCTTAATTATACGTACTCGATCTACATCGATCCATAAATTACGTACGTACGTAATTTAATCGATCTGTACATATATATATATAGCTAACATCAGCTAACATCCTTGCATGTATATATGTACGTACGTTTTCACTAAATATATATTAATTAATTAAGCAAATTTTAACTGCGTACGTACGTACCTGCTGGCCTTCTCGATATCTGTACGTTAATTAAGCTAACTAGCTAGTCAGCGGAGATCCATTATCGATCCTGATTCTTCTCGGCCTAGCTTCTAGCTAGCTAGCTCCCTAGCTTCTCCTTCTCCCTTCTCCTTCAATTCTTCTTCAAATGGAATGAAGAGATCGAGGAATGAATTGATTCAGTTTGGCATCGGGCTTATATATATAATGCTTCACTTAGACGACGGAGGTGTCGGTACGTCGTCTAAGTGGAAGTACGTTTCGTATACTCGGACGACGGCGTGTCGGTCCGTCCTCCAGGTAATCACCTGGACGACGGAGACGGAATTCTCCGTCGTCCAGGTGATCACCTGGAGGACGGAGAAGACTCCGAGGTCCAGGTGATTACCTGGACGACGGAGAATTCCGTCTCCGTCATCTATGTGATCACCTGGACGACGGAAAAGACTCCGTGGTCCAGCTGACCACCTGGACGACGGAGATGGTATTCTCCGTCGTCCAGGTGGTACTTGGACGACGGAGTCTTTTCCGTCGTCCAGGTTTCACTTGGACCACGGAACAATTACGTTTCCGTGGTCTAAGTGATGTTTTCTTGTAGTGTTATTCCTCAACACAAAATCCACCACTCAAATCAACTCAATAACCTCAAGACTACGATTGGGGCACGATTACGAGTAAAACGGTATAAAACTTCCCAAAATTCCAAAAAGTCAACTCGCCGGAGCTCCGCCGTTGACCGCCGCTGCCGCGGCGTCAACGATGGCCAAATCCGGTGAAAATTTCCAGATCACATCTACTCCTCAAGCCCAAACACTTTTCCTTCTACACCAACCTCCAATTCAAAACCCACCGGCCGAAATCAAGCTCAAAAATTCAAACCTCCATTAATTCCAGTGACCTATTCCGGCGAGCTTCAAACAACCTCCAATTCCAAAATTCTTTCACCCAAAAGTATCTATGGCTTGAGGGGAGCAAAAACAACAACCCCATCGACCCCAAAAGTGACCGAAAAAGCCCACCCGATTCCGGCAAAAATTTGAAACTTTATCAAGTTGGTTCTCCCTTAAAACTCAACCAAATCAACTCAAACCAAGTTCAAAACAATAGGAAATCATGAGAGGAAGCTAACCATACCAAGCTTGAGGTCTGAAGTGTCCGGAATCAAAAAGTCGATTGGTGGTCAACGGCGGTGCCAAAATCCTTCGGTCAACACTGGTCAAACTTGGTCAACGGTCCAATTTTGTTCAACTCGGCTCAAATGTGACTTTTCGACAATTTTACGACTATTTCGATATTTATACTCGTGACTAAAACGATCAACAGTCGAGAACAGATCGAAACCAAACGGATAAATACGATTAAATCTAACGGTCGGAAATATTACTCGTATTACCATAGTACCCGAACTTTAAACTCGTATTACCATAGTACCTGGAGCGTTTTTCCGTCAATGAGCCATTAACTTTGCTGATGTGACAATTTTTTTATAATAAGGGTAATTTAGTCAATTTATATTACTTACAACTTAATGGATATCAACATGATACCAAATCTTTTGTAACGATATCAGTGTCATCCCCAATTTTTTTTTTCATTTTCTTTTGTATTTTTCTTTATTTTTATTCTCCTCTCTCTCTCTCTCTCTCACACACACACACACACACACACATCGGATCCAGATGACCTCGAACCCAGTTGACCTCTGATCCATCTCACCTGGGCCTCGGCTACATCCTATTGCCTCAGCTTACCGTCGCACCACGAGCCTTGATTTCTTACATAGCCTCTACACCACCTCATATTCATCCTCACGTCCTTCAGAAGCTCCTTGATCGCCTTAAGATCGGCTCAGTAGCAACGCACCAACCGTGCAACACGGATCGACACCGACGTGGATCTACTCATGATTGCTCTCAAATATCATTGTCCAATTTGCTTGTCATTGCCTCTATTTTATAGATACTCCTGAACAATTTTTGTGAAACTTTCTTAATATTTCTGGATTTTTATGCGTAATTGTGGCTTTGTTATTCATGGAGAACAATGTTCGAATACTGTTGTAATTGTTTCCCGAATGGAGCTGCAAGGTTGTTGTTGATGTTATGATCCCGATGTAAATCATTAGAGCTTGCGACAAACGATTCGTGAGGAGGGTTAGGATGAAGAGAGTGAGAAGATTGACAGATTGTTCTATTACAATTAATAGAAACTTGAGATTTTGCAAATCCCGACAATGTTGAAAGAGATATATATGCACATCATATGTTCGATGAAATGCTTTAATGATATTTTGATTTTTTTTTTCTATTTGACAACCATTGCATTGTTTATAGAAATGTGGCGACTCACAAACTATACCTGCATGACAATGTGAACAGAAGCGTGAGGCCGAGCTATGGAGAGCAATTTTCGTCGCGAGGAAACGCAGAGGAGGCAATGAGCTAAAAAAATGGGGATGGCATTGATATCGTTACAAAAAATAGGGTATCATGTTGATATTCATTAAGTTATAAGTAATATAAATTGACTAAATTACCCTTATTATAAAAAAAATTGACACATCAGCAAAGTTAATGGCTCATTGACGAAAAAATGCTTCAGGTATCATGGTAATACGATTTTAAAGTTTGGGTACCATTCTGATAGGTTTTAAAGTTCAGGACTCTTTTTGGTATAGCACCAAGAGTTTGGGCACTATGGGTGAATTTAATCCATCGAAATAATATGGAGATATCTGTGGGAAGGTGGCTTTCTTCTGTAGGGATCAAATATATAATGATCTAGCTAGTGGTGAAGCCAAAAATTTTGTCCAGGTGGGGTGAATTTTTTCACTCTAAAATATAACAACAATTAATCTAACTACCTAACATGTATTTACATATCAAACAACATATTTACTAGTTTATATCTAACTTGAATCCAATGCATCACAAAATGTTTGATATATATCCTCCAAATGTACTACAATTTACATACCATTATTATCAAAAATAAATAAATAAACACAAAATATGGAATTACAATATCAAACTAAGTCAAAATCCAATTATACGAGTATAATCGACTAATGAAAATAAAAATTAATTCTTAAAATTTTGGGAATTTGAACAATCATGGTGTAAAAGGAATTTCAAACTCTCCCAATCTGATGAAGGAAATTATGAGGTGAGGAGAGCTAATGAAGGAGAGGTGCACACAGAGATTGAGAGCCGTGGTAGAAATGTGCAGAGAGAAGAAAAATCGCTCGAGCACAGTGCACATGAAGAGGGAGTAGGGAGAATGAAAGGTGAAAGGCTTTTGATTCTGTTTTGTTTGGATTTAGTGAAAGACTAGATATTTGGGCAGACATGTAAATTCATAAATAGTATACACATAAGGATTTTTTCACCCTACAATTCCAGGTGGGGTATTTTCCCTACCTGGCCTATGTCTCCCTCTGCCACTCGATCTAGCTATCCACCGATATTTTGTTGTAGCTAGAACATGGAGGATCTTGCAGGTCCAACATGGAGATAGATGAAGTCAAATACCAACTTCATATAAATATATGAGAACATCTTCAGTACACCGGGTGCAAGTGCACCAACAGTTTTAATATGATCTTAGCCGTTCATTTAGTCCAAACTTTTACATGGCACAAACACCGATACTAAGACTGTTAAGCAAATTAAAAAAAAACAATTGAATGAATTATAAATAGAGGTAAAAAGTTAGTCAACTACATTAATTCTTGAATAGAGAGAATAATAAATATGATATTCATTATTTTTTTTATTTTTTTTCTAATTATGTATACTAACCTCAAATCTTAAACCCTAAACTCTAAACCCTAAACACCAAACCTTGTATCCTAATTAATTTTGACTCGACTTCTTTCATGGAAGCCCTAGAAATAATTTTTTTCGAGCTCATAGGAGTTATTTATGGTATTTTTTTATGCTTAATTGAACAATTTTTTTGAATTTTTCTATTGAAAAGAAAATAAATGAAAATTAATATTATAAATTGATGCTAAAATGGCACAACGAAAACTAATACGAACCATTGTGCAATGTTGGCCAAGTTTTAGCATTTGGGAGCACCATTTGGGTTGTGAAATGGAGGGGAAAGTCCCGCCAATTTTTCCACCTTCATACAATAGATTGTAATTATTGATGTGTGATTATGTAATAAATTGATATTTTAGTGACTCACACAACGATTCAAAATCGTTGTGTGGTAGGTGTACCATCAACAGATAACGAGCGATTGGTAAACTCTTGTCTGATAAGTGTTGTGTGATGAGGTTTTTGTAGTAGTGTATATAATCTAAACCTCAACATTGAACCATAAACTATGAACTTTAAACCTTAAACGTTAATATATCATCTTAAAAATCGTCCAAATCTAATTCAGATGAAGATGAACTACGTGCATTACTATCACTTTGATATATTTTCAATAAGCAATTATCTACTAACTCTATTTAATTATATGTTTATCATTGCTATATGAACATTTAATTGATCGAGCACTCCTCAATATAAAAGTAATTTTGTGACTTTTGTCACTAACTCTACATACTAACATGATTATATATCATGCCATGCATGTAAACATATATGATTGAGCACTCTTTTTCAATCAAATTAAGAACTAGATAGTCAGTTGATCACAATAGTAACTTTCTCATTTGTATTAGTTAAGCTTTGATTTGAAACAAATAAATAAAGTTTTTCAAATCAATCATACTATAACCATTGTATATTAATATCACCTAAAAAAACATGAAAGTTTCGGGTCAGGCTATGATAAAGTGAGTCTACGGCAGATATTATATTATTGTCATTATTATTTTATTTTAGGAAACAAAAAATGTCAGTCACTTATTGATACATGTACATTTAGAGAACTATTTTTTATGAAATAGAGAACGTACACAATTGTGCTATAGTTGTAATACCGATCAACATTTTGTAACTCAGTCGAAAATATTTTTACTGCAACATAAGGACTAAAATTATGACTTCATGGTCAAATTAATTATAAATGAGACAATTGTATTGTTAAATATGTAAATACTACAATGACACATATCTTTACCAAATAGAGAACTTTATTACAATATATGATAACATTTAGTCAATTTGTAGTTTACCATGTGGACAACACATGGTCATTATCGTAAAATTAATATTAAAATTGTAAATAAAGCTAACTGATGTAATTACTCAAAGTAGGATGAAATTATTACTTCCTTCCTCCTTTTATCGTATTTTGATATATTTGTTATATAATTTGTAATTCCTCATAAATGAAAATAATTACAAAAGATATAACCATATTACATTCTTTGAAGATACACAATCTATTTGGTCTAAATGTGAATATTTACTATTATTATATCACTACTGGAGGACGAAATCGGGGCGACGTAGAAAGGTGGTCGCCTCGTATCAATTTTACGTCGCCTCGATTTATTGTGACCAAAACGACGTCGCCTCGTCTTGTCGCTTCAGATTCATCACGCCACTATTGGGGCGACGTAGATACAATCTACGTCGCTTCGTTTCATTTCACTTGACGTAAATAATGTTACGTCGCTTCAATTGAAGCGACGTAGATTGATCACGTCGCTTTCACTGACGCGACGTAGATTGATCAATCTACGTCGCTTCATTTTATTTATTTTTAATTTATTTTTCTTTTTTAAATCCATTTAGGCGACGTACATTGATCAATGTACGTCACCTCCATTTATTTAATATTTATTTTATTTTATTTTTTAATAAATAGGGCGACGTACATTGATCAATGTACGTCGCTTCAATTGATTTAATATTTATTTTATTTTATTTTTTAATAAATGAGGTGACGTACATTGATCAATGTAAGTCGCCTCAATTTATTTAATATTTATTTTATTTCATTTTTTAATAAATTGAGGCGACGTACATTGATCAATGTACGTGGCCTCAATTTATTTAATATTTTTATTTTTTTATTTTTTAATAATTGAGGCGACGTACATTGATCAATGTACGTCGCCTCAATTTATTTAATATTTTTTTTTATTTTTTAATAAATGAGGCGACGTACATTGATCAATGTACGTCGCCTCAATTATTAAAAAATAAAAAAATAAAAATTAAATATTATTGTACCAAGTCACGACCTATCGCAATTTACAAACACAAAAACGCATTCAAAATTGCAGATACGCATTCAACCACAAAAACGCATTCAATCACAAATCAAAACGCCTCATTTATACAAATCAAGTTTACACAAATCAAGTTTATACAAATCCTATATACAGTTTACGAGCCGGGAGGTGGTGGAGGAGCTTGAGGTTGTTGACTCGCAGCGAGATATGATCGCATCAAGGCCTCCATTTCTTGCATCCTTTGGGCGAGTGCACTCGCTTCCGATATGGCCTTCTGCGCCACCTCGCTCGATCTGCGCACCGCCTCTTTGGCTTCATCGATCTCCTTTTGCATTTGAATTTGGCGTTCCTGGTTTACCCGGGCCCCTCCTCTCGGTTTGGGGTCACGTGTGAGAGCGCGCTCCACCCCTGTAACGTCGAACAAGAACAAATATTAGTAAACTATATCGTAAACCAAAATAAAGCAAAACGTAAATCGAGATATGCATCGACGGAATCGTTTTGGAGATTTATTACCTCTTATAGAGGTCCCGTGCCTTGAACCCACCTCTTCCTCTATGATATTTATTTGTGTATCAAGAGGAAGAGGCTGGGGTTGGGAAACCTCTTTGCCGTTAACTGGGTCCGCAGCACTATCTTGTTGCGACAAGACTTCATCGAGTCGACGCTTCATTGCCGCCTGCTCAATTAAAATAGATAAAATAAATAATATTACAATTTCGTAGACAAAAATAATTGAAATAACGTAACGTGAACCTATTTGAGCTTACCACTTTCTCAGCCGCATTCCTCTCCGGCTGGTATACGTTAATTCACGTCTGGACGGCAGGCGCTCTATGACCCTCCTTCTCCAACACCTCGCTTCGGTACGAGAGGGCGAGGGATCCCGAATGGTGGTTGAGCTGCTGCTCCTTGTTCTTGTTTCGATTCCCTCGGTTCCGTTCGCACAATCGCTGTCACACACACACAAAAATCATTTTAAAATAAGAACAGATAAACATGCATATTGTTCGAATGTTGGCTACCAAAACTGTAGGTTCGTTTATGAAACTCACCAAGTAAGCAGGGTCTTCGAAGTGGGATTTTAACCACACCCATTGGTCTGCCCTCCCGAGAAACTCGGCCGGAGTCTCCTGGCTGACGTGGAGATAATGTTGATGGCAATCGTACTTCCAATCCTTATAGATTGTTTGCGCCGTCCTATCAATGAAGTTCCACATCTCCACATCAGTCGCCGGGATGTCGTAGTTCGTCTAGCACAACACATTTAAATTCCGTTATGTAAAAATTATATTTACATTTACTACAAGTATGTAAGTAAGCTCGGAGTCCAGCAAGTATACCTCAAGACTCCGGCCGACGATATCGCGATGCAAATCGCTAAGTCCCAAGAAGCTAGATGCAAGCATTGGAACTTTTCCGCGGATGATGCTACCGATGTCTCGGCACATCAGACTCCGCATTTCCCTCGTCGCCGGCCCCGCATGCCTCGTAGAGTAAGCGACTTGTAGTCGCCTATTGTTGTTCATCCGGACAAGGTACTCCGTCTTCGTCCCGACAACGACTCCGCGCTGTTCCGTCGTCGGGTCTCCGGTTGCCATGTCGACCATGTCGGGGAGTTTGGTCTTCTTGCACCGGATGCTGAGGGCGGGAGACTGCTGTGACGCCGTAGTGGCGTCGCTGCTGTCATCCTGTCCTTGCGGAATCGCATCCTCAAGCTCAGGGGCGGGCGTTAACTGCGGAGCTTCTGGATTCGACCCGTTCACCAATTGTCCCGTGGGGCAACCAGACCCGGAAGCCCCATCTCGGCTGAATGCTCGCTACCCCGCCTCCGACGCCTCCGCAGCTGCCGCCGCGGCCGCCGCTTCCGCTTCACGACGCTGCATCAACGCTTTCCTCCTCTTGTATGCAGTCTCTCCGGGAGCTATTCTTTTATTACTAAACTGTTATTTTTAATTAGATGTTAAAACTAAACTATTCTGTTTGGGATTCAATAGAGTAAACCAGAAAATGATCTTCATATATAGAACTAATTTATTTAACTAAACTAAAATCTACAAATGACTATTTATTTAACTAACATTCTTTTATACATGCAGGCAATATTGAACTGTCAAGTACTAGTAACACATGCTCTTTCATCAATCCTAATATCCCAGAAATAGCAGCTAACAAACAAAAGTAAGAATTAGTATAAAACACAAACCCTTAATCATTACGCATATGTTTTCATTTAACCAAACCCTTAATCATTATCACAAAACACATTAGACTTCATCATCACAAAACACATTACTTACATGAAAACATATTGAAAACACATTCGGAATCATTATCACAATACACATTCGGCCATGTATAAAACACAAAGCTCCGTACCTTCTCGAGTTGCCTCAAATCGTTTGCTTTAGCTACACGGAGTTGGCTCGGATTCGGTTGCTTTAGCTACTGGAGGAGGAAAACAGATTTACAACATATTAGCTACTTCAAATAACACATGCTAGCTTAATGTCACATATTCATTAAACTTCAAGAACAAAAGCCCCGAGTCTCTTTTACCAAATTTGACCAACACATGAACAATCTATAAATCCAACATGCAACCAACAGTGTAATCCAACATGAACAACATGCAACCAACAATCTATATAATGCTACTAAACTGCCTAACATCTCATAAAAAAGCAGCCATAAAAAAAGGAGACTGACTAACATCTCATAACTCCACCATTATAGTATTAGTGCTACTAAACTGCCTCATGGCACTGTAAGTACTAAACACACTGACTAAGCAATAGTTAAGGTAACATTACTAACATTTATATGATGCCTATTTCTTAAAGACATTTACAATGAAGCATGTTAGGAGACAAATCCATCGGTGAGGATAACCCATACTCGCAAAATGACCAAATTAAGGCATGATTAGAAGACATGGCTTCATCATCTGTTCAATCAAATCAAAAACATTCTACAATTGCCCCTTCCTATGTACTGATATCACATCACTACAAACAAAGTACAGAATAATTGTGTCGCATTTCTTTTCTTCTTCATTGACCACCAAATAACCAAACTGAGAACAAATAACACTAAGGAATATAAACAAGAAAACTCGATGATCAGAATATGTTCTGATGAAATTTGTTTCCCAAATTTCAGCACTATAACATCAGAATGTATGTAGCATAACATAACTAGTAATCCGAAATCCGATTTAACGAACTAGCACAAAATATCTCTCAGAGATTCACATTTTAACACAATCAACATCCAACAAAAGAAAACTATAATACCGAGCCGGATGAACTCAGCGACTCACTCCTCGTTCTTCAACCTCGGGCAGATTGTTATTGAATGGATTGGATACCCTCGAATTTGGGATTAGGGTTTCTGGAATCGACGGTGAGGGAGGGGGAGGAAGAACTCCGTCTTCGGGTTTGGTGGAGGAAGAGGTTGGTTTCGGGTTTGGTGGAGGAAGAGGTTGGTTTCGGGTTTGGTGGAGGAAGACGACGTTGAAGCTTTTGGGTTTCGGGAGGACGATTTGGTCTCAATCGATTTCACTTTAGGGTTTGGGGCGAGGTCGAACAGAGGCTGCGTTAGTGAGAGAGAAGTGAAATGAGAAGAAGAAGAAAGCCACTGTGTTCCTGGAATTATAAACGCAACGAGGCGACGTAGATTGATTTCTACGTCGCTTCAATATGACTTAATAACTGAAGCGACGTAGATTGATAAATCTACGTCGTCTCATTTATTCCAAACAAAAAAAATTAAATATAAGTAAGCGACGTAGATTGATAAATCTACGTCGCCTTATTTATTCCAAAAAAAAAAAATTAAACCGAAGGAAGCGACGTAGATTGATCAATATACGTCGCCTCATTTACCCCAAAAAAAAATAAAAAATTAAATATAAGGAAGCGACGTAGATTGATCCATCTACGTCGCCTCATTTATTCCAAAAAAAAAAATTAAACAGAAGGAAGCGACGTAGATTGATCAATCTACGTCGCCTCATTTATTCCAATAATGAAAATAAAAAATAAAATAGAAGGAAGCGACGTAGATTGATCAATCTACGTCACCTTAACATATTTATTTTTTATGTTATTTTAGGGTTTACACACATCCATACAAAATTTATACACAATCATTTTTCCCCTTACTGTTTCTTACTGATTCTGAGTCTGCAAACTGTTTCCTACTACTTTTTTATAGGGAATCACGGGGTATGAGGAATTTTTTCCCTTACTGTTTCTTACTGTTTCTGAGCCATGCAAACTCATCTTGGTTATATGATTCATCATGATTCACCATGATTTAAATGAATTCACCATGATTCACCATGATTCACCATGACTCATCATGATTCACCATGATTCACCATGATTCATCATGATTCACCATGATTCACCACGATTCACCATAAATTATACTTTAAAGAAAATACGAATTTAGGTTTCAAATTCATAATAAAATTAGTTTAGTCCTCGTCTTCGTCCTCCTCCTCCTCCTCCTCCTCCTCCTCCTCGGCTTCGTCCTTGTCCTCCTCCTCTTCGTCTTCGTCTTCGTCCTCATCCTCGTCCTCTTCCTCGTCCTCGTCATCGTCTCCTTCTTCGTCCAAAAGTAGTTGAAAATCTGGGTAAAATTGTATCACCGTGGGAGTGTCCTCTTGGTAAGGCTCGAATATATGATCTCCTGTACGGGCTATGTTTTCATCTATGGCCAGAACTTCGGCGCTGTAGACATTGCGGTGCGACATCTCTTGTACTACCTTCCAAGTACCACCAGCCTTTGGATCGTCTATGTAGAATACCTGTTTTGCTTTGGTTGCAATTATGAAGGGTGAATCCTCATAGTAACTGTTGTTTGTATTCACTGATATCAGTCCATGATCTTTTATAAGGGTGTCAAGATCTTCAGGGTCCTCGGAGTTGTGCCATGTGCACTTAAACAACACCACTGGCATACGGCCTGCATATAATACTTCGACCACGTAGTTAACATGGCCGTAGAACTTGGATGAACCCATGTCTATCATGACACCGCTGTTTTGAGTCACGGTTCTTTGATCTCTATCAAACGATGTGAACTTGACACCGTTCACATAACACGACTTATAAACCCGACATTGCTGAGGTCCTTGAGCTAATGACTTTATTCCTGCAACCAAGCTCGGGTCCGAGTTTTTTTCTTTAAGGGACACCTGAGAGATAAGTGTTAAGAGGAGTTAAAGATAAGTGTTATAAACCCTCAAAGAACCTTACAAGAATTAATAGGCATATGTACCCATGTTAAGAACCATCGAAGAAAACTCCTCCTCCGCTGCCGCTCGTCGAAATCTTCACCATTTTTAGCCTCGAACCTTCTGAGATGTTCTTCTAGGTAAGGTTTGACTTCGTCTGTTTCCACCAAGACTTGCCAGTGAGCCTCAGTAGTCTCTGACTCAATCAACCTGAACTGGCGACGAGTCTCGATAATATCTGGTCTTACTAAGAGTGAAACACAGCTGACATTCCACCCAGATATGGAAGTGTCGATATCTTCGTTGTCCATCCATCTGAGATAAGCCTTACAATACGTCACCGACTCATGTACGAGGTACTGTTCAGCAATACTACCTTCCGGGTAACGTGTATTCCTCATTGACTTTTTATATTTTCCTAATTGCCTGCAAAAACACCACTCAAGATTAGTACAATATTTTCCTAATTGCCGACATATTACACAAGATTAGTAGGAATCAATATTAGTACAAACATAATTTCCTAATATTAGCAATAACAAAAAATTTTACCTTTCAATCGGATACATCCATGTATAGTGTACTGGACCTGTAAGGAATACTTGTTCGGGCAGATGAACCATGAGATGAACCATAGATGTAAAAAAATGTGGAGGAAATATGAGCTCCAAATTGCAGAGAATCATCACTATCTCAGTTTCCATGTCACGCACAACCTCCTTCTTAAGCTCCCTACTGCATAGTTGACGAAACCAATTTGACAGTGCTATCAATGGCTTGACAACTTTTTCTGGCAGGAACCCTCTTATAACCACAGGCAGAAGACGTTGAAGCAAGACATGGCAATCATGCGTCTTCAATCCATAAAGCTGTGACTGGGAACTTATTTTCACCTTACTTCTCAAACTACCTGCATAACCAAGAGGATACTTAACATCCCTGAACCACTGGAACACATCTTCTAGATCATCATTTTTAACTAAAAAAGGTGCATGAGGAACTTTCCCCGTAGCCAAGTCACCCGCTCTTTGCCACTGGTTTTTTCGCACATTCCTCTTCTTCAAAGCAGCGCGAGCTTTTGGACCATCCTTAGACTTCGATTCAATCGAAAAAATGGTTCCAAGGATGTTGTCACACACATTTTTTTCAATGTGCATGACATCTAGGCAATGTCTGATCTTCAATGATGACCAATACGGCAGCTTCCAAAATATGCTTTCGTGAGTCCAACACTGTCTGTTATTCGGATTGTACGGCACCTTCAAGTCTTCATGTTGGCTAAGAATAGGGTAAACGTTTGACCTAACGTCCTCCAAAATTTCATCTCCACTCTTACGATAGGGTCTTCCGCCAAACTCCTCCTTCCCGTTAAATGCCTTGCTCAATCTCCAAGGGTGATCCTGGTGGAGCCATTTTCGATGACCTTCATAAACTATCCTCCCACATATATGCTCTGAAGTTAGCTCATCTAGACAGATTGGACATGCCTTGTACCCTTTCACAGTTGACCCCGCAAGCATCCCTAAACCTGGAAAGTCGCTAATAGTCCACATTACCGCTGCCTTCATCAAGAATACCTCATTGTCTACTCGATCAAAAGTATGGACTCCAACGACCCATAAATGTATTAGCTCCTCGATCATCGGCTCAATGAGTACACTAAGGCACTTTCCGGGAGATTTAGGGCCTGGAATCAACACTGATAACATGTTATATTCCTTCTTCATGCACATTGATGGTGGTAGATTGTACGGCATCACAACAACGGGCCATGTACTATGCAAAGTTCCCATTGTTCCGAATGGATTGAAACCGTCTGTTGCTACTCCAAGGCGCACATTCCTGCAGTCCCGTGCAAAACCTGGAAAAGTTCTGTCAAAATGTTGAAACGCTTCTCCGTCAGCTGGGTGGCTGAGGCTACCAGCCACGCATATCCGCTCCCCAGCCATCGCATATGCTTGGCAGTGTGTGGGGACATAAACAAGCGCTTCAACCTTGGTGTTAAAGGGAAGTTACGAATTATTTTTTTGGGAATATCATTCGTATTTGGCTTATATCTTTCTGAATAACACACTGGACAAATCCTCTCGTTTACAAGCGCCCCCCTGAACAACACACAGTTAAACTCAAACGCATCAATTCTTTCGTAACCCAGTGAAAGATCACTCAAGATTTTTTTTATTCTCGAGTATGAACAGGGGAATGTGTGCCCTTTAGGAAGAAGTTTATTAATGTAAATACATAAAGAGTCAACACTTGTGTCCGACCATCCATTTTCATTTTTCATTTCCATTGCATCTAATATGGCACTCAAAACAGTTTCCTCACTGCCTTCATATAATGGGGTCTGTGACTCCTTCAATAATCTATCGTACTTTTCATAATCATCGTCTACCATGTCATTGAAGTTCATGCCCGAATTATCTTCCATAAATTGTTGGAGTGCATCTGCATGGTATCCAGGATAATAGGGATATGCATCATGTAGAATCTCCAACTGCGGGTTCACTGAAGGACCGGCACCACTAGAAGGACCGACTCTATCTTGAAGCCACTGTCTTCGTTGACTGAGCATTGCCGGTTCACCAGAAACTTCCCCGTGAAGGTGCCAGACTGTATAAGTAGGACTCATACCACTGTGTGATAAGTGATGATACATGACATCCATAGTAACCTTGAACGGACCGTTCTTACAACGTTTGCACGGGCAGAAGTAATAATCGGCTCCGTTACTATGTAGCCGGGCAAAATTCATGAACTCGAATATCCCGTTGATGTACCTTGGATCAGCACGATGATATGTCATCCAAGTTTTGTCTGGGAGTCCGTCCATGTTTCCTGTCAACATAAACAATCAATATGAACAAAGTTACCACGCCACAGTTGCGATTCAACCATCTTCGCCTTATGCCTCCGGGTTGGGTCCTATCCCCTTCAGGGGAACACGACATTTGTCAACGCTTTTGCACCCATGCGTTTCAGCTCCAGTTTAGGGAAATTTTGGCAGCATCTCCCTACAGTTCCCCGAGTGCACACATATCTAAACAACCTAATTTGCACTCGGGGAACATTTAAAGGAGACACTGTCGAAACCATATCCCAAAACTGAAACTGAAATCACACGAATAGCAAAAGGATCAACAAAGTCATGTTCACCTAAAGTGTCCAAAAATGGGACAATTCGAGAATCAACAACTCAACTCGATCAACTAGATGAGTTGTTAATTCTCAAACGGGAGTTCTAAGTTGATAAACACCACAATTATATATAGTCATAATACTAATAACACTACTAATTAAGGCTCGAATACACATAATCTACACTAATCATCAATTAATTTCACTAAATTTAACCAAATTTCAAACATTAATCATGAACCCATAACATGATTTATCACAATTCAATGCTTAACACACTAAAACTACAACATAACACCAAATTCAATTCAACTTCAAACATTTCACCAAAACTTCAATTTCACTTCTAATTTAACATATTATGGTCATAAAGAGGGTTAAAGAGATACAAATCAAACTAACCTTACTCAAGAATCAAATCAATGGCAAGAACAACCTTCTTTCTCAATTTCCTCTAATTTCTCCCCAAAATCGCCCAAAACAGCTGCAGAACGAAATGAAACTGTTTTTCTAAACTTTTCACTTTATGAACGGGTTGACTTTAAGAAGAAGAGTAGATCCAGATTTTAAAACAACGAGGCGACGTAGATTGATCAATCTACGTCGCCTCGTTTTCTTTCCAAGTGACCAAACTAATTTACGTCGCTTCGATTCAAAACTAGGCGACGTAGATTGATCAATCTACGTCACCTCGTTTTGAATCGAAGCGACGTAGATTAGTTTGGTCACTTGGAAAGAAAAACTAGTCGCCTCAGTTTTTTGAAGCGACGTACTTCAATCTACGTCGCCTCAATTTTTTGAAGCGACGTAATTTTTGTCAAAGGTATTTTACGTCGCCTCGTTGAAAATCGGAGCGACGTAGAAATGTAACTACGTCGCCCCGATTCCTTCCTCCAGTAGTGTATCAAATTTGTCGTCACATTGTAAAATTGTGTTCAAAATTGAAAAAAAAAATTAACTGAAGTAATTACGAAAGTTAAAATAAAAAAAACTATTTTTACATACTTATTGCTCCTTTAAGGAACATTAATTCATTATTGAAGATCGATGTAATTTCTCAAAACTCAAGATATTTATAATTTTACTGATTTACATCATAGAGAACCTTATCACAACACTAATGACATACTTGATATATATATAACCTAAATTTGAAGATTTGTCAAATTTGAAGATTTGTCACTATGACTTTGTCGTTATATCGTAAAAATGCCTATAAACTTATAAATTTAATTTTTAGCTAATTATTACAAAAAAAAAATATAGTAATGTTTACATCTTTTGTCGTTATAATTGTAATTTGTTGTAACTATTCAAAAATGAAGATACGTACATAAGAGAGGAGCATATTACACAAATGAGAACAAAAACTACGTTAGTCTAAAATCTAAGATTTACCATTATAACATCGATCTATATGTTGTCATATTTATAAAATTGATTACAAATTTGCAACTTTTATAATAAATTTGTTAATTACAAAACTAGAAGCAAAGGAATTACAAGAATGAGGACATTTGATGTTGTGGTGTGTAAAAATCAAAGAGAATTAGTAAAGCATTTTAAAAATAAAATAAAGGTGGCTGATTAAATTATTGTAGGTTAAGAAAAGTAATTAAAAAGAGTGAATCAAATTAATAAGTGGTTAAGTAATGAATATATACTATTACCATAATTGACATGATTGATTTAGAAATTAATTAGTCATTTATTGAAATAAATTGTTATTGGATTAATAATTATGATCGTTAGATATATTGATTAAAAATATTCAAAAAAATAACTCTATTGTGGAGTTACACCACCTTACACTTATCCAAAAGTTTCTATTCTAGAATAATTTAATATATTTATAATTGAATAATATAATTATAATTATATTTCAATATACTTTAATTAAAATATTGAGTAAATCATGTATAAAAAGTTTCCTTATATAATCATGACGTACCTTAAACAGAAAAGATAACTTGGCCTTTTTTCAAATCATTCATGTATTGTTTGAAATACTTATTCATTTATGCTTGAAACACTCAAAATCATTCTTGTATATCCAAATTATATCAATTTTAATTCAACGTACTCACGATGTTAGCTAGAATTATTACAAATTCAAAAGAAAATAAGACTTTAATCAAACAAATTATTATAAATATGTTTGAAAATTAATGAAAAACATCATTCACTTTCATAATTTGTGTCATCCTCATCATTCTCACCGTCACCTGAGTCCTCCTCCTCGTATAAGTCATCATCGTCCTCTTCATCCGTGTTATTTTTCTCTAGTTCCTGGACCTCAGTCTAGGTAAGCGACCTTGACTCGAGTTCATCTGCAACAGGGTCTTCATTCATGCAAATAAAATTTATGTCTGATAAGTCTACAATACCAGGATCTTTACATGGATCACTGACATCATTCCTGTTACTCTGTTCTGTATTCAAACCTCCCTTCAAGTGTTGTTGCGCTTCATATATTTCGGTGTCTAACTACTTTCCAACCACCACTCTCCTTCGGAACATCCAGATAGAATACTTATTTAACCAAGGTGGCAAGAGTGAATGGCTCATCATCATACCAGTTTGTGTTTGTATTTATTGATATCAGGCCAAGATCCTTCTTCGTAGTATTTCGTCTGTTTGAGTCAGTGTTGAACAAATTACATTTGAAAAGCACAATAGACATTCCATTCCCATTTATTAACTTAACGACGTTGATAAGAACCCCGTAGTATAAATCACCATCTTCTCCTACTGAGATCCCACAGTTTTGTGTTCTCTTGCCTTCATCTTGATCCAATGTATGAAACTTAACCTCGTTTACAACACATGCATAATAAATCTTACATCGTTGCGGCTTACTAGCTAAATTGTGCAACGCCGGTGTGTACCACCCACGGTGGTTACTTGTTTTGAATGTTGTCGTCTACAAAATTATGAACAAGTAAAATTGAAAGGACCCAACCTCTATTCAGTTACCTAAATCGGAATCGAACCCCTTCTGAAAATACAAACCAACAAAATTTTTTCGAAATTTCGGCAGAGTTTCGTTACTATCGTGGAATTGCATAAACCTGCACCCTGAAAATAACACTTCATCCTATGTCACAAAAGCCAAACCGTCGGCACCAATCCCATCCGGATTTCTCAACATCATAATAAAAGCAATAACAGTAAACATACTGTACTATATATAGTATATCCGTGAAAATCTGTATAAACACGTATCAGAATGTATCAGAGCGACCACTAGTGTAAATATATACAACATATATACATCAGTAGGCGAAACAAGAACCTACTGGAAAACACAGGTAGCTCAGATCACTAGCCTCCAAACCGCGACATGAAACACCAAACCTGAACTGCAACTGGGCACGGAAACCGAAAAGTCCAGGGGAAAGACAATAAACTCGTTAGAGTGAGTGGACGAAAATAAATGTCTTTCACCAGTTGATATATATGTTTAAAACAACATATGCGAGTCCAGGTAAATAAAAACAACAAGTACACGAGGTAAAACCATAATCCTCCAGCGTACTGAGCATGCAAGTAAAACTCTCACGGGGTCACTCATGGACACGTCCGTGCTAGTACAGTCAGAATCACGGAGTCCCAGACTTCCACGCAATTCTAGCCAGAAAGGCCTCAGGTCAGAGGTCTGCCTCCCCCCGGTAAAGGCCTCGGGTCAGGAGTCACAGCCTCCCCCGGTACACATCTTCGGGGATCAGCCGGGATGCGAGTGTATCGATACAACAACACATAACGACTGTACTCTGTGTAAACCAAATCATAAACATTTTCGATGCAAATGCAATAAACAACATATAAATGCATATACGTATTGTATAATGATATAAGTATAATCGTCTAACACATGCTCGTATAAATCATAAACTCGTACGCATGCTCAAGTTCGAAAATCGTATTAAAAGACTCGCAATCATTTCCGTGAAAAGAAATTGTCCACTCACAGGTGAGCAAAATGCGCACTCCCCCTAATCTCGAGGACCGGCGGAAGATCCCTCGCCTGAAGCACGGTCACGATCTCGATCTCGATCTCCTGAATATTCACAAAAACATAACTGATCAAAATCATAGTCCACAACCCTGTATTGAATCACGGAAACCAACCGTTCCTGGAAATAAACAATGCAATGCAAAACGATACACGAAATTCCCGAAATCTCCACTCGAAACCCTCGACTGAAAATCGGCTAACCAAATCAATCCGAAAACCTCTGGACGATAATCAGGGCGCGATTTCGAGAAAAACGACATTAAAAATGTCGAAATCTGAAAAAGTCAACCCTCGCCGGAGCTCCGCCGTTGACCGTCGTCGCCGGCGGCGGCGCGCCGTCAACGGTGAAATCTCACGGCGAGATTCTCTAGATTTCAAGGTCACATCATTTAGAGCCACTTCCTCAACTACCATGAAGCCCAAATCTCACTGGAAACCCTCAAAATCCAAGCAAAACCGAACGGAAAAATCCCCTCCGGTGACCAAATCGGCCCCATCCAAAAACTCAACATTAGCTCAAACCAAATACACCATAAGACTCAGAGGGGCAAGGGGAGTCGAACCCCCCTAACCACCACCACCGAGGCTCGCCGGAAAACAGCCAACCAACCTCGACGGAATCCTTGAAACCGACCCGATTCGGGTCCAACCAAAATGCAACAAATTTCATCAAACTCAAGTACCAATCAACTCGAAATTGAAAGGGGAAGCTAACCATACCCTTGCCAAAGTCAGAGGTGGCCGGAAAATGGGTTGTCGGACGGCAAGCCGAAACGGGAAACCTTTCCTCTTTTGGTCAACGGGTCAAACTGCCATTTTTGGAAAGTCAACGATAGTCAACGCCAAATAGTGATTTTCGACGATTTTACGACTATTCCCGATATTTATACTCGCGCCTCGGGTCAATCGACGGTCCGAAATGAATATTCGAAATGATTCGGATAAACACGAAACAATTGCATAAACTCGTCGGAAACTAAAACTTCAAATAATCACAAAATATTCCTCGGTTATCGGAAAAATCTTCCAGAACCGTCCACGAGCTCGAAATCACGTACTCTACAACTTCCGTGAAGACACTCAACTCAAATTCTCGACCAAAAATATAGTCGCGAATAGAATCGGCAAACCACATATACGACGTAAAACTGCGACTAAACAGAATCTCGTGAATCGTACCGATTACATAACTGATTCTGGTTCGGTTTGTCACAAATCTACCCCCCTTAAAGAAATTTCAACCTCGAAATTTACGTACCTGTCAAGTGAACAGATGAGGATACTGCAGCCGCATACGCCGCTCAGTCTCCCAAGTGGTCTCCTTAACTGAGTGGTTCTGCCACAAGATCTTCACTAGCGGGATCACACGGTGCCTCAACTCCTGCTCACGACGATCGAGAATCTGCACTGGCTCCTCAACGTACGTCAAATCCTCCCTGATCGGCAACTGCTGTGGGGCTAACACATGTGAAGGATCTGAGATGTACTTCCGCAACATCGAAACATGGAAGACATCATGAACACGAGCCATCTCAGCTGGTAACTCAAGTCTATATGCAACAGCTCCAACCCTCTCCGTAATCTGATACAGACCAATGTACCACGGTCGAAGCTTGCCACGCTTCCCGAAACGCACAACTCCCTTCCACGGAGATAGTTTCAGGAAGACCCAATCACCAACCTCGAACTCTAAACTCTTCCTCCTCACGTCCGCGTAACTCTTCTGCCGATCCTGGGCGATCTTCAATCGATCCCGGATAACCTGTATGTCCTCCATCGTGGTTTTCACCAAATCAGGACCAATGAGCCAACGCTCGCCCACCTCACTCCAGCACAATGGAGTGCGACACTGCTTCCCGTACAGGGCCTCGTACGGTGCCATCTCAATACTGGCCTGATAGCTGTTGTTGTAGGCGAACTCTATCAAATGTAACTGCTGATCCCAGTTTCCGCGAAACTGCAACACACATGACCTCAGCATATCCTCAAGAGTCTGAATGGTCCGCTCGGACTGCCCGTCAGTCTGAGGATGAAAAGCTGTACTAAATCGCAACCTCGTGCCCAACGCTCGCTACAACTCCTGCCAAAACTCAGAAGTAAACTGACTATCTCGGTCAAAAACAATGGTCACAGGCACACCATGTAAGCGAACAATCTCGGATAAGTACAACTTGGCCAATCTACCCACTGATACTTTCCCTGGAAGTGCAAGAAAATGTGCGGATTTCGTCAGTCGGTCAACAATAACCCAAATGCCAGTGTTGCCCGCCGAAGTACGCGACAACTGATAGACGAAATCCATCGTAATGTGCTCCCACTTCCAAACTGGAATCTCAAGTGGCTGTAGTTTCCCTGCAGGTTTCTGCCTCTCCGCCTTCACCTGCTGACAGATCAAATATCGACTCACGAACGTGGCAATCTCCCGCTTCATGTTGCGCCACCAATAGTACGCTCAAAGTGTACGAAACATCTTCGTACCTCCAGGATGCATCGCATACGCTGAACTGTGCGCCTCATCCATAATCTCCTTCTTCAGGTCCTCGTCTCTGGGTACACATAACCTGCCTCTGAACAACAACGTACCGTCGTCGCTCAACCGAAACTCTGTAGGCACACCATTCCGTATCATGGTCTTCTTGCCCAAAAGATAAGAATTCGAATCCTGAGCCTCTCGTACCTGATCAACCAGTACGGGTCGAACCTGAAAACTGGCTAACAAAGCTCCATCATAATCATACCCAAACACAGCACCCGTAGCTCGAAGCTCGGCTAACATCGATACTCTGGCCACACACATGTGAAACAACGAAGCTCTAGATTTCCGGCTAAGTGCATCTGCTACAACATTGGCCTTCCCCGGATGGTACTCAAACGTGCAATCATAGTCGTTGATCAACTCCATCCATCGGCGCTGCCTCATGTTCAGGTCCGGCTGCGTCCGCAAGTAGGTGAAACTCTTGTGATCAGTGTAAATCTTACACTGAGCACCATACAGATAATGTCTCCAACTCTTCAACGCTAACACGATAGCGGCTAACTCCAAATCATGCGTCAGATAGTTGACCTCATGCGGTTTCAGCTGCCTGGAACCATATGCCACAACTTTACCATGCTGCATCAACACACAGCCAAGTCCCAACTTCGACGCATCGCTGTACACAACAAACTCACCACTGTCGTCTGGCAATGTCAGAACCGGTGCGGTAGTCAATCTCTCCTTCAGGAGTAAATAACTCTCCTCGCACGCATCATACCACTCAAACTTGACGCCCTTCTTCGTTAATCTCGTCAGTGGTGTAGCAATCCGGGAGAAATCCTGTACAAACCATCTGTAATAGCCTGCTAACCCCAAGAAACTCCGAATCTCCGGCACATTAGTGGGTCTACTCCAGTTCAGCACGGCCTTGATTTTGTCAGGATCAACACTAACTCCCTCGGCCAAAATCACGTGGCCCAGAAACTTCACACTATCCAACCAAAACTCGCACTTGCTAAACTTCGCGAACAACTGATGGTCCCGCAAAGTCCGCAACACTGCTCTCAAATGCTTCTTGTGCTGGCCCACACTCCTGGAATAGATCAAGATATCGTCAATGAATACAATCACGAACTTTTCCAAGAACCGTCTGAACACCCGATTCATCAAGTCCATGAAAGCTGCGGGGGCGTTGGTCAACCCAAACGGCATAACCAAAAACTCATAGTGCCCATACCACGTCCTGAATGTCGTCCTGGCTACATCAGAGTCACGGATCCTCAACTAGTGATATCCGGATCGAAGGTCAATCTTCGAAAAGACTGATGCTCCCTTAAGCTGATCGAACAAGTCATCAATCCACGGCAACAGATACTTGTTCCTCACTGTAATCTGATTCAGCTTTCGATAGTCGATGCACAACCGCATGGACCCATCCTTCTTCTGCACAAACAACACTGGAGCACCCCACGGAGAAACACTCGGTCGAATGAAACCCTTCTCCAACAACTCCTGGAGCTGAATCTGCAACTCCTTCAACTCCGCTGGCGCCATACGATACGGTGTCTGGGAAATCGGTCCTGTACCCGGCAACAACTCAATGGTAAAATCAATCTCCCGTACAGGGGGTATACCAGGTAACTCCGCTGGAAACACATCCGGAAACTCGGAAACAACCTCAATACTACCGAGATCCGGCATAGCAGCTATAGTGTCCATAACATGGGCTAAGTAAGCAACACAACCCTTCTTCATCAACCGATCCGCCCTCATCGCGGAAATCAAACACGGTAGTGAAGTGTTCTTCTCGCCACGGAACAGAATCTCGGGTAACCCTGGTCGTCGAAACGCGACCTCCTTCCTGTGGCAGTCAAACATGGCCCAGTGTGACTTCAAGAAGTCCATACCCAAGATCAGATCAAAATCCACAATATCAAGCAGTAACAGATTTGCAGCTAGTCCATGACCATCCACTACCAGAAGAAGTACTATATCCGACGAGATCCTCAAAGAACGACCGACGAGAAAGGATCTCGTCGGATATAGTAAACTATAACCGACGACATGATTATCTCGTCGGTTATAGTTTTTTGACCGTCGAGATTTTCTTGTCGTCGGTCATAGTCGCCGGAAACTCGTCGGTCATAGTTTTGGACAATGTCCGACGATTTTTTTTTACTATTACCAACGAGTTTTTCATTTCGTCGGTTATAGTTTCTTATTTCAGATCTGGGCAGCAGCTCGATCTGTCATTCAAGAAACTTTCCATTTTTTCTGAAAATTAAATGCTCTGAAATCCATCTTTGGGTGATGTCGACAATGAGTTCGTGATGATTCATGCACATTATATATATAGGTACGTCGTGCTTAATTAATATATATATGTGTTGTGCATGATATGCATGTATGTATATATTAATGCTTAATTGGTTGAATATATAGATCGATCGAGTTAATTAATTGATTCTGGAGTTTGAGTAATTGATCGATGGTTGATTTTGAGTACGTACGCGTGATTGATCGTAAATATATATATATATATTAATTGTTGTTAATTTTAATTTGATTATTGTGAATATATATATATAGCAATAACTAGCTAGCTAGCTAGGGTGATTAATTTATTTAATTAATATATTGCATTATATATATATATATATAATTTTCAGGATGGACAAGAGTTGGATATGTCTTCCAAGATGGGATGTAAGATATCACCGTGGAATTAGAAGTTTTATAGAATATGTGAAGGTTAATTGTGGAGGGATGACAATTCATTATTGTCCGTGTACGAAATGTCAGTGTCGTAGCGAGCGATATCGTTTTCACATCGATAAAGTATTGGAGCACTTGAAGAAAAATGGGTTTTGGGATAAGTACACATGTTGGATTTATCACGGTGAGAGCTCAACAGTTGGTTAACATGATCACGGACAATTTTTTGAGAGTGACAGTACATCCAATGATCCAACAACAAGGTTGATCAACGATATGTTTCCTCATGAGAGCGGTATATTTGCTCAAGCACCGGATATCGATATCTTTCCCGCCGTTGAAGACTTCCCTTATATTGAGCCGGTCCAGCAATTACCTACAGCTGTCAACACTGCTGGTATGGACAAGTACAACAACCTCATTGCCTTCCAACAGACCCCGTTGTACAACGGGTGTAATAAGACTGTTCTCGAAAGTGTTATGGGAGTAATGAAGCTCAAAGTGGAGAACAAAATGAGTGTGAAGGCTGTTGATGATTGGCTGAAGTGGTCTGGTTCGTTGTTGCCCCCCGGTCATCGTCTTCCTACCACTCATCGTAAGGTGCGACAGATCCTTAAACATCTTGGCTTTTCCTACATCAAAATACATGCTTGTAGATATGATTGTGTTCTCTTCTGGGGTGAAGATGCTTATGGGAATGATCTTGAATCCCTTGATGAATGCCCGGTATGTGGTACAGATAGGTATAAGTTGACTCCTGCCGGAAACAAGAAAGCTGTGAAGATACTTCGGTATTTTCCCATGATAGATAGGCTAGAACGGTTGTTCATGTCTGCACACACGGCTGAAGCTATGAGATGGTGGGCCGAGAGGAATTTGCCCGACGGTGATACGCTTATACACCCTGCTGACGGAGAGGCTTGGAAGCACATGGTGAAGGAGTTTTCTTATTTTGCATCAGAGGTTCGAAATGTTTGGCTGGGGCTTTCATCTGACGGATTCAACCCTTTTGGCAACATGAGTCTTCAATACAGTATATGGCCAGTTATTTTGGTACCGTACAACCTTCCTCCATGGATGTGCATGAAGAAAGAATACAATATGCTCACTATGATCATTCCAGGGCCGGGTTATCCAGGAAAGTGTCTCGATGTGTATCTGAGACCCTTGATTGAGGAGCTTAAGTACTTGAGTGAGCATGGTCATCCCACTTATGACAAGTTCAAAAATGAGATGTTCCAGATGCATGCCATGCTTGTTGGCACCATTAGCGATTTTCCTGCACGCGGGATGTTGTCGGGCAACGTTACCAGGGGATACAGGGCTTGTCCAGAGTGCATGACGGTTGAGTGTTGCAGACCTCATTGCAGGAAGATTGTACAGATGCGACATTGTTGTTGGCTTCCACATGATCACCCATTTTGGGAGGATATGGAGGCATTTGATGGGACTGTGGAAACAGGTGAGCAGCCGAGGAGATGGACGGGGGATGAAATCTTAGAAGTGCTAAATGAATACGATTTTGGGCAGCTAAGCAATCATCCTGAGATAGTGGCGTCAATACCTGACAAACCCGACAGGTATAAATTCTGGATACACAAAAGTATTTTTTGGGAACTTCCTTATTGGTCCAAGTTGCTGATCAGACACTACTTAGATGTCATGCACATAGAGAAAAATGTGTGCGAGAGTGTGGTCGGCACAGTGTTGAATTGGGAGGGAAAAACTAAAGATGGTCTGAAGGCACGCATTGATCTTAAAAGGATGGGACTGCGAAAACATTTGTGGTTGAGAGATGGGAAGAAAAAAATGCCACAAGCTCCTTATACCATGAAGCCTGCCCAGAAGAGTGAAATCTTTGGTTGGATGGGTAATGTCAGGTATCCTTCAGGCTATGCCGGAAATATAAGTCGATGTGTTAACTTCAAAGACAACAAGATGTACGGACTAAAGAGTCATGACTGTCATATACTGCTCCAACGCCTCTTCCCTGTTTTCATTTGAGGGTACCTGCCCAAAGAGGTGGTGGAGCCATTAGTGGCTTTGTCAAGATTCTTTCAGAAGTTATGCACGAGAGAAGTGAAGAAATCGGACTTGTTGGAAATGCAACAGGACATCATTTTTATCATGTGCAAATTCGAAAGGATATTTCCTCCAAACTTTTTTGACATCATGCCTCACCTGATGCTCCATCTTCCGGAACAATTGTTGCTTACTGGTCCAGTACACTACACATGGATGTATCCTATGGAAAGGTACGTAATGCATCTATGAATCTGGCTATATATATGTCGATCTTTAATATTATTTATTCACTTATATATTGTTGAAATAAGCATAACATGCTCGATCTGTAATTACCCATTTACAGACAATTGGGGGACTTCAAAGACTATGTGATGAACAAATCTGCACCCGAAGGGTGTATCGCTGAAGCATATATTGCGCATGAGTGCGTAACGTACACCAAGTTGTATATGGGAGCGTTGGAGGACCCTCCACAACATATGCCCGTAGATGGAGGGCAGTTCAACCTTTTGATCATCTCCGATGATGTTGAAGTTTCTGGAAAGTTGCCCAACTCATACAAGTTGGAACCTTATGAGCTAGTCATTGCCCATTGGTCGGTATTGATTAACTGTCCAGAAGTTCAATATTGGAAAAATTTGCACCTTTACCGCCCTGCTATTTCCGGTGATGTTGAGTACCACAACAAGACGTTCGCAAACTATTTTGGCAACTGGGTAAGTTGATACTTAAATTGACATGTATATGATCGATGTTAAGTGCATGTCTCGCATCCTATTTATACGTACTTAATAAATGATTATTCTCAGATGAAGCATGTACAAGATGATGGTATCCCTCAGTGGTCACACGAATTAAGGCTCTTGGCGCAGAAACCGGTAACTTCCAGAGTTTATCCTATGTGTAAGGTTAATGGCGTGCTATTTATTTGTGAACATAGAGATGTCAGACGAAAAACACAGAATTCTGGGGTAATGGTGCATGGTGGGCAGAATGGAGTTGACTATTACGGTGTTCTCCATTTAGTTGTCGAATTAATATATGGGGAAGGCATAACCGTGCACTTGTTTAAGTGTAGATGGTTTGATACCGACCCTCAGAACACAAGGACCGATCAATACGGGATTTTTTCGGTGAATATTGCCACAAGCTGGTATGAAGATGATCCGTTTGTGTTGGCCACGGCGGTGAAACAATTGTTCTATCTTGATGATTTTGTGCATAAAGGCGCGTGGAAAGTGGTTAACCATGTTCTTCCACGAAACATATACAGTGCCTCCACCCTTGGTACTGTGACCTCGGATAATGAAGAAGTCAGTGCATACCAAGAGCCGAACGCAACTGGTATTCCTGAAACCTCAACAATTCGCCTTAATAATGTGAGACATGGAAGTGTGGTACGAATTCCTCAACCGAATCTTCTTGATGTTAATCAAAATGAAGACAATGAAGACTCAAGTGACGAGGACATACACATCTTACCTGAAAGTAACTCGGAAACAGAGTCAGACTCAAGCGATGATTCTGATTATGCGCCTTAATTAGTGTATATATATGTATGTTATTTCGACTTAGAACGTATAATGTAAAATGAATTTTATTCATATTATGGACAAAATTGTGTCCATCGATGAAATTGCTATATATATCGATCCCCATCATAAATGAGAGAGATCGAGAGATCGATCGGAAAAAAAATACAACGTACTGATCGCTTAATAATATCGTATTATTAAATAATAATTTTAATATTTCGTATTAACTATTAATAATTTCGTATTAACTATTAATAAATATATATTAATACACTACATATTTAATTAGATTAATTACCGGCATAAATGAAAAATAAATAGAGGAACTATATCCGACGAGTTGCATATGAAATCTCATCGGATATAGTTGAACCGAAACTATATCCGACGACATTCATATGAAATCTCGTCGGATATAGTTTCGGTTCAACAATATCCGACGAGATTACTTAACTCGTCGGATATAGTCTGTTTTATATCCCGATCTGAGTTTCGATTTGGGGCAGAAACGAAACTGCCCCAAACCGGAACAGTCGCCTCCGCCTCCTCATTCTCCGTTTCCTTCGTGTTGGAAGCAAGGAATCGAAGCTCAAGTGCTATTCCATCGATCCTCAAGCCAAATCCCTCGTCAATTAGTGAAAAAACAGGTTTGAAATCCCAAATTTCAAATTTTCGATTTTTTTTTAATTTATGTTAGATTTGAAGTTGTGGAATGTGTTGATCGATAATGTGGATGCATGTATATGTATAGTTCTGGAATTTGTTAATTTTATGCATGTATTGATATATATTGGAATAATTTAGAATTTTAGGTTAAATTCAAATATTGGAAAATAGGGGAATTAATTCGAATTTTAGGTTAAATTGGTATATTGGAAAATAGGGGAATTTTAGGTTAAATTGGTATATTGGAAAACATTGGAATTTTATGCATGTATTGATATATATTGGAATATATTGGAATTTTAGGTTAAATTTGGATTTGGAATAATTTTAGGTTAAATTTTATTAAGTTTTAGGTTAATTGGATTTGGAATAATTGTTGAATTTGGATTATTGGAATTATTGATATATATAGTTAAATTATTGGATTATATATGTATTTGATGAATTATATTTGGATTATATATATATATTGTAATTATTGTGGATTTTATGGAATTATTTTTAATTTTTATAATTTAATGGATGAAATAGGAATTAGGAATTATTTATAATTTTTATAATTTTATAGCAACGATGCAATGGTTTAATTGCGGACCTTCCCGAGGGGCCGGGTCGCGATCGAGTACTTCGAGGGGGAGGTCCAGAGGGAGAGGGAGATCGGGACGTGGGGATGAGGGCTCGGGAGCTGGGGATCCTGATGGCACCGGAAGTCGGTCCGCATCAGGATCCACCAGTGTCCCCAACACTTACAGTGTTCCGCTGACCTCTCGACACCATCGGCTGATGGGCGAGGGACAACCTCAGCAGCAGCAGCTCGAGCCGGCTCGATCCTCAGGCGCGAGGAGGGTTCAGCAGGTCAGTCGCACGATGGAAACGGATAGTGCGACTCAATCCTCGGTCCGAATGCCGGACATTCATCACGAGGAGGGTTCCCCCGTCATCTACCAGACAGCTCCTCATTCTTCCGAGGAGGCTGGTGGATCCACCCAGTCCTCGGCGAGGATGCGACTATGCCCGCCGCCTACATTATTCTTACCGTTGGAAATCCCGACGATACCACACGTCGATTCCGACGGGATGCCTATTCCGGGACAGCTAGGGTTCATTACCCCGGAGCAGGCATATGCGTATATACCCTTCCCGGCACCTCTCTGGAGTGCAAGGATTCCGGGACAACTCACCGATGAATCAGGTAAATATTAATTAGTGATATCTTTTTACTCCCTAATATTTAAATTCAATTAGGTGTTGATGTTTAAAAAATCGTCTACATATATATGTGATAGGCGAGATCGTGCCCGGTGCCAAACAGAAGAGAACCAGAGGCCCCGTCGTCGGCAAGTTACTGGACGAAGCCATTCAGGCTAGCGGTGGTGGCCAACTTATGATTTCGACCGGGGATAGAGGGCAGGTGATCGAGGGAAATGTCACTCGAAAGTACGCGGGGATGGCGGGCAGCCTCATACGGGATAGAGTCCCAATGTTGTGGCAAGATTGGAATTCAGTGCCACAAGCCGTCAAACATCAGCTGAATAATGCGTTGTCGGTGAGTTGAATTGTATATTCATTATGAAAATTTTCAATAATAAATTTTTAATATTATTGATATATATATAAATATATGCATTGCAGAGGTGGTTGCACGTGGATGAAGACATTAGACCCACGTGGGCGGATGAAGTGCATGGGAGCAGGTTTGCAGACGACCATTTGTTTCAATTTTTTCGTTTCTTTTGATTATGTTCATACAATGTTGTTAGTTACTAACGCTTGATTTTATGGGTATATATAGGTATAAGGAGTGGAAGGCCGAGCTGAAGAAGCATTGGAAAAAGTACGGGGACGATCGTGAGGGTACCCCTAGCGAGTTTCGTTATAGAGAGTACGAGTGGCGATGGCTTATGGTTCACTTCAACAACCCTCGATTGAAGGTACGCAACCTTCAATCGATTTAATTTTTGTTTTATCGTACTTCCCGTAAATTATTTGGCTAATGAGTGTTTTTTTTATGTTGACTTAATCGCGCAGGCTCTTTCTGAAGTCAACGCAAGGAACCGGGCCAAAAACACCACAAATCATCATGCCGGTACCAGATCATACTCGGGTTGGATCGAGGAGGCGGCCAACCACCCAGAAGATGATCCCCTTGTCTATACGATGCAGCACGCGTATCCGCAGAATCCCGAATATGCTGTAAGTGTCCTTATAACAAAATAAACTTATTTCTTATTTATTTAGATTGTTTTTTTAATTAATATTTTATTGTTCTTTGTCAATTAGGCGAGAATTCAGGAGGCGATTCCGGAGGTGTTGACTCAAGTGGCGAGAGAGCTCTATCCCAACACCCCCGATGTGGAACTCCCGATTGATCAGATTGATCGATCTGATCCGATCGTCAGGGCCAGGATTACGTCAACTGCGATCCCTCCAGGGAAGAACACATTCTACTGCATGGGTTCCGGAAAATGGGGTCAAGGGCTGCTGAAGCAGACCCTGAATTCTCTCGCGGATCGGGATCATCATCATCATCTTCGAGGACTAATGAGCTAAACGACCGGCTTCATAGGCAATCAATTGAGATGGAAGCTCAACGACGTCGGATAGAGGAGATGGAGCAAGCGCAGGTTGCAGAGCAGAATCGGTTGGCCGAACAGCAGCTGCAAATGGGGACATGGATGCAGCAATGTTATGCACAGTTGCAAGCATCTGGAATCCAGATAGCTCCCCCCGACCCATTTTCGGTGCGCCACAGCCACAGCCTCAGCCTCAGCCAGACCAGGACCAACCAACTTTCTCCAATCCGTTTGACCACATAGACTTAGGACCAGGACCCCCCTACATTTGAACAATTGTCGGTTTCATTTTTATTTTCATTATTTACTACGCATATGTATACTGATTTGAACGATTTCGGTTTTAATTTATTAATTTATTTATTTACTACGTACTCTAGTTTCAATGGTTGTTGATTTTCAATTTGAACAATATATAGATAGCGTGATTTTTTGTGAATGCAGGTTTTGGGATAAAACCCAAAACCTGTCAAAAAAAATTTAAATTTTTTCACTATATCCGACGACATGTGTCAATATCGTCGGATATAGTTTTCTCCACAGTCAACCATTTTGACCATGGAAAAAACTATATCCGACGATGACATCGTCGGTTATAGTTTAAACTATGACCGACGATAAATTATCGTCGGTTTTAGTCTATCTATTTTCCAACGATAACCCTAAATTATCGTCGGATATAGTATTACCGACGGTGTATTACCGATGATACTATATCCGACGATGTGTCGTCGGATATAGGTATGACCGACGATAAACGGAAACAGACCGACGACACCAAGTCGTCGGTCATAGTAATTCTTCCGGTAGTGATCAATAAACACCTCACAATCTCGGTAAACCCAACCGATACTCACAACCTCACCTGACGGATACAACACTCTCCACAACCCCGGAAGTGGAGATGCAGGTACCGTAGCTAATGATGACAGTCTAAAAGATATGAATGAATGTGTGGCACCTGGATCTAACAATGCAACTACTGGAATACCAAAGACATGTAACGTACCGATAATGACCTCCGGTGATGCTCTGCCATCACGTAGAGTCATAGCATGAACCCTCGCCTGTCCGGCTGGTCGTCCTCGCTGGGGCTGTCCCTGCTGTCGGCCCTGGCCTGCAAACTGTGCTGGTCGAGCTCCCGTAGTGGCACCTCGCTCAACTCCGAAACTCTGGGCCGCCTGTCCATCACCACCATACAACTGAGGACACTCCCTCGCATAGTGACCCACCTGGCCACAACGAAAACAAGTGACAGGACCTCGCTCACACGGTCCAAGGTGATGCCTGTTGCAGAAACTGCACAATGGGTACTCCCACGGTACAACAAACGTGCCACCAGTATGCCGCGGATAACTAGAACCGCTGGAACTCCCACTAGCCTGTGGTCGCTGCGGTCGATCTCTCCTCCATCTCGGTTTCTGCCTCGGTACACCAACTGGTGGTCGATATGATCCACCGCCTGAGGATGAAGCTGAACCGGAAGTATCAGAACTCTGCCTCTTTGAAGGTCCCTGACTCGGTCCACCTTCCTCAAACCGCCTCGGCTGGTACCTCTGCTGTCTCTCCTGCTCAATATCCTCGCCTCGGAGTGCAGCACTAACAAACTCATCAAAGTTGTTCCGAGGCATCGTAGTCAGAGTCGCCTTGATATTCAAATTCAATCCCAGCTCAAACCTGCGACACTTGGCTTCTTCTGTAGCCACCATATCCCGCGCAAAACGAGATAAACGGGTAAACCGAGCCCGATACTCAAGTACAGACAAACTGCCCTGCCTCAAGTTCGTAAACTCCTCGTACTTGCGCTGCTGGGTAGCCTGATTAAAGTACCTCCGCATAAACAGATCACGGAACAATGTCCACGGAGTGTCAGCTGGAACTCTGTCGGTCCTAACCCACCAAAAGTAAACCAACTACGGCTACTGTCATCTGCTCAGGAGTGAACTGCAGACGCTCACAAACACGCTCAATCTGAACCAACCATGCCTCGCATATCTCTGGATCAACTGAACCCGAAAACACAGTAGCACCCACAGTGCGAGCCTTGACCACAGGGTCAAAACGCTCTTCCAAACGCAGCACTCGCATCAGCAAGTCGCGCGTTCGGCGATCCTCATCAGGATCCTCATCCCGATCAACACGGGGACCACGTCGAGTAGGCATCCTACTGATACAAGACAAGCATTAGGTACAAGCAGAAAGAACGTAATCATGAAACCGCAAATATTTGAGAACACACAACACCCGAAGTATTGATGAGTACCGCTGGCCAGTCGGGTCATCACTCAAGTCATGCTGTACAGACTCAAATATCCTAAGCGTCACAACTACAAGAGTCTACAGAATCTGACAACCTAATGCTCTGATACCAAGCTGAAAGGACCCAACCCCGATTCAGTTACCTAAATCGGAATCGAACCCCTTCTGAAAATACGAACCAACAAAAAATTTTCGAAATTTCGGTAGAGTTTCGTTACTATCATGGAATTGCATAAACCTGCACCCTGAAAATAACACTTCATCCTATGCCACAAAAGCCAAACCGTCGGCACCAATCCCATCCGGATTTCTCAACATCATAATAAAAGCAATAACAGTAAACATACTGTACTATATATAGTATATCCGTGAAAATCCGTATAAACACGTATCAGTATGTATCAGAGCGACCACAAGTGTAAATATATACAACATATATACATCAATAGGCGAAACAAGAACCTACTGGAAAACACAGGTAGCTCAGATCATTAGCCTCCAAACCGCCACATGAAACACCAAACCTGAACTGCAACTGGGCACGGAAACCGAAAAGCCCAGGGGAAAGACAATAAACTCGTTAGAGTGAGTGGACGAAAATAAATGTCTTTCACCAGTTGATATATATGTTTAAAACAACATATGCGAGTCCAGGTAAATAAAAACAACAAGTACACGAGGTAAAACCATAATCCTCCAGCGTACTGAGCATGCAAGTAAAAATCCCACGGGGTCACTCATGGACACGTCCGTGCTAGTACAGTCAGAATCATGGAGTCCCAGACTTCCATGCAATTCTAGCCAGAAAGGCCTCAGGTCAGAGGTCTGCCTCCCCCCGGTAAAGGCCTCGGGTCAGGAGTCACAGTCTCCCCCGGTACACATCCTTGGGGATCAGCCGGGACGCGAGTGTATCGATACAACAACATATAACGACTGTACTCTGTGTAAACCAAATCATAAACATTTCGATGCAAATGCAATAAACAGCATATAAATGCATATACGTATTGTATAATGATATAAGTATAATCGTCTAACACATGCTCGTATAAATCATAAACTCGTACGCATGCTCAAGTTCGAAAATCGTATTAAAAGACTCGCAATCATTTCCGTGAAAAGAAATTGTCCACTCACAGGTGAGCAAAATGCGCACTCGCGCTAATCTTGAGGACCGGCGGAAGATCCCTCGCCTGAAGCACGGTCACGATCTCGATCTCGATCTCCTGAATATTCACAAAAACATAATTGATCAAAATCATAGTCCACAACCCTGTACTGAATCACGGAAACCAACCGTTCCTGGAAATAAACAATGCAATGCAAAACGATACACGAAATTCCCGAAATCTCCACTCGAAACCCTCGACTGAAAGTCGGCTAACCAAATCAATCCGAAAACCTCTGGACGATAATCAGGGCACGATTTTGAGAAAATCGACATTAAAAATGTCGAAATCTGAAAAAGTCAACCCTCGCCGGAGCTCCCCGTTGATCGCCGGCGCGCCGTCAACGGTGAAATCTCACGGCGAGATTCTCCATATTTCAAGGTCACATCATTTAGAGCCACTTCCTCAACTACCATGAAGCCCAAATCTCACCGGAAACCCTCCAAATCCAAGCAAAACCAAACAGAAAGATCCCCTCCGGTGACCTAATCGGACCCATCCAAAAACTCAACAATAGCTCAAACCAAATACATCATAAGACTCAGAGGGGCAAGGGGAGTCGAACCCCCCTAACCACCACCACCGAGGCTCGCTGGAAAACGGCCAACCAACCTCGACGGAATCCTTGAAACCGACCCGATTCGGATAAACTCTTTGGAAACCGAAACTTCAAATAATCACAAAATATTCCTCGGTTATCGGAAAAATCTTCTGGAACCGCCCACGAGCTCAAAATCACGTACTCTACAACTTCCGTGACGACATTTAACTCAAATTCTCGACTGAAAACATAGTCACGAATAGAATCGGCAAACCACATATACGATGTAAAACTACGACTAAACAGAATATCGTGAATCGTGCCGATTACATAACTGATTCTGGTTCGGGTCACCACAAAAATAAGAAGATTGAAAAAATATTATGTACAGTTATTGATATTATTTACCATATATACATACCCATTCGAGGAAATAATCCGGGAACAGCTTCTTATGATGCGTAAACTACTCTTTAAGACTAAGGTGTGGATAATCTCTCTAAAGCACCTCCAAATGAACTTTCATGAAACAGTCAACCTCGTCATAGTCCCGTAACACTATCCAATGTGCCTCAATAAGTTCCTCTTCGCTTAATCATTCTGAAATTTCGTGTACTAGTCCAAACACTAGTACAACATCTATGACGATACAAAGATTGTAGTGATCAAGCATATTGGAGACGTTAGAAGGGGTTGGCTCGATGGTATGTTTGAGATACAAGTTGCAATAGGTCACACACTCATGTTTAATCTATGTTTTTTGCTATAGACCTTTCCGGGCTAGAGAAAATTTTAACATATCCTTTATACTGTCCAAATTATCTACAAAATTGTGAAATCAATATGTAAGACATTATAAGCCATAAGTAGTGGTGCAACATTCATTAGATAATGTACATTTCTTGAGGATACATCCAAATATAGTGTACCAGACTAGATAGCAACACTTGTTTGGGAAGGTGAATCATTAGGTGAATCATGACGTCGAAGAAATCGGGAAAAAATCCTCTTTAATTTGCAAAGGATGTACACAATCTCTTCTTACATCTGACTTCTTCAACTCTCTAGCACATAACTTCTGCCACCACCTGAACAGCGCTACTAACGGCTCTATTAAGTTATGATGTAAATATGGTCAAATTACCACAGGAAGAAGACGTTGCATCCTAACATGACAGTCATGAGTCTTTAGATCACGACACTTGCTATCCCCAAATTTTACACAATGAGATAAATTTTTCTCAATGTCCTTAATTAGTCTTTTTATCAATACTGAGAATTGTTCCCACCATGCTGTAGAATATATTCTTTTCAATGTGCATGACGTCTAGGTTGTTCATGAGTTTCAACTTCGACTAGTAAGACAGTTAAAAAAAAGCTCATGTGACTCCAATATGTAAGATCGTCGTCAACTATAAGATTGATGGATGTCACAAATGGACACTTGCTCAACACTCCAAAATCAATGTCGTACAACCTTTGAAAAATCTCATCACAAGACCACTCTCAGGGTTTTAGACCATTCTCTACCATCTTGTCGAAACTCACCTTATCTGATCTGCATTGGTGATCCTCAGGAAGCTATCTACGGTGACTCAAGTAACACACCTTGCCCGCGTGATAGCTAGAGTTGACGTTATCTAAGCAGATAGGATAAGCCTTGTACCATTTAGTCCTGCAAGATGACAACATCCCATAAGCAAAAAAAATCGCTAATGGTCAACATCACTGCTGCTCTCATGATGAATGAAATTTTAGAGTAGCTGTCCCAAAGTTGCACGCCAAATTCTCACACATATTTCAACTCATCAATCAAAGGTCTCATAAACATATTAAAATATTTTCCAGGGGAGGAACGACCTGGAATTAACAGAGTAAGGAAATTAAATTCCTTTCTCATACACGTCCAGGGAGATAAGTTGTATGACATGACAATAATAGGCCAAGTGTTGTATGTGCCATCCTTATAAGGATTGAATCCATATGTAGAAAGTTTTAGTCTGCCATTTCAAACTTCAAATGCGAATTCTATAAATGTCATGTCAAAAGATTTAAAAGCCTCCTCTGCAGGGTGTCTAAGCACATCGTCATCTCTCCTATGTTTCTCGTGCCATCTCATTGCTTCTTCCGTGTATGGAGACATGTACAATCCCTCCAGTCTAGAAATCAATGAAAAATGACGAAGCACCTTCCAAGGATCATTTTTATTCTTATTCTTATTCTTTTTCTTGAGGTTCCATCTCGACTTGTCGCAAACTGGGCAATGCTAGAAGTCTGCGCGTTCTTTTTAGAACAAGATACAACTTTTTTTGCAGACGTGGATTTTCTTAGATGAAAGGCAAAGGTCTTTCAAGATCATTTTTACCTTATAATAACTATCGGAAATTTTGTGATAACCTGGAAGCAACTTAGGTATATCTCGTTAGACATTGTCAAAACTTGCGTTCGACATTTTATGCTTCACTTTATACCACATATTCTCTGTTATGGCACTCAAAATAATCTCTCTTTACATTGTGGGTACAACGGTGTCTGGGCTTCCAGTAGAAGGCTGTTATACTTATCATAATTAGTGGATCTCATAAAGTTGAAAGCTGGAAGAGTTGTCTTATTGTTTGGAGTATCGTAATGTCCCTCTTCGAACCCGTATCCACTTGAACTATACGACGAAAATGTATCATGCACAAGTTCTTATCCATAACCGGGTTTGGAGAAGGTCCGTCAATATTGCTGGATGTAGCACCCTGGTACCCTGATCTGAACCCCTGCATTAATGTTTGAACATTAGTCTCTTATACTTCATTGTGTTCAGTCCATGAAGTGTACTCCCACATCATACCGTTTTCAGACAAGTGTTGGAACATTTGTGGAACTGATAAATACTCTGAGTTACAAAATTTCTTATATTATGCTTCATTGTGTTTAGTCCATGAAGTGTACTCCCACATCATACCGTTTTCAGACAAGTGTTGGAACATTTATGGAATTGATAAATACTCCGAGTTACAAAATTTCTTATATGGACACATGTAACACTCATTTCCTTGACCATGGTCAATTGCAAAGTTTATAAAGTCATAAATTCCCTATGTATACTTTGGATCACCTCTTTCCAACCTTAACCAGCTCTTGTCTATATTCTGCGTAAGCTGTATTGAGCGAAACAATAAATTGTCCAAATCTATTTAGAGCGTATACACAAACACTAACCAATATAAGAATTCGGAAATGCTTTAGGAGGCCTCGATTTAAGGTCTTTCGTTAGAGATCAAAAAATCGTTGGAGGAGGTGTTGATATAGATACTTTTTGAGGGGTTGTGAGCAGATGAGGTTCGATTTGAAATTGCTACGGTCTCTTAATATTTGTTTCACTTAGACGACGAAATAATTCATTGCATAGGAAACATAGTTCATCGTCTAACAACTTGTTTAGGCAACGACAAGTTTCATCGTTCTAGTGAGATCTTAAACAACAAAACTTATGACGAATATGAATTTCGTCGTTTGGAAGGCACTTAGACGATGAAAGTTATGGCGAATTTTTTTTTCCATTGTCTTAGAAATTTTTAGTAGACGAAATGGCGATGAAACTCAGTTTCTTCATATAAAGCCCACTAAACCGACGAATTATTTTACCTAGACAAAGAAATGAGTTTTCATCGCCTAAGTCTGACTTAGATGATGAAACTAAAAAGGTTTCGTCATCTAAGTTAGGTATTCTAGTAGTGATTTTGTATGGCATAAATTGAAGTTTGTATTTGAATCAAACACAATTAATGTTGCAATTAAGAAATTAATATTAACTAGATTTTTTATTAACATTAATATATTAATTTCCCTGCGGAATCATTGTTATACAAGAAATTGTTATAGATAACTTTTAAACTTTTAAACATGAAAAATTAACAGCTGTTAGATATAAAAGGTATGATCGTCTTTTGATTGAGTTGATGTGTCAAAATGAAATGATCGTCTTTTGATTGAGTTTATATCATTATAATGATATGGACAAAGAAAACATGTCATGTAGAGTTTGAGGTATACACCGCATGGCCCCATTATGGCCTTAAATCATTTCCATAAAGAGATAAATACGAGCAGAGTTAGAAGAAGAAAAATAATTTTAGGTCTCAATGGGATCATGAGATGTAGGCCTCAAGCTCAATATGGCATGTTTTATTTATTCACATCATTAGTATTTTGACACATCAGCTTCATCAAAAGACAATCATATCATTTATATCTAACGGTTGTTAGTTTTTTGTATTTAAAAGTTTAAAAATTATCAATAACAATTCCTATAACATGACTGTATTTACACATTATTTGTGTTTGATTCAAATACAAGCTTTAAGTACAAAGATTCTTCTTCTTCTTCTTCTTCTTCTTCTTCTTTTTCTTCTTCTTCTTCTTCTTCTTCTTCTTCTTCTTCTTCTTCTTCTTCTCACTGTGGTTTTTAGAGTTTTGGAATATGTTGAATGAAAACTTTTACTAGAATTTGGTAATATCTTATGCTGTAAATACTACCAGAAAAATTCACTTAGGTGACGAAACCTTTAAGTGTGACTTAGACGATGAAATTTTTTTTCGTCTCCCAAAAATATTTTTCGTTGTCTAAGTTCAACTTAAAAGACATATAATATATTTCTTCATCTAAGCTTGACATATCTAGACAACGAAACAATCTGCGTCGTCTAAAGGGTCACTTAGACGACGAATTATATAATTCGTTGTCTTAATTTTAACAACCTAAATGAAAAAAATACTCTCTGTCGTCTAGGTACATACTTAGACGACGAATACTATAATTCGTCGTATAATTGTTCTCTTAGAAGACGAAAATAGTTTCGTGATCTAAGTACACACTTGGACAATTAAACTTTAAACATAATTCTTGATCTAAGAAAACTCGATCAATTATTTAGATCAGATTCCTTTTCTAGATCGGACATTTATCTTCTCTCTCTCTCTCTCTCTCTCTCTCTCTCTCTCTCAATCTCTCAACACCCACCTCCGGCCGGCCACAAATAAAATCATCGGTTATTCAACCCCTAGAATTCTAGTTTACACATTTATCTCCTTATCGGTGAAGCTATTAACTCATTTCTCTCGATTCTTTTAGTTGAATTAAACTACGTATTACGTAATTTAGTACAGTGATGGATTTTTTTCATTGAAATACTACGGCTTAAAGGACCCGATCCCGATTTAGTTGCCTAAACTGAAATTAGGCCCTAACGACATCACAACTTACAAAATTTTTGCCAGAGTTTACTTTATAAAACGTACAAACCAAAAACCTGCAAAAAGATTACACTTCACAGATAAATTCCCAGACACACCGTGGACCACCATTGTCCATCCGGATTTCCCAAAATCCATATATATAATAAAACTCAAGGTTTACAAGAAATCCGGAAAATATTCAGGTGTATAACTCAAACTTAACAACACTACACAAGTCTTCAGAGCAACTTCTAATTACAAAATATACAAGACTAGCAGGTTACATTAGGAACCTACTAGAAGGAAAGTGTGATTTGAACTCTAGGCCTCCTGCGATGACGTGCAACCACGGGAAAGATACTGCAATCTGGGCGGTGCAAACCGAAAAGTCCAGAGAAAAGAATATAAATAAATAAATCGTTAGAGTGAGTGGACGTAAATCATAATATGCCGCATAAATAAATCCAACATGCTTTTCACAATAAATGCACATAAAATCATGCGAGTTAAAACAAACAAGCTCAGGTCAAGTGTTCATAAAGACGTAACTCTCCTGGGTACTGTGTGTGTGGGTCAAGTGCTCATAAAGACGCGACTCTCCCGGGTACTGTGAATAACGGGTCAGGTGCTCAAATAGACGTAACCCTCCCGGAGCATCTCGGGGATCAGCCGAGAGGCCATAGCATCGATGCATCCATATATCCATACTCAGTGTAAAAATAAATCACATGTACCTCCAAATTAATGTATGCTCATAAAATGCATAATCATAAATCCACTATGGAAATCAAAGTATGAAAATCAACGTGGGATAAAACGTCCACTCACAGATAACAGCTAGCCTGAGGCCCGGCGGAAGATCCCTCGTCAAACACTCGATCACGATCACCTGAATAATTGGGATACGATCAATACATATTCAATTCCAACATACGGAGCAAATACGTCAAGAACCTCGTGTTCTCGAAAAGCGTATCGCTCGAAATATCGACGAGGATAACAAAACTCCCCAAATACTCCCAAACAACCCTCGTCCCAAATTAACATACTCAATTCAAATCGAAAACCTCACGACTACGATCGGGGTGCGATTACGAGCAAAACGACATGAAAATCTCCAAAAACCACAAAAGTCAACTCCTCGTTGGAGCTCTGCCGTTGACCACCATCACCGCCGGCGGCGTGGCGCCAACGGTGAAATTCCCCAGTGATCCATACACCAAAATGTTCCTCTCCTCAATCCTAACCAAACCCCCAAAACCACATCTCCAAACAATAACCACCGTGGCCAGAATTTCCTTTGAAAATCCAAGGCCAAAGCCAATTCCGGCAACCCCTATGGGCTACCACAAAACCTCCCCCTTATCCCAAATTAACAGCCCATAAAGCTTCAAGGGTTGAGGGGAACCAAACCCCCCTCACCCGCGACGCCAAATCACGCCAGAAACTGCCACCCGATTCCGGCGAAATCCATGAACTTCACCGAGTTCGAACTCCCCCAAAACACAACAAATTTTTACAAATGAATACATGAATCAATAGGAAAACACAAGATCTTTCTAACCATACCAAGAATATAGCCGGAGGTGGGCGAAATCGTCAGGTCCGACGGCGAATTCAAACTGGGTCGGTGGAGCTCAAACGGGTCAACTCGGTCAACTCGACCCAAATGTGTGATTTTTCGATTTTTACGACTATTCGATATTTATACGTTGCGAACCGACCAAAACCACAACTCGGATAACTCCAACACAATCGGATAAGTACGACTAACTCGACAACAATTTCAAATATTCATTTTATATTCTCCGATTATCCGAAAAATCCTCTGAAACCTCATACGATCTCAAAATCAAATCCTCTACAATTTCCCGATAATTTAGTCGTTAACAAACCACGTATGTACAATCAACTCGCGATAATCACATGTCGTGCCGATAATCATATACTTAACTTTCGGGTCGTTACAATGGCGAATATATAGTTTTCGATGATCTTAGCTTATTTACTTGTTTTATTGTATTGTTAATCTAATTGTAAGCTAATTGGTTAGTATGTTTAATTTGATTAATTAGTTAAAAAATGTTAGATTAAGCTAATTGGTTCTTTAATTGTTAAGTTAATGCTTTAAGCTAGCTAGTTAAGCTTAATTAATTGCATGTAAGTTTAATATATTGTTAATTAAGCTAAGTGTAAAGCTAATTATTTAATTAAGGTAATTGTATGTTAAATAAATTGTTAAGCTAGTTGTTTAATATATGTTAGAATAATTAGTTGAAAAAATTATATATATAATATGTAAATGCATTTATATTAAGTTAATAATATAATATAATGCTAGCTAGATTAATTATAGTGTAAGATTGATTATAGCATATTAACTTAATTAATTGTGTTATGTAATTTGATAATATAGTATATTTGTTTAATTAATTATTGGTTGACATATTATATAATATGATAATTATTAACTTATGCAAAAATATGGACGAGAGTTGGATACAGTTGGCGAATAGAAATGATGAGAGGTATATGGACGGAATCAGAGAGATTATATTGTTTGCGCTAGAACATGGTCTAGGAAAAAAGCGTTACAAGTGTCCATGCAGAAAATGTCTTAACCATAAGTTTGTGGAGATTAATGTTATGTCTCAACACCTATATGACCGCGGTATGATGTGGAGTTACACTACATAGAGTGAGCACGGTGAAGTAGTAAACTTTATCTCAGGGTACAATTATCAGGGTGCCTCATCCAACGGTAGTGGCGCCCCTTCTTGGAACCCCACTGTAAATTTGGTCCATGATGCTTTTTCTAGATTTAGTCATGGTGGACACCAAAACAAAGAGAGAGGTTACGATACTACTCATTATGACACAGTCTCCGCTGCCGAGGGGCCACTGACACTATTGAGATGGATAAGTACAACAAGATGCTACTTGAAGCCCAGACCACGGTGTACCCTGGATGTCTAGAGAATGTGTTACGATATGTAATAGAGGAAATTTAGATAAAAGTGAAAAACAAAATTTTAGACCGTGCTTTTGACGAAATGCAGGAGTATATATGTAAGTTGCTTCCTGATCATCACAAACTTCCGGAAACCCTTTATAAGGTTAGAAAGCTCTTAAGTAGTCTCGGCCTAAAGTATAAGAAAATTCACATGTGCATAAATAATTTTGTGGTATTTTACAAAGAGTATGCATATTTGGACTATTGTCCTGTATGCAACCAGTGCAGATATTTGAACCGAAGGAATAAGAGGAGTTCGAAGAAGCAAATTCCTGTGAAGGTGCTTCACTATTTTTTGTTGATTCCCAGACTGCATGTCTGTACATGTCTCTATACACAATAAAAGCGATGAGATGGTACACGAAACATAGAATATATGACAATGTGCTCATACACGTGGTAGATGGGGATGCTTTTAAACATTTCGATAGGAAATTTCAAAAATTTGCAGTAGAGGTTCGAAATGTTCGACTCATAATTTCTAAAGATGAATTCAATCCTTGGGGTAATAATAGTACTACCGTTAGCACTTGACCAGTTATTCTTATGCTGTACAACTTGCCTCTGTGGATGTGTATGAACAATGAATTTAATTATTATACTAATTTCAAGTCTCAAATCTCTTGAAATAAAAATATTTTGATGTGTACCTCAGAACATTGATCGACGAGTTGAAACTGTTGTGGAAAAATGAAGTCCCAACTTATGACAAGTTCACTTACACAATGTTCATAATGAGAGCAACCGTATTGTAGACCATGAACAATTTTCCTGCATATGAGATGTTGACATCTTGCACATCCAAATGATACAGTGGTTGTCCTGTCTACTTGGACGACATCAACTCTTGTTGGCACGCGGGGAAGATGTGCCACATGGCTTCCTCATGATCATCCGTGGCGACATGAGGATCATTTCAACAGCACGGTATAGAATAATCCTAAACCGCGAAAGTGATCTAGCGAAGAGATTTTGAGAGGTTAAACACCTTTAATTTTGGTGTGTTGACCAATGACGCCGATGTGAAGAAACTCATTCCACACCTTCCACACTATCTTAGATATTGGCATCATATGAGTATTTTCTTTGAACTGACTAACTGGTTGAAGTTGAAACTCAGAAACAACCTAGATGTTATGCACATAGAAATGAATGTGTGTAACAACATGGTGGGAATAATTCTCGACATTAAGTTGAAGCCTAAAGATACTCCCAAAGCACAAAAAGCTCTAGAATCTATGAATTTACGCCGTCACTTGTGGTTAAGGAGAGATAGAAGAGGAGTGTACAACAAGATGCCAGATGCACCTTACACAGTGAAGCCGACGCTGAGGAGTTCTATATTTAACTGATTCAAAAGTGTTTGTTATCCATCTACTTATGCAGCGAATATATTTGAAGCAGGCAACGTTTAATTCTAGTGGTAATTCGACCATATTTGCCTGGTGACATCGTTGAACCAATAGTAGCATTGCATAGATCGTGGCAGAGGTTATGTGATAGAGAGTTGAAGAAGTAAGATATGGTCGAACTATAATATGAAATTGTACACATCCTTTGCAAATTAGATAGGATTCTTTTGCCTGCTTTTTTTTGACATCATGATTCACCTCATGATTCACCTTCCTGAATAAGTGCTACTTTCTAGTCCGGTCTACTACACTTGGATGTATTCTCAAGAAAAGTAAAATTAATTATAACGATATTTCATCATTTACATATCTTTTTGTGTTTCTACTATTTGTCAAATAATTAATTGTATAATTTTACAGACAACTAGGACAGTATAAAGGATTCGTCAAAAATAAATATGCCCTAGATGACTCCATAGCAGAGACATACCTAATGTATGAGTATGTTACCTACTGCAAGAGGTACCTCAAGGATGTAGTCCAGACTACCACATGCAATCCAAATGCCTGCAACAATCTTTTAGTCGTCACAAATGTTGTACAACCATTTAGAGGAGTATTAAACAAAATAGTAACTAAAGAAGAACTTGATGAAGCACATTGGGTAGTGTTGTGAGACTGTGATGAGGTCGACCCGTACAGACAAGCTTACAACGAGAAAATTCAGAGTGCCAAATCGGACAAGAGTCATAACTAAGTTGAAAAAGTGTTTAAGAAGAAGTTCCCTGATTATTTTCTCCAATGGATACGTATGTTTAATTAATTTAAACCATGCATGTATATAGGTTTGTGATTAGTTTTTTTTTTTGAAATTGAGAAATTCATATGAAGTGTGATGACCCGAACCGAGTTAGCGCATAATCGCAGTTTTTCGATAATTGTGTAATTTGTCGGTTTTGATTACAACTTAATTATTGGCCAAGAATTTGAGTTGAGTCTCTTCTCGAAAGTTGTTGTACACCTGATTTCGAGTTCGTGGGCGGTTTCGGATGATTATTTCAATGACCGAGGAATATAATATGAATATTTGAAGTTTCGGAATATCGTCGAGTTTATCCGTTCGTATCGAGTTTATCCTAATCGTAATGCTTATCCATTTTGGACTGTCAATCGTCCCGAGACGCGAGTATAAATATCGGAAATAGTTAAAAATTGTCGAAAATCACTGTTCGGGAAGTTTGACCATCGTTTGACCTTGGGTTGACCGTTGACTTCCGTTGACCGAGCTCCGCCGCCGCTGTGCCGAACTGCCACTGTCGGGTTCTGATTTTCCGCCCACCTTAGACCTTGAGACCGGTATGGTTAGCTTCCTCTCTTCATTTCCTATGGATTGGAACCTGATTTCACTTGAATTGATGTTGATTTGAGGTAGAACGAACTTGGAGAAAATTGGGATTTTTGCCGGATTCGGGTTGGGTATTCCGGCAACGGTTGAGGTCGGGTCTTTGGGGGGAAAGCTTCCCCTCAAGCTCTAGATGCTTTGGGTAGAAGGAATTGATGGATGTTTACTGATTTGAAGCTCGCCGGAAAGTCACCGGAATCCATGGATTCCGTGACTTTCGAGGCATTTTTCGGCCACTGTGGTGGTTGGATGGAGGTGGTCCTTTGAGAGAAGTTGTTGGGCTTCAGAAAATGTACATTTCTGGAAAGTTTGGCCGTGATTGGACGTCGTCGCCACCGCGCCGCCGCCGCCGGTGGTGCTCCGGCGAGGTCCGGATTTTTGAGATTTTTATCTGTTTCCGACTTGTTTTCGCGCTCCGAACGTAGCCGTGAGGTTTTCAAGTTGATTTGGGTATCGAATTTTTAGTCGAGAGTTTATACGGAAAGTTTTGGGGATTTTATCGATTATTTTGTACCGCGTAATATATTTCCGGGAATGGCTGGTTTCCGAGGTGTGGTACAGTGTTGTGATTTTGATTAGATATATTTTATGATTATTCAGGGGATCGAGATCGTGCTTCGGGCGAGGGATCTTCTGCCGGGCCACGTGATTAGCACGAGTGCGCGTTTTGCTCATCTGTGAGTGGACAATTTCTTTTCACTGATAATCACAAGTCTTTAATACACGTTTTATGGGCATGAGCATGCATTTAAGATTATGATTTATATGGGCAAGTGTTATACGATTATGCCTATATAATTATACATTACGTATATGCATTTACATGTTGCTTTATACACTTGCATCGAACTATTTATGATTTGGTTTACACAGAGTACAATCACAGTATATGTTGTTGTATCGATACACTTGCATCCCGGTTGATCCCCGAGGATGTTTACCGGGGGAGGCTGTGATCCCTGACCCGAGGCCTTTACCGGGGAGCAGACCTCTGACCTGAGGCCTTTATGGCTAGAATCACGTGTGAGTCTGGGATCCCGTGATTCAGACTATACTAGCACGGATGTGTCCATGAGCGACTTTTCCATGCATGCTCTGTACACTGGAGGAGTTTGAGTTCACCTCGTGTACTATATCATATTCATTTATTTAGACTCGCATATGTTATTATAGCATATATTGTGATGACCCGGACCAGAATCAGCAGTATGATCAGCTATATACGTGAGCTTCTGTGTAGTCGCAGACTTTCGACAGCATTTGAACCGCCAGTTTTCTTAACGACTTAATTATTGGCCTTGAATTGGAGCTGAGTCTCTTCTCGAGAGTCGTTCTACATGTGATTACAAGTTTGTGGGCGGTTTCGGATCGTTAGTTGGACGACCGAGGAATTAGTTATGAATATTTGAAGTTCGGATTTAAATGGTGGGCTACTTAACGACTAAATTACCGGTCAAGAATTTGGTTTTGGCTTCTTCACAGAAGTTGTTCAGAATTTAATTTCGGGTCCGTGGGAACTTCCGGAGCATGATTTGGAGTTACGAGGAATTAATTGCGAATTTTGCCGTTTGTTGATTATTTAGTCGATTTAATGTGTGTTGCTTCGAAGGGTTGACTTTTTATCCGTTTGGTTGATGTGTTTGACTTCGGGTGATTATTAAAGAACATGTCGAGACGAGTTTGTGGCCGCGAGAATTATCGGAATCGGAGTTACGACACGAGAATTACGGATATTCAAAGTTTGTCGAAATATGTAATTTTGGGGTTTCATTTTTGGGAAAGTTTCTATATTGGTCATGTATATAAATAGAAGAGTTTCCTTAATAGGTAAGTCAACACTTTCATTAATCAGTTTGACCGAGCTGTGGAGGGGGTGACGCGATGGTGGTTCGGCTCGCCGGCGACGGTGCCATTTCCGGCCACCTCCGAGCATGGCGCCTGTTCCAATCGACTCGGCCAAGTCTCCCGATCCCAATTCCGGTCTTGTTTTACGGCGAGGCTCGCCGGAGTGAGAGGTAATTCCGGCCGAAATGGAGGAATTTTGAGGTTAATTATGGATATCGATTCGGACCGAATTGAACTTCAAGAGGTACTGGGTTTTGTAGCCCTCTTCATTGTGATTCTAACCATATAAACATGGTGTTCTAATTCGATTTGAGTGTGGAGAATTTTGAGATTGAAATTTGTGGAACAATTCGGTTTTTCGTGAAATTGGGTGAGTTAGAGTTTGAATTAGACTTTGTTGCAGTTATAAAAGTTGCTCAGTGGGTGATTTTGCATGGAATAGGGGTTGCTCCGCCGGAAAATTTTCAGGTTGAAGGTGGCGCCGCCGTGGGCGGTGGTCAACGCGGCGGTCAATGGCGGTCTAGTTTGAGTTTTTCTAGTTTTCGACAAGTTGCATGTCATTTGACTCGAAATCGCGCCCCGATCGCAGTGGGGAGGTTCGTTTTTCGAGTTGAGCGTCCGAACGTAAAGCGAGGTATTGTGGTGTACATATACGGATTTTCGACGATTCGTCGTATTCGGATTTCGTATTTCCGAGGACGGTGGTTTCTCGTGGTTTGTTTTGTATTGTCGGATTGTGACTTTGAATATTGGACATTGTGAATATTCAGGGGTTCGTGATCATTTGTTTGGCGAGGGACTTTCCGCCGGATCACGGGTTATCGCGTTACGCTAGTCTGTGAGTGGACAATTTCTTTTCACGGAAACAATTGCGAGTCTTTTATATGATATATGAACTTGAGCATGCGTATGAGTTTTCGGATTAAATGAGCATGTGTTTTTACGATTATACGATTATACTTATACGGATATACGTATACGGATATACATACACTTATATGCTGTTTTATGCATCTGCATCGAAATGTTTATGATTTAGTTTACACAGAGTACAGTCGTTATTTATTGTTGTATCGATACACTCGCATCCCGGCGGATCCCCGAGGATGTGTACCGGGGGAGGCTGTGACTCCTGACCCGTGACCTGTACCGGGGGGAGGCAAACCTCTGACCTGAGGCCTTTCTGGCTAGAATCGCGTGGAAGTCTGGGACTCCGTGATTCTGACTGTACTAGCACGGAGGAGTCCATGAGTGACCCCGTGGGATTTTACTTGCATGCTCAGTACACTGGAGGAGTATGAGTTTTACCTCGTGTACTTATTATTTTATATTCCTGGACTCGCATATTTATTTTAAACATATATATTGACTGGTGAAAGACATTTATTTTCGTCCACTCACTCTAACGTGTTTATTGTCTTTCCCCTGGGCTTTTCGGTTTCCGTGCCCAGTTTGCAGTTCAGGCTCTGGTGTCGCACGTCGTGGTCGGAGGCATAGTGCTCGAGCTACTTTGTTTCATCCAGTAGGTTTATTGTTCTACCTACTGTGGTATGCGTATATGATTATGTATTAGAAGTCGCTCTGAGCGTCCTATTGTATATGCTATATGATTTTACACCGGATTTCAGTAAAGTATAGATATATTTATTGTTTTACTTTACTGTTGATATGTTGAGAAATCCGGATGGGATTGGTGCCCACGGTTTGCTTTTTGTGGCATAGGATGAAGTGTATTTTCCGCATGCAGGTAATGGTAATTCCACGCTAGTAACGAAACTCTGCCCAAATTTCGAAAAGTTTTTGTTGATTCGTGTTTTCGAAGGGGTTTGATTCCGATTTAGGAAGCTAAATCGGGGTTGGGTCCTTTCAGCTTGGTATCAGAGCATTAGGTTATAGGTTCTGTAGACTTCTGTAGTCGTGTTTACTAAGGATATTTGAGAATGTACAGCATGTCTGGAATGGTGACCCGACCGGCCGGCGGATAATCATCAAATTCCGGGTGTTGTATACTTTCAAATATTTGAAGTTCCATGATTACGTTCCACTTGTTGTGAACGATATTGTATTCATTAAGATGCCTCCTGACGTGCTTTCCGTGTCATTTCGGTTGTGGATCCTGTTGAGGATTAATCGACACGTGATTTGCCAGAGAACAGTGGATTTGGATGAGTATTCAGAGTTCAGAGATATGTGTGGCACGGTTTGCCTGGGGATGTGTATTTGAGTATCTATATGTTGCCTCAGTGCTGAGATTTGTGGCGTTGATGTTTGCCTGAGTCAGATTGTTGTATTTGGTAGGCTGATATGGTGTGAGTTCTGGTTGTGACTCCATGGCCTACATTCAGAGTGTTGTTTATTCGGTAATGGTTTGATTAGGCTACCCAGCAGTCGAATAAGGAATGTTTACCCACCTGAGGCATAGATGTATTGTTTATATGTTGTTTCTGTTTGCACGTGTATTGTGGCTTCAGAGGAAGCTGTGTACGAGGTTCGAGATGAGTTTGAACCTGAGCATCAAAGAGAGTCTGATTGTTGTGCCTCGAGACGTCCGTAAGGAGCATAGAGTGCTGCACTCAGTGGCGAGGCTATTGATAAGGAAAGGTGTACGCGGTTTCCGATGTGATGGTTTGAGGAAAGTGGACTTAGTCGAGATTTTGATGAGGTTGAGTTCCGACACCTTGGGATCAAAGATTTCATCAGGCTATGACCTTTTCGATATTGTTGAGGGTCATCAGATCAAGCAGAGAATCCGTTTGACGATGGCGGAGATCGCAGAGTAGCGAACTTACTCCTGTGGCGTGAGTTTGGGCGATCGTTGGTGATCCTTTCACGCAGCGGGTGTTGCGGTGACTTGTGTTCGTAGTACACTTTCAGTTGCTATTTCGGTGGCCAGGAGGGTCACGTTACGAGGGAGTGCCCTCAGCTAGCTGTGTTTGTGGTTCGACAGCTCAGAGTTTACGAGGAGTTCATGATGCTATTTTTGGAATTGACCAATGTACCCTTTTGATGAGTTATTCAGAAAGTCGCAATTGATGTGGGCGACTAGTTGGGCATGTTGGAGTTCGTGCCATGACCTTGTTTGAGGACAGACTTTTCTCCGAGGTTACTGTTGCTTGATATCCATGGCGATTGTACTTGTATCTCCACTTCCGAGGTTTTGGAGAGTATTGTACCCATCCGGAGGTTGCGAGATCCTTGTTGGAGGATATGGCTTAGCCGCGGATCTGTTATAGCTGGACATTGTGGTTTTAGTGTGCTTGTGAGTATGGACTTACTGACGACGCATTTGGCGATGTTCGAGTGCCTCGAGGAGGAGGTTGTGATTCGACGACCAGATTTTCCCGAGATGCTGTTTCGCGATGATGGTCGAGCGGATGATGGAGACGAGTTGTGTGATTTGCTTAGCTCATGTTGTGGATACTACGGTTATTGTGCCCGACATTGGTGACATTGAGGTGGTTTCTGAGTTTCCTGGCGTGTTCCGGAGGAGTTACCAGGTGTTCCTCCAGTTTGGGAGACCGACTACACCATTGAGTTTGTATTGGGCACTGGACTCATTTTACCGACACCTTGTCGTTCTGAGCCAGCGGAGCTGATGGAGCTACAGTTTTGACTTCAGGAGATGCTGGAGGAGATTTCAGGAGACTTCGTGCGACCCCGCATATTTGCGTGGGGTGCTCCTGCATTGTTTGTGTGGTTGTTGGATGATTCGACATGGTGGTGTATTGACTACCGGAAGCCTGATTCGCTTCAGAGGAGAGTGAGTATCCTTCGCTTCGGAATGACGATTGGTGTGATCAGCTTGTGAGAGCTTCAGTTTTGACGAAGATTGATTCCAGATCCGGATACCATCAGTGGAGGTTTGATGAGTCAGATGTGGCTATGTTGGCTTTCGGATCTCGGTGCGGACATCATGAGTTCTTGGTCACGCTGTTGGGTTGACCAATGCCCCGTAGATCGTGTGGACTTGATGGACCATGTGTTCAGACAGTTTCTGGACGAGTTGCAGTCATGTTCGTGGCAACGTTCTGATGTACTCCGAGAGTGTGGACCAGTACTTGGAGCAGTTGCGAGCGGTTTTGTGGACTTCGCGAGACGATTAGCTGTTTGTGAAGTTCAGCCACTGTGAGTTTTGGCTGATTAGCATGAAGATTTTGGGTTGCGTGATGCTATCCGAGGGAGTTGGCGTGGATCCTGACTAGTTTGAAGCCGTGTTGATTTGGAGTTTACCCTACTACTGTGCCAGAGATCGAGGGTCTCTTGGGTTTGGCAGGCTATTACTGACGGTTTGTGCAGGATTTTCCCGGATTGCCACTCTACTTTCCGGACTGACGAAGAAGACGCCAAGTTCGAGTGGTTCGATGCATGCGAGGAGAATTACTTACTCCTGCAGGATGGTTAACCGTTGCTTCGGTTTTGACCTTACCTGACGATCGTGACGTGTTCGTGGGATATAGCGATGCATCGAGATTTGGTTGGGTTGTGCTTTGATGCTGTGTAGCAGAGCGATGGCTCATGGTTACGGACAGTGGAAACCTTATGAGGCTACGTATCTGGAGTTTGATTTGGGTGTGGCTGTCTTTGTGTAAGCATCAGAAAGTTCGAGACGCTACAGCTATGGCGTGCAGCGCAGTGTAGAATGTGCATTGATCACTTGAGTTTCATCCACTTGCATTTTCGGCCAGATTTGGGCTTGAGGCAGTGTAGATGGATGGGGTCGATTCGCGACTATGGTTGCACCTTTGAGGTTGTTCGGGAAAGGCTAGAGTTTGTACTTGACCATCCGTCTGGGATGTTGTTGTTGATGCATTCAGTCGGGAGTTGGGAGCTTCAGTGTTTCATGTGTGTGCGGCTCGAGTTTCCGTGGCAGCCGAGTTGCGAGCTCCGGAAGCTGGGTTCGAGTGAGATGATGTTGAAGCTCATTGTTTCGCGCGCATTTGGCGCTAGTGATGCGGAAATGTATCATACACTTCGAGTTTACTACTCGTGACGCAACATGAAGAGCAATATAGCAGCTTGTTTGTGCAGATGCCACATTTGTCGACTGGCGATGGCTAGGAGGCAGAGACTTGCCGAGAAGTATCAGCCATTAGAGATTTCCGGTTGGACGTGGCGTTTGTTGTTGTGATCTTGTGTGTGTATGGTTGTATGCATTTCAGTTTGGGATACCAGTTGTCAGGCCTTTGTGGACCATTTGACGAACTCAGTACAGTTCCTTGTACTTTTCGGAGATGATTTCAGTGGCAGGCTGGCATAGCTGTGTTTGGTGAAGATTATTCATTTCGTGATGTGCCTGTGTTCCAGTTCGCTGAACGAGGTAATCAACTACGACAAAGTGTTGGCAAGCTTTGCAGCGAGCATTGGGGACCAGATTACGAGTTAGTACCGGATCTTATCCTCGGATTGGCGAGTGATCTTCGAGGACTATTCAGGCCTTGGAGAGCATGTTGTGTATCTCGGTATTGCAGTTCCGGAGGATTTGGGACCAGCAGTTTCAACGGTTTGAGTTTGCTTGCAATACCAGTTTGTTGACCACTGTGATTCTGATGCTGCATGATATCGTTTTGAGGAACGATGTTGTACTCCATTGTGTTGGAGCGAGTTTGGTTTGAGTATGAGTTGACGTTTGATTATGATTTTGTGGAATGTGCTACCACAGACTGTCAGATTAGCGGTATGGGTTGATTATTGCCCGAGTTCGATATTTGAGTTATGTTAATGTGTGCAGTTTGAGTTGAGATTTGCTATGTTATTTTGATCCGCGTGTGGTCATAGGCGAGTTTGTGTTATGCCGTATGGTTCGACATCGCCTATAGTGTTGGTTTTTATGTGAGTTGTGTTCTGTGTCGCGGAACTGTGTTTCAGGTTGGTTTCGCATTGTGTACCCTGTCTGTTCCTTATGCAGGAACACTTGGCGATTGTGTGAGCCAGTTCAGATTTGTGATTTGAGGGTACAGGGATTCCAGCACAGAGTTATCTCCTATTATGGAGTCTGTTATCAGAATTGTTCAGTTGACGTTACCACTGAGCAGTTGAGCAGTATGCAGAGGCAGTGCTCCTATGTGTAGTTCGCAGACTTGGAAATTTCGAGGTCGAAATTTTTCTAAGGGGGGTGGATTTGTGACGACCCGAACCAGAATCAGCAGTATGATCAGCTATATACGTGAGCTTCTGTGTAGTCGCAGAGTTTCGACAGCATTTGAACCGCCAGTTTTCTTAACGACTTAATTATTGGCCGAGAATTGGAGCTGAGTCTCTTCTCGAGAGTCGTTCTACATGTGATTACGAGTTTGTGGGCGGTTCCGGATCGTTAGTTGGACGACCGAGGAATTAGTTATGAATATTTGAAGTTCGGATTTAAATGGTGGGCTACTTAACGACTAAATTACCGGTCATGAATTTGGTTTCAGCTTCTTCAAGGAAGTTGTTCAGAATTTAATTTCGAGTCTGTGGGAACTTCCAGAGCATGATTTGGAGTTACGAGGAATTAGTTGCGAATTTTTCCGTTTGTTGATTATTTAGTCGATTTAATGTGTGTTGCTTCGAAGGGTTGACTTTTTATCCGTTTGGTTGATGTGTTTGACTTCGGGTGATTATTAAAGAACATGTCGAGACGAGTTTGTGGCCGCGAGAATTATCGGAATCGGAGTTACGACACGAGAATTACGGATATTCAAAGTTTGTCGAAATATGTAATTTTGGGGTTTCGTTTTTGGGAAAGTTTCTATATTGGTCATGTATATAAATAGAAGATTTTCCTTAATAGGTAAGTCAACACTTTCATTAATCAGTTTGACCCGGTCAACTCGGTTTGACCGAGCTGTGGAGGGGGTGACGCGATGGTGGTTCGGCTCGCCGGCGACGGTGCCATTTCCGGCCACCTCCGAGCATGGCGCCTGTTCCAATCGACTCGGCCAAGTCTCCCGATCCCAATTCCGGTCTTGTTTTACGGCGAGGCTCGCCGGAGTGAGAGGTAATTCCGGCCGAAATGGAGGAATTTTGAGGTTAATTGTGGATATCGATTCGGACCGAATTGAACTTCAAGAGGTACTGGGTTTTGTATCCCTCTTCATTGTAATTCTAACCATATAAACATGGTGTTCTAATTCGATTTGAGTGTGGAGAATTTTGAGATTGAAATTTGTGGAACAATTCGGTTTTTCGTGAAATTGGGTGAGTTAGAGTTTGAATTGGACTTTGTTGCAGTTATAAAAGTTGCTCAGTGGGTGATTTTGCATGGAATAGGGGTTGCTCCGCCGGAAAATTTTCAGGTTGAAGGTAGCGCCGCCGTGGGCGGTGGTCAACGCGGCGGTCAATGGCGGTCTAGTTTGAGTTTTTCTAGTTTTCGACAAGTTGCATGTCATTTGACTCGAAATCGCGCCCCGATCGCAGTGGGGAGGTTCGTTTTTCGAGTTGAGCGTCCGAACGTAAAGCGAGGTATTGTGGTGTACATATACGGATTTTCGACGATTCGTCGTATTCGGATTTCGTATTTCCGAGGACGGTGGTTTCTCGTGGTTTGTTTTGTATTGTCGGATTGTGACTTTGAATATTGGACATTGTGAATATTCAGGGGTTCGTGATCATTTGTTTGGCGAGGGACTTTCCGCCGGATCACGGGTTATCGCGTTACGCTAGTCTGTGAGTGGACAATTTCTTTTCACGGAAACAATTGCGAGTCTTTTATATGATATATGAACTTGAGCATGCGTATGAGTTTTCGGATTAAATGAGCATGTGTTTTTACGATTATACGATTATACTTATACGGATATACGTATACGGATATACATACACTTATATGCTGTTTTATGCATCTGCATCGAAATGTTTATGATTTAGTTTACACAGAGTACAGTCGTTATTTATTGTTGTATCGATACACTCGCATCCCGGCTGATCCCTGAGGATGTGTACCGGGGGAGGCTGTGACTCCTAACCCGTGACCTGTACCGGGGGGAGGCAGACCTCTGACCTGAGGCCTTTCTGGCTAGAATCGCGTGGAAGTCTGGGACTCCGTGATTCTGACTGTACTAGCACGGAGGAGTCCATGAGTGACCCCGTGGGATTTTACTTGCATGCTCAGTACACTGGAGGAGTATGAGTTTTACCTCGTGTACTTATTATTTTATATTCCTGGACTCGCATATTTATTTTAAACATATATATTGACTGGTGAAAAACATTTATTTTCGTCCACTCACTCTAACGTGTTTATTGTCTTTCCCCTGGGCTTTTCGGTTTCCGTGCCCAGTTTGCAGTTCAGGCTCTGGTGTCACACGTCGTGGTCGGAGGCATAGTGCTCGAGCTACTTTGTTTCATCCAGTAGGTTTATTGTTCTACCTACTGTGGTATGCGTATATGATTATGTATTAGAAGTCGCTTTGAACGTCCTATTGTATATGCTATATGATTTTACACCGGATTTCAGTAAAGTATAGATATATTTATTGTTTTACTTTACTGTTGATATGTTGAGAAATCCGGATGGGATTGGTGCCCACGGTTTGCTTTTTGTGGCATAGGATGAAGTGTATTTTCCGCGTGCAGGTAATGGTAATTCCACGCTAGTAACGAAACTCTGCCCAAATTTTGAAAAGTTTTTGTTGATTCGTGTTTTCGAAGGGGTTTGATTCCGATTTAGGAAGCTAAATCGGGGTTGGGTCCTTTCATATATTATTCGGCGAAAGACATTTATTTTCTTCCACTCACTCTAACGATTTTCATGTCTTTCCCCTGGGCTTTTCGTTTTCCGCTCCCAGTTTGCAATTCAGATTCTGGTGTTTCACGTCGTGGTGGGAGGCTAGTCATTCGAGCTACCTTTCTTTTCTAGTAGGTTTCTTGTTTTGCCTACTATTGTATATTCTATATATATACACTAGACGTCGCTCTGATACGATACTAATACTTGTTTTATGTGGTTTTCCCCGGATTTTCTATATAGTACAGTTCTGTTTACTGTTATTTATTAATGTTGTGATATTGAGAAATCCGGATGGGAATGGTGCCCACGGTTTGGCTTTTGTGGCATAGGATGAAGTGTTATTTTCTGGGTGTAGGTAAAGGCAATTCCGCGTTAGTAGCGTTGCTCTGCCAAAAATTTAATGGTTCGTGTTTTCAGAAGGGGTTCGATTCCGGTTTAGGAAACTAAATTGGGGTTGGGTCCTTTCATGATGGAAGAAGAACGGTGTAAAGTTTCATTCATTGGCCCGAGATGAAGGAAGAAGAACGTAAAATAATGGGATCGCACTTGAGGAAGCTGCTGATGTCTGTTACGGAGTTCTTGTTAATGTTGTTCAGCTATTTTACGAGAATGATATCAACATTTTTCTATTCAAGTGTAAATATTTCAAGCGTATGAAGAAAGATTTGGGCCTTTTATCAGTCGATACAAACTCAAGCTAGTATGAAGATGAGTCATTCGCTCTTGCCATCTTAGTTAGGTAGGTGTTCTATCTAGATGATCCGAAAGTTGTTGAAGGTTGGAAAATAGTAAACCATATGTCTCACCGAGGAATATGGAATGCCACAACACTTAAAGAGACGTCAGCGACTGAGACTGAAGCGCATAATGACAATGCATATCAAGAGCCTAATACTTCTATCATCTCTCACATATGGGAACTAATTCGGTCTAACAAAAACTTACACATGCCAAATGGCACCACTGATCTTACTCAAGAGGCGATTAATGAGTTAGAAAAGAATGTTCTGAAGAGGAGCTGGAGGATGATGACGACGATGTCAGATACAATTAAGATGATGGTGATTATGATGATGAGGATCATTTAATTGATAGTGAGGAGGTTGATTCAAACGATGAGGATAATGAGGATGAGGAGTGATATGATTTTATAAATTAAATATACAAAATACTCAAGAAATTAGTTAATTAATTAGGCGATTAAAATTAAAAGAGGTCTACTAAGAGTGTACGTATATACGTTTGCATTAGTTATGTCTGACAGAAATGATTTAGAATTGACAAATGCAAGATCACTTTTTGGTATAAAGATTACATCTTAGACGATGAAATCTATATGTTCGTTGTCTAAGATTCAATTAGTTACATAAATTTGTTGTCTAAGGAGTACACTTAGACGACGAAAATACAGTAACTTCATTGTCTAAGCCCTAAAGATGTTCAAACCCTAAATCCTAGACCCTAACCCTAATCTCTTTTCCCTAACCCTAACACACTTAAACGACGAAAGTATTATCTTTTGTCGTCTAAGTCTAACTTAGACGATGAAAGTGGTAGAGTTTCGTCGTCTAATTAAATTTTTAAAATCTGACCTCCATGAGTATGATCATGTGTACCATGTTACATTGAATTAGATTCATCGAGGGCACAGGGTAAAAAATTCTTGGACTTTGGGTGTCGACGGTTCAAAAATTAGAGTTACTAATATTCGTATATCAACGTTTCAGTTTTGTTGAAATTTTAGTTTTATGGTTGACTACACCGATCAAAACCCTAACAAACTTTGTATTGAATGAAAATTTGTCTACTTACATATTAAGTTATGATGAATATACCTAACGGTTATTTTGTCTAAATTTAATTTCCTTAATATGAATGTAGAGTATAGACAGACACACGAACACATAAGTTATTTAAGATTAGTAGATGGATAACAAGTATTAACTCGTCAATCTAGTTTTTAGGTCAAATTTTAATTAATTTATATATAATTGATATATAAAGTTTCGACGTAAGTATAAATACCAGTCACGTCGGAAACGATTTTACGATTATTAATATGTACGATCCTTTTCATCTTTTAAACTTTAGTGGATATTCGATTCACAAAGCCGTATCGATCGAATACCTAATTCTACCGAATTGGCGTCAATTTTTTAAAAAAATATTATATAAACATAGTGATTATATCTGACGATTGATTTATTCGTAATTTTATGGAGGTAGTCAAAAAAATTTAAAAGAAAATAGATACATATTTTTATAAATTATCACTTAGACGACGAAATCTTAGTGTTTCGTCGTCTAGATTCATTCTTAGACGACAAAAACATGCAATTTCTTCGTCTCACACTAAATATTTGGCTGATTTTTTTACCTGTTAAATATTTTGAGAAATTTTTTTAAAATGACTTAGGAGACAAAATATCTATATTTCGTCGCCTAAGTGCACTTAGACGACGAAACATAAATCATATCGATAATTAGGGAGAAATCCCTAATCTCTCTCTCTCTATATATATATATCCTAATCTCTCTCTCTCACCGGAATCTGTTGTGCCGGAAACCCATCGCCCACTGTTACTCTCTCTCTCTTTCCTCTCGCCAGAAACCCATTACCCGGTGGCCTCTCTCTCTCTCTCTCTCTCTCTCTATTTTCTGGCACTTTCTCTCTCCACTCGCCGATGACCGCCGGGATTATTCTCTCTCTCCACCCCGCCTCTGTTGTCCCTTACATCGCCTCCTCATCCCGTCCACCACCCCCGTTGGTATTGCTCTCACTCTGACCCGTATATATATATATAATGTGAATTTATATATATATATATGAAATTGGATGAATTGATGTGAACTTTGAATGTTATATATATGAAATTTGATGAAATTAATTTGTATATGATGTGAATTTATATATATATAACTATACAAAATATATGCTCTCTAATCAAGATTACGTCGAGAATAGAATCATGACGTAATTTGTGATTTTGTTGAATATGTGAAATGAATATGCCGTTAAATATATTGGATGATTTTGTCGAATTTTTTCAGCTTAATCAAGATGTCTGGCGGTAGGAAAAGGCACACGGTAGCAGAGAAGGCTGTCGAATTCCAATCCATTGGACGACAAATGGGTTGGGGTCAAACCTCAAAGGAGACTGTTACGGCTCCTCTGAATCCTTCAGCTCCGGCGGATGTCCAAGAATCCCAAATGCTCCAAATGAGGTGGCTACAGCCTATATGGACGAGCCCGATATTTTTGTTTCGGCGGCAGCGTCACAAGGTCTGCAAGACTCGGTCGATGATTCTATTCACTATAGCGCCTGATGCAAGACCAGTAGGCAGCCCTCGGAACCGGTCCCCAAACGAACTCGGGGACTTGGGAAAGGCACTAAAAGTGAGTGCATAGTAAAGTCAACGGGGAAGAAGATTAAGGTGTCGTTCGACGAGTTCACCCGAGGTCCTGCATCTAAGAAGCTTGACAATCTGTGCTCGCACAGCATCGACTCAATCATACGGAACAATATATCTATGATTGCTCCTTTTTGGAATGAGCTACCTCAATCTAAAAAGTTTAGGGTCTACTGTGAAATCTCAATAATATGATCTATTTAATTTTATTTAATTTCATAATTAATTACAAATTAAAAAGGCATAACATCTAGGATTTAAATTTTTAATTTATTTTCCTAGGTACATTATGACTATGAGGGCCAATCGAAGATATGGGAATACGTGGAGGACACGGCTACCTACATTTTTAAGGATTGTAAGTACGACCTCCACAAGTACTACCAGCAACACAGTGCCTCGCCTACCTTACAAGAGTTGCGGATGAAAAGAGAAGATGAGTTGTAATGGTTGGTCGCACACTTTGAGTCCAACAAGTATAAGGTTCTTCTTCATTTTCTTTAATGTAATGAAAATGAATAGTTTCTTACTTTTAACTATTTATTTATTGTTTAATATTCTTTGTTGTGAAGTAGATAAGGTCGAACGCCAATAACGAAAATCATGAGAAGAAGATCGGTCACCATGTTTCAGACTCACGAGGGTTCATCTACATGGCAAAGGAGCACAGAGATGCGAGTTGGAATCATTGTTTCCTAGATGCCAGCGTATCTGCTTATGTTAAGCCTGGGCAAGTCAATGTCGCGAGTGAACGTGACGTAAGTAACTATTTTTCCTAAATCAATTGAATTTAATCATACTTCCAAAATGTGACGACCCGAACCAGAATCAGTAGTATTGTCGGCACGATTCACGTGTTAGCGTATAGTCGCGGTTTCGCGTTATATGTGTGGATTGCTGATTTAGTTCGCGACTTAATTTTCGGCCGAGAATTTGAATTGAGTTCCTTTACGGAAGTTATAGAGCACGTGATTTTGAGCTCGATGGCGGTTCCGGATGATTTTTCCGATAACCGAGGAATATAATATGATTATTTGAAGTTTCAGATTATCGACGAGTTTATCCGTTCGTTTCGTATTTATCCGAATCATTTTGGTTATTCGTTTTGAACCGTTGATCGACCCGAGGGCGAGTATAAATATCGAAATAGTCGAGAAGTAGTCGCAAAAACACTGTTTGATGTTGACCAGCGTTGACTTTCCAATTTTGGAAGTTTGACCCATTGACCAAAGAGTAAACTTTCCCGTTTGGTTCTCGCTGGCCGACTTGCTTTTTTCGGCCACCTCCGGCCACGTGAAGGGTATGGTTCTCTTCCTCTTGTGATTTTAAGTTGTTTTGCAATTGGATATATGGGAATTGATGGAGATTTGAAGGAGAACGAACCGGGTCGGTTTCGTGGATTTCGCCGGTGACGGTTGGGGTTTTCCGGCGAGCCACGGTGGCGGGGAGGTGGGGGTTTCGCTTCCCCTTGGCCTAGTGATGCTTCCCCTGTATTTATTTTGGGTTGAGGAGGTGGTTTTGGAAGAACCCGATATGGTTGCCGGAGTTAGTTTTCCCGTTCGGTTTCGAGCTATTTTGGAGGTGCTAGACTTTGAATTGGACTTTGTTGTAGTTGTAAAAGTGATTGGGCTTGAGGAGAACTTGAGGACTGGAGCTTCCTCGCCGGAGAAAGTCACCGTTGACGGCGCGCCGCCGCCGGCGGCGGCGGTCAACGGCGGCGCTCCGGCGAGAGGGTTGACTTTTCAAATTTTAATGTTTTTAATGTCATTTTTCTCGTAACCGCGCCCTGATTATCGTCTTGAGGTTTTTCGATTGAATTGGGTATCAGATTTTCAGTCGAGGGTTTCGAGTGGAGATTTCAGAAATTCAGTCGATTGTTTATACAGTTTTATATGTTTCCGGGAACGGTTGATTTCCGTGGTTAAGTTCAGAGTTGTGGGCTATGATTTTGATCAGTTGTGTTTTATGATTATTCAGGGGATCGAGATCGAGATCGTGCTTCGGGCGAGGGATCTTCCGCCGGGCCACGAGATTAGCGCGAGTGCGCGTTTTGCTCACCTGTGAGTGGACAGTTCCTTTTCACTGATAACCGCGAGTCTTTATACACGTTTTACGAACATGAGCATGCATACGAGACTATGATTTATATGAGCATGTGTTATACGATTATATTACGTATATGCATTCATATGTTGTTTATTGCATTTGCATCGAATTATTTATGATTTGGTTTACACAGAGTATAGTCACAGTTTATGTTGTTGTATCGATACACTTGCATCCCGGCTGATCCCCGAGGGTGCCTACCAAGGGGGGACTGTACCTTGTGCCGATGTATTTCCGGGTGGGTACAGATATTTGTTTCTTGTGCCGATGTATTACCGGGTGGAAACAGATACCTTGACTTGAGGCCTTTATGGGTAGAATCACGTGTGGTTGTGGGATCCCGTGATTCGGACTGTACTAGCACGGATGTGTCCATGAGCGACCCCGTGGGATTTTTACTTGCATGCTCAGTACGCTGGAAGAGTATGAGTTTACCTCGTGTACTTTATTATATTTACTTACCTGGACTCGCATATGTTATTGTAACATATATCATCGTGTGAAAGACATTTATTTTCGTCCACTCACTCTAACGATTTTCATGTCTTTCCCCTGGGCTTTTTGGTTTCTGTGCCCAGTTTGCAGTTTGCAGTTCTGGTGTTTCACATCGTGGTGGGAGGCTAGTGATCCGAACTACCTGTGTTTTCCAGTAGGTTCTTGTTTCGCCTACTGATGTGTATATTGTATATATTTACACTAGAGGTCGCTCTGATACATTCTGATACATGTTTTATACGGATTTTCTCGGATATATTATATATTACAGTATGTTTACTGTTTATTAATTATGATATGATATTGAGAAATCCGGATGGGATTGGTGCCCACGGTTTGGCTTTTGTGGCATAGGATGAAGTGTTATTTTCAGGGTGCAGATTAATACAATTCCACGTTAGTAACGTTACTCTGCCAAAATTTTGAAAGATTTTTGTTGGTTCGCGTTTTCAGAAGGGGTTCGATTCCGGTTTAGGTAACTGAATCGGGGTTGGGTTCTTTCCGCTTGGTATCAGAGCATTAGGTTATCAGATTCTGTAGACTCTTGTAGTTGTGACGCTTACGGTATTTGAGTTTGTACAGCATGACTGGAGTGATGACCCGACTGGCCAGCGGTACTCATCAATACTTCGGGTGTTGTGTGTTCTCAAATATCTGCAGTCTCATGATTACGTTCTTTCTGCTTGTACCTAATGCTTGTCATGTATCAGTAGGATGCCTCCTCAACGTGGTCCTCGTGTTGATCGGGAAGCGGATCCTGATGAGGATCGCCAGACGCACGACTTGCTGATGCGAGTGCTGCGTTTGGAAGAGCATTCTGCTGGTGCTACTGTGTTTTCGGGTTCAGCTGATCCAGAGATTTGTGAGGCATGGGTGGTTCAGGTTGAACGTGTATGTGAGCGTCTTCGGTTTACTCCTGAGCAGATGACAGTGGCAGCAGTCGGATTACTTGAGTCTGATGCATATTTTTGGTGGGTTAGTACCTACAGAGTTCCAGCTGATACTCCGTGGACTTTGTTCCGTGATTTTTTTATGCGGAGGTACTTCAATCAGGCTACCCAGCAGCGCAAGTATGAGGAGTTTACAAATTTGAGACAGGGCAGTATGTCTGTGCTTGAGTATAGGGACAGGTTTACCCGCTTATCTCATTTTGCGCGTGATATAGTGGCTACTGAGGAAGCCAAGTGTCGCAGGTTTGAGCTGGGTTTGAACTTGAACATCAAGGGGACTCTGACTACGATGCCTCAGAATAACTTCGATGAGTTTGTCAATGCAGCACTCCGAGGTGAGGACATCGAGAAGGACAGGCAGCTGAGGTACCAGCCTAGACGGTTTGAGGAGGGTGGACCGAGTCAGGGGCCTTCAAAGAGGCAGAGTTCTGATACTTCCGGTTCGGCTTCATCCTCGGGTAGTGGACCTTATCTTCCACCAGCCAGTGCATCGAGACAGGGATAGAGGTGGAGGAGAGATCGACCGCAGCGACCACAGGCTAGTGGGGATTCTAGCGGCTCTAGTTATCCTCGGCGTACCAGTGGCACGTTTCCTGTACCGAGGGAGTACCCGTTGTGCAACCTCTGCAACAGATATCACTTTCGTTCATGTCAGCAAGTTCCTATCCTTTGTTACCGTTGTGGCCAGGAGGGTCACTTTGCGAGGGATTGTCTCTAGCCCATTGGTGGACAGGCGGCCCAGAGTTCCGGAGGAGAGTGAGGTGCCACTTTAGGAGCTCGACCAGCACAGTTTGCGGGCCAGGGTAGGCAGCAGGGACAGCCTCAGCGTGGACGACCAGCCGGGCAGGCGAGGGTTCATGCTATGACTCTACGAGAGGGCAGAGCTTCACCGGAGGTCGTTATCGGTACGTTACATGTCTTTGGTATTCCAGTATTTGCATTGTTAGATCCAGGTGCCACACACTCATTCATGTCATATAAACTATCATCATTAGCTACGGTACCTGCATCTCCACTTCCGGGGTTGTGGAGAGTGTTATATCCGTCAGGTGAGATTGTGAGTATTGGTTGGGTGTACAGAGACTGTGAGGTGTTTATTGGAGGTCATGGTTTAGCTGCAGACTTGTTGTTGCTTAATATTGTTAATTTTGATCTGATCTTGGGTATGGACTTCTTGGAGACGCAATGGGCCATGTTTGACTGTCACAAGAAGGAGGTCGCGTTTCGACGACCAGGCTTTCCCGAGATACTGTTTCGCGGCGAGAAGAACACTTCACTACCATGTTTGATTTCCGCAATGAGGGCGGATCGGTTGATGCAGAAGGGTTGTGTTGCTTACTTAGCCCATGTTGTGGACACTTCAGCAGCTGTGCCAGATCTTGGTAGTATTGAGGTTGTTTCTGAGTTTCCGGATGTGTTTCCAGCGGAGTTACCTGGTATACCCCCTGTTCGGGAGATTGATTTTACTATTTAGTTATTACCAGGCACGGGACCTATCTCCCATACACCATATCGTATGGCGCCAGCGGAGTTGAAAGAGTTGCAGGTTCAGCTCCAGGAGTTGCTGGAGAAGGGTTTTATTCGACCTAGTATTTCTCTGTGGGGTGCCCCGGTTTTGTTTGTACGGAAGAAAGATGGATCTATGCGTTTGTGCATCGATTACCGAAAGCTGAATCAGGTTACAGTGAAGAACAAGTATCCGTTGCCGCGGATTGATGATTTGTTTGATCAGCTTAAAAGAGCATCAGTCTTATCGAAGATTGACCTTCGATCCGGATATCATCAGTTGAGGATCCGAGACTCTGATGTGGCCAAGACAGCTTTCAGGTCGCGGTATGGGCATTACGAGTTTCTGGTTATGCCGTTTGGGTTGACCCACGCCCCCGCAGCTTTCATGGACTTGATTAATCGAGTGTTCAGATAGTTTCTGGACAAGTTCGTGATTGTGTTTATTGATGATATTCTAATCTATTCCAGGAGTGTGGGCCAGCATAAGAAGCATTTGCGGGCGGTGTTACGGACTTTGCGGGACCATCAGTTGTTCGCGAAGTTTAGCAAGTGCGAGTTTTGGCTGGATAGTGTGAAGTTTCTGGGCCACATGATATCGGCTGAGGGAGTCAGTGTTGATCCTGACAAGATCGAGGCTGTGCTGAACTGGAGTAGACCTACTACTGTACCGGAGATCCGAAGTTTCTTGGGTTTAGCTGGCTATTACTTGTGGTTTGTACAGGATTTCTCTCGAATTGCTACACCACTGACCAGATTGACGAAGAAGGGCGTCAAGTTTGAGTGGTCCGATGCTTGTGAGGAGAGTTATTTGCTCCTGAAGGAGAGGTTGACTACTGCACCGGTTTTGACTTTACCAGATGACAGCGGTGAGTTCGTAGTGTACAGTGATGCGTCGAAGTTGGGGCCTGGCTGTGTGTTGATGCAGCATGGTAGAGTTATGGCCTACAGTTCCAGGCAGCTGAAACCACATGAGGTCAACTATCCGACGCATGATTTGGAGTTAGCCGCTATTGTGTTAGCATTGAAGAGTTGGAGACATTACCTGTATGGAGCTCAGTGTAAGATCTACACTGACCAAAAAAGTCTCACTTACTTGCAGACGCAGCCGGATTTGAACATGAGGCAACGCCGGTGGATGGAGTTGATCAACGACTATGATTGCACATTCGAGTACCATCCAGAAAAGGCCAATGTTGTGGCTGATGCACTTAGCCGGAAATCTGGAGCCTCGTTGTTTCATGTGTGTGTGGCCAGAGTGTCGATGTTAGCCGAACTTCAGGCTACGGGTGCCGAGTTCGAGTGGGATGATGAGGGAGCTTTGTTAGCCAGTTTTCAGATTCGACCCGTATTGGTTGATCAGGTACGAAAGGCTCAGGATTCATATTCCTACTTGTTGAGCAAGAAGACCATGATACGGAATGGTGTACCTACAGAGTTCCGATTGAGGGACGACGGCACGTTGTTGTTCAGAGGCAGGTTATGTGTGCCCAGAGATAAGAGCTTGAAGAAGGAGATTCTAGATGAGGCCCACAAGTCAGCATATTCGATGCATCCCGGAGGTACAAACACTACCAGAAATGGAGACATTACCGGCGACTTGCCGTCGCCGGCCTTGTCCATTTTTTTCGCCGGAATTGTCATTACCGGCGACAAGTCGCCGGCAATGACGTCGCCGGAAATTTCCCGCCGGTATTAACATTGTCGGCGACGGAGTTTCACGTCGCTGGTAATGTCTTGACATCACCGGCGACTCAAGTCGCCGGCAATGTCAGGGCCGCCGTGGCCGGAATGTGAGACATTGCCGGCGACTTAGGTCCATGTCGCCGGTAATGTCTGGAAAAATTTTGAAAAAAAAAACGCGGTTCTGGATTGGGCCCAATTCCAGAACCTGCATTGAAAGACATAAACCGTACAATCATACAAGTTCAACAGTACACATAAATGTCCAACGTACAGTACAAATAGCAACGACGATACGAAAATTAACTACAACTACAGGTCAGGGTCCAGGAACTTGCGGATCAGGGTCGAAGTAATCCATGTACTCATTTGAATTCTTGGGGCTACCTTGGTCTTGCTCTGGCGTTGACTGGTGCGGTGGTGGTGGTGGATAGCTAGGGAACGGAGGGACCGGGGGAGGTGTGGGGAACGGTTGTCCGGTAGTCTGAGCCTCGTACATCGTCTGCATCCATGTGTACATCTGAGCCTGCATCTGTGTCTGCTGCTGGACCATGTTTTGGTACTCGGCCATCTGCCTCTTTTGCTCCTCCAACTCCCTCTGCGTCCTCTGAAGCTCCGCTGCGAGGTTACGACTAGAAGCTGAACTTCTTGACCCGGTAGATTATTCTGAAGTGTTCTTCAATACTCCTTCGCCCGCCGAGCCCATTCCCCTACAGTAGTAGGTATTATTCCCAGTCCCGCACGCTTTTGCCATGATCTGAGCCGCTATAGGGCGATCAAGCGGATCGATCTGAGAGGCATACTGGGTGACTTCTTCCTCAGAGCAGTCAGGATGGTTAGTCCGAGCTATATTCATGGTCACTTCTGCGGTCGCCTCCTCCACTCTCGCCTAATTGAAAAGCGAAAATGAATAACGTACTAAGGATACAAAATAAATTAATATCGAAAAATAGTTTTTAACACATGGAGAGGCGAAAGACTTACCGCTTCGTCAGGGCACTGCGGATAGAACTTCTGATGAATATACACCAAGGGGTTCACTTCTTGTTGTTGTTGCGCCTTAGTCGACCAACCCATGTAGTTGAGTGAACCTGCATGATGGGCCCTGGTGTTTTTCAATCTATTCGCCCGGTTCGTCTTCGAAATCGCCTTGTTTGATAAACATATGGAAAAAAATTAGTAACTAACTATTTCAATCTTATACGATACATTAAGCTTGTAAGATATATTCAGGATGCATACCTGAGCTTTGGGGTGCTCGAAGTGGGCTATCAGCCACTGCCACTCGTACTCCCTAAACTGGAATTCGCTAGGGGTAGAACCTCGGCATAGCTCCTTGTATACAGTGTAATAGGAAGAAAGCTCGTTCTTCCACTCTTTATACCTATATTAAAACAAGGAAAAAAAGTTAGAGATATTAAAACACTTGATAAACAAAAATCTAACTCGATATATATTCAAATAAGTCGAAGCACATCACCTCATATGTAGTTGACGCTCTACCCACGTGTGAATAAGAACTTCATCCATGTCAAACCACACCTGCAATATGAATATATAAAAGGTAAAATTATATATTTATTCGGACTTAATTAATAAATGTAAAATTTACGTAATGAAAATATGATTTTACTCACACTGAGTGCATTATGCACTTGCATCTTCACGTAGATAGGCACAGATTCCCAATCTGGCCAAAGCATTGGGACCTTGTCCCACACGATCGCACCGGCCATGCTGACATATTTGCGCGTGGTGTCGAATGCCTCGATCACCTCGCCATCCTCATTGGCCCTTATGGGCGTTTTCCTTCCGCCGGTGGCCTGCTCAAGTCTCTTCCCGGTGCAGGTGCCTCTAGCCCCTTTCTGTTTTCCAGTCCCATTAACGAAATTGCCTAATAATACAATGTCAACAAATTGATATCATTAATTGAACCTATCGCAAGTCTTAAGTAATAATTAAGTAATCAATCTGATGTTAAATAAAATTTAACTGCATCGTCCGTTTGTTGGTTGGTGCACCTCACACTCCAAAGATACACGGGGTCGAACGGGAGGAAGTTATACGCTTCCTCCACGGTCAGGAACTCCGGCCGTCCTTCAACATAAACAGGCATCCCCCTGTCATCGAATTCAGGGATCATAGGAATCTCGTCGGGTAGGAAGAGACCGGACGGCGGAGATAGACGAGGCCTGGACGATGAGGCACCAGCACCACCATGTGTCTCAGATGATTCCCATGAAACGGGAGTAGGCACCGGGCGAATATGGGGCATTCGGATTGAGGGAGTTTCTGATGCCCCCGTTGACTATCGCTCGTCTGAGGCTCTGCCACCGGAGGGACGTCTGTTGGAACCGGAACCGTTTGAACTTAAAACCGTTATGTTACAAACGATTCCGGTTCCAAACAGTTCCGGTTCCAAACCGTTTCGGTTCTATAACAAATCGGGACCGGAACGGTTTGGAACCGGAACCGTTTGAATCCAGAACTATTTGTAACCGGAACCGTTTGTAACATAATGGTTCCGGTTACAAACAGTTCCGGTTCCAAACCGTTCTAGTTCCAAACCGTTTCGGTTCTATAACAAATCGGAACCGGAACGGTTTGGAACCGGAACCATTTGAAACCGGAACTGTTTGTAACCGGAATCATTTGTAACATAACGGTTCCGGTTACAAACAGTTCCGGTTCAAAACCGTTTCGGTTCTATAACAAATCGGAACCAGAACGATTTGGAACCAGAACCGTTTGTACCTGGAACCGTTTGGAACTGGAACCGTTATGTTACAAACGGTTCCGGTTACAAACAGTTCCGGTTTCAAACCGTTCCGGTTTCAAACCGTTGTGGTTCCAAACTGTTCCGATTCCGATTTTTCACCTTAATTTATGCGTTAAATTAACAACTATATCACCTTAATCCAAACACGTTAAATTTCGAAGCCGATTTTTCACCTATTATACGTTAAATTAACAACTATATCACCTGACTTAACATATATACATACATCATTTCCGGCTTTAAACTTTTCACATATATATACATCACATATACACTTTGTATACATCGATCATGCATCTTAATTTCACCTAATTTTCACACATATATATATATCACATATTAATCCAAATCACCCTAGCTAATTAATTTTCCACATTTTTCAAACATACGTATATATATACATTCCATATAAATTAATTAATTTTTCACATATATACATCACATATATTTCTCCTTCACCCCACAATTATCCACATAAATTTCCCACAATTTTCAAACATACATTAATTACATTTTACAAATATTTTCCACATGCATACATACATCCCACAATTATCAAAAATTTATTAATCAAAATGCATAAAAATAAAATGTGGAATGAGAGAGAGAGAGGGAGAGAGAGTGAGCTATTACCTGCCATGGTGGAGCTCGACCCAACTGTTGTCCGGCGACGGAGGTGAGGGGAGGAGGAAGAGGAGGAGGGGAGGAGGAGAGAGGGGAGGAGAGGGGAGGAGAGAGGGGAGGAGAGGAAGAGAGGGGAGAGGAAGAGAGGGGAGAGGAAGAGAGGGGTTTTAGGGTTTGAGAGGAAGAGAGGGGTTTTAGGGTTTGAGAGGTTTTGAATTTTGAGAGGTTTTAGGGTTTGAGAGGGAAAAGGGAGAGGAAGAAATGGGGAGCAGCTCGAGCTGCATGGTCTGGAAATACCGCCACCATTGCCGGCGAGTTGATAAGCAACTCGTTGGTAATGACATTACCAACGAGTTGCTAACTCGTGGGTAATGTCATTACCAACGAGTTGCTTATCAACTCGTTGGTAATGTCATTATTTCTCGAAAATTATCCGATCGACCTATTTCCAACCAATTTCCGACTAAATAATTTCCGACAACATTTCCGACCATATATAACTACAATTTCCGACTACGATTTCCGACTACGATTTCCAACACGATTTTCGACTACAATTTCTTTTGACAATTTCCGACCACGATTTCCAACACAATTTCCAACACGATTTCCGACTACGTACAAATTCCGACTACAATTTCCGACTACAATTTCCGACTACAATTTTCGACTACAATTTCCAACGTACTAAGGATGATAATCGTAATCATCTTCATCACTTGAGTCTGACTCGGTTTCATAGGTAACCTCTGGCAATATGTGCCGCTCCTCGTCATCTGAATCAGTGTCAACTTCATATGGATTAACATCGAGAAGTTCTGCTCTAGTAATTCGAACCACACTCCCAGATCTCACATTATTAAGGCGAATCGTAGATGATTCCGGAATGTCAAAAGCGTTCAGCTCTTGGTATGCAGTAACTTCCTCATCATCTGCGGTCTTACCAAGTGTGGCAGCACTGTATATGTTTCTATGAGCAACATGGTTAACCACCTTCCACGGGACTTTGTTAAGAAGATCGTCAAGGTAAAACACTTATTTTACTGATAAGGCAAGAACGAAAGGGTCATCTTCATACCAGCTAGTAGCAGTATTCACCGAAAATGTTCTGTACTGATCGGTCCTTGTGTTCTCCGGGCTAGTATCAAACCATCTACACTTGAACAAGTGCACTTTCATGCGGTTCCCATAAATTAGTTCAACAACTGAATGAAGGACACCGTAATAGTCAACGTCATCCTGCCCACCATGGACCATCACCCCACAATTCTGTGTTTTCAGTCGGTCGTCTCGATTTTCACATATAAATTTCACGTCATTGACCTGACACATCGAGTAAACTTTTGAAGCTATCGGTTTCATCGCCAGGACCCTCAATTCGTTTGACCACTCTGGGCAACCATCATCTGCTACATGGTTCATCTGAAAACGTCCAGTAATACGTACATAAGAAATTATGTCATCTTGAAACCACAAAACCACGTACATACATACATGCTATATAAGGATATATATAAAAATAGACATATACACATATACCCTTACCCATTGACCAAAGTAGTTTGCAAACGTCCTGTTGTGGTAATCAACATTTCCAGCAATAGCAGGGCAGTGAAGATGATAGTTTTTCCAATATTGTACTTCTTGACAGTTGATCAGTACCGACCAGTGGGCAATGGCTACCTCATTTCCATCCAACTTGTATGACTTTGGCAAGCTTCCCTGTACTACCACGTCACTGGAGATGATAGAAAGGTTGAACTGGGGTTCATCTATCGACATCTGTTGTTGGGGGTCCTCAAGCGCTCCCAAGTACACTTTGGTGTATGTTACACACTCGTGCGCAACATATGCTTCAGCGATACACCATTCAGGTGCATATTTATTCTTCACATAGTCCTTGTAGGCTCCCAATTGTCTACAAGTTAACAAGTGCATGTTAACTTACTTAAAAAATAAGAATTTACATATAAAAACATAGGCAAACCAAATGTATGAATCATTTGTACCTTTCCATGGGATACATCCAAGTGTAGTGTACGGGACCGGTGAGCAACAATTGTTCGGGAAGATGGATCATCAGGTGAGGCATGATGTCGAAAAAATTTGGGGGAAATATCCTCTCAAGCTTGCACATGATAAAAATGATGTCATCTTGCATCTCCCTGAGGTCTGATTTTTTAACTTCCCTGGTGCATAACTTCTGAAAGAATCTTGACAAGGCCACCAACGGCTCCACCACCTCTTTGGGCAGGTACCCTCGAATGAAAATAGGGAAAAGGCGTTGAAGCAGTACATGGCAGTCATGACTCTTTAATCCGTACATCTTATTGTCCCGGAAGTTAACACACATGCTTATATTTCCTGCATAGCCATAAGGATACCTGCATATATATATATATATATATATCCATAGGCAACAATTATATTTCTCGCATATAACCATAATCCGGTAAAAATTTAAGGCCAAATTCTTGCGTAGCCATAAGAATATATACCTGATATTACTCAGCCACCGAAAAATTTCATGCTTATGCTTCGACTTTACGGTGTAAGGAGCTTGCGGCATTTTTCTCTTACCATCTCTTAACCACAAATGTTTCCGCAGACCCATTGCTTTCAGATCAATGCGTGCCTTAGGGATGTCTTTTGTTTTCCCCTCCAAGTTAAGAACTGTGCCCACAACACTTTCACACACATTCTTCTCTATGTGCATGACATCTAGGTAGTGTCTGATAGGCAACCTGGGCCAGTATGAGAGTTCCCAGAATATGCTCTTGTGTGTCCAAAACTTATACCTTTCGGGCTTGTCTGGAATTGACGCGACTATGTCAGGATGATTGCTCAGTTGGCCAAAATCATATTCATTCAACACTTCCAAAATTTCTTCCCCTGTCCATCGCCTGGGTGCCACACCTGTTTCCACAGTCCCATCAAACGCGTCTGGATCCTGCCTAAATGGGTGATCATATGGAAGCCAACAATGGTGACGCATCTGAACAATTTTACTGCAATGAGGACTACAACAATCAACCGTCATGCACTCTGAACAAGCCCTGTAACCCCTGGTAACGTTGCCCGACAACATACCGCGGGTAGGAAAATCACTGATGGTGCCAACAAGCATGGCATGCATCTGGAACATCTCCTTTTTGAACCTATCGTAAGTAAGGTGGCCACACTCACTCAGGTACTTAAGCTACTCAATCAAATGCCTCAAATACACATCGAGACACTTTCCTGGATAACCCGGGCCCGGAATTAACAGAGTCAGCATATTGTATTCCTTCTTCATGCACATCCATGGTGGAAGGTTGTACGGTACCAAAATAACTGGCCATATACTGTATTGAAGACTCATGTTGCCAAAAGGGTTGAATCCGTCAGATGAGACCCCTAGCCAAATATTTCGGACCTCTGCTGCAAAATGATCAAACTCCCTGACCATGTGCTTCCAAGCCTCTCCATCGGAAGGGTGTATAAGGGTGTCATCGTCAGGCAAGTTCCTCTCAGCCCACCATCTCATTGCCTCGGCCGTGAAAGCACACATGAACAACCGCTCCAGCCTATCAATAAGCGGGAAATATCGAAGTATCTTCACAGCTTTCTTGTTGCCTGCAGGAGTCAACTTATACCTTTCTGTAAAACATACCGGGCAGGCTTCAAGGTCTTCGAGATCTTTTCCCCAGAAGAGAATGCAATCATATCTACATGCATGGATTTTGATGTAGGAAAGCCCAAGATCTTTCAGGATATGTCGCACCTTATGATGAGTGGTAGGAAGACGATGACCGGGTGGCAGTAGCGAAGCAGCCCACTTCAACCAAGAATCAACAGCTTTGACAGACATTTTGTTCTCCATTTTGAGCTGCATTACTCCTATCACACTTTCAAGAACAGTCTTACTACAACCGTCGTACAACGGAGTCTGTTGCAATGCAATCAGGTTGTTCTACTTGTCCATACCGCTTGTGTTGACATGAGCTCCAGGTAATGGCTCGACTGGCTCGATATGGGGGAAACCCTCAACGACGGGAGGGACATTTGGTGCTTGATCAGCAAATACACCGTTCTCATGAGGAAACATATCATTGATTAACATCGTTGTTGGATCATAGGATGAACTGCCCCTCTCAACAAAATCTCCATGATCATAGCGTGGACTGGCCCTCTCACCAAATTGTTCATAATCATGCGGACCCGTTAACGATGTTTCACCATGATAAATCCAACAAGTGTACTTATCCCAAAACCCGTATTTACTCAGGTGCCTCTAGACTTTATCAATGGGAAAATGAAATCGATCGCTGAAACACTTACATTCTTTACACGGGCAATAATTAAGTGCAGTGTCTCCACAATTAGCCTTCACAAAATCCACAAAACTCCTAATTCCCTGGTGATATCTGACATCCCATCTTTCGAGGCTCATCCAACTCTTGTCCATCCTGAAAATTCTAACAATTTTACGTATTAATTATATATATACACACATTCACTACTAATAATCGACGCGATATCTCAATTCAACTCTAATTAAATCAACACATGCATGCATATATATATATATCGATCTAATCTCTGAATTCGATTCAGTACTCGATGATGGTATTCTTCTTTTTTCAATTCAAAACGTATTTGACTAGGTAGGAGGCTCTGTTAAGCCTGACTCCGATAATACTATGATAATACCAGTCGTTGATTCAGACATAAGATAAGATTAACTACAAGCAGTTTTCTGGTTTCGGTGACATCAACAACATTTCATATATATCTCACGAATTGGATTTAATCAACACACACACACAGATATATATATATACATACACATATACGTATATATACACGTACCTATATATATAGCTTCCCGAGTGATCGAGTTTTCGACGCGCGCCTTAATTTTGACAATATACTGAAGGATCGATTTCAGAGCGTACGTTTTCCTTCTTTCGATTTCTCTGGATTTTTTTCGATCAAAATGAATGAATGATCGAGCTGCTGCAATCTGCGTCTAATATAAGAGACATTGCCGGCGACGGAGTAAGTCGCCGGAAATGAAGACATTACCGGCGACTTTACGTCGGAAAATCGCCAGTAATGTTTCAAAACATTACCGGCGACTCCAACCGTCGCCGGCAATGTCGACCCACACATTTTCGGCGAAATTCCGGCCGGAAAATCACCAGAAATGTTCGGCTTGACATTGCCGGCGACGGTTGGAGTCGCCGGTAATGTTTTGAAACATTACCGGCGATTTTCCGGCGACATTACCGGCGACGGAGTAAGTCGCCTGTAATGATGAACATTACCGGCGACTTTTCCGGTCGCCGGCCTCGTCTCCGGTGATCTCACTGGTAATGATGGCAAATGTGGTAGTGGAAGATGTTTCGTACACTTCGAGCGTATTACTGGTGGCGCAACATGAAGCGGGAGATTGCCGCGTACGTGAGCCGATGTTTGATCTGTCAACAGGTTAAGGCGGAGAGGCAGAAACCTGCATGGAAACTACATCCACTAGAGATTCCAGTTTGGAAGTGGGAGCACATTACGATGGATTTCGTTTATCAGTTGCCGCGTACTTCGGCAGTTAACACTGGTATTTAGGTGATTGTGGATCGACTGACGAAATCCGCCCATTTTCTCGCACTTCCGGGGTAGATATCAGTGGGCAGATTAGCCAAGTTGTACTTATCGGAGATTGTTCGCATGCATGGTGTACCTGTATCGATTATTTCTGACCGAGATAGTCAGTTCACCTCTGAGTTTTAGCAGGCATTACAACGAGCTTTGGGCACGAAATTGCGATTTAGTACAGCTTTTCACCCTCAGACTGACGGGCAGTCTGAGCGGACTATACAGACACTTGAGGATATGTTGCGGTCTTGTGTGTTGCAGTTCCGTGGGAATTGGGACCAGCAGCTACATTTGATAGAGTTCGCTTACAACAACAGCTATCAGGCCAGTATTGAGATGGCACCGTACGAGGCCCTGTACGGGAAGCAGTGTCGCACTCCGTTGTGTTGGAGTGAGGTGGGCGAGCGATGGCTTATTGGCCCTGATTTGGTGAAGAGCACTATGGAGGACGTTCAGATTATCCGGGACAGATTGAAGATCGCCCAGGATCGCCAGAAGAGTTATGCGGACGTGAGGAGGAAGAGCCTCGAGTTTGATGTAGGTGATTGGGTCTTCCTGAAACTGTCTCCGTGGAGGGGAGTTGTGCGTTTCGGGAAGCGTGGCAAGCTTCGACCACAGTACATTGGTTCGTATGAGATCATAGAGAGGATTGGAGCTGTTGCTTACAGACTTGAGTTACCAGCTGAGATGGCTCGTGTTCATGATGTCTTCCAAGTTTCGATGTTGCGGAAGTACATCTCAGATCCTTCACATGTGTTAGCCCCACAGCAGTTGCCGATAAGGGAGGATTTGACGTACGTGGAGGAGCCTGTGCAGATTCTCGATCGTCGTGAGCAGGAGCTGAGACACCGTGTGATTCCGCTAGTGAAGGTCTTGTGGCAGAATCACTCAGTTGAGGAGGCCACCTGGGAGACTGAGCAGCGTATGCGGGAGCAGTATCCTCTTCTGTTCACTTGACATGTATGTTTTTAAGGGGGGGGGGGTAAATTTGTGACGACCCGAACCAGAATCAGTAGTATTGTCGACACGATTCACGAGTTAGCGTATAGTCGCGGTTTCGCGTTATATGTGTGGATTGCTGATTTAGTTCGCGACTTAATTTTCGGCCGAGAATTTGAATTGAGTTCCTTTACGGAAGTTGTAGAGCACGTGATTCTGAGCTCGAGGGCGGTTCTGGATGATTTTTCCGATAACCGAGGAATATAATATGATTATTTAAAGTTTCAGATTATTGACGAGTTTATCCGTTCGTTTCGTATTTATCCGAATCATTTTGGTTATTCGTTTTGAACCGTTGATCGACCCGAGGGCGAGTATAAATATCAAAAGAGTCGAGAAATAGTCACAAAAACACTGTTTGATGTTAACCAGTGTTGACTTTCCAATTTTGGAAGTTTGACCCGTCGACCGAAGAGGAAACTTTCCCGTTTGGTTCTCGCCGGCCGACTTGCTTTTTCCGGCCACCTCCGGCCACGTGAAGGGTATGGTTCTCTTCCTCTTGTGATTTCAAGTTGTTTTGCAATTGGAATTATGGGAATTGATGGAGATTTGAAGGAGAACGAACCGGGTCAGTTTCGTGGATTTTGCCGGTGACGGTTGGGGTTTTCCGGCGAGCCACGGTGGCGGGGAGGTGGGGGTTTCGCTTCCCCTTGGCCTAGTGATGCTTCTTCTGTATTTATTTTGGGTTGAGGAGGTGGTTTTGGAAGAACCCGATATGGTTGCCGGAGTTGGTTTTCCCGTTCGGTTTCGAGCTGTTTTGGAGGTGCTAGACTTTGAATTGGACTTTGTTGTAGTTGTAAAAGTGCTTGGGCTTGAGGAGAACTTGAGGACTGGAGCTTCCTCGTCGGAGAAAGTCACTGTTGACGGCGCGGCGGCGGCGCTCCGGCGAGAGGGTTGACTTTTCAAATTTTGATGTTTTTAATGTCATTTTTCTCGTAATCGCGCCCTGATTATCGTCTTGAGGTTTTCGGATTGAATTGGGTATCGGATTTTCAGTCGAGGGTTTCGAGTGGAGATTTCGGAAATTCTGTCAATTGTTTATACAGTTTTATATGTTTCCGGGAACGGTTGATTTCCGTGGTTAAGTTCAGAGTTGTGGGCTATGATTTTGATCAGTTGTGTTTTATGATTATTCAAGGGATCGAGATCGAGATCGTGCTTCGGGCGAGGGATCTTCCGCCGGGCCACGAGATTAGCGCGAGTGCGCGTTTTGCTCACCTGTGAGTGGACAGTTCCTTTTCACTGATAATCGCGAGTCTTTATACACGTTTTACGAACATGAGCATGCATACGAGACTATGATTTATATGAGCATGTGTTATACGATTATATTACGTATATGCATTCATATGTTGTTTATTGCATTTGCATCGAATTATTTATGATTTGGTTTACACAGAGTACAGTCACAGTTTATGTTGTTGTATCGATACACTTGCATCCCGGCTGATTCCCGAGGGTGCCTACCAGGGGGGACTATACCTTGTGCCGATGTATTTCCGGGTGGGTACAGATATCTGTTTCTTGTGCTGATGTATTACCGGGTGGAAATAGATACCTTGACTTGAGGCCTTTATGGGTAGAATCACGTGTGGGTCTGGGATCCCGTGATTCGGACTGTACTAGCACGGATGTGTTCATGAGCGACCCCGTGGGATTTTTACTTGCATGCTCAGTACGCTGGAGGAGTATGAGTTTACCTCGTGTACTTTATTATATTTACTTACCTGGACTCGCATATGTTATTTTAACATATATCATCTGGTGAAAGACATTTATTTTCGTCCACTCACTCTAATGATTTTCATGTCTTTCCCCTGGGCTTTTTGGTTTCTGTGCCCAGTTTGCAGTTTGCAGTTCTGGTGTTTCACGTCGTGGTGGGAGGCTAGTGATCCGAACTACCTGTGTTTTTCAGTAGGTTCTTGTTTCGCCTACTGATGTGTATATTGTATATATTTACACTAGAGGTCGCTCTGATACATTCTGATACATGTTTTATACGGATTTTCTCGGATATATTATATATTACAGTATGTTTACTGTTTATTGATTATGATATGATATTGAGAAATCCGGATGGGATTGGTGCCCACGGTTTGGCTTTTGTGGCATAGGATGAAGTGTTATTTTCAGGGTGCAGGTTAATACAATTCCACGTTAGTAACGTTACTCTGCCAAAATTTTGAAAGATTTTTGTTGGTTCGCGTTTTCAGAAGGGGTTCGATTCCAGTTTAGGTAACTGAATCGGGGTTGGGTCCTTTCACAAAATTTATCAAAATTTAATCTAATGGTAATTGGTTTGAAGAAATTGAATTATGATTAGGACATTTAATTAGGTTGTGCTCTCGGAATTTGCTTTAATTAGTTGGTTGTGCTCTTGGAATTTTCTCTTGGAATATGCTCTAGTTGGTTAAATTATGATTCTGAACTTGAAAAATTCGGATGGGAATCGGTGCTCACATTGAACTTGTTATGTTGGAATTAGTTATTTGAAGTGTTTTTTTTCCTGCAGCTTTTTGGTTTCCTCTAATTTTAGGGGAAACTATGGCAATTTTGTTTACAAATAAATATTTATGTATTTTTTACATGATTAATTTCATGAGATGTTGATATAAATGGCCTATGAGCAATTGGCGAAAGCACAGTTGGAAAACTCGGAGATAATACCTACCCAGCTGCCTCCTCTATCGAAAGAGAGTCGGATCAGTATTGCCGATGATGTTTTCGGCTGCTGAGCTGGCAAGGAGATTTGTGGGCTAGGACAGGCGGTCCAAAGAGAGATTTGACCCAAACGAGTAGGCACAGTGCGACAAATGCCGAGCGGTTCAATCCGCCCAAGAGGAGGCTCAATCGGCCAAGGAGTCGGCTAGATTGGCCTAAGAGCAGGCGAGGTCGACACAGGATTAGCTTAACATGACCAACACTTAGATGAGCGCCATCCTCAAGTTTCTCGATTCAATGGGCATGCGACCTCCGCCGGAGTGTCATCCCCCCTTCTCTTAGCCACGATGACGACGATAACGAGAGTGATGGCGGGGGAATCAGTGGGATGTCAATTCCAAGTTTCCTTTAGTTTTGTTTATGTATATTTTGATCGATGTACGTACACTTTATATATATATATGCACTTTTTATATTTAATGAATATTTATTATTTTATTTAATATTATAAATTTAATTTATAATTCTAAAAAAAATATATAAAAAGAAATTAAAAATTGAACTTAGACGACGAAACAAGGACAATTCGTCATCTAGGTCAATCACCAAGTCAACGAATGATTCGTCATCTAGGTTTTATACCTAAGACGACGAAGATCAATGTTCGCCATCTAAGTGGTTGAACCTAGATGACGAACTGTTTGTTCATCGTCTACGTGATCCACTTAGACGACAAACTGTTGTTCATCGTCTAAGTGTTACTACTTATACGACAAATATCTTTTGTCGTCTAAGTGTTAATACTTAGACGACGAATACTATTATTCGTCGTCTAAGATGCATCTAAAACGACAAACATTTTTGTCGTTTAGAAGTATAATTTTTCGACGTCTAAGTACAAATGCGACAAAATATGTTTCATCACCTAAGTAGCACCTTAGACGGCGAAACAAAAAAGTTTCGTTGGTTAAGTACTTAGACTACGATTGTTAGACGTCGAAACTTAGGCGACGAAAAATGTCACTTAAGCGACGAAGTGCGTTTTTCTAGTAGTGAAAGGAGATCAACTAGAAATAAGGAAGGTACATATATATAGAAAACTTAGTGCCAAAGTTGATCTTACAATGAAGAAAATAGGTTAACAATCTTGACGTTCGGCAAATTTGAATGTTTTATGTTTTCTAGGGTTTCTCAATTTGATGTTGTTAGGTTTTTGTTTTGAATTAATAATTTATAAATTTAATTAAATATATAAAAGGGTAAGATTGGTTTTGTAAGTTGAATATTTTCTAATGGATTTACAAGAAAATAAATTATTTATATGACATTACATGCCACGTCAGATTGAGGCCTACACCTGATGGCCAGGGCCGGTCCTTGACTAAAGCGAGCAAGGCCCACGCCTAGGGCCCCAAATTTATATAAATGTAGATATTAAAAAATCAAAAATCAAAAAGTAATACACCAAGTATCAAAAGGTAACGATATGAAAGAGAGACAAGGTCATGCACTCCATCTTCAAACCCAACTCCCCAAAGGGGCAGGCTATGGTACCCAAGGGTATGTAATACCTTTTATTTATCACTTTGAGAACCAAAATTACAATATATATGAGCAAAAATTTACAATATTTAGGAAAATATTACCACAATGACCACATTGCACTACCACATATTGACTCATTGCCGGCGACTTAAAAGTCGCCGGCAATGTTTTTGGACATTACCGGCGATTTTTGCCGGAAAAATCGCCGGTAATGTCTTCTTCTTTTTTTGACATTACCGGCGACATAAATGTATGTCGCCGGCAATGTCTCGATGGTAATGTAAAAAAAAAAAAAAAAAAAGACATTGCCGGCGACTTCATTTATGTCGCCGGTAATGTCTTTTAATTTTTTTTTTTGACATTACCGGCGACATAAATGTATGTCGCCGGCAATGTCTTTTTTTTTTTTACATTACCATCGAGACACATTGCCAATGTATGTCGCCGGTAATGTCAAAAAAAAAGACTTTACCGGCGATTTTTCTGGCAAAAATCGCTGCCGGCAATGAGTCAATATGTGGTAGTGTTATTTAGGATTATTTATAATGTTTATAACTGATTAGATCAAATTTACAACTTTGAGAACAAGTGATTCAAAAGTTGTAATTAAGTCTCTAAATAAAGTAATTATCTCAAATACAACTAAATAATCCAAAAGATAACTCATATTACCACAATGACCATCAAATTTGTTCCCAAGTGATAAAATAAAATTACAATACCCCTTGGTTACTTAAAAATGATCCCTCCTCAAATATATACACTACAAGAAAAGGACTCATTACCGGCGAGATTCCGGCCAACAAGGCCGGCGACCGGAAAAGTCGCCGGTAATGTCCATCATTACCGGCGACTTACCCCGTCGCCGGTAATGTCGCCGGAATCTCGCCGGTAATGTTGTAAAACATTACCGGCGACTCCAACCGTCGCCGGCAATGTCTAGGGAGACATTTCCGGCGATTTTCCGGTGGGAATTTCGCCGGAAATGTCTGCCTAGACATTGCCGGCGACGGTTGGAGTCGCCGGTAATGTTTTGGAACATTACCGGCGAGATTCCGGCGTAAAGTCGCCGGTAATGTCTTCATTTCCGGCGACTTACTCCGTCGCCGGCAATGTGTCTTATATTAGATGCCGGATGGGGCAGCTCGATCATTCAATCATTTTGAGCGAAAAAAATCCAGAGAAATCGAAAGAAGGAAAACGTACGCTCTGAAATCGATCATTCGGTATATTGTTAAAATTAAGGCGCGCGTCGAAAACTCGATCACTCGGGAAGCTATATATATATATAGGTACGTAGGTGTATATATACGTATATGTGGTATATATATATATATGTTTGTGTGTTGATCAAATGCAATTCGTGAGATATATATATATATATATATATGAAATGTTGTTGATGTACGGTCACCGAAACGAGAAAACAGCTTGTAGTTAATCTTGTGTCTGAATCAATGACTGGTATTATCGTATTGTTATCGGAGCCAGGCTTAACAGAGCCTCCTCCTACCCAGTCAAATACGTTTTGAATTGAAAAAAGGAGAATACTATCATCGAGTACTGAATCGAATTCAGAGATTAGATCGATATATATATATATACATATGCATGCATGTGTTGATTTAATTAGAGTTGAATTGAGAGATCACGTCAATTATTAGTACTGAATGTGTGTATATATATATAATTAATACGTAAAATTGTTAGAATTTTCAGGATGGACAAGAGTTGGATGAGCCTCGAAAGATGGGATGTCAGATATCACGAGGGAATTAGGAGTTTTGTGGATTTTGTGAAGGCTAATTGTGGAGACACTACACTTCATTATTGCCCGTGTAAAGAATGTAAGTGTTTCAGCGATCGATTTCATTTTCCCATTGATAAAGTCCAGAGGCACCTGAGTAAATACGGGTTTTGGGAAAAGAACACTTGTTGGATTTATCACGGTGAAACATCGGTAGCGGGTCCGCATGATCATGGACAATTTGGTGAGAGGGCCAGTCCACGCTATGATCATGGACATTTTGCTGAGAGGGGCAGTTCATCCTATGATCCAACATCGATGTTAATCAATGATATGTTTCCTCATGAGAGCGGTGTATTTGCTGATGAAGCACCAAATGTCCCTCCCGTCGTTGAGGGTTTCCCCCATATCGAGCCAGTCGAACCATTACCTGGAGGTCATGTAAACACAAGCGGTATGGACAAGTACAACAACCTGATTGCATTGCAACAGACTCCGTTGTACGACGGTTGTAGTAAGACTGTTCTTGAAAGTGTGATGGGAGTGATGCAGCTAAAAATGGAGAACAAAATGTCTGTCAAAGCTGTTGATTCTTGGTTGAAGTGGACTGCTTCGCTACTGCCACCCGGTCATCGTCTTCCTACCACTCATCATAAGGTGCGACATATCCTGAAAGATCTTGGGCTTTCCTACATCAAAATTCATGCATGCAGATATGATTGTATTCTCTTCTGGGGAAAAGATCTCGCCGACCTTGAAGCCTGCCCGGTATGTTTTACAGAAAGGTATAAGTTGACTCCTGCAGGCAACAAGAAAGCTGTGAAGATACTTCGATATTTCCCGCTTATTGATAGGCTGGAGCGGTTGTTCATGTGTGCTTTCACGGCCGAGGCAATGAGATGGTGGGCTGAGAGGAACTTGCCTGACGATGACACCCTTATACACCCTTCCGACGGAGAGGCTTGGAAGCACATGGTCAGGGAGTTTGATCATTTTGCAGCAGAGGTCCGAAATGTTTGGCTAGGGCTCTCATCTGACGGATTCAACCCTTTTGGCAACATGAGTCTTCAATACAGTATATGGCCAGTTATTTTGGTACCGTACAACCTTCCACCATGGATGTGCATGAAGAAGGAATACAATATGCTCACTCTGTTAATTCTGGGCCCGGGTTATCCAGGAAAGTGTCTCGATGTGTATTTGAGGCCTTTGATTGAGGAGCTTAAGTACCTGAGTGAGTGTGGCCACCCCACTTACGATAGGTTCAAAAAGGAGATGTTCCAGATGCATGCCATGCTTGTTGGCACCATCAGTGATTTTCCTGCCAGCGGTATGTTGTCGGGCAACGTTACCAGGGGTTACAGGGCTTGTTCAGAGTGCATGACGGTTGATTGTTGCAGTCCTCATTGCAGTAAAATTGTCTCGATGCGTCACCGTTGTTGGCTTCCATATGATCACCCATTTAGGCAGGATCCAGACGCGTTTGATGGGACTGTTGAAACAGGTGTGGCACCCAGGCGATGGACAGGGGAAGAAATTTTGGAAGTGTTGAATGAATACGATTTTGGCCAGCTAAGCAATCATCCTGACATAGTGGCGTCAATTCCAGACAAGCCCGAAAGGTATAAGTTTTGGACACACAAGAGCATATTCTGGGAACTCTCCTACTGGCCCAGGTTGCCTATCAGACATTACCTAGATGTCATGCACATAGAGAAGAATGTGTGTGAAAGTGTGGTGGGCACAGTTCTTAACTTGGAGGGGAAAACAAAAGACATCCCTAAGGCACGCATTGATCTTAAAGCAATGGGTGTGCGGAAACATTTGTGGTTAAGAGATGGTAAGAGAAAAATGCCGCAAGCTCCGTACACCGTAAAGCCGAAGCATAAGCATGAAATTTTTCGGTGGCTGAGTAATGTCAGGTATATATTCTTATGGCTATGTAGGAATTTGTCCTTAAATTTTTAGCGGAGTATATATGGTTATATGCGAGAAATATAATTGATCCATATATATGGCTTTATCTATATATATGCAGGTATCCTTATGGCTATGCAGGAAATATAAGCAGGTGTGTTAACTTCCGGGACAATAAGATGTACGGATTAAAGAGTCATGACTGCCATGTACTGCTTCAACGCCTTTTCCCTATTTTCATTCGAGGGTACATGCCCAAAGAGGTGGTGGAGCCGTTGGTGGCCTTGTCAAGATTCTTTCAGAAGTTATGCACCAGGGAAGTTAAAAAAGCAGACCTCAGGGAGATGCAAGATGACATCATTTTTATCATGTGCAAGCTTGAGAGGATATTTCCCCCAAATTTTTTCGACATAATGCCGCACCTGATGATCCATCTTCCTGAACAATTGTTGCTTACCGGTCCCGTACACTACACTTGGATGTATCCCATGGAAAGGTACAAATGATTCATAAATTTGGTTTGCCTATGTTTTTATATATAAATTCTTGTGGTTAAGTAAGTTAACATGCACTTGTTAACTTGTAGACAATTGGGAGCCTACAAGGACTATGTGAAGAATAAATATGCACCTGAAGGGTGTATCGCTAAAGCATATGTTGCGCACGAGTGTGTAACGTACACCAAAGTGTACTTGGAAAATGTAGAGGACCCCCAACAACAGATGCCGATAGATGAACCCCAGTTCAACCTTTCTATCATCTCCAGTGACGTGGTAGTACAGGGAAGCTTGCCAAAGTCGTACAAGTTGGATGGAAATGAGGTAGCCATTGCCCACTGGTCGGTACTGATTAACTGTCAAGAAGTACAATATTGGAAAAACTATCATCTTCACTGCCCTGCTATTGCCGGAAATGTTGATTACCACAACAAGACGTTTGCAAACTACTTTGGTCAATGGGTAAGTATATGTGTATATGTATATTTTTATATATATCTTTATATAGCATGTATGTATGTACGTGGTTTTGTGGTTTCAAGATGACATAATTTCTTCTGTACGTATTAATATATGGACGTTTTCAGATGAACCATGTAGCAGATGATGGTTGCCCAGAGTGGTCAAATGAATTGAGGGTCTTGGCGATGAAACCGATTGCTTCAAAAGTTTACTCGATGTGTCAGGTCAATGGCGTGAAATTTATATGTGAAAATCGAGACGACCGACTGAAAACACAGAATTGTGGGGTGATGGTCCATGGTGGGCAGGATGGCGTTGACTATTACGGTGTCCTTCATTCAGTTGTTGAACTAATTTATGGGAACCGCATGAAAGTGCACTTGTTCAAGTGTAGATGGTTTGATACTAGCCCGGAGAACACAAGGACCGATCAGTACGGAACATTTTCGGTGAATACTGCTACTACCTGGTATGAAGATGACCCTTTCGTTCTTGCCTCATCATTAAAACAAGTGTTTTACCTGGACGATCTTCTTAACAAAGTCCCGTGGAAGGTGGTTAACCATGTTGCTCATAGAAACATATACAGTGCTGCCACACTTGGTGATACCGCAGATGATGAGGAAGTTACTGCATACCAAGAGCCGAACGCTTTTGACATTCCGGAATCATCTACGATTCGCCTTAATAATGTGAGACCTGGGAGTGTGGTTCGAATTACTGGAGCAGAACTTCTCGATGTTAATCCATATGAAGTTGACGCTGATTCAGATGACGAGGAGAGGCACATATTGCCAGAGGTTACCTATGAAACCGATTCAGACTCAAGTGATGACGATGATTACGATTCTCATCCTTAGTACGTTAATGATGTAGTCGGAAAATGTAGTCGAAATTGTAGACGGAAATTGTAGTTGTTAATCGTACGTAGACGGAAATTGATAATCGAAATTGTAGTCGGAAAATGTAGCCGGAAATCGTACGTATACAGAAATCGTAGACGGAAAATGTAGTCGTTAATCGTACGTATACAGAAATCGTAGTCGTTAATCGTACGTATACGGAAATCATTAATCTAAATTGTAGTCGGAAAATGTAGTCGTTAATCGTACGTATACGGAAATTGATAATCGAAATTGTAGTCGAAAAATGTAGCCGGAAATCGTACGCGGAAAATATTGTCGGATATTCTTCGGGAAATAATGACATTACCAACGAGTTATAAGCAACTCGTTGGTAATGACATTACCCACGAGTTAACTCATCGTTGGTAATGTCATTACCAACGAGTTGAAGTCGTTGGTAATGACATTACCAACGAGTTATAAGAAACTCGCCGGGAATGTTTTCTGGATAGATGCATGATAGCCCGAGCCTTTCTTTTCTCCTCCTCTCCCTCTCCTCTCCCTCTCCTCCTCCCAAATCGGTCCGGTGAGTTCACCTCCTCCTCCTCCTCTCCCACTCCTCCTCCTTATCCTCTACTCCTCCTCTCCCTCTCCTCCTCTCCACCGATCCCCTCTCCTCTCCTCCTCCGAAAATCTCCTCCTCCCCTCCTCCCCTCCTCTCCTCCCCTCACCATTGTAGTCGATCGGCAAAGCATTGTAGGTGGAAATCCATGGCAGGTCTGATCCTCTCTCTCTCCCTCTCTCTCTCTCTCAATTTTTAATTATTTTTTTGCATGTGTATGTGTATGTGTATGTGTATGTGTATGTGTATGTGTATGTGTAAATTAATTAGGGTGCTAAGTTGGAAATTAGGGTGATAAGTTCTAAATTTATATGCAATGTATATATATGTGATGTATATATATATTTAGGTATGTGAAAATGAAGTGATGTATATATATATATGTGAAAATTATGTATAAATGTGGTTTGGATGAATGTGTGATGTATATATATGTGGAAATTAAACCTAATTAAGATGCATGATATATATATGTGTGATAAATGTGGAAAATTAATTAGGGTTTGTGATTTGGATGAATATATGATGGATAAATTTAATTAAGATGCATGATGTATATATATATACACATCGAATATGTATAGTTCTTAATTTAGGTGATATAGTTGTTAATTAATCGTATAAATGAAGGTGGAAATCGGGATCGGAACGGTTTAGAACCGGAACTGTTTGTAACTGGAACCGTTATGTTACAAACGGTTCCGGTTCCAAACAGTTCCGGTTTCAAACGGTTCCGGTTCCAAACAGTTCCGGTTTCAAACGGTTCCGGTTCCAAACCGTTCCGATTCCGATTTGGTATAGAACCGAAACGGTTTGGAACCGGAACGGTTTGGAACCAGAACTGTTTGTAACTGGAACCGTTATGGTACAAACGGTTCCGGTTCCAAACAGTTCCGGTTTCAAACGGTTCTGGTTCCAAACCGTTCCGGTTCCAATTTCCTATAGAACCGAAACGGTTTGGAACCGGAACTGTTTGTAACTGGAACCGTTATGTTACAAACGGTTCCGGTTCCAAACAGTTCCGGTTTCAAACGGTTCCGGTTCCAAACCGTTTCGGTTAATTACCGAATCCATGACTATTACGATGTCCAGGAGGTTTTGCGGCTAATTGGCTTCGGAGAGGTTCCCGAAATAGTGGAGGGAACAGTAGTCAAGCTTCCTCCTCGCCCGCAGTTAGCAACACGCCCAGTGGGCCAATGATGAGTGCTCGCACGAGAGCCTTGCTAGAGGCGCGAGCTGAGGAGGAAGCTGCACGATCAAGAGCCGTGCAACCGGAAGTTGAGCCTCGAGCCTCAGTCTCTAGACTCTCAATCAGCAGACGTCCCTCCGGTGGCAGAGCCTCAGACAAGCGACAGTCAACGGGGGCATCAGAAACTCCCTCAATCCGAATGCCCCATATTCGGATGGTGCCTACTCCCATTTCACGGGAATCATCTGAGATACATAGTGGTGCTGGCGCCTCATCGTCCAGGCCTCGTCTATCTCCGCCGTCCGGTCTCTTCCTACCCGACGAGATTCCTGTCATCCCTGAATTCGATGATAGGGGGATGCCTGTTTATATTGAAGGACGGCCGGAGTTCCTGAGCGTGGAGGAAGCGTATAACTTCCTCCCGTTCGACCCCGTGTATCTTTGGAGTGTGAGGTGCACCAACCAACAAACGGACGATGCAGGTAAATTTTATTTAACATCAAATTGATTACTTAATTATTACTTAAGACTTGCGATAGGTTCAATTAATGATATCAATTTGTTGACATTGTATTATTAGGCAATTTCGTTAATGGGACTGGAAAACGGAAAGGGGCTAGAGGCACCTGCACCGGGAAGAGACTTGAGCAGGCCACCGGCGGAAGGAAAACGCCCATAAGGGCCAATGAAGATGGCGAGGTGATCGAGGCATTCGACACCACGCGCAAATATGTCAGCATGGCCAGTGCGATCGTGCGGGACAAGGTCCCAATGCTTTGGCCAGATTGGGAATCTGTGCCTATCTACGTGAAGATGCAAGTGCATAATGCACTCAGTGTGAGTAAAATCGTATTTTCATTACGTAAATTTTACATTTATTAATTAAGTCTGAATAAATATATAATTTTACCTTTTATATATTCATATTGCAGGTGTGGTTTGACGTGGATGAAGTTCTTATTCACACGTGGGTAGAGCGTCAACTACATATGAGGTGATGTGCTTCGACTTATTTGAATATATATCGAGACTTTACCGGCGATTTTTTGGCAAAAATCGCCGCCGGCAATGAGTCAATATGTGGTAGTGTTATTTAGGATTATTTATAATGTTTATAACTGATTAGATCAAATTTACAACTTTGAGAACAAGTGGTTCAAAAGTTGTAATTAAGTCTCTAAATAAAGTAATTATCTCAAATACAACTAAATAATCCAAAAGATAACTCATATTACCACAATGACCATCAAATTTGTTCCCAAGTGATAAAATAAAATTACAATACCCCTTGGGTACTTAAAAATGATCCCTCCTCAAATATATATACTAATGTCAAACCAGATTTCTTTTATTTAATTGTAGTGTATTTTAGACTTCATTTTTTTTTCCGTTGAGGTCTATTTTTAGGGTATATATATTTGCTTTACAAAATTAGGGTTTTTGACATTTATTTAAGAGAGTTAGTTATGCAAGTTTAATTGTGATTAGTTGTTTTAGATTGATTTTAAGTTGGACAGATTTTTTATGTAATAAATTTTTTAGTTTTCAAATACATTTTGATTGAATTATATTTGATTATCTACACATTTTGATGTATTATTATATGATTATAAAATTCTGCTACTTTATTAAATATTATGAATATATTTTGAAATGCTAGAGCCAAAAAAAAATCACCTAGGCCCCTAAATTTCCAGGGCCGGCCCCACTGATGGCCCTATTAAGCTCCCTAACATTACTCGTTTGAAGAACTCGATCAGTAGCTTTGCACCATGGCTTTACAAGAACTCCAGTTCATAACATCCGAGCTAGACGAGGATGCTGAGTATCTATCCTGCCACAGATCATCATCTAGTATCTTCTCGAGCTCGCTTGGACTGCAAGGAACCGTTAGGGCACCGTCATGATCAAATCCGTACTCCTCCGCCGCTTGCTCCAGTAGCTTCAAGAAAGTTGGGTGCGTCAGATAACTCAATGGCACCACAAATCTCTTGGGTTTGTTCCCGTCCTCTGCTATCACGGCAAAGTGACCTTCCTTAACGTCCTTAGGCACAGAGGAATACTCGTCGTCGTCGAAACTCGAACTGGATTTGCGGCTCAACGATAGGCTCCGTTGCAGCTTTTCTACTACAACCTTGAGCTTCACAATGCTGTTCTTCTTGATACCACTTCTAGACCTGGCCATACTAACTCAAATCTAGCTTTTTCTCTCTGTATTGCTTTACAACTTTGATGCTAGCTCGCTCTTAATCTTTTGCATTGAGTGCTCGCTTTATATAGTGCTAAGTAAACGAGTAGTGTGGACATGCCAGTCAGGGATGACAAGATTGAACAAAAGCTTTCTGTTTACATGAAGACAACAGTAAAGAGAGACGACAACATATGGCTGACCCCTCTGGAGTTAAACTAGAGAGACCAGCCCATGTGAGCTAAACGACTTGTAGCTTACAACTTACCTTGAGCAGTCCCATTAACTGGTCATGTCACACCAAACTGACTCCAAAGGCGCCATTACCGGTACTGGTATAGTCAGACACTACAGTAGAGTACAGTGCTACTGTACTCTCCCGTGCTAAAGCGCCCTTGTGGTTGAAGACTTTACAAGGGTTTAGAGGACGGACCAATTAGGGTTTGTGACGAGCAAAGCTATACGCAAATCATAATCAGCTAGCTGTTCTATCATGCTTCCCTGGCTTTATGTCTGGATGTAATTCTCTCTGATGCTCACCCTGCAGGTGCTATTCTCTGTAAGTTCCACTATAAAGGCATTGTGTAAAACGTTGACATCGAGTTATTTTGGTCTCTTAAATCGTATCAGAATTCAGATGGTCTCAGAATTATATATAGTTTCGATTCAAGCGTGTCCTGCATTAATACTTACTTCTTTTGCTCGTGTTCGGTCTTTTCAAAATCATGTTTATGTATCTTGCAAACAACAAACAGCTCCTGTATTAATATGTATAATAGTAGATTTGTGGATGCAAGGCTTTCTTTTATCTTTTTGTCCTTGCCAGTCTCTACTCCTAGAACTTTCGACGAACTTTCGAGATATTGCAATAAACCTCGTGTACATATATATAATTATGGAAGTACTTACTAGAACATGCCCCAGCTGAAAAATACATTTCATGATCATTTCGACCAATGGTTGAGGATGGAAGTTACTAGTTGCACACCAGATGGAGGGAGTGGAGGCGTGGAGCTTGTAATTAGCAGCTTAAGAGCTTAATTAGGTACGTATCTGTAGTCTGTAGATCTTGTTTGCTAGAACTGCAGTTATCCTCTGATATAAAATTAATTGATTGATCATCCGGGATCCAGATCCATGCCTCTATCGATTAACATGAGGTAGTAACATCAATGTATTTATCCAGATTCGTGCCTAGAGGCCATTTTTCTGGTAGTGATTCTAGCTAGTGGCAGAGTCAGGATAAATTTTTCACCAGGGCTAGTTATAACCTAAGAATTGTGGTGTTGTATAGTCCTGGCCCACACAATAATTCATCTATTTCACAATAATGACATTATTCTAATTTGTAATTGTATGTTATTCCTTCTTACAAAAAGGTATAAATTCACTAAATTTCCAATTTTGAACTTAAAAAGACTCAAAAGGTGTAGAGCAACATCGAAATCAAAACCAAAAATAAAGAGTTTAGACAAGCATTAAATTCTTGAGTTTACGAAAAACTCAAACAATTTTGTTGATAAAGAATGAATGGGGTTATAGCTTTGAGAAGACATTATCGAGAAGACCGAGTTGTGTCACAAAGAGCCAAGGTGCGGATTAATGGGAGAGGAAAAAATCTTATTTGAAATATATCTATTTTTTTCTTTCTATCTAAGTTTTTTTTTTCAATATAAATTACATAATAGATTACTTGTGCAATTTTTTTTGGCTAAATTGGAATTAATGGTGTGTTTAGATGAGGTATTTTCAATTCTTAAAGAAGTTTACAAATGATGGAAATTATAATTCCTTGATTTTAAATGTCATTATTTACGAATTCTAGTGTTTGGATTTACTCATAAAGAGATTTAAAATGATAAAGGAATTCAAACTTTTATTTCACTACCAGAAAACAGCACTTATACGATGAAACATTTTCGTCCTCTAAGTGAAATTTTTCGTCGCTTAAGCACTTAGGCGACAAAAATTTCGTCGCTTAAAGTTCGTCACCTAAGTGTCGTAGCCCATGGTTTTAGGTGACGAAACATAAAAGTGTCGTCATCTAAGTGACATTTTAGGCCACGAAACATAAAAGTGTTGTCGCCTAAGTGACATTTTAGGTGACGAAATCATATTCGTCGTCTAAAGTCCCAGACTACGAAAATATACTGAATTAGCCGACGAAAATTTTCATAGTATAATTTTATGTAGGACGACAAAATAGTTCTGTCGTCTTAGGGTTCCATTTAGACGACAAAAATATGTCCACGTCTTAGAGTCACACGTAGACGACAAAAATTTGTCGTCATCTAAGAGTTACAGCTAGACGACGAACATTTTTCGTCGTGTAAGACGAAAAGTTTAGACGACAAAATTTGTTGATTTCGTTATCTAAGTGTCCAAACCAGGCGACAAATATTTCATTCGTCACCTAAGTTGTGGAATTAACTTAAACAACAAAATCGCTAGATTTTGTCATCTAAATTGTGTATTTTATTTTATTTTTAATTATTTTCATAAATATAAATATAAATTGAATTAAAATTAAATATTAAATTATAAAAAATAGGAATTGAACCCAAATTTTATATATTAAATTAAAAATAGTGCCGATCCAAATGTCCGTACACTACATAGAAATTACACTAAACAAAAATATCAACATTGGCGGGAGTTTAGACCCCGCCGAGTCCTTTGGTGCACAGATCGTTGTCATCGAGTCGGGACTGCCATTGCAGAACACTCGGCCCACAAACATCTGCTAGAACATTGAGAAAATCGAGTAACTTATCCAGCTTCTCCTGTAACGCAACAGTCTGTGCAGTTGCTGCTTGAACCTGCTTCTCGGCTGCCCGAGCACGCTCCTCGACCGCTGCATTACTCGATCGCCACATCGCCGAAACCTGACTCAGATCTCGATGGACATCTCGTCCGAGGCCTCGAACCTTCTTCTCAGGTCGCCGGCCAAAAATTGTATCAGCAATAGTGATCTCAATCTCTAAGGGAAGCAGAGGCAACTCTTCCCGTGTCAACCCCGGGCTCTTCTGCATGTGCGCATCTACCTCGGCGACCATTTGTTGCACTCTTGCCTGAAATAGATATCATGAACAACATGTGAACATCGATTTCTATAAATAAATAATTGACATAATTTCCCCTAAAAATGTAGGAAACCAAAAACCTCTACGGAAGAAAACATTTCGAATAACATCTCAATTTCCAAAATAATATACCGTGGGCACTGATTCTCATCCAGATTTCTCAACATCATAATCATTTTTAATATAGCCAACTATACCAAATCCATAGAGTACAACCTAATCAAATGTCCTAATCATAATTCAATTACTTCAAACCAACAATAATATTCAACTCATTCAATTTTGGAATAAGTGTTACTTACAACATTTTGAGTCCTGACATCTTCTTCTTGCTCGGGCCTATTGTAAGCATCCACGGAGGTAGAGAGATGCAGGTGCTTCGAACCCTTATCTTTGTGAGCCTTTGCAAAGTAGGAAATCTTTGTGGAGCCCGAACCATGGTGACAATCCTTCATCGCCCGATTGGCTGTGTTCGCCCTCGACTTTATCTGTTTCACAACCAGGGAAATTACTAAGATAACTTATAAAAGTATTATATGATTAACAAATCAGAAGTAAAGAAATATAAACCACAAATTTGTCCGACTCAAAGTGGTTGATCAACCAATTTCACTCGGGTCTCCTTTCGTCCTAAAACTCCTCTGGGGCAGCGGTATATTTCTTATAGTACTTATGCAGCTGGTACTTCCATCTTTTATAAACGTCTGTGGCCGACTTCTTTACGGATTCTAACATCTCTGTAGTTTGGTCCAAGGCGAAGTGTACCTAATAAAAAAAGATTAAATTTACTGATAAACCCTGTAATTTAAAATTATTTATAAAATAAATTAAATTAAATAGCTCATATTAATTACCGAGAGTTCACAGACAACTCTGAGCCTCTCAGCTTCCTCCAACAGCTCCCAAATAAGGGCTATCATACGTATCTTACTTCGTACTATATTCTCGATCTGAGTCGAAGTCAAGCTGGCGAGCTCTTTCGACGAAGGGACTTTCACAATTGTATGCCACGTCGATCCAATTTCCCAGCCTCTTGGTTGTCTCGATTTTTCTTCCATTAGCAACTCCCCTAGTATGTTTGGGGTTCGAGGCTGAGGGGTCCCTACTTGTTGCTTTGCGTCGGACGCTAAAGAAACAATAGTTGGCAAAAGACTGAGGTTGTTGTATGGGTGGCCCAGAGTCGGAAGAAAGATTTGCTTGCTCGTCCTCTACACCCAACTAGTCATTCGGTCCACCCAGAATGGTTAATAACCGTCGACCCGGCCCATGAGCCGTAACGGTTTCCTCTGACCGTTGAGCCCCCTAACCCAACTGTTGAAATGACGATTCCAATGTGGCCCTCCACTCCTGTTTAGTTTGCCTCTTCTTTCTGCCAGGCATCTTGAGTACTTATTCGACAACCACACATCAACCATTTGGCCCAAGATAGCAAAACCATTCCTAATTAACCAACCTTGATATCAACTAAACACAACAACTAACCACATCTCTCCCCAACAACTAAATGCAACACCACAAATATAATGACAATCAATCACTTTCTCATACCAATTCGATACAACATATACGAATCAATCCTAAAACAGTAAACAACATCATAATCGGAAAGCATCATACAAATCATCCAATTCATCATTCCTATATTTCTATTCGATTGCGTACTTTATTTCGAAACATCATTCCTAAACATCAATAATTCATCATCAACATCCATCAATATCCATCAATCATAACAAGGGGAGAGAGAGAGAGAGAGAGAGAGAGAGAGAGAGAGAGAGGGCAAAGACAAGGCAATGGAAGATAGTAGGGCTGTGAGAGGAAGCGGCGGCAGGGTTTTTTTTTTTAGGGAGGAGGCGGCAGGGTGAGGGAATATAGGGTTTATGAGGTGGCAGCAGGGGGGTTATATGGAGGAGGCGGCGGAAAGAGGCCGGAGAGATTGGGGGGTGACGATTTTGAACGGGAGAAATTTTTTTGGGTTAAGAAAATTAGGGATTTTTGTGAAGAAAATCGAATTCGATCGATATGATATACTCACTTAGGCGATGAAACTTAAAGTTTCGTCGTCTAAGTACACTTAGGCGACGAATCTTAAATATTTTGTCGTCTAAGTTGTTTTATGAAATTTCCTAAAAAATTGGCGGAGAATATGAACCGCCAAATTTTTTGGGGTTAGACAACGAAACAAATATATATATTCATTGTCCAAGTGTTCCACTTAGGCAACGAAATGATTCATTTTCATCACTTACGTGGAACACTTAGGCAATGAAACTTGTACAATCTTGTATTCTAAATGCAAACTAAAAACAAATTTAAATATAAAAAACTAAATTTTAAGGATTTGTCGTTAAATCCACGGAAGGAGGTTGTACGACATGAGAATAACTGGCCAAGTGCTGACGGCAAATCTATTATTACCCTGAGGATTGAATCCATATGTAGAAAGTCCGAGTCTAACATTTCGAACCTCTGCTACAAAGTCTTGAAATTCTCTGTTGAAATGTTAAAAAGCTTCCCTATCTGCCACATGTCTGAGAATATCGTCATCTATTCTCAGTTTCGCATATCATCTCATCGCCTCTGCTGTTTATAAAGATATGTACAGATGCTGCAGTCCTCTGAGAATCAATGGAAATAGTGAAGCACCTTCACAGGAATTTGCTTCTTCAAACTCCTCATATTCCCCTGGTTCAAATATATGCACTAGTTGCATATAGGACAGTAGTCCAAATGTGCATATATACTCTTTGTAAACAGCAAACATGAATTTTCTTATACTTTAGGTCGAGGCTGCTCAAGAACTTTCTAACTGTATAATGGGTTTCCAGAAGTTTGTGATGATCAGGAAGCAACTTACATATATGCTCCTGCATTTCCTCAAAAGCACGGTTTGAAATTTTGTTCTTCACTTTTTCTGAATTTCCTCTATTATATATCGCAACACATTCTCTAAACATCCAGAGTACACTGGGGCCTGGGTTTCAAGTAACATCTTGTTGTACTTATCCATCTCAGTAGTGTCAGTGGCCAAGGCAGCGGGGACAGTGTCATAATGAGTAGTATTGTAACCTCTATCATCGGGTTGGTGTCCACTATGACTAAATTCTGAAAAAGCATCATGGACCAAATTCACAGTGGGGTTCCAAGAAAGGGCGCCACTACCGCTGGATGAGGCACCCTAATAATTATACCCTGATCTGAAGTCGACTACTTCACCGTGCTCACTCCGATCCAAAAGGTGTAACTCCACATCATATCGTGGCCATACAGGTGTTGAGACATAATATTAATCTCCAAAAACTTATGGTTAAGACATTTTATGCACGGACACCTATAACGCTTCTTTCCCTAACCATGTTCCAGTGCAAACAACATAAACTCTCTGATTCTGTCCATATACTTCTCATCACTTCTATTCGACAAATGTATCTAACTTTTGTCCATATTTCTACGTAAGTTAATAATTATCATACTATATAATATAATATGTCAACCAATAATTAATTAATCTAGTATACTATACTATATTATTAAATTACGTAACACAATTAAGTTAATATGCTATAATCAATCTTATACTATAATTAATCTAGCTAATATTATATTATATTATTAATTTATTACAAATGCATTTACATATTATATATATATAATTTTTCAACTAATTATTCTAACATATATTAAACAACTAGCTTAACAATTTATTTAACATAATGCAATTAATTAAGTTTAACTAGCTAGCTTAAATCATTAGCTTAACAATTAAAGAACCAATTAGCTTAATTTAATATTTTAACTGATTAATCAAATTAAACATGCTAACTAACTAATTAGCTTACAATTAGATTAACAATACAATAAAATAAGTAATTAAGCTAAGGTTGCAGAAAATTATATATTCGCCGAAATATTTCACCGAAAAAATTCTATCACCGTACGTACGTAATTAAATTCAAAAAAATTAATCGAGAGAAACAAGTTAATACCGTCACTGATAAAGAGATAAGTGGGTAAACTAGAATTTCAGGGGTTGAATAATCGATGATTTGATTTGTGGTCGGCTGAAGGTGGGTGTTGAGTGAGAGAGATCGAGAGAGAGAAGTTGAGAGAGGAGATAAATGTCCGATATGGAAAAGGAATCTGATATAAATAATTGAGTTTTCTTAGACAAAGAAATAATTCGTCGTCTAAGTATAAAGTTTCGTCGTCTAGGTTGTTAACTTTAAGACGAAGAATTGCATAATTCGTGGTTTAAGTGACCCTTTAGATGACGAAAATTATTTCGTCGTCTAAGTATGTCAAACTTAGACGACGAAATATATTATATGTCGTCTTAATGTAAAGCTTAGAGAACGAAACATGATATTATCGTCTAAGTACACACTTAGACGATGAATTACATAATTCGTCGTCTAAGGTATTTCTTAGACGACGAATATCTTATTTCATCGTCTAAGTCCAACTTAGATGACGAAAAATACTTTTGGGAGACTAAAAAAAATTCTGTCGTCTATGTCACACTTAGGTGACGAAACTTTTAAGGTTTCATCGCCTAAGTGAGTTTTTCTAGTAGTGTTTGTAATTCGAAGGAAATTGAACAAGGGAAATGAGAGCTTGAATTCCTCCAAATTTTAAAAAACAGAATTTGCAAAATTCTCAAGAATCTTATCCAAACTGAAGAATTTAAGAGAAATATTTATAAATTATTGGAATTCGTTTAAATTCCCTCAATATTTCCTCCATCCAAACACACCATAAGCGTTTGGAAAATTTGGTGAATTGGTTAGAATTCGAATGGCTGCTGTATAATTTTTCTTTTTACTTAACAATAGTATTTTTTTTTTAACTCTAAATTCTCACCAGGCCCTCTAGTGAGCTTTTGAATAGCTCCGCCCTAATTCTAGCTAATGCATGTATTTATAAATCAGATTAATTACAAAAGTCATTCCTTACTATGAGGCGACTTTCAATTTCATACCCATGCATAAGATATTTACATTTTTATACCCAATTTGTATTCTTTTATCACCTCCGTACCTAAACAATCTGCAGGGACATTTTCGTCCATTCAACCATCAATTACACATTTAAACATGAAAAATAACAATGCCTGCATTGCAGTGGATCGAAACACTAACCTCTTTGATGCTAAAGTGGGAACTAACCGCTGAACCAACCACTGGGCCACAAGCTCCACGTGGGACATGGTGGGTTTTAGAAAAATTTATCATTCAGATCCAAATAGCATAATATTGATTACTTCTATATTAATGAATAACAATATATTTGTATGTAATGATTGATACATAAAATTAAACAGTATAGAAGTAACATTATATTCTTTATAATGATTATATACGAATATAGTGTTATTCATTAATATGGAAGTAATCAGTATTATATTATTTGGTTTTGAAGGGATAAATTTATTTAAAACCCATCATCTACAATGTGGAGCTTGTGGCCACTGGTTGGTTCAGTGGTTAGTTCAAAGGAATGCAAAATCGAAATTATCGGCGATATTTCGCCGATATTTCGGTTTTTTGAACTTACCTGAAAAATTCGTGAATATATCTCCAAATTTTCCGAAATTTTCCGAAACTTTCCGATATTTCCGATATATCCCCGATATTTCCGATATTTTCCGATATTTTCCGATATTTACCGAATTTTTTGAAATTTTCAGTAATTTTTTTAATTTAACAAAATTAAAAACTTGTCAAAATTTTGCAATGCCTTATCCTTCATATATCATGCCTTATGGTCTTCCAACAAGTGATAACTCATCGTTACAATCACAAAAAAATGTCTCAAATGATGATAGCAATGAAGAAAGTCGAGCAATGCCTGGTTCATACTACGAGCTCCAAAATCTTCAAAGACTGCCCCCTGACCCATATGGTTGGCATGTAAGTCAATACGTGCAGAATTATATGGGAGAGCAATCATTTAATGAGTACTCTTCACAATACACACATGATTCTGCACAGAGAGATGAGGAAAATAGTGTGAATTTCGAACCTCATAGGTCCTCTATGTGGTTTTGAAGTATTTATATATTTGATTTTATAATGTGTGATGTGTAACATATTGTACAAAAATGTGATGGTCTAGCCTCCCATTAAAGTTTAGCCATAAAAAAAATAAAAATAGAACTATTAAATTATATTTTAATAGTTATCAGCACTTAACACATACTAATTCATATAGTAATATAGCAAATTCATATGTTTTGATGTTTGATCAATATTTTCTTTTTACATAAGGTAGGTAATTGATCATATAACAACCTCCAAAAGTTTCATCACAAATTTCCATATATTTTTATTAGTTTCCGTCATTTCCGTTAGAATTTTCAGTGGATCGATATTTCGTCGATATTTCCGTCGATATATCCAAATTTTGGACTGTCGATATATTCTCGATACCCGATATTTTACTCCTTGGTTAGTTCCCACTTTAGCATCAAAGAGGTTGGTGTTTCGATCCACTACAATGCAGTGTTAATTTTTATTTTATATGTATAACTAATGGTTGATTGGACAAAAATGTCCTTGCAGATTGTACCACGTCTGCACTTCATAGGAGTCTTTAACAGCAACAGCAAGGGAGGTGATAACGAAAAATAAGTTGGGGTATGAAAATACAAATATATGATACATGGATATCAAATTGAAATTCATCCTATATTTGGGGTGTCTTTTGTAATCAATACTTTATACTTTAGAATTTTACTCCAACTATGAAAGAATATTATATCTTCTATATCCTTTTGCAATTAAATCTTTTATAATCCAGGTTGGTGTCTTTTGAAGAATATTTACCTTATTATTATGTATGTTTTTAGTTATAATACAATATGTAGAGAAAAAAAGATAATCATATTTAGTGATGTATTAAGATTCTTACCAATAAGGGTGGGACATGATAACCGGGAAAACCCAAGCCGCGGCAAAAAAAACTGAAGTTGATACAAACCGAACCGAAAAAAACTAAATATTTGGTTTAGTTTCGGTTTTTTATTTATAGGAATCAAACCGATCCGAAAAACTAAAGTACGCAAAAACTGACATCATTTTGGGTATTTTGTAATATATTATATAAATATATGCAAAATAAAAACCTTAAACTCCTAAAATCCTAATATATTTATGCACAATCCTTGTCAAATTCTCTCATCAAGACGAATCAAAATGTTAGGCGACTCAAAAAATAGTGTTTTATAGAGAACTTTTTATTTAGTTTTTTAAAAAGTTGGTTTTTATACACTATGTAAAAAACTGAAAGAAACCAAAAAAATTTGGACAAAAAAAACCGAATCAAACCAAACTAAATAGTCACGTTTTTTCTTTTACAAAATGAAAAACTAAACTGAAAGAAATATTATGGTTTGATTTTAGTTTTTACCAAAAACTGAACCAAACTGCCCAAATCTCACCCCTACTTACCATATGTAACTCCATGTACTCTCATATACAAAGGAGTTTCTTATTCTCAATGAAAAATTAATTAGCACTACCAGAAAAATACTTTAGCCGACGAAATAAATCAAAGAGAGTTTTGGGATGACATCACATCTCTTCTTTCTTCACCGCATCTTTCTTGAATGTGGGAATTTGGAACAAAGAGAGCTCTTAAATAAACTAAAAGCGTTCACTGTTAACAAACAAAGTTCATAAAAACATCAATTAACAAAGAAAGAGAGTTCACAAATCGATTGAACAAAGAGAATTCATAAAAAGTATCGGTTAACGAACAAAGAGCATGTTCCAAGAATGACACCCTACTCCCTAATCTAAAAGAGAAGTGGAATAACATGTGATTTTCCAACTTCAAGCATGTTGCATCAATCAACTAAGAGATGCTTAAACTAAGATCCATGCTCCAATTATGCAGGGTGTAATTGAAGAGCAAGATTTGATTGAAAAAATCATCTACACCTTCCATCGTTGTAGCAACCATAGTATTGAAACAATGTAGATTGTAATTCGATGCTCAATGAATCACGACATTCAATTAGCTCATTAACCTTATGATAATAAAGAAAATCTTCTGGTCATAAATAATCATAATTCAAGGCAAGATGGAACCAAGCGAGTTTACAATACGAATTATGAAAACATACCAAAAAGATGGACGCAAGAAGCGAAACCCTTAAGATAAGAAAATTTTGGGGAGACGTTTTTTGTCTCTACGACCGCCCAACACAAGGAAGGATGCCACAAGGTAGCGCATGAAGGCTATGATGGCCATGATAGAGGAAGCGCCAGTTATAGAGGCCATAGTGACCAAGAAAGCCATAGACACTGAGGTACAAATGCCAAAATAAGCAAGGATAATATGCATGATGTTTCTCTATTCAAATGAGTTGTTTATTCTCAAGATGTTTGAGAAGATAGATTTTGGAGGGCTTGGGTTAACTGGTATTGGATACCATTAATAGCCAAAAAATGTGAGAAATCTATGGATTGCCAAGAACATCATCGCCTCCTTCGAACCACCCAATCCGAATCTACTTGATCCTAGAACACATCGATCAGTTTTCCGAACTCTCTTCTGTGTACTATTGTACCAATTATTTGACCTAGCTACAAGTCTCGAAAAATTATGAAATTTTTTAGAAGTGTTCATATACGTGTCTAACGCATGTCTACAAAATTTTGTTACATTCTGACCCACTAATAAATCTTCAAAAAATTGAAAAGCAAGTATGCTCATATTCTACACATTTTAAGAATCAAATAAACAATGAAACAAAAGATGAAGATAGAGCTAATGCGAATCTCAACATAGCATACTTTAAAATTGGCAAAGACTCGGTTAATGAGACATCAGACTTTGAGTAGAGTTTTATGTTTTTCATGAAAAATGACGTCTGTGCCTATGTATTATTTTGACAATGGTGGTCAATTATTTTAGATTAGTAAACTTTGGTGTATCACGTTAACATTATTGATAAAGGAATTATCTTGGCTTATTAATAATAGGCTTATCTATATTTTTTGTATCACATATATGTTTTGTGGTTGCTACAAATCTATCGTCTACTAGGGCTCATCTTAGTAACGTATGATGTCTTGAACAAGAGATTTTTAATAATAGGTATTTGAGAGGACCTTTTTTCCACTTACATTGACTATCCTTGCCTGGTCATGAGTGAAAGAAGCTATCCAAACGATTATATATAACCTAGTAAATTAGCAAATTCGTCCATGTGTCAATTGGGATAGCAAAGAGTGCTTGGATCCTCGAAAAACATCACAAAACAAAAAAATCGCAGCATGTGTGAAAATTGAAATCTACACGCGGAGATCAACCAGATTCAATGGGTCGACATGTCAAAATTACCTCTAGGAACCATGGGTCGACGGGTCAAAATTACCCCTAGAAAACTAATTTTTTGAGTCGTTTTTTGATTCTCTCATATAAGAATTGTTCTTTGCAATTATGTTTCCTAAAGAACTTTGAGTGTCTCATTGATACGGAGAATTACACATACTATGCTATGCCAGAGACTACTTTTATCGACTTTGTGCCTTGTCGATCATGTTTCTCTATGATGGGAAAGGACATGGGTCTTCTAGCCATCTATGCTAATTATTTTCAAGTGAGAATGGACTAGAGTTCTTTTGCATTATATTTAGGTCCATAATTATGTTCTAATTATGTTTCTAACTTCATGCTTATTGGTTGTCTTCTTTGAATAAAGCATCGTTCTTATAACGTTTCCTGTTCATGCTAAGAAATTGGGAGTTGACACAGAAACGCTCTTAAAGATGAAAATTAATTACTTTTTGGAGAAGCTGAGCACATTTCCAAAGTCACAAGAGCATTTGGAGCAACTTTGGGAAAATGACGAAATAGCCTCATCGAAGGTCACCGGAAGTTGCCCGGAAATCACCATAATTCACCATGGCCGGCCGAACCACCCTTACCGGCACAAGCACATGGAGTCTACCCCAATGGAGGCCCAATCAACCTATTTGTGCATACGAATCTGATTTGGAGAGAAAGAGGAGAAGTTGGACCACATGATGTCACTTATTTATGACGTTAGCCTTACAAAGCCTAAATAAGTGGATCATGGTTTTCCTAATTCAAAGCTAACATTTAGATCTTCCATCTCATCATTTCTTATCATATAAGGGTGCAAATTAGCCTTCATATTCAGTCCAAATTCGATCTCTCCACTACCATCATACACACCACACTTTATTTTACTCATTTTTCCTAGTTTTGAGCTTTTTTCTCCCTAGTTTTCTCTCTAGTGTTCTTTGTTGAATTCTCTAGAGAAAACTAGATTCTCTTTCAATATTCCTCCCTTCCAACTATCTACAAATCCAAGAGACCAAGCCTTGCAAGCCTTGGCCGAACCTCTTCCATTCTCCCTCACCACCATCTATCACTTCCTCATCTCATCTTTGCCTCCAAGGTTTGGGTGATTCTCTAGAGCTTGAAGAACTGGGAAGTAATCCCTCTTTCCCTTGGCTTTTTTTAGTCCTAGAGGTTGCTTTTTCCTCCTCTACGAGCTTAAAGGCACTTTGGAGCAAATAAGGTGAATTTAGAAGCACAAGCTAGGGTGGACTTGAAGAAGCTTGGCTTGCTTTGGGGAGATTCTTTGGTTATTTCTTCATCCTATTTACTCTATTAATGTATTTAAACTTGATTTTAATTATGTATAGTAAATAGCCCCATTTGGGAGGCTAGGGTTAGAACTCTAGCAATTTGATGTAGACAAGTGATGATTTGACGTATGTATGGTTTATGTTTTAGCGTATATTGTGTGAAGCATGTGTTTGTGAATGGGTTTACTTTGTGTTTGTGGATGTTTATATGCTTGAACTTCATGTATGGTTTCATTTATGTATGTGTTGACCTTAGCTAAGTTAATATATGCATTAAGGAACAAAAGATGAGACCTTGGTTGAATTAGCTACTCACCTAGGCAAGATGAGCATGTAAACATGATTAGGGTCTATTCCGAGTGGGTTTACCTTAAGGCTCGACTTTCTTAGCACTAAGAAATGACTAGAGTCTCATTGAGTTTCAATAGACTTAAGGAGCTTTAGTCAAGCACACATTGAATCGAGAGGTTATTGTGGCTACTAGTTGGGTCTTTCAATTCGTAACTCAAAATGTGCGAATTGGGAGATTCACTTAGACTTTTTCTCGGGTTCTCCAAAAGAGGTTCGGGAAGGGAAACCTTCCACAAATATCACATGGTATGCTTGTTGACTTCACTCATGTGACATACGGTCAAGATGTAAGCCCGAAATAGCTTAGGTCTTGATCCTGGTTCACTAAATACTTCAAAGTTGGACTCAAGTCATCTAGAGTCTGAAATGGCCTAGGAGCTTGAGTTCAAAACTAAACGTAACCCAAAAGGTTACGATCTGGACATCTACTTGTGTGAAATGGACTATAGTTACAAACATAAATTGAGACATTGTTTGAACATCAAATGGTTAGTGGGGATTTTTCTAGCCAACCATTCTTTCTTATTGTGAATTTGTTTGCTATTTAATCTCTTTACATTAGTCTATAATTAATCAATCAACTCGTATAATCACTCACCGTAGTCTAATCATCCCCCGCAATGCTAGGTCTCCAAAGAACTTAATAGTGGGAGATACACATCCGCATTCATTTTAGTTTTAGTGTCATGATTAGTGTCTAGTTAATCTGTAATTTTGAGTGCTTTATCAAGTCAAGCTAAGGAGTTTAAGTAGTCAATCCTCGTGGGTTCGACACTCGACTTCCTTATAAATACTATAACTTGACCCCGTATACTTACGGGTAGAGAAATTCTTTACGCTTATGGGCTAGGGGTACAATTTTCTTTGAACAATTATCTCTAATGATTCCAGTAGAATCTGAATATTAGAGAACATTATGTGTTAGCCAAATAGGCTATGTATAATAAATATAAGAGATATAGAATCAAACTATGTCATGAAAGATGACCTCTAGTATTAAGACATGTATAGGCTTTGACAAAACAGACTGGGACATCCAGATCGTGATATGATGATCCGGATTTTGAAAGACACAAACGAACATCTCTCTGCTTTCGAGTGAAAGGAAGCAAGAACTAAATTAAAGTTGGTTCATATTAGAGTGGAGTTGGACACCATCAGTAGTGGTTGCGTTGTTCACCGCCGGCTAGTGACCAACGCCTCTTCCCTAGAGGCAATGACTAGATGCCAAGAATGATGAACTAGTTCTCTATCATGCTTCTCGAGTCCATGGCAACTCTAATCCTCAACCAAAATCCTCATTGGTTAGTTCTAAAGACCTATCACTCATTTTTGCAAAGCCTACTCCATCAGAAGGTTAGAATTGAGAACATCCTATGGAAATGATACATGTGTTCTCACTATATAAAATCTAAGAAGTTTATGAGATGATTTAACCAACTAGCGGACCACTAAGATGTTTTGTGGTGTTGGTTATAATGCTGACACAATGGTCACATGACGTGTTATCGTCTATTTGTAATGTTGCTTAACTTTTAGTTAAGATTATATGACTACGGAATCACTCCCTGGATCATCCCATTTTAGTTTATTTGATTTAATAATGCTAGAGAGTTTACATCAAAAAGTTTTTGATGACTAATATTGCATATCGTTGAGATTTGATATTGGTATCATATTCTCATGTACAAACCTAAATGGTCTCGCAGAAAATGACTACGATGGTAGTTTGAACATTGGTAATGCACACCAATATTTTCTACTTAGGGTTATGCAATATCGAATGCATCTATATTGATTTGTCTATGACCTATCATCACTCAATCTTTTTTTGTGTTACAACTAGTGACTGTGTTCAAATATAATATCTCGCACTTACGCATTTTTTTGCCAAAAAATTGCATTGTCACAGCACATCATGTTGGGTCATTTCAGACGAATGAGTATTTATGTTGGACATGAGTCTCCAACAATACTCCGCTATGTGAACCTTGACAGGCGATCTCTTTACTGCTTATTTTGTTGATTGTCACTTTGATGAGACAGTCTTCTCGTCGTTAGAGGGAGATAAGAACAAGCATATTTAATAGGAATGACAAGAAGTATCGTGTCCTCACCATGTCTCATCTTGATCCCAAAATGATAGAATGTAGCAGATTCGATGCCTGTTGTGTTTTCTGATATTGTTAAAGTGACGAGATCACATATACTTGTTGCAAACATGTCTGTAAGGATTGAGGTCCATTCGAGAGAGACATGGCGCCATGGAGTTGGTTCTAGCGCTATCACCATGGAAGGTGGCATGGTGACGCCACAAGGTGGCATAATGGTGTCACATGTCATGGGTTTTGCCGGAGAGCGTAGAAGACCCATAGGTTCGATATATACTCGTTCAAGGAAGAACACGAGTTTTGGCACAATATGATCTATTGATCATTGATACTTTACTCCGTCTCATAAGAGTATTTCTAGATTGTGGTTATCATTAAGGGACTCCTTAATGTTAAAACCAATTCCTAAGAATATAGAGATAACTACAAACTATAAGTTACACTAATGTACATGAGGACGTGGAATATTGAGACTAATCGAACTTCTCTATGTTGAAACTCCCAAACGTAATAGCAATTGGCTTACATGGAAAGAAGCAATCCAAATTGAATTATATTCACTAACAAAGATAAAGATAGTTGTGTTGGTGATGCCGACACACCTAAGTGTAAAGTCTATCACAATAGGTCTTTGCCAGAAAGCATGATAAGAATAAAGATATTACAAACTCATCTCATGGCGTAAAGCTTCTCACAACGCTCTGGAATCAACTACAATGAGACAAATTCTCTCATAATAGATGTCATGTGCTCCACTATCTTGTCAATTTGGTAGTTTCCAAAAAACTTGACATACAGCTTATAAACATGGTCATGATATATCTCTATATATGGGATCTAAAATATAAAAAAACGGACTTGAATATCTTAGATAGATTTCATTTGCCTAAATCAAGTGGTTTTAAATCACAAAATACATTTATAATAAGATTAAAATATTTATCAAGTCACTACTTGATTTGGAGGGAATATTTTATTTAGAAGCAAATATGCCATGCCTTTAGACATATATTGCATGATTATGTTTACAATAAAATTTGCAACTGATCATGCTCATTTTCTAATTGGTATATCTAGTCTTTGGTTCTGCTGAACTTCGTTACCTAAGTTTGACTGAGGAAGTGGACACATATAGCCGCTTGACTCTTTGTTTTCTTCTTTTAAAGCTAGCTCAACTCTTTTTTCGGTAGAGAACTAGAGATTGTTATATTGTTATATGCTCCATCTTGAAGTGCTAGCTAACTTATCCACAAAATGCAGACTTCCATTTGTAATATAAAAAACTAAAGCTGAATCTGACCGAGAAGTGCTGACCGCTATTTGTCGACGGTTGTTTTGCCAATTTGGCTATATTTTATTGTCCAGTTTTCTAAGTGAAGCTTCGTATTCACACATATAGGACCAAAGAAAGAAAAGAAAAACATAAACCGAAATGCAGACAATACTGGAGAGCCTAAATGAACACTGGTCTTATATATCGTCCATTTCAAATCTTTCTTCCTCCACGCATATCCATTGTCCGCAAACAAAGCCAATTTCAGTCATTCCAATCCCCCCTATAACATCGGTACGCTTACCCTTAATCTCCAGATGAGTTAATTTCTCCCAATGGCAGAACCAAACAAAAAGCCTCACGCCATCTTCATACCCTACCCTCTCCAAGGCCATGTAATCCCTTCAGTCGAGTTGGCCATCAAGCTCGCCTCCCGCGGCTTCAAGATTACCTTCGTCAACACGCAATCCATCCACCACCAAACCACCAAAGCGCAACCCAGTACCGGCTGCGGCGACCTCTTTTCCGCCGCACGACAAGCCGGGCACGACATAGACTATGTCACCGTCTCCGATGGCCTCCCTGTCGAGTTTGACCGCTCGCTCAACCACGATCATTTCATGGCCTCTTTGTTGCATGTGTTTTCGGCTCACGTAGATGAGGTGGTTGGGAAGATTGTGGCATCCTCGGCGGCAACCGAACCGGTTACTTGTCTGATTGCCGACACTTTCTTCGTGTGGCCGGCCAAGATTGCCAAGAAGTTTGATCTTCTATATGTCTCGTTTTGGACGGAGCCTGCTTTGGTTTATTCACTCTATTATCACGTTGATCTTCTCCGAAGGAATGGTCATTTTGCATGCCATGGTAAGTCACGTACTAGCTAGCTTAATTCGTACGTGTTTGCTTCTTGAAACTAACATCAACATGCATGTCCTCGTGGTTAATGTTAGATGTACGTGAGGACGTCATAGACTACATACCTGGAGTGAAATCCATTGAACCCACAGACATGATGTCCTATCTTCAAGAGGCTTGTTTTACAACAGTGTGCCACCAGATTATTTTCGAAGCCTTCAAGGACGTTAGAGGTGCACATTATGTTCTTTGCAACACAGTGGAGGAGATCGAATCCGAGACCATCGCACCCCTCCATGCCAAGGTGCCCTTCTATGCAATCGGTCCTATTTTCCCAAACGGGTTCCACAAGAGCATTGTGGCTACGAGTCTGTGGTCCGAGTCGGATTGCAGTCAGTGGCTCGACGCAAAACCCCATGGCTCGGTCTTGTATGTCTCATTTGGTAGCTATGCTCATGTTTCCAGGAGTCACCTCACGGAGATAGCTGATGGACTTGAGCTAAGTAAGGTAAACTTTGTCTGGGTGCTCCGGCCGGATATTGTTAGCTCCGAAGACACGGATCCTCTGCCCTCCGGCTTTAAAGAGCGGGTTAGTGACCGTGCTATTATCATTCCGTGGTGCTGCCAGAAATCCGTCCTGGCTCACCCGGCTGTAGGAGGGTTCTTGACCCATTGTGGATGGAATTCGACACTAGAAAGTATCTGGTGTGGTGTACCATTGTTGTGTTTCCCCTTACTCACTGATCAATTCACCAACAGAAAACTAATAGTCGATGATTGGAAGGTAGGAATTAACTTAGGTGACCGGAAAGTGGTCAGAAAAGGGCAGGTTTCGGATAGAATCAACCGGTTGATGGATGAGAAATCTGGGGATGAATTCAGGAAAGCCGTTGCCAAGGTTAGGAAGACACTGGAAGATGCATTGACGAAGAATGGATCATCTGAGAAAAATATGGACGTGTTCATTAACGATATAAAAGCTAGGATTCGAAAATGAAATTCCTGATGTAGTGATACCGACTAAGCATAACATGAGTACATATATCATTGTATATAATCGTTCACTTTCTGTATAATATCATATCTATAGTACAGATCACTTTCCTCACCTGTGTATTTACATAACTATTACAACAGAAAGAATGATATCAGCTGATCAATAAAAGGCAAAACTACAAAATTTCAGAAAGAAGGATCCAAGAAATTGATAAGCACCAGAATGGCAGAATCAGCTCCACAAAAAGTTGATGATATCATTAATAGTTCATAAAAGGTTTTCTCGAAGCAAAATTGCACATGCCACAGATAATTTTACAAAATGGGAACACCCAAATAAAGCACATGGCAACTTCATTCATCTTGCATTGTTCGTATCCTGATTACACTTGAAAATTTTATATACGAACTCTTTTCTTCCAACACGAAAGTATAGTAAAACAAAGACAAACATGCGATACCCAGTTGCCATCAGAAACAAGATCAATAAATTTTCCCACTTGGAATTACTGTCCATAGAGATGTCGTATGCACTGCGAATTGCTTGATACCCAGGGATGGTCCTTACCTGCCCAACTGCAAAGGAAGTCCCAAGGTACTCATTCTCCAACAGCCCCTATAACATTTAAAGGCAACTGATTAAAACTCAGTGAGGGATAAAATTTAGCCCAGTAGTCTCTGTTCAACATTCTTTGTTTTTCTTTTTGTTTTTATTTGCTTTTTCTCTTGTTCAGCATTCTTATGCACAGATAAAGCTAAATATGATGATGTAAAGCTTCTTGCCTGTATAGAGTATGTGTGGAAAGCAATATAGGATACTGGATACGTCCACACTGGTTTCGGCAAAGCATTTCGAATTCTGAAATAGCCCGCAGATAGCATCATTATCACCTGAAATTTGTTATCGTCTGTAAGATTAGGGAGAGGTAGGAAACTAACATTCAAATTGCAGTGCAACTGTTTAAGCAATCAGTAATTTGTTTTCATCAGACATATGATCTCATCAATGTGCTAATAATGAAAGGGTATGGTACAAAAAAATGTAGAGTTACTTTGCAAATTTTTAGTCAACTCCGAACTAATTAAAGAACAAGAAACTTTTGGCAAGACTTTCATGAAGATGGAAGATCTTACTTGTACAAATACTAGAGTCAAGGTGCTCCAATAGACATCTTGCCATAAGGAAACAACAAGCAGCATCAGTCCTTCATTTACTAAGAGGCACATGAAGAAATTTAGCACGAAGTACATCAACAAGCTGAACTCATCACGCAATCCTATGAGGAAGTAGAAGACGAGACTTGATGAAATAGAGATGAGAAACAGGAATGGGATGCTAGAGAGAAGCTGCCCAACTAAAAAGACTACCGCCCCCAAATGCTTGTTTGACTCTTCACTGGCATATATCTGCACATAAGGTAATCAGTTTGATCAGAAGAATCATAGATACAAAATAATATGTATACATGTATAATTTAAAAAGCATGATACATAGCCAAATCAATCACTTATACTGATTTTATACCTATCATTCTAACTTTGAAGAAAAGGAGGATAAATTCACTAAAAAATCAAATGTTTTCTTTGCTACTGTTTTTGCATCTTTGAAACTCTTGCAGGTTAAGCATATCCCAAATATACATAATAAGATACAGAGAGCATTGTCCATATAGAAAATTTACTGAACCCACATCCATGGCCTACCCAGTTTGCATATATTTCTTTGATAGAGACACAAGGATCTTATATGCAAGCCTGGAAGAGTTCACCAGAGATGATAAAGTTCATAAGCGACACAAGAATCTACTATGCAAGCCAGAGAGAATTCACCACAAAAAATAGAGTTCATGAGCTCAAGGTATTAATTCTATGGGAAGACCCAGTTACACACGAGCACTGATATATATGACCATCATCTTAATGATGTCTTGACAAAAAAAAAATTATCTTAATGATGAAGTACCTTTTAAACAAAAGACCCACAAACAGAAGATCAATCCTATTGCAGGCAATCACAGATGACTACACTTCCCAGACAAGCCCCATAATACCATCATATATAGAGACACAAGGATCTTATATGCAAGCCTGGAAGAGTTCACCAGAGATGATAAAGTTCATAAGCGACACAAGAATCTACTATGCAAGCCAGAGAGAATTCACCACAAGAAATAGAGTTCATGAGCTCAAGGTATTAATTCTATGGGAAGACCCAGTTACACACGAGCACTGATATATATGACCATCATCTTAATGATGTCTTGACAAAAAAAAAATTATCTTAATGATGAAGTACCTTTTAAACAAAAGACCCACAAACAGAAGATCAATCCTATTGCAGGCAATCACAGATGACTACACTTCCCAGACAAGCCCCATAATACCATCATATATAGACTTGCAATATTTGTGTAGATACATGTTTTTCTCCATATTCAACCATAAATTCAGCAAAATTCAACAGTATGGAAAGAATAGAAATCGGCATTACCTTGATTTCGCTCATAATTGCAGGTACTCCACAAATGCTTAGCAGTGCAGTAAATGAGACAAATACAAATATGGCTGCGACTCTTGTCTGCATAAAGTACAAAAATGAATCATTTTTTTTTTTTGATACACAAAAATGACTCAAATGCCACATACAAAAAGATATATTGAGATGCATGTGATAAAAGTAGTCAACTTTTCCGAAAATTGATATAAAGATTCTTACCACAACAGAAGACAAAGAATGCCCCAAGCCAGAAAAAGCTGTACCAAGAGAGAGTGTAAAAATGATATAAAGAATAAGTCGAAGCCAATAGTATTTCCATTCCCTCGACATTATCAATAAGGACCTCCACGTTAAGACTGCTATTCGAGTTGCATTGCCAGCCTTTCCCTTGCTCTTGAGTAACGGACCTTCCTATTGAGACATGCATATTGGGAGTTAATAAAAAAAAACATAGAACCTAACATATCTCGTCTTTGACAAACTCTTTCTATACATACATACTTCTTTATTTGGGTCTGACATATATATACACACATATTTAGGGACTACCAGACCGAAATAAGATGAATGAGGTTTCAGTCATGCAGACAACCTACGCTGCATGTGCATAGGTGATATTAACATATGAACGTTCTACCTTCTCTGTGAGTCTTAATATCATAGTTTCGAGTGCAGCAGCATCAGCTGATGATCTATAAGTCGCTTCAAGGGTGCGTATAGCCACAGCTGTGTCCATGTTTACGGATGAAAAGTCCCCATTGTCATCCTGCATCATGTTGCACCCCATGCAAGGAATATGTCAACACAACAACAAAATTAAATGTCCAGCTAAGCTTCAAGACATTATCCCACAGACATCTTAGTCATTGCATACCAAGTCCATACCAAATCCCATATCAAAACCTCTGAATCAATTAGTGTATTGTATTACTATAGCACAAGTTTTACAAGGCAATTTTAATGCAATTCAATCAATAAAAAATATGTGACCTGCAAACATTTACCTGCCAGTTTTTGCACATTGCAATGATCCTATCGAATTCCGTATTTATTGCACGCAGAAAGTGATCTGATGGGCTTTGCATAATCGGACAAGGAAATCCAGCATTTGAGAAGTGCTTAATCATCATAAGATATTTAAGTCAGTACAATTGTACAAAGCTCAAACTTAGCTTTCAAAATGATAAATCGGAGTATAAGAGAAAAAATCGAAAGAGTTTCACAAGGAAATAAAATTCCCCAAATTTTTTTAAAACTGGTATTTTAGCTTCAGCAGATCCTGATTGAATTCAAAGAAAAACAAGATGAATATAGAAAAGACCAGACAATTTACCTGTAAGCAAGACAATGTTTCTCCAAAGAAAAGCGTATTTCCATTAGAAAGCAGACAAATCCGGTCAAATAGGCCAAATACTTCTGTGCTGCTCTGATAAATTGTGAATATGAGAGTGCAGCCTGTACTTGCAAGCTTCTTCAATGTAACCATCATCAGCAGTGCAGATACACTGAAATATTAAAAGTGATTCAATTATGGTACTGCAAGGAAGTAAACAATTTTGAATAGAGCACAACTGTCTATAAGCATACTCGCTGCAGTGAAGTTTTACTACATTCGCAAGATCTCTTAAACCATGAATGCTGCAATCTTTAAATATTTATTAGCTACAGGAGGCATCTGACTCTTGGGCACAGTTGCATCAAGTTGATATCTCACCATATCCAAACTTTATATTTCACACAACTTGCTATTTATTGAATAACATAGTGCAATCTTGTTGAATACTAACAAATGGGAATAAGTTGGTTGCTTATAATATATAAAAATGCGCAGTATCTTTGATTTGTGCTTTAGTTGAGCCATGCTGGTAAATAACTATACATAGGGCTGTTCGCCATGGAATCCATAAGATCCAGACAGAATTTATGGGAATGATGAAGAAGAATAGCATTTACCTATCAAGGTGATAAAGAGGCTCATCTATGAACAAGACATGGGGCCTCATCACAAGCTCTCGGGCAATGCTAAGACGCCTTCTCTCTCCATTAGGAATGCCTTTCATATAACAGTGACCACCTATCAATCTGTTTGCATAATCACCCAATGACATGGCATGGATAGCATCCTCTACTACACTCTTTTTCTGACAAAAGAAACCAGGAAGCTGAAGAAGCGCCGAGTAATACAGAAACTCCCGAACAGTGAGGGATCCAATCAGAGTGATTTCTCTTTTTACAAAACCCTGCAAGTTGGATTTATCGAACATTAATTAACAGGACATGGAGTCTAAACCAAACGATAAAACAAGGATTATATATTACTGTGTTACAGCTTTAACATACTACATTTCTCAAACAACCACTGGACCCCAAATACTTAAGTTCTCAAGCAATGACACAACAATATATATTTAAATTACACCTTTTTGATGAAAAAATTAAAATCTATATCAAGACACCACCTAAAGGATGCAAAATGATGTTCAGGAAAAGGTAGTGGAAAGTAACTCTCACTAACTTTCAGGGAAAGATAAAGTTCAAAGGGTTTAAACTTTGAGCTAAAATCCAGAAAAGATTACACACTCATGATGTCAGCGAGGCTTCATGGGAATGGCAACAGGCTTGGTTTCAATTGTACACCAACACAACCTGGATCAAGAACTGACTTCATGCAACATCTCAACTTATCCCACCCAACATGGTCAGCAGAGATTTATATCACTGGTTATAAAATTATGCTTGGCTGAGATATAACTTCTATACAGACTTCATATTACCAACCTCTGCAGATGAGATCATTCACACTATTCACTAAATGATTAATTATTTATATAGAATAATGTTTAATTATCATTGAAGAGAATATTAGAGTTCTTCCTATCAAATTTCTATTTGAATAAAGATTTTAAACTTGTACTCCAACACTTTGAAGAAAATCCTAAGTCATAGTGAATCATGTTTTAATAACTGAAATTTAAGTGGAGAGCATACAATAACAGTCTGCCGTATAACAGAAAAATAAATTTGAGTGGGTAATAGAAACCATAGGGAAGCTCTATATGGAAGAATGAAGACAGACTCGTGATGTACCAATCGATTATTCTTCCTTTGATAATAGTGAACTGATTGCAGTAGAAAACGCTACACATTGAGTTTAAAGTAGAGACAGACAGAAGAATGCATCATTTGGGAACTACATGAAGCACAGAACAGAAAGGTAAAGGATGATAATGTCAAACTTACATAGGATCCATATGGCATTGATGATTTTGCACCATTAACAAACACTTCACCGTACATTTTGGCTGAGTGAGGCAGTCTTCCTAAAGCAAAGTAAACAAACACTTGGCACTCATGCATCGAAAGATTTAAAAAAAAAATACTTTATATGCACAAGTTTGTAGTAAGAAGGCTTGAAGACCTGCAAGTGCCTTTAGTAGCGTGGTTTTCCCCGACTTAGCAGGACCCATGATTACTGTTATCGTTCCTGGCAATGCATAACCATTTGAACTCTTCACGACCCTGTCAGAGTACTTTCTTTTCCCCTTTATTGTAACAGTCAAGTCCTTCCACACTATTGATGCCCCGGAAATCTTCCTAACTACGGTTGCACCCTCTGGTAATGGTGGGGATGGCAATGACCCACTATTGATCTTTGACAGTGATGGGGACAGCGGTGTTGTTGCAGCGTTAATAGAGTCACCTCCTTCTTCCACTCTGACATCAATATCTGTATCCTCCCATTCTGGAGAATCTTCAAACGATATGGGTTGTCTAAGTGAACCAGGTTTGCGCAAGTAGAAAAAATTACTTGAGGGCACCCTACTTGCTGGACTACTTGCTGAAGATGATGAAGACCTATAATTATCTGATTGTGATTGTATTTCTTCCATGATCTTCCACAGATTACAAGACTTCAAATCCTTCTACAATAGTTTTCAACGAGAAACGAGCCTTAATAACTAGACTAACACATTGTTGGCACAATTTTCCGAACTTGCCAAAAACACTGTCATCAAGAACCACTACCAAAGTTTTGCCTGTCAAGCTGTAGGAAACACAATCACTATATAAGAACTCGACAGACAAAAAAGAATGCGATCAAATGTAAACCTATATTTGATTTTGGAACTGAAAACCAGTAGGGTATTACAATCTATTGAGAAACACCACATTTGGAAATAGGAACATCATTTCGGAACACCACATTTGGAACTTCTCTAAATAGCATATTCTATCATTTGTAACCAAAAGTGCTACATTGAGAGGCGAACAATAAAGTTCCAAAGTTGCCTATAAGGAATGCAGACACAGACTACAATCTCTCTCCAGATTCATATATCAAGTCAAATGAGCAAAAACATAAGCAACCAATGACACAAAACCGGAAAGGGTTTAATTTTATCTTCCCAGAACAAACGTCTCTTTTTCCAATTTGATATAATCTAAAAAATCCCAAAGCTTTATATGCACGGTAGCTGTAAACCCAACAATATATGAACCAGATATTAGAGTGAGACAAGCCCTAAATCCCAGTATAGTAAAACCACTAAAAGAAACGCTTTCCATATTTGAACAATGCTTACAGAGGAAAGAATACCACTTTTGTAAACTTGAACCTGAGAAAATCAAAACACGAAACCCACAAATGTCCATAGATACTGTTTCTTGTTTATTTTGATTTTATTTTCTAGCGTGTACTTTAAAGAACCAGAAGCTCGGAGCAAATCCTAGCTACCTCGGAAAGCTATAGTAAAAGCACGAGTGAACAGAGTGAAGACAAACCTGGATCTGAGTTATGGAGCTCAGAGAGAGAGAGAGAGAGAGCTTGAAGGAGTGTGTAACAGTGACAGACAAGAGTCAAGAGCAAACTAAGTAGTGGACTATTTGACCCGCTTTTTCCGGTTTATGTATGCTTTGCATCTCGCTTTATCTTTTTTTTCTTTTTCTTTTTCTTTTTCTTTTTTCCTTCGTCTTTTATTTTTTACGTGTTTTATCTCTATTTTTTCTGTCTTCCAAATTAACAATATTTGTAGTAGTAATAGTTTTTTTCTTTTTGCTAACTCGTTAATAAGAGAGTTTGAACTTGGGTGGTGAACTCGGTGGCACACTATCTTAACTACTCGATCAATACAAAAGCATTAATATTTTTTTTTTTAAGGAAACGCTAAATTTCATTAAAAAATGAGTTATGTTACATTAAGTAAAACACCCTCTAGGAAGGGCGGTGTATCAAAGAAAATTATGGGTTGGGCGCTGTAAACTGTGGGGTGTGTACGTTCAGCAGCACCCACCTAGCTAGAACATGGGCTACTCTGTTACAATCACGGATGTGGAGGACAAACACTGAGTTCGGATTCTGGTCTAGCAACTCCTGAACATCCTCTATCGAGGCCTGAAATTCCATGGCAATAAAGTTTATATCCCGTATTGCTTTGACCACAATAAGAGAATCAGAGCTAAAGCGGACAAGATGAAAGTTATGGAGTCTACTGAACATGCAGGCTTCATAAGCGGTCTCCACTTCCACCGACAGTGGTGAGTATTGGCCTTCCCAACGCCAACCATTGCCATAATAAAACAATCAAACTAGTCACGGACCACTATATCCACTCCACCTCTAGTAGATGCATGATCAAAAGCTTCGTTCATGCTAATAAAATAGCGTCTGATAGGAAGGGGTAGTGATCATGCCAAGCGACAGCTTGGATACCCACCGTGTCACCCACGAACTCAACCTGATTCCACACCTTATCATTGCGGGCCTTCCAAATGAACCATACCATTGCAATAAGCCTGGAGAATTGTGTCGTCGGAAGGCTTGTTTGACAAATGACTAGCCATTCATTAAAGGAGTTTGTCGTGTTGCCAACCCCAGAGGTGATAGCCTGGATGAGGGGGATGGTACATCTGCAGCCACGGAATAAATGTAATTTTGTTTCTGCCGCTGCATTACACAAAGGGCATGTTGGGATGGCATCCACCATTCATGCCCTCAATCTGGTACACACCGGAAGAAAACCTTTCAAGCTTTCCAAACACACATTTTAGCAGCCGGAGCAACTGTAGCTGACCAGAGTTGCTTATAAAATGTCTCTTGAGCTGGAGGTATCGGAACATTTTGCAAAGAAAGGACAATTGAATCTCTCGCAACAATATAACCTAAACTTACCTTGTAGTCACCCTTGGCGGTGTAGTGCCTGATTAGACAATCTAGACCTGACCGACAACTCAACGGGAGGGACCGAATTGCCAAGACATTAGGATGACTAAAAAATCGTTCTAACAAAGGAATGTTCCATTGTCAATGTGGAAGTAAAGACTGGGAAACAAAGAAAATATGAGAGGGGTACCTCAGCGGAGTCTCTGGTTTGAACTGACCAAGTTAGGATAACCAATTATCTTCCCTAACTACAATAGAAGTACCATTTCCAACTAGCCAAGGAGCCCTTCCGTCCAGAACTGACCTAGCAGCTAAAAGGCTACGCCACGTAAAGGAATTGAAGGAGCGTCACTCGTAGTTGCATCCTAAATAGAACATGAATGAAAGTACCTAGCTCGATACATCTAACCAACCAGTGAGTTCAGGTTGTGAAATATCCGCCAGAGCTATTTAGCCAACATCGCAAGATTAAAAGCGTAAAGATTCTTGAAACCTAGGGCACCTTTGTCCTTGGGTCGGCACATATGATCTCATGTACACCAGTGGATCTTTCTCTTTTCTACGTGTTGCTCTAGTATAAGTCAATGCACATGTGCTGCAATTCCTCACAAAAAGTCTTGGGTAATAGATAGCAGTTCATAACATAGCAGGAAGAGCCTGAACTACTGCTTTGATCAACACTTCCTTTCCTGCAGCACTAAGTAACTTTTCCATCCCGCTAGTCGATCTCTTAATTTGTCTTTTACATATGCAAAAGTACCCTTCTTGCTCCAGCCCACATGCGTAGGTAAACCCAAGTATTTCTCATGATAAGGAACAAGCTTCATTCCTAACCAATGAGCAAGTTCCTCCTGACTAACCTCATCCAAATTTCGTCTAAAGCACACACTACTTTTACTGTAGTTTATTGACTGTCCAGAAGCTAACTCATAGGTCTTAAGTAATTCTTTCACCTCATCACACTCATTACCAGTGGCTTGAGCAAACGTGAGACTATCATCAGCAAAGAGGAGGTGATTAAACGTCGGCGCACGCGTGTAGATCTTAATTCCTCGCATCTCCTTCGCCTGATGAGCTCATTTGGTAAGAGTTGATAATCCTGACGTGCATAACAAAAATAGGTAAAGAGAGATTGGGTACCCCAAGTCGACTTTAAGTTGCCTCTAGGGGAACCATTGACCACCACAGAGTATTGTACAGTAGTGACACATGTCATCACTAAAGAAGTCCATTAAGTACCCAAATGATCTAGTACAACGCGGAGGAAATTCCATTCTAGACGAACATAAGTTTTTCTCATATCTAGCTTTAAAGCCATCTGTTTGGAATTTCCTTGTGTCTTCGTCCAGAGGTAGTGTGTTACCTCCACTACCAAAAAATCACACTTAGATGACGAAACCTTAATATTTTCGTCGTCTAAGTGGTCGTTAGACGACGAAAAAATATTTTGTTGGGCAAGAGAAAATTTCGTCGTCTAGGCTGACTTAGACGACGAAATTAACTTTCATCGCCTAAGAAATGGCTTAGATGACGAAAATTTATGTTCGTCGTCTAAGATCTAACTTAGACGACGAAAAACAAAATTCGTCGTCTAAGTATAATATCTTAGACAATGAAAATGTCTTTATCGTCTTAGAAGACGCACTTAGACGACGAAAACAAAATTCGTCGTCCAAGTTTGCACTTTGACGACGAATATTTTGATTTCATCGTCTAAGAAAATATACTAAACCTAAACCCTTACTCTAAAGCCTAAGCCTTAAACCCTTTCCCCCAAACCTAGAAAGTTTATGTGACATCCCGTTCTGAGCATTCTTTATTTACGATTTTTTTAATGGCAATTAATTTTTACCGCTAGTAATTATCGATGGTATTTATCAGAATTTTAGCCACCTAAATTTTTCGAGGAAATTCATTGCTAAAATTCATAGAGTTTATCGAGACAATTTCGTGGCCATGTCAAGAGTTTAAATGCGAGTTACGAGTAGAAAGTTATAGTCAACAAAAATTTTGTATGAAGTTACGATACATTTAGTCTCAAATTTCAACTATAAATAGAATTTTCCGTAAATGCAAAGTCAATTTTTTCCTTGTTTTGGTAATTTCTTTTTCTCCTTTTCTCTCTCTTCCCTCCAGTTCTCTCTCTCTCCTTCGGCCTCACCGCTGGCGAATGATCGGATGACCACCAAAACCGGCGGGGATGGTGTCAAAAGTTGCGCCTCAACCTCCTCTACTTGTTGATGGGTGATTTTACGGTAATTGGCGGCGGAGGAAGGAGGAACGACACATGAAGGTCACGGTTTCATAGGTTAACCGGTGTCAGCTCCGGCGAGGTTTCTAGCCAATTTTCAGGTATAATTAGATTAGGTTTTGATCCTAGATTGTATTGGTATGTTTGTTTTGATGTGAGGTGGTGTGAATCGATGGAAATTGTAGGAATATAATCGGCTCCGGCGAGGGTGGTTCGGGTCGATGCCGTGGGTGGTGGTCGACTGTGAATTGGACGGCGGGGTGATGGGGTTATTGCGCTCTTCGTCACCCTGAGTCGATTAGGGTATTCCTTGAGCCACAAGGTAGTTTGATGGCAGAGAACGATCACCAGAAAGGATTTTCTTGCCGGAGAGTTTCGAGGGCATTTCTGGTAGATTAGAGCAGAATCGAGCAGAATTAGAGGTTGGTTCTTTGATGAATATTTTTTTTGGCTAGATTCTCTATAACTTGGGCTTCGGTTCGCCGAGAAAAGTCACCAGCGCCGTCGACGGTGGTTCACGACGGAGCTCCGGCGAGGGCGTTTTTCGGCAGAAATTTTATATCGTTTCGTTCATAATTACTCACCGAATCTAATGATGAAGTTATTGAATTGAATTGGATATTATTGGTTAAGACATATGGTTAATCGGATAATAATTAAATGTTTTTATGTTATTGATCAATGGTTGCATCGATTATCGATTCGACTTCGAGTTCCTTAACGTTAAGGTTTATGTTTACGATTTTAAAAAGGATTCAAGAATTGTAAATTGAAATTTAGAATTAGATTAGAGCTTGGTATTATTTCGGGAACTGTGATTTTCGAGAATGCGATATTCTCGACGATATTGCTCGTTGGTAATGAGTTTGGTTATTCGATATGATTTTCGACGATTAGTTTTTACATATTAATTGTTATTTCAGGACGACGTATTAGAAGCTAGTGGCAAATGTATAGAGACGCCGATAGATGTGCTTGGCTGATTGGAGATCACGGCACAATACTGTGAGTGGACCCTTTTTATTTTCACAGTCAATAGCGAGTTCAATTTTCAGAATTTGAATATTTCAATTCTGCGAGTTCATTTTATTTTAGCATTATAGTATAACAATTTAATTTATAGTATATTTTTAGAACAGTTTAAATTTGGAGGTTTTTCTTGTGATGGCATTAGTTAGTTGCATCGATGCACTTACTATTCAGTTGATCACCGGATAATCCAGTCAGGGGAGGTCAGGTTGCCTCATATGGCCCATCACCCATAGTTTCTTTTTACAGTTTGTCGACTCAGGTTAGGAAAAATCCTTGAGCAACCACCTCCATAGAGCAGATGAACTCACTTTATTTTACACAGATCAGTAGAAAAGCATCAGATTCAGTTTACTTCAGTTTTTACGATTATCGTACGATAATAATTTTTGTTCACTCACTCTAATGTTTTATGTTTTATGTCTTTTCCTGAGCCATTTGTTTTCAATTGCCCAGTTTGCAGGATAGCAGGTTGAAGTCGTGACTGTCCAGAGTTTGAGGCATGACAGTTTACAACTTCTGCTTTCTCAGTCTATGAAAATAGTGAGGAAAACTCCACCACAGATAGGAAAACTCAACCATAGAAGAAAAATATAGTGTTGTTAGAGTGTTGTTATTGGCAATACAAAGTATACATTCATCTAACTGAACCCTAACTGTCCTTCACTGATGGTTAACTGTATCTTCACTGTCTTTCAATGAATCGCCACCATATGACTAACACCAATTGATGGTTAACCATATCTCTTTGGTTTGCATTTACATTCACAAAAATATAATCGATTCAAGAGAACACTGTCTTTTAATTTATGGTTATCTATATCTCACCGAAGCCTAACTGTACTTCACTGATGGTTAACTGTACCTTCACTGTCTTTCACTGATGATTTAGCTGTTGTTACCACACACTGAAAATATCAAACAAATGAACATTGACATCAAAAATAGTAGTTCCTTCTTTTATAGTTCCACATACATGATTACAAAAGGAAGTTCCAGTATGTACTCAAAACCAGAACTACTCATCATCACAAAAATCTTATTTACATAGGGAAGTCCATAACATGGTCTTTCAAATCTTCCATCATCTCTTCCAATTTCTTAATCTTCTTAGTGGCCTTGTCAATCTTCACTGTGGCCTCATCAATCTTCTGAAGAGCAAATTCTATCATCCCCAACAATTTAAAGTTTTCAAGGCGATTTACTTCAATTGCATTTCTCATCCCTCTTAACTGTCATTCACTATCGTTAACTGTGTTTCACTAAAATTTCAGCTGTGTTTCGCTGAGGCTTAACTGTCATTAATTATGTTTCACTGATTTAATGTGCTCCATTGTTGTTAAAGAAAATGACATGAATTTTTGGCGGGGTTGTGATGGTGCTTCCAAGGGATTAAGGTCAACTGTCATTAAAAGAACCTAAATTTCCTTTTAATTTCTACTCAATTTTGGAGCTTCCAAACTGTTCTATATTTAGGGATTCAATCCACATATTTAAAATAAAAAATGGTGTGATGTTCTTCTAATGATTGTTATAGGTCTCACTGTTTTTCATTGTCATTAACTGTGTTTCGCTGAGGTTTAAATTTTTTTCACTGAGGTTAACTATTGTTAACATTATCTGATTCCTACAGGTTTTAGTCTAGGTTTGCTTTCTTGTTTATGAATTAGAATTTTTTGAGCTTCTGTGTATCTATTTGATCACTCTGTGGTAACTGGTACTTCGTAATCACAAAAAGAAATGAACATGGGCAATACAATATTTCCTTGATTAACCATATCACAAAAGTTACTCCAAAATAACTAGACATAAACGTAAACGAAACTAACACAAAAGCAAGAACATAAACTCATATCAGTTTGACTTGTCCTTCTCTAGAATAATCTCAGCCAAAGCTTCCAGCAACTTCTCCTCTAATTCCTTAATTTTCTGAAAGGCACCTTTTGAGTTAAATAGTGTTGACAGATGACATTGCCATACAAGTCAAAATTGTTATTGATCAGGTTCCTCAAGCGTTCGAACTTGGCGACAATTGGATCAGGAGGTGCTGCAGCCATGGTTGATTCGGGGGTAGGAGATGGAGGAGCAGCCGAGGTTAAAACACCTTTGTTGAGCTTAGATGTTCTGCGAGTAATGGAAGCCATGGATTTTTTGGAGATGAGTTATTTTAGGGTTTTGATAAAGATGTGAGGATGCAACTAATGGAGATTTGAGAAATGAAGAGCTTTTATACTAGTGTTTAGGGTTTCGATGTGCTTCTCTGTTGTTAAACGAAATGGTGCGAATTTTTGGCAGGGTTGTGATGTTGCTTCCAAGGGATTATAGTCAACTGTCATTCACTATGGTTAATTGTGTTTCACTGAATGTCATATGTGTTTCATTGAGGCTAAACTTTCATTCATTGTCATTAACTGTGTTTCACTTATTTTAACTGAGTCTCACTGACACTTAACTGTCGTTCACTGTCATAAGTGATTTGGGTATCATAATTGTCTCTTACTTGAAAAGAATCTCTGGCCATTGTGGAGTTTGATTCGAGGATAACTGTTGATATATGGATATGGAGTTCTGTTCATATATTTTAAAACAAATAAAGAAGTGTGTTACTTTTTGGATCCAAGAAATGATGATTCGATGAAAAAAAATACAATGCCCAAAATACAACTTCCAACATGGGCAAACCAGAATTCGCTGTCATTCAATAATCTAAAGACTGTGGTTTCAAATGGGTAAGTGATTGTTTGTAAAACAGAGTTCACTGATGGTTATCTATTGTTACCACATCATGAAAATGTCAAAAAAAAATCAACATGGCCAACAAAATAGTTCATTCATTTACATTTCCACATACAGGATTACCAAAGGAAGTTCCAGTATGTACTTCAAATCAGAACTGTCACAAAAGTCTGAAGAAACTACAAAATACAACAAACCAAATTTGATGGTGGCCTAGCTAGCATAGCAAAAACATAAGTGAAATGAAAAACAACATAAACACAAATCAGTTAAGCTTGTCCAGAATAATCTTGGTCAAACCTTTAACCTTCTCTTCCAATTTCTTAATCCTCTCAGTGGCCTCATCAATCTTCTGAAGAGCAACTTCCATCATCTCCAGTAATTTAACGATGGATATGCGATTTGTCTCATGAGTCATCTTGATTGCAAACCTCGTCTGTGCAAACTTGGCATCAATTGAATCAGGATCAACACTAGATGAGCTGGAGTTAGGACACTCAGATGAGGAGCAGTCGAGGATGAAGCTCTTCTGTTGAGCCTGAATGATCTGCGAGTAGTGGGAGCCATGGATTTTTGGGAGATGAGTTGTTTTAGGGTTTTGATAAAGATGTAAGGATGCAACTGATGGAGATTTGAGGATTGATGAGCTTTTATACTAGCTTTTAGGGTTTCAATGTGCTCCTCTATTGTTAAACAAAATGGCGCAAATTTTAGGCATGGTTGTGTTGTTGCTTCCAAGGGATTAGGGTTAACTGTCATTCATTATCGTTAACTATGTTTCATAGAAAATTCAGTTGTGTTTCACTAAGGCTTATCTATCATTCACTTTGATTAACTGTGTTTCATTCAAAATTAAAAGTCATTTCATTGAAGTATAACTATCGTTAACTGTGTTTCACTGAAAGATAACTGTTGTTAACATTATCTTAAATAGAAATGAACATGGGCAACCAAAAATGATGGTTAGCTAATGTTTAACTGTCATGTACTTCATTGTCACTGTCATTTCACTGACATTTAATTGTACTTCACTAATGGTTAGCTGTTGTTAACTGTATTTCTTTTTTGAAATGCAGTAGAGAAAATGATGATAAAGACATATCATTATATACATAAAAATCTAGAGACTGTGTTCAGTTTCAATATAATTTAGAGACTGTGTTCTGAACAACTAGAGATTGCGTTGATAATTCAGTTTCAACAACTAATTACTACTAACTAATTAACTTTAAAAGTACTACTAACTAACTACTGCTAACTAGATATTGATATACTCTCTTCAATATTCTTCTCACTACTAGAAAAAGTATTTCAGACATCGGTTCAGAACCGATGTAAAAAATCATACCAGACCGATGTCTTAGTGGGTGATGTAAAAGATCGGAAAAATGGGACATCGGTTAGGAACCGATGTCAAAGGTTACAATAGACATCGGTTGCTTATGTACATCTCACTATTCCAGTGTGTGTAGGTACTTTCAAACATTCATATTTAGAGTGAAAGACCCAATGAAATCGAAGTCTACATTACAATTTATTACATTTGCATCGATATTCCATTTATAACCGATGTAAGATGTATGTTTTGACATCAGATTTTATTTTTGTACCTGATGTTAAATATCGTTTTTGACATCAAATGTTGAGTTTGTACCTGATGTTAAAAACTATACATCTGCAAGAGAAAGATGCATTTTTCATTGTGTATACATTATACATGAACTAATTAACAAACACACAGCTCGGTTAAATTTGCGTTCTCTCATTGTGTATCCAAATGGAGGACAATGTTAACAAGTAGTGCTCAAGCAAACACAAATAGAGGTACTTATAATAAACACACATGAATAAAATACAAACAGTAGACAACTCGCAGGTCAAATAAGCATGATCACAAACCACTTATAACATATAGCTTCTTTTCCATGAGTTAGAATCCTGGGGAAGATTCTAAAGCCACAGGAGCAGATTAACTAGTCTGCACTACTTATTTATTAACTATCTGCAACTGACAGTTTATTGACTATCTGCAGCTGACAGTGGCTTCCGGGCTAGAAAGAAGTACATTGGTGTGAAGATTTCTTTCCTGGTAAACAGTTATCAAAGACACAAATATCAGTATATGCAGGCAATTTATACAAGCCACTTGTCTGATTAACACCAAAATTTTTATTACACAAAGACAAAATTCAAATTATACAGTTTAGTTCTTGTAGTCCAGTTTACAAGCTTATAAAGTTCAAATCCATATAACTCTGTTTTCAATATAACCGGGGGACAAAGGTGAAATCAAAATAAGAAATCAATCATACTGTTCGGCATAAAATGTGAGTGTTACCAAAAGCTACCTAAAGACAATAGTTATGAAACTATGGACATCAGCAAGAGGCTACTACGGGATTCATCAAAATATATATCCAATGGACTGATCCGCTTAAAGGTTATCTATGTGTTTCTTTCTTTTTTTAAGAAAGATTATCTATGAAGAAATATGCATGTTATAAAGAGCACTTAGTTTCCACCTTCGACTAGCCCTTCAGCAGCCTTCTCTAGAAAGTTTTGAACTCTTTGGCTTCCTTTTGGTGCAAGTCCAACATATTCTAAAGCTTTGACCTACACACATAGTAAAATTGGAAACTAATCAACTGCTTCCACCGGCACAAATATACTCGCTATGCTCATAAAACAAGTTGTTTTCAACAATTTAAATAACCATAGTATTAAAGCATACGTACCATGTTTCTAGTAAAGAAACGCCCGACAGTTGTTAAACGAAAGCTACTAAGTGAAACACGACTTGGGTCCAGAGGCAAGTACCACGGAAGAGGTGACTCCTTTACGTCTTTTGCAAGATCTTTCTCCCATATGACCTTTAGTCACACGGAAAATAAAATCAATCAAATTAAAACAAAAGATTAGGTCATATGTTAAATGATTCAGAAAGACAGACAAAACCTATTGACTGACCTCAAATCCTGCTTGTTTTAAAGCTTCTAGGCACTTTACAGTCAATCTGATGTCTGGAAGGCCATCACCGATCTCAATCTCTGCCTGCATTAATAAAAGTTTATATACGTGTGATAGCAACCTAAAATTCAACCAGAAGAAATTTAAAATTTACATCAACACGTGCATTTATGTATCTGGTACCTTAATTTTTTGATGTTCTTGGTTACTTGGATCAAATGAATCAGCCATGCACCACTCATACACAGAGAACCAAAAGTTAAGTCAACAGACGCATCGCGACACACCACTGTTTATTTGCTATTGATATTAATTTTGGTCCAACCGAAAAGAGAAACGGGAACTTACTGCATCTGGTGCATGGCAGGTAGCTTCAATTGCATATACTGCATCAAATGTATTTTCAGGAAATGGAATGTTCATAAAGTCGGCATGTACCAATTAGAGACAAAAACAAAGTATAATCATTGAATTAATGCTGCAGATAGGACTATTAGGAGCAAGAGTACTTCATCAAGGAACCTCCTAGAACATGAACTTTATACACTGCAGTACACACCTTGACAAAGTTGCAGGTCTTGTCTACTCCTACAATCCGGTTCAGTTCCTATGGAGCAACAAAGTTTGATAATAAGCCACCTTGAGTACAAATCATTTCGGTGGTAATTTCAAAAATGAAAAACATCTTCTAGAATGTTTTTTTTCATTGTATAATATGAGAAGCACATGGTATACTACATCAATACAAATTGCTGGTCAATCTGCACCCACCTTTCCTCTAGATATCTGATATTCGTTGTTGTTCAACCCAGTAACTGACGTTGAGCTGCATAAACCGCCATAAAATTTATTAATTTCTTTCTAGATTTTCTTATTTATTTTGTACTAATCAAAACATTGCAAATGGCCTGACTATAAATGCAAATCAAACATACTATAAGGCGATAGTAACAAAATTTCAGAAATTTCATCGAGAGGGCAGGCTATATCAATCAGAAGAAAAACATTGAAAACATTCACCTGAAACGGGCTATTTCCCTAAGCGGTCCTCCAATTCCGCAACCCACATCCAGAACCTAACACAAAAACAAAACCAAGTCAATAGGTGGAACCAAATTGTTCTAAGTATTTCTTCGGCTTTATAACTGCTATTTGAGATGGCAAACCTTCATGAACCGCTTCAAGCCGGATCGAACTTCCATGGACGACTTCACATCTTTCGTAACCGGAATCGATACCAGAATGCGAAGAGCCTCATGGTCGAATCTGCAAAAAACCAAAAATCCCTATCAGACGTACACAGAGCGAAATAGAGAGAAGAAGAAGTCGTCGTCTTGCGCTTGTCGTAGAGCTTGTCGGCGTATGTGTTGGAGGCAACCTAAGGCTGTGGTGGAGCGAGGTCTAGACGTCGGCTTTGCTCGGCGCTCAAACGACGCTCGATCTGGGAGAAGAAGATTTGCAGCGGCCTACTAGAGAGAGACTGGTTCAGGGCAAAGTGAGAGAGGAAGTCAGTGGTTTGTGAGAGAGAGAGAGAGGTCGAAAAAAACTAAGTAATAGAACCCTAAGTTTTGGGAGGGAATGAAAATTTTGTTTCCCTCCAACATAACCCACCCGACACTTAGGTTTTTTTCGCGCTTTCAAAAATCAATAATGGGATACCTAACATCAGTCTGACTTAAAACCGATGTAAATTATACAAATGACATCGGTTTTTAAAAATCTGATGTCTAAAAACTTTTTTACATCAGGGGTTTTTCCAACCGATGTTAAAGGTGCGATGTCTAAAATACTTTTTCTAGTAGTGTCTGCTGGTTGCCTTTGGTCATGAGGGTTCTTCATGCACCATCCAAGCTCATGGTTGATGAAAGATTCAATGAGTTGAGCCTTAACCAAAGAGATATCTTCGTGATCCATACGTTCATTGGACGACTCGTCCCAAGCAAACTGATTCATGTAGTAATACACAAACGTGCCGCAGTCCATCCTATGTAAACATGAAACAAAAAATGTAGTGAAGTTGAAAAACAAAAATAGAAATCAGCTACACCATATATAGGTAAGACAAGATTGTGGACATTTGTTACACACAACTACATAGTAATTAAGTGAAAGATATTGTAATACCCCGAAAATTAGTATAATAGTTTAGATAATTGTATGACTCGTTAAACTTAGAAATCACCATAATTTAGTTTGACCTTAGAGGTTTTAGAAATTCGATAACAAAATTGTCTGGCCAAGACAATGTATAAAAACGAGCTTTAGAGAAATATTAACGGAGTTGGGCAAATGGTCCAGTGGATACTCAAGTTCAAGTCAGGTACTCCCTGGTCTTGGGTTCGAGGCCACGAGCTGGAATGGTGAAACATTCCATTTTATAGGTTAGTAAAAATAATAAAAATATTTTTACTCCAGTTAGAGACGGTAAGAAACTCTAATTCCAACTAGCCGATTTTCGGAAATGGAATTTTAGCAAAACGACCAAATTTTCCTTGTTCGAATCTCTTCTCTGAATCGAATTTTGTATTTTAAGATTGCAATTCATACTTTTAGAGGTGATTCTCATGTATCAATTTGGTGCTAATTATTATTGGTTGATATATATATTACAGTACATTACACTTTATTAGTAAAACCATACATTTTCACACATCACATTACGTATTGCATTCACATGCATACATAATCACATTTCAACATTTCAATCAGATTTCCAACCACATTACTATTGTTTTTTACAAGTGCATTTTAACCCTAGAATTAATAGCCCAACTATTCCATTGTCAACTTGTCTACAAAAGTCTACAAAAATGGTTATGAATTTCTTTCCCATGTCTCCTCCCATGTCTAAATAAATCACCTTTGAGTTCAATCTGATTTTTGCACCACTTCAATCTTCCCTTTACGTACTGATTTGAAGTCCTCCCAAAGTTGCAATGCAACTCCCCTAAAATCTCGCACCAAACTACCTTTCTTCCAAGTACTTTAGTAGTTAATTCATTTGCTTCAAGAGGATCACTTGAGTTAATCAAATACCTCCAACTGAAATTCTTGAGTAAGTACATGACTACATTTCTATACTTCTTTATCTTTAAGATTACATCAAAGTGCATGGCTAAGAATAAAAGAGAAATAATGAGCCTTAGTGTAAATTTAATATTTTTGTTTCTGTTAAAGTTTTAATTAGTCAAATATTTTTACATATTCAGATTCTACACAAAAATTTATTCAACTTTGGCTTTTGAATCACTTAAAAAGCTTAAGTAATGAGAAAGTTATGGCTAAAACAAGTTTTGCTAATCTTTTCCTTAATCATGTTCGAAACCTCCTAATGTGCTCTTAACTTGAAATATTCACATCTCACTCATTTCTTAACCAAATTTAGTGTTCTTTATATCAAAACAAAGCTTAGGAGTTCAACTATCAATCTGGAAAGTTTGAAAGGCATTAATTAATACTTACTAACTAATTAATTCGTGCAAATGAGTTTAATAGTGTGCGCAACCATTTTTGGACAGTTGCTAAACATTTTTGTTTCTGGACTTGAGAACTCCCTACCGAACTTTGTGATTATTACCATTGAATTTCTCTCAAAAAAACACTTCGAGATGGTATACTCACTTCTTTGTTTTGGACATAATATGGATTAATTATAAAACGGATCAAATGGAGGATTTCGGACGGACTACCGCCGAATGATACTTTTGGTCCAAGGATTAATAATTCTATTTTCTGCAATTGTACTATATTTTTATTTACTTGCATTATTTACTTCTTAAGTTTGATTTGGGACTTATGGAGGATTTCGGACGGACTACCGCCGAATGAAACTTTTGAACCAATGATAACTAATTTTTATCTCAAGTTTATCTACTTAATCACTCTATCTATATACTCTCAAATATAATTTGGAACAAATGGAGGATTTCGAGTGGACTACCGCCAAATGAAACATTTGGACCAAAATTGTTGATTAATGAAATACGTTTAAGTTTGATCTTTCTTCCTTTACAAATTCTATTACGTATATATTCATTACAAAATTATGATGTAAATATATACTCTATGATCTATATACATAGTCTTAATTAAAGACTTGTTGTGATCGTTATGGTTGAAGTGTGAAGTCGGGTGTATAGTACAAATTAACTCGTGCTTAAGTGAATTGCTGGTAAATTATTTTGTTATTGTGAGAGTTAGCCAAGGGCCCTAGTCCCTTACAGATAGTGCACTATTATACTCTAAGGAATGAATTGTGTCAAACCGGGAGTATACATGATTTGGCAGGTGGCCTTAAAATGTTGTGGCTTTATATGTGTGTTGGTATTGTGAGACTAAGCACATGATTTTTTTTTGAGTAATTACCAGTTAATCTAAAAGAATTTACTTCGGAAGTATTGGCGTGTTTGTGTGTAGATGTGAAGTTGTGCAAGTATATATATTATGTACCTAATTGTATATATTACAAAGACGCAAGTATAAGTATGGAAGAATAACCGGTTTCAATATTTCACCTTTTTGAATTGGTTGTTCGGTTTAATGTTTCTTAGAGATAATTTAGTATATGCTTGTAAGCTGTACTTACTGGGTCAGTGTGACTCATGGTACTTCATCTTTCTCCTTTTCAGGTGATGAGTAGAATGCTTGAGGAAAATGGGATACGTCGCCTACTAAATAAATGAATTATTTTTTACTTGTATTTTGAATTAAATAAATGTAATGACTATTATTTTCAAAAATTTCGGTATTGTAATATTATCACTTTCTCTTTTCAATAAATGTACTATTCAGACACCTTGATTTTTGAAATTATTTGGGTTTCTTATTTACATCACAAATCCTTACACCATATTTCAGTATAATACTGGCCCCGAATTTGGGGGCGTGACAGATATACTTACGATCCTGGAAGTTAATGTGGACAGTTGTCGTATGTCATCACCATCATGGTTTCAAATGGACGTCTCTGGTTTCCGATCCATTCAATGGTTTTCCTCTCTTTGGCACACAATTTGATTTCCCTTATCTTAAGTTATTTAGACATGATGGCTCTGTCATCCACCAAGAATCTCTTATTATGCTTCAACATGTCTTCTGAGACCTCGTAGACTGCATCAAACCACAAATTGATCATGCAGATGATCTTCAAGGCTTCCTTGAAATGACTCACATTCCTCAGATCTCTTGGATTAACTAGTCGTAATGAGTCGAAGTGAGTCCAATGTGGGGAGCATGTCTCAAGGCATAATAAGTGGCGATGATCGTCAGAAGCAATTGGGATGAAAATCTTGGCATGAGAACGAAGTTCCTTGAACAGCCTCTCAAAGAGAAGTACATGCATTATCTTCATCGCCAAATTATTGACTCTCCAATGTTTTATAAGAAACATAACAAAAAATTAGCGTTAAAAAACGAATTGAGAAATCTAAAAAGTAGAAAAGAAAGAAAAAGGGACTTGCAAAAATTTGGTTGTTTAAAACAACAGATTTCCTAATGCCTTATGGGTGCTGCTTCTTCGTTTTGTCCATAAGGATCTTTCCATAAGAGTCTATTATAACATTTGTGAGTGTTCCACCATTCAGAAGCGTTGTTATGTCATAACGCTCAAAGAATATTTTTGGGTCATGCCAAATCCAGAATGATTCCTTACACAGCACAATAAGTTCAGTGAACAAATTGCAGACATTCAAGGATACACACCTAAGTATAGCTAGACACATTTAACATAATACAGATACCCATAGTGAAATCAGAAACCTCATCATTGCATTTTGGCATAGAAACATAAACATAAACTTTGAAGTTTTGAGTCGAGGGACTTACCGAGATTCTTTTGTCTCTTTCCAGTAGTGCAAAAGTTCATTCTTCCTCGATTCGCTCATAAACCCAAATACTTTGCTCTCTCCCCATGGAAGTTCTTTCATCTTGTCGACAATATTAGCTCTGCATGTGATTCTTTCCTTCTGCTTGGATTGATTTCTGATATGGGCAATCTCTTTTGGTCGATCTTAAATTGAGCCAAAGGTGTCTTTACTATTTTTTTTTAAGGTGCATTTTTCTTTTGTGGTGGCCACCAGTATATTTCGTCCGTCTTCTTAGTTGGTCGAACCTTGTCTTTTAATCTTTCCACATATTAGTATGTTCTTGGTCAACTTAAGGCCTGGACCAGGAAGTGTGATGGTTGAATCATCATCTTTGGCCTTCTTTCTAGGAGCATTGGGTGTCACCAGGTTCTCCATCACTGCAGGTGATCCTTTTTTCTTAATCCCATACGGTACTGGTGTCACCAAGATCTCCACCACTTTAGGTGATTCTTGTTGTCAATGCCATGAGCTGCTGGTGTAACCAAGCCCTCCACCACTGCAGCTGATTCTTTTTTCACAATTCTCTCATCTGTTGGTGTGAGGAACACATCAGGTTTCAAAAGATTGAAATATGGTGCCTCTAGAGACAAAATAGCCTCACCTATTATAGAACAAATAGCTTCCAGTCAAACCCATATTTTCAAGAATTATATGCAATGAAACGACAGTGAACCAATCAACTAAAGATAGTTTACCCATTGTGAACCAATCAATTAAAGATAGTTTAACCACAGTGAACCCAATTAGCTAAAGACAGTTATGTTGCAATAGCTAAAGACACATTTAGCAAACACTAGAGAAGAATTCAAACTTCAAAGAGTAAAAAGAGAATCAAGAGAATGAAAAACCAAAAGTGTCATTGTCATTTTGGAACACCAAAAATGATTTTTTTTCATTCATCTACTACTTGTGAAGGTTCTTTACCAATTGCTTATTCTCCTACTTTTTCTTCTGTTGTTGCTGTTAGGACCATAATTATGTATCTATTACGTTCCTAACTTTATGCTTATAGCTTGTTTATATGAATAAAGCTTTGTTCTTATGACGTTTCCTGTTCTTGCTAGGAAATATGGAGTTGGCTCGGAAATGCATTAAATATGAAGAATTAGATACTTATTAGAGAAGATGTATACATTTCCGAGGTCACGAGAGATTTTGAAGCAACTTTGAGAAAATGACGAAATAGCTTCACCGGAAGTTGTCCGAAACCCGCTGGAATTTGCCACTACCGGCCGACCTACCTTAGCTGGCCCAATCATATGGAGTCCAGCCCAATGGAGGCCCATTCAGCCCATTTAAGCTTACCAATATGATTTGGAGAGAAAGATAAGAAGTTGGACCACATGATGTCACTAATTTGGAGCTTAGCCTTCCGTAACCTAAAATAGTAAATCATGGTCTCCCTAATTCAAAACTAACCCTTAGATCTTCCACCTCCTCTTTTATTATCATCCTAAGGTCGAAATGAAGCCTTCCAACTTAGCCAAATTCGAGATCCCCTCTTCCCACACACATATCTCACCTCATTTTCATATTTCTCAAAGTTTTAGTCTCTCTCTAAACCCCTTATCTTTATCCCAACCCTCTAGCACTCTCTTCTACCTCTTCTCCTCCCTTTCTAGGTCAAAACACCTCCATAACCACCACTATTAGAGACATAGCTCTTCTCTCTCTTGGGTAGTGCCGAACCTCTCCACCACCACACCATCACTTTGGCCTATTTGGGTGTTCCTCCTCTCATCTTTACCTCTAGGGTTTTGTTTGGTCTTTAGAGTTCAAAGGAGTTGGAAGTAATTCATCTTCCCCTTGGCTCCTTGGAATCCTAAGGAATACCCTTACCTCCTCTTGAAGACTTGGTGCTAGCTTGGAGTGAAGAAGTGAAGCCAGAAGCTTTGGAGTCATTTGGTAGAGCTTTGGCTAGGGGACCCTTGGTTATTTCTACTCTCTTCTCGTTTTGAACATGTATCTAGTTTTCTATTTCATTATGCTTGGTAAGTAGTTGCCTCTTGGAAGTCTAGGGCTTAGCCCTAGCCAACTTGATGTGTACATAACTTTGTTTTGAGTTATGGATTTGAATTTGGTTTAGTTTACTATATGTTGTGAATGAGTTTAATAGCATGTGATGTGAGTGTGGTATGTTTGCATGTTTGGGCTTGATTCAATATTTTCATACTCTTGTCTTAGCTATGACTAAGTTGAGATATGTTTAAGGAAGCTAAAACTGAACCTAAGTGAATTAGTCACTCACCTAAGGAAGAAAAGCATGTAAACATGACTTAGGTTTCATTTGAGAAGATGAGCTTAAGGTTTGGTTTTCATTGGGATTAAGTATGGACCGAAGCCTTCTTGAAGTCCAAATGACTCAAGGAGCTTCGGTCAAGCTTATATTGACTCGAAGACGCTTTGTAGCTAATCGTTACTTCTTCTAATTCATGTTCTAAAAGGTGTGGATTAAGAAAGTCATTAGAACATACTTTCATATCCTGTAATAGGGACTTAGGAAGGAAAACCATTCACATTCATCATAAGTGAACACATATTAAACTCATTAGGCATGTGGTATGATTAGGATACGATTCGTAATTGAGTTGCATTGTAGTTTTGGTTTGTTTTATATTTGAATGTTGGACCGGAGCACTTCTAGTGCCCTAATGGCTTAGGAGATTCGGTTCACAACCAATGGTGACTCCAAAATATCACGAATTGGACAATCACGTGTGAATCGAACTAAACTCATAACTTTGACATATATTGTTAGTACATTGAGTTGTCTAGTGGTGACATCTCTAGCCGACCAAACATGTACATTTTGTTTTTTTCTTACTTTATGTTTTCACTTAATTAGTTACTAATAAACATTCAATCAACCTTTCATTTAACCACTCATCATAATTCAACCATCCCTTACAATGCTAAGTCTCCAAAGGACTTAGTCTTATGAGATACACTTCCACATATTGCTTTAGTTTTAGTGACATATCTTGTATCTAGTTAATCTGTAATTTGAGTGCATAATCGAGTCAAGCTAAGGAGTTTAAATGGTCAATCCTTGTAGGTTCGACACTTGACTTCCTTACAAATACTATAACTTGACCCCGTATACTTGCGGATAAGAGAATTTCACTTAGCCTTCGACTAATCAATAGTCAAAAGGTTGGGGAGATAAATCTCAAGAACAGTTGCCACCATCTGTTCCGTGGCATCCTTCAACTTCAACGACAATTCTTGATGAAGACGTAAATTGTTACCATGCAACTTTTCAACTTGCTTCTGCAGCTCATCAACTTTTACTTGCATTGCTTCAGTCTTTTCTGCTTCATCATCTCTGATTTTTTGTACCAGTTCTTATTTCTCCACAGAAGCAACTTCAAGCGCTTCGTTCAATTGTTTACACTTTTTCTGCTAACATTCAAGATCAACACAAAGAAGATCAATCTCCCTCAAAGAATTCAAGTCTCTACTATCTACCTACTCATACACTTGAAGTCTACCCTCCATATTCTCCTTTTGCTGCCTCTCTTGATCCAAATGTTCGCAGATTCTAGAGTTTTCATAGACCATTTCATCGTAACTTTTCCTCAACATTTCAATAAATACATTCTCCTCTTTGATCACTTGCTCCTTCCTTTCCAAGAGAGACTCTAATCTTTTACATTCTTCAACAGCATTCGAAGAAGTGTCAGAGTTTATATGCACCAGGATATTTGGTATGCTGTTAGAGCCTTCAAGAGTAGAATTTGGCCCTCTATCTCTTCTGGAGCTCTGACCAGACTCCTCTACTATCTACAAACTGTTAGTGATCTGTCTAGATTTGGAGGCTTCAAGTTCTCCCTGTTTTAAAGAAATTAATATTGATCTTAGCTACCAAAACTTTAAAAGCATTAAAATCAAGTAGAAGATGAACTATAACATTGAAATATCAATGGACATACCACTATCATTGTCATCCTCAGCATTTCAGTGTTGGTTATGTTCTTCAAATTTTGCATAACAGGTGTGAACTTCCATCTCACCAGGCCAATTTTCCCTGCATCTTTCTCTGTTGTTGGTTTCATCAAGTTTGCAATACTTAAGAACAGATACTGACCCGCCCATAAAAGAGAAAACAATATACAGTTAGAACACAATGAATAAATAGTAAACTATAGCTAACACATACAGCTAACACACAGTGAAGTCACAAGCATTTCAATGAACCATCAGTGACTACACAGTGAACCATCAGTGAATACACAGTTAACCATAAGTGAATACACAGTTAACACACACAGCTACAACAATGAACTAGATAAATTGAAATATCAGGAAGTGAGAACTTACAGGTAGAACAAGGCTGCAACCGCCTTTATTCTTTGCCGCATCTGAAAGGACCCAACTCCGATTTAGTTGCCTAAACCGAAATCAAACCCCTTCGAAAACATGACCTGAAAAAAAATTTCGCCAGAGTTTACTTTGAAATACGTGAGCCAATATTAGAACCTGTAAAGAGAATCACACTTCGAATATTCCACAAAAGCCAAACCGTGGGGCTTCGTTCCCCATCTGGATTTCTTAACATCATATATAATAAACCACAAGGTTTACAAGAAATCCAGAAATCATTCAGGAGTAAACTCAACTAAAAACAAACATAAGTATTCAGAGCGACACCTATATACATCATATACAACCAGTAGGTTAAATAAAGAACCTACTGGAACTGAAATGTGACTTGAACTCTACACATCCACCATCGACGTGCAACCTCAAAATTTAAACTGCAAACTAGGCAAAGGAAACCGAAAAGCCCAGGGGAAGACAAAAAAAATCGTTAGAGTGAGTGGACGAAAATAATAATAATATGTCTTTCCCAACACATAAGTATATATGCTCATAAAAGCATAATGCGAGTCAATGCACATGAAAATCCTGATCAGGTTCATTTTTCCTGATCCATAAATATGCACTTAAAATCCTACGGGGTCACTCATGAACTCCTCCGCATAGTACAGTCTAATCACGGGATCCCAGACCTCCTCGTGATTAATAAGTCTGAAAGACCTCGGGTCAGGATATCTGTCCTCCCCGGAGCATCTCGGGGATCATCAGAGAAGCTAAAGCATAAATGCTACCTCTATATCTGAGACTGTACTCTGTGTAAACCAAATCATAAATACTTTCCATGCATATGCGAAATCGTAAATGCATAATCATAAAATGCATACTTGTATGTGCATAATCGTAAATGCATACTAATATAATGCATAATCTTAAAGTGTATAATCATAAATGCATAACGTAAATGCATAATCAGGACTCGCAAATCAACTGTGAAAATAAAATGTCCACTCACAGTACGAAGCTAACTCTAAGGTCCGGCGGAAGATCCCTCGCCAAACAGTTGATCACGATCACCTGAATAACAGGGATACAATCAATACATATTGAAACACATCATACGGAGCTAATACGTCAAGAACCCCGCGTTCTCGAAAGACGTATCGCTCGAAATATCGACGAGGATAGCAAAATTCCCAAAATACACCCAAACAACCATCATCCCAAATTAGAACATTCAACTCGACTCAAATACCTCACCATTTCATTCTGCACGCGAAAACAAGCGAAACGACATTAAACTTGCCAAAATCTCACCTTGCCGGAGCTCCGCCGCGCACGGCGGCCCATGGGGTTGCCGCCGCCGATCGCCGAAAAATCCACCAACCCAGAAATCTTTGACCTATACATCAGTTTGAAGATCTCGACATTTCCAACAACTTTGTAGTTCAAAGCTAAGCCCAATTTTAACCGGAAAAAGTCCAAAACTCACCGTGAATTTCGAAAACCTCGCCGGAATTCAATTTCTCCGATCGACCACCACCGGGCACGGCAAGAGACGAGACCACTTAGGATAGACTCACCATCACAAGGGCTACAAAACCCTCACAGGGTCAACCCTCATCGTCGCCGTCTCCGCCACCTCTGTCGCCAGCGAATTCGGCCGGAATTCTCTAAACTTCACCGCGTCGTATCTTCTTCATCCGATAACCAAAATGAGTGATCCACCTATCAAAAGAAAGAGGAGATCAAGCCCAACAACATTCATGAAGGAACCACGACCAAAAGATTCTGGAATAAGGCACATCGACGCCGAGAAGGTCACGGCCCAAACGGGTCAGTTTTGACCCGTGGGTCAACGCGGGTCAACAGGTATTTCCAAAAATAGAAAGTTTCCCAATTTGTTTTGTATTTATACCGTATCCATACCGTACACATACCATCCCCAAATCAACTGCTATTAATTCAATCTGATCCAAATCAGATGGTCACGATTAAATCCACATTCACCAACTGACTTCAAAACTCGATAAAACATTGCTCACTTATCCGAAAAATTCTTCGAAAATTCCCACGACCTCAAAATTAAATCCTCTACAATTCTTGCGAAGGAACTCAAACCAAATTCTTGCCTGATAATTTAGTCGTTAACAAACCCATGAGTACGATTAATTCACAATAATCACGGCTCGGACCAATATGTGCACATTTCACAGTCAGGTCGTTACAAATCTACCCCCCCTAACAAAAATTTCGTCCTCGAAATTTACATACTGGCTAGGAGAACGAAGCTACTGCTCATACAAACTGTTATAGCTGCTATATGAGTACCTTTACTGAATGATTTATGTACAAACACATACGCTGACACTAACAGAAAATTTCTGTTCCAGAGAATCTACTCTCGACAATTAAGAACATCCAACGGTTCCATAACCTGAACTGAACAGCAATTGAAACTGTCTACAACGGAATTTCTGAGGCACTTTAACATCAGAGAATTAGGAATATACGTCCATAACCACGATGCATAAAATACGTCATACCATATGACAGCCCTGATAATACTTTTCAAACGATAAACCATAACGCTCATGTCTTTACTAACGTGCATAACTTACCACGCCAACAACTGTTCATAACTTATTTCTAGGCCAATAGCTAGAAGGATACTCAATTAGCACCGTATACTCTGACTGACATACGCGCAAATTTTTATGATAATCTGACAACTTTAATCTGTTAAGAAAATTTGCATGTTATCTGTCATCTCTGCCAACACATAACCTCTTTCTGAACACCAAAGTGCCATTACTCCTCATTCGAAACTCTGTCGGTACATTATTCTGAATCAAATTCTTCTTGCTCAGCAGATATGCATCTAAATCTTGAGCTTCACAAACTTGATCAAGCAACACCGGATGAACTTGGAAGCTGGCTAACAATGCTCCATCGTCATTCCACTCCAACTCTGCTCCCGTTGCTCGCAACTCCGTCAAAAGTGACATTCTTGCAACACGAATATGGAAAAGAGAAGCATTGTGCTTCCAACTAAGAGCATCAGTAACCACGTTAGCCTTTCCTGGATGATACTCGAAAGTGCAATCATAATCATTAATCAGCTTCATCCATCTCCGCTGCCTCATATTCAAATTTGGCTGCATACTCAAGTAGGTAAGACTTTTGTGATCGGTGTAAATCTTGCACTACACTCTGTACAAGTAGTGTTTCCAACTCTTCAATGCTAACATAATGGCAGCTAACTATAGATCATGAGTAGGATAGTTAACTTCGTGTGGTTTCAACTATCTAGAACCATATGCCACCACTTTTCCATGCTGCATCAAGACACAACCTAGACCTTACTTTGAAGCATCACTGTACATAACATACTCACCGTTATCGTCTGGTAAAGTCAACACTGGTGCAGTAGTCAACCTCTCCTTCAAAGTGAAGTAGCTTTCCTCGCAAGTATCAGACCATTCAAACTTGACTCCTTTCTTCGTCAAATGGGTAAGCGGTGTCGCTATCCTTGAAAAGTCCTGTAGGAATCGGTGATAGTAGCCTGCTAAGCCCAAGAAACTTCGTATCTCTGCCACGTTGGTAGGTCTGCTCCAATTCAATACTACATCAATCTTATCTGGATCCACGCTGACTCCTTCAATTGATATCACGTAACCCAAAAACTTTACACTGTCTAGCTAAAACTCACACTTGCTAAACTTGGAGTACAACTGAGCATCTCACAAAGTCTGCAAAACTGCATGCAAATGCTTCTTGTGTTGCCCCACACTCCTGGAATAAATCAGGATGTCGTCGATGAACACAATGACGAATTTGTCCAGATAACGCCTGAAAATCCGATTCATCAGGTCTATGAAAGCAGCTGGCGCATTGGTCAACCCAAAAAGGCATAACAAGGAATTCGTAATGCCCATAACGTGATCAAAATGCCGTCTTGTCCACATCGGACTCCCGAATCCGTAATTGATGGTACCGAGACCTGAGATCAATCTTCGAGAAGACTGAAGCTCCTTTCAACTGATCGAACAAATCATCAATCCGTGGAAGTGGATACTTGTTCTTCACCGTAACCTGATTTAACTTCTGATAATCAATGCATAGCCTCATCGAACCATCATTCTTCCTCACAAACAACACTGGAGCACCCTAAGGTGAAATACTAGGTCGAATGAAGCCTTTTTCAATCAATTCTTGAAGTTGAATCTACAACTCCCTCAACTCTGCTGGTACCATACGATAAGGTGTCTGCGAAATAGGTCCAGTACCTAGAAGTAACTCGATGGTGAAGTCAATCTCTCTGACTGAAGGAACACCGGGTAAGTCCTCGGGAAACACATCTGGATACTCACAAACCACCGCAATATCACCAATGTCCGGTATACGAACACTCGTATCAATCACATGTGTTAGGTAAGCCACACAACCCTTCCTCAACATCTGCTCAGCCTTCATTGCTGAAATCAAACAAGGTAAAGAAGTATTCTTTTCACCACGAAACAAAATCTCCGGCATGCCTGGACTTCTGAAAACAACCTCCTTCTTGTGACAGTCAAAACAGCCAAATGGTTCTCCAAGAAATCCATACTCAAGATCATATTAAAATCCACAATATCCAGCAGCATCAAATTCGCGGCTAACCCATAACCTCCAATAAAAATCTCACAATCTCTATATACCCACCCGACACACACTACCTTGCCAGATGGATACAACACTCGCCACAAACTAGGGAATTGAGATGCAGGTACAGTCGCCAATGATGCTAATCGATATGACATGAATGAATGCGTAGCTCCTGGATCTAGTAATGTATGAACTGGATGACCAAAAATGTACAACGTACCAATGATAACCTCTGGGGAAGCTCTGCCCTCACGTAGAGACATGGCGTGAACTCGAGCATGTCCAGCTAGTCATCCACGTTGGCTACGATTCTGTTCACCACCCTGTCCAGAAGACTGTGTTGCACGATCACTAGAAGTAGTACCTTGATCTCGACCAGCACTTTGATCCGCAACACCTCTAAAAGTGCCAAGTTGAGGACACTTCCTCACAAAGTGACCCTCCTGGCCACAATGGTAATAACTCATAGTACCCCGGTAACATGAACCATGATGTCGCTTATTACAAAGATTACATAATGGAATATCCCTTGGTGCAGCTGATGTGCTGAAGATAGGTCGAGGATAACTCGATCCACTGGAACTCCCACTCGACAGCTGCCTCTGCGGTCGACTCCTCCTCCTCCATCTCTGAATCTACCTAGCAGTGCTAGTAGGATATCTATAAGGTCAACTACCAGAAGATGATGCTAATCCAGAAATACCTGAACTCAACCTCTTCGAAGCACCCTGGCTAGGTCCACCCTCTTCAAATCGACACGTATAAAACCGCATCAATCTCTCCCTCTCCATGTCTTTACTTCTGAGTGCAGCACTAACAAACTCATCAAAGTTATCACGAGGCATAGTGGTCAAAGTCCCCTTGATATTCAGATTCAAACCCAACTCAAACCTCCTGCACTTTGCTTCCTCAGATGCCACCATATCACGTGTAAACCGAGACAAATGGGTGAACTTATCCCCATACTCATGTACTGACATATTTCCCTGCCTCAAGTTGGTAAACTCTTCATATTTCCTTTGTTGAGTAGCTTGATTAAAATACCGACGCATGAACAAATCTCAGAATAGAGGCCATGGAGTATCAATAGGAACTCTGTTTGTACCAATCAACAAAAAGTAGGCATCTGATTCAAGCAAATCCACTGCTGCTACAGTTTTCTGTTCAGGAGTAAAATGCAGGCGCTCACAAACATGCTTAATCGAGACTAACCAAGCTTCACATATTTCAGGATCAGAGAAGCCAGAAAAGATAGTTGCTCCAGCTGTCCTAGCGTTGACCAAAGGGTCAAAACGTTGTTCCAAACGCAACACTCGCATGAAAGGACCCAACCCCGATTTAGCACCCTAAATCGGAATCGAACCCCTTCGAAAACACGAACCAACAAAAACTTTTCGAAATTTGGGCAGAGTTTCGTTACTAGCGTGGAATTACCATTACCTGCACGCATAAAATACACTCCATCCTATGCCACAAAAAGCAAACCGTGGGCACCAACCCCAACCGGATTTCTCAATATATCAACAATAACGTAAAGTAGAAAATATATATACACTTTACTGAAATCCAGTGTAAAATCGTATAACATATTCAATAGGAAGCTCAGAGCGACATCTAATACATAATCGTATACTCATACCACAGTAGGTAGAACAATAAACCTACTGGATGAAACAAAGTAGCTCGAGCACTATGCCTCCGACCACGACGTGCGACACCAGAGCCTGAACTGCAAACTGGGCACGGAAACCGAAAAGCCCAGGGGAAAGACAATGAACACGTTAGAGTGAGTGGACGAAAATAAATGTCTTTCACCAGTTTATATATGTTATAAAAACATATGCGAGTCCAGATAAATAAAAACAACATAGTACACGAGGTAAAACTCACACTCCTCCAGTGTACAGAGCATGCAAGTAAAAATCCCACGGGGTCGCTCATGGACACACACCGTGCTAGTACAGTCCGAATCACGGGATCCCGGACCCACACGTGATTCTAAGCCAGAAAGGCCTCGGTTCCGGGGATACGCCCCTCGCCGGTCAGGTCGGGGTAACGCCCCGCCTGGGATGCCTACCATCGGGGATCAGCCGAGAGGCTAAGTGTATCGATACAACAACGTAACCACGACTGTACTCTGTGTAAACCAAATCATAAACATTTCGATGCAAATGCATGAAACAGCATATAAGTGTATGTATACTCGTATACGTATATTCGTATAAGTATATCGTATAATCGTAAAACACATGCTCATGCAATTCGTAATCTCAATACGCATGCTCAAGTTCGAAAATCATATAAAAGACTCGCAAACAATCCGTGAAAAGAAATGTCCACTCACAGTCTGGCGTAACGCGTATCGCGTTAACCCGTGATCCGGCGGAAAGTCCATCGCCAAAACAACGATCACGAACCCCTGAATATTCACAATGTCCAATATTCAAAATCATAATCCGACAATACAAATCAAACCACGAGAAACCACCGTTCTCGGAAACACGAAATCCAAAGTCAACGAATCGTCGAAAATCCGTATATGTATACCACAATACCTCGCTTTACGTTCGGACGCTCAACTCGAAAAACGAACCTCCCCACTGCGATCGGAGCGCGATTTCGAGTCAAATGACATGCAACTTGCCGAAAGTCAAAAAGTCAACCCGTTGACCGTTGACCGCCGTTGACCGCCGTCCACGGCGGCGCCGCCGCCGCCGGCCGAAGAATTTTCCGGCGGAGCCACCCTTGTTCCACTCCAAATCGCCCACTGAGCAACTTTGTCAACTGCACCGAAGTCCAATTCTCACTCTAACATGGTCAATTTCATGAAAAACCGAATGAACACACAAATTTCAATCCCAAAATTCTCCTTCCACAAATCGAATTGGAACACGAAACTTACAGGGAAGCATCATGGTGATGAGGGCTACAAAGCCCACCCCAAAGTTCAGCTCGAATCGGCCCGAAACCAAGAACCCGAATCACAAAGTTTTCCCTCCATTTTTGGCCGGATTTCCTTCCATTTCCGGCGAGTCTCGCCTTGAACGGTGGCCGGGGAAAGGACAAGGAAGCTGAGGCGCTTCGAACGGGACCAACCCCGTCCCACGGGATGGCCGGAATCAAACGCCGCCGTGGAGTCACCGTCAAGCACGTCGGCCTCCTTCTCTCACCACCGAGTTGACCGAGTCAACTCGGTCAACAACCGAATAGGAAATGTTTGACTTGTCCCAAAATGGCAACCTGCTATTTATAGCCTTTCCCGATTAGGAAACTTCATGTTTATCCATTTCGACAAACTTCAAACACGCGTAACTCTCTCGTCGTAATTCCGATTCCGAAAATTCTCGCGGCCACAAACTCGACTCAACATGATCTTCAATAATCACCCAAAGTCAAACACATCGGCCAAACGGATAAAAAGTCAACCCTTTAAAGCAACACACATTAAATCGACTAAATAACCAACAAACGGAAATATTCGCAACTAATTCCTCGTAACTCCAAATTATGCTCCGGAAGTTCCCACAAACTCGAAATTAAATTCCGAACAACTTCCGTGAAGAAACCGAAACCAAATTCCCGTCCGATAATTTAGTCGATAAGTGGCCCACCATTTAAATCTAGACTTCAAATATTCATAACTAATTCTTCGGTTGTCCAAATAACGATCCGGAACCGCCCACGAACTCGTAATCACATATAGAACGACTCTCGAGAAGAGATCCAGCTCCAATTCTCGGCCAATAATTTAGTCGTTAACAGAACCCTAGCGAGTAAGTCCGCTATCGGAAATCCACGTCGATACGCTAACTCGCGAATTGAGCTAATTATACTTCTGATTCTGGTCCGGGTCGTCACAAATCCACCCCCCTTAGAAAAATTTCGACCTCGAAATTTCCGAGTCTGCTTACTACAATGTAGGAGCACTGCCTCTGCATACTGCTCAACTCACCAATTGCAATCTCAACTGAACAACTCTGATCACAAACTCCACAATAGGAGATAATTCCGTGCCGGAATTCCTGTACCCTCAAATCACAAATCTGAACTGGCTCACACAATCGCTAAGTGTTCCTACATAAGGAACAGATAGGGTACACAACACGCAACGACCTGAAACATAGTTCCGCCACGCGGAACACAATACACAAAGCCAACACTATAGGCGGTGCCGAACCATACGGCATAACACAAACTCGCCTATGGCCACATACGGATCAATACATCAAGGCAAATCACAACTCAATTTGCACACATCAACATAACTCAAACATCGGACTCGGGCAATTATCAACCCATTTCAGCTAATCTGACAGTCTGTGGTAGCACACTCCACAAAACGACGTCAAACAATATCAAAATCACAGTGGACAACAACCTGGTACTGCAAGCAACCTCGAACAACTGAAACTGCTGGTCCCGAATCCTCCGGAACTGCAATACCAAGGTCCACAACATGCCCTCCAAGGCCTAAATAGTCCTCAAAGATCGCTCGCCAATCCGAGGATAAGAACTGGTACTATCTCGTAGTCTGGTCTCCAATGCTCGTGGCAAAGCTCACCAACACACAGTCGTAACTGATCACCTCAATCGGTGAATTGGGACACAGGTACACCATGTAGATGGACAACCTCTACCAAACATAGCCATAACCGCCTGTCACTGAAATCATTTCCGAAAGTACAAGTAAACATACCCCAAGTTTATCAAACTGTCCACAAAGACCCAACAACCGGTATCACAAACCAAACTGCGTATAAACACACACGAGATCACAACAGCAACCGCCACGTCTAACCGGAAATCTCAAATGGCTAACACATCTTGGCACGTCTCTGCCTCCTAGCCATCGCCAGTCGACGAATGTGGCATCAGTACACACATGCTGTGCTCGCACAAGCTGCTATATCGCTCTTCATGTTGCGTCACGAGTAATAAACTTGAAGTATCTGACATTTCTCCGCGTCACTAGCGCCAAACACGCGCAAAATCACAAGCCTCAACATCATCATACTCAAATTCAGCTCTCGTAGCCCATAACTCGGCTAATACGGAAACTCGAGCCACACATACACGCATGCAATACCGAAGCTCCTAACTCTCGACTGAATGCATCAACAGCAACATCATCCCAAACGGATGGTCAAAGTGCAACCATTAGCCTTCCTCGAACAAACTCTAATGTACAGCCGTAATCGTCAGTCGACTCCATCCATCGACACTGCCTCAAGCCCAAATCTGGCCGAAAATGCAAGTGGATGAAACTCAATGGTCGGTGTACATCCTACACCACGCTGCACGCCGTAGCTATAAAATCTCGATGCATCGCCATAACCCACGAACTCGTCATGATCGTCAGGTAAGGTCAAAGCCGCAGTAACGGTCACCAACCTGCAGGAGTAAGCAACTCTCCTCGCGTGCATCGAACCACATGAACCTGACGCCTTCTTCGTCAATCCGGAAAGTGAAGTGGCAATCCAGGAAAAATCCTGTACAAAGCCGTCGATACAAGCCTGCCAAAACCCAAGAGACCCCCAATCTCTGGCACAGTAATAGGGCAAACTCCAAATCAACACGGCTTCGAACTGGTCAGGATCCACTCCAACTCCCTCGGATAATATCACATAGCCCAAAATCTTCACGCTAATCGACCAAAACTCACACTGAATGAACTTTCACAAACAGCTAATCGTCTCGCGAAGTCCACAAAACCGCTCGCAACTGCTCCAGGTACTGGTCCACACTCTCGGAGTACATCAGGACATTGCCAACAAACATGACCGCAACTCGTCCAGAAACCGTCTGAACACATGGTCCATCAAGTCCACACAATCTACGGAGCATTGGTCAACCAATGAAGTGACCAAGAACTCCAGATGCTCGCTCCGAGATCCGAAAACCACACCTGACTCAACAAACCACCACTGATGGTATCTGGATCCGAATCGATCTTCGACCAGTCTGAAGCTCTCACAAGCTGATCAAACCAATCATCAATCCGAAACGGAGGATACACACTCTCCTCTGAAACGAATCAGGCTTCCGGTAGTCAATGCACCACCTCGTCAACCCCTACAACATCAGTGCAAACAATGCAAGAGCACACCACGCAAATATGTGGGGTCACATGAAATCTCCTGAAACCTCCTCCAGCAACTCCTGGAGTCGAAACAATAGCTCCATCAGCTCCGCTGGCTCTGAACGACAAGACGTCGATAAAATGAGTCCAGCGCCTGTAACAAACTCAATGATGTAGTCAGTCTCCCGAATTGGAGGAACACCTGGTAACTCCTCCAACACACACCTGGAAACTCGGAAACCACCACAATGTCACCAATGTCGGACACAGCAACTACAGTATCCACAACATGAGCTAAGAAAACCACACAACTCATCTACATAAACTGCTCGACCATCACCAAGAAACAGCATCTCGGGAAAACTGGTCGTCGAAACACAACCTCCTCCTCGATGCACTCGAACACAACCAAATGCGTCGTCAGACTCACAAACATACTGTAACCGCAATATCCAGCTATAACAGATCCGCGGCTAAGTCATAACCTCCAACAAGGATTTCGCAACCTCCGGATGGATACAACACTCTCCAAGACCTCGGAAGTGGAGATACAGGTACAATCGCCATGGACATCAAGCAACAGTAACCTCGGAGAAAAGTCTGTCCTCAAACAAGGTCATGGCACGAACTCCAACATGCCCAACTGGCCACACACATCAACTGTGACTTCTGACTAACTCGTCAACAGGGTGCATTAGTCAGACCGTAGGAACAACATGAGGATCTCCTCGTAAACTCTGAGCTGTCGAACCGCTACAACAGCTGACCAAGGGCGCTCCCTCGTAACGTGATCCTCCTGGCCACCATAATGGCAACAGAGAGTGCTCCACAAAAACATATCACCGCAACACCTGCTGCGTGAAAGGATCACCAACGATCACCCAAATTCATGCCACAGGAGCAAGTCCGCTACACTGTGATCTTCGCCATCGCCAAACGGACCAGCAGAGGATCCTCCACATAATCGAAAAGGCCACAGCCGGATGAAGTCATTGATCCCGAAGTGTCGGAACTCAACCTCATCAAAAATCTCACTGCTGAATCCACTTCCTCAAACCGTCACATCGGAAACCGTGTACATCTTTTCTTCACTATAACCTCGCCGCTGAGTGCAACACACTAAGCTCCTCACGGATAACTCGAGGCACATCAATCAGAATCTCTCTGATGCTCAGGTTCAAACTCATCTCGAACCTCGTACACTGCTTCCTCTGAAGCCACATAACTCGTGCAAACCGAAACTAACATGTGAACAATGCATCTCTGCCCCAGGTGGGTAAACACTCCACAATACACTTGCTGGGTAGCCTGATCAAACATTACAGTATACACAACACTCTGAATGTAGGCCGTGGAGTCACAACCGGAACTCACACAATATCAGCCCACAAATTACAACAAACTGAATCAGGCACACATCCCTGCCAAAATTCTCAGCTCTGAGGCAACATATAGACGCCCGTATACACATTCCCAGGCAAACCGTGCCACACAAATCTCTGCACTCTAAATACTCATACAAATCCACTGTTCTCAGGCAAATCACGCGTCGATTGATCCACAATAGGATCCACAACCGAAACGACACGGAAAGCACGTCAGGAGGCATCCTAATGAATAAAACATCGTTCACAACAAGTGGAACGTAATCATGGAACTTCAAATATTTGAAAGCATACAACACCCGGAATTTGATGATTATCCGCCGGCCGGTCGGGTCACCATTCCAGACATGCTGTACATTCTCAAATATCCTTAGTAAACACGACTACAGAAGTCTACAGAACCTATAACCTAATGCTCTGATACCAAACTGAAAGGACCCAACCCCGATTTAGCACCCTAAATCGGAATCGAACCCCTTCGAAAACACGAACCAACAAAAACTTTTCGAAATTTGGGCAGAGTTTCGTTACTAGCGTGGAATTACCATTACCTGCACGCATAAAATACACTCCATCCTATGCCACAAAAAGCAAACCGTGGGCACCAACCCCAACCGGATTTCTCAATATATCAACAATAACGTAAAGTAGAAAATATATATACACTTTACTGAAATCCAGTGTAAAATCGTATAACATATTCAATAGGAAGCTCAGAGCGACATCTAATACATAATCGTATACTCATACCACAGTAGGTAGAACAATAAACCTACTGGATGAAACAAAGTAGCTCGAGCACTATGCCTCCGACCACGACGTGCGACACCAGAGCCTGAACTGCAAACTGGGCACGGAAACCGAAAAGCCCAGGGGAAAGACAATGAACACGTTAGAGTGAGTGGACGAAAATAAATGTCTTTCACCAGTTTATATATGTTATAAAAACATATGCGAGTCCAGATAAATAAAAACAACATAGTACACGAGGTAAAACTCACACTCCTCCAGTGTACAGAGCATGCAAGTAAAAATCCCACGGGGTCGCTCATGGACACACACCGTGCTAGTACAGTCCGAATCACGGGATCCCGGACCCACACGTGATTCTAAGCCAGAAAGGCCTCGGTTCCGGGGATACGCCCCTCGCCGGTCAGGTCGGGGTAACGCCCCGCCTGGGATGCCTACCATCGGGGATCAGCCGAGAGGCTAAGTGTATCGATACAACAACGTAACCACGACTGTACTCTGTGTAAACCAAATCATAAACATTTCGATGCAAATGCATGAAACAGCATATAAGTGTATGTATACTCGTATACGTATATTCGTATAAGTATATCGTATAATCGTAAAACACATGCTCATGCAATTCGTAATCTCAATACGCATGCTCAAGTTCGAAAATCATATAAAAGACTCGCAAACAATCCGTGAAAAGAAATGTCCACTCACAGTCTGGCGTAACGCGTATCGCGTTAACCCGTGATCCGGCGGAAAGTCCATCGCCAAAACAACGATCACGAACCCCTGAATATTCACAATGTCCAATATTCAAAATCATAATCCGACAATACAAATCAAACCACGAGAAACCACCGTTCTCGGAAACACGAAATCCAAAGTCAACGAATCGTCGAAAATCCGTATATGTATACCACAATACCTCGCTTTACGTTCGGACGCTCAACTCGAAAAACGAACCTCCCCACTGCGATCGGAGCGCGATTTCGAGTCAAATGACATGCAACTTGCCGAAAGTCAAAAAGTCAACCCGTTGACCGTTGACCGCCGTTGACCGCCGTCCACGGCGGCGCCGCCGCCGGCCGAAGAATTTTCCGGCGGAGCCACCCTTGTTCCACTCCAAATCGCCCACTGAGCAACTTTGTCAACTGCACCGAAGTCCAATTCTCACTCTAACATGGTCAATTTCATGAAAAACCGAATGAACACACAAATTTCAATCCCAAAATTCTCCTTCCACAAATCGAATTGGAACACGAAACTTACAGGGAAGCATCATGGTGATGAGGGCTACAAAGCCCACCCCAAAGTTCAGCTCGAATCGGCCCGAAACCAAGAACCCGAATCACAAAGTTTTCCCTCCATTTTTGGCCGGATTTCCTTCCATTTCCGGCGAGTCTCGCCTTGAACGGTGGCCGGGGAAAGGACAAGGAAGCTGAGGCGCTTCGAACGGGACCAACCCCGTCCCACGGGATGGCCGGAATCAAACGCCGCCGTGGAGTCACCGTCAAGCACGTCGGCCTCCTTCTCTCACCACCGAGTTGACCGAGTCAACTCGGTCAACAACCGAATAGGAAATGTTTGACTTGTCCCAAAATGGCAACCTGCTATTTATAGCCTTTCCCGATTAGGAAACTTCATGTTTATCCATTTCGACAAACTTCAAACACGCGTAACTCTCTCGTCGTAATTCCGATTCCGAAAATTCTCGCGGCCACAAACTCGACTCAACATGATCTTCAATAATCACCCAAAGTCAAACACATCGGCCAAACGGATAAAAAGTCAACCCTTTAAAGCAACACACATTAAATCGACTAAATAACCAACAAACGGAAATATTCGCAACTAATTCCTCGTAACTCCAAATTATGCTCCGGAAGTTCCCACAAACTCGAAATTAAATTCCGAACAACTTCCGTGAAGAAACCGAAACCAAATTCCCGTCCGATAATTTAGTCGATAAGTGGCCCACCATTTAAATCTAGACTTCAAATATTCATAACTAATTCTTCGGTTGTCCAAATAACGATCCGGAACCGCCCACGAACTCGTAATCACATATAGAACGACTCTCGAGAAGAGATCCAGCTCCAATTCTCGGCCAATAATTTAGTCGTTAACAGAACCCTAGCGAGTAAGTCCGCTATCGGAAATCCACGTCGATACGCTAACTCGCGAATTGAGCTAATTATACTTCTGATTCTGGTCCGGGTCGTCACACGCATAAGTAAGTCATGCGTACGATGATCCTCAATAGGATCCCCAGCCCCGTTAGCACAGACTCCACGTCGAGGAGGCATCATAAAGATGAAAGGACATAAGTCCCACAACACAAGGAATGTAATCATGAAACTTCAAATATTTGAAAGCATACAACACTCTAGAGCATTGATGATTGTTCGCTGGCCATTCGGGTCATCGCTCCTGATATGCTGTACATTCTCAAATACCCTTAGTAACACAACTACAAGAGTCTACAAAACCTAAAACCTAATGCACTGATACCAACTGAAAGGACCCGACTCCGATTTAGTTGCCTAAACCGAAATCAAACCCCTTCGAAAACATGACCTTAAAATTTTATTTGCCAGAGTTTATTTTGAAATACGTGAGGCAATATTAGAACTTGCAAAGAGAATCACACTTCGAATATTCTACAAAAGCCAAACCACGGGGATCCGTTCCCGATCCGGATTTCTCAACATCATATATAATAAACCACAAGGTTTACAAGAAATCCAGAAATCATTCAGGAGTAAACTCAACTGAAAACAAACATAAGTATTCAAAGCGACGCCTATATACATCATATACAACTAGTAGGTTGAACAAAGAACCTACTAGAACTGAAATGTGACCTGAACTCTACGCCTCCACCGTCGATGTGCAACCTCGGAATTTAAACTGCAAACTGGGCAAAGGAAACTGAAAAGCCCAGGGGAAGACAAAAAAAATCGTTAGAGTGAGTGGACGAAAATAATAATACTATGTCCTTCCCAACATATAAGTATATATGCTCATAAAAGCATAATGCGAGTAAATGCACATGAAAATCCTGACCAGGTATATTTTCCCTGATCCATAAATATGCACGTAAAATCCTGCGGGGTCACTTATGGACTCCTCCGCATAGTACAGTCTAATCATGGGATCCCAGACACCCTTGTGATTAATAAGTCTGAAAGACCTCGGATCAGGATATCTGTCCTCCCCGGAGCATCTCAGGGATCAGCTGAGAAGCTAAAGCATCGATGCTACCTCTATATCTAATACTGTACTATGTGTAAACCAAATCATAAATACTTTCCATGCATATGCGAAATCGTAAAATGCATAATCATAAAATGCATACTTGTATGTGCATAATCGTAAATGCATACTAATACAATGCATAATCGTAAAGTATATAATCATAAATGCATAACGTAAATGCATAATCAGGACTCGCAAATAAACTGTGAAAATAAAATGTCCACTCACAGTACGAAGCTAACTCTGAGGTTCGGTGGAAGATCCCTCGCCAAACACTCGATCACGATCACCTGAATAATAGGGATACGATCAATACATATTGAAACACATCATACGGAGCTAATACATCAAGAACCCCGCGTTCTCGAAAGACGTATCGCTCGAAATATCGACAAGGATAACAAAATTCCCAAAATACACCCAAACAACCCTCGTCCCAAATTAGAACATTCAAGTCGACTCAAAAACCTCACCATTGCGTTCGGCACGCGAAAACAAGTGAAACGACATAAAACTTGCCAAAAATCTCACCTCGCCGGAAAATCCACCAACCCAGAAATCTTCAACCTATACATCAGTTTGAAGATCTCGACATTTCTAACAACTTTGTAGTTCAAAGCTAAACCCAATTTTAACCGGAAAAGGTCCAAAACTCACCGTGAAGTTCGAAAACCTCGCTGGAATTCAATTTCTTCGATCGACCACCATTGGGCACGGCAAGGGACGAGACCACTTAGGATAGACTCACCATCCCAAGGGCTACAAACCCCCACAAGTTCAACCTCCATCGCCGCCATCTCCGCCACCTCCCTCGCCGGCGAATTTGGCCAGAATTCTCCAAACTTCACCGCGTCGTATCTTCTTCATCCGGTAACCAAAATGAGTGATCCACCTATTAAAATAAAGAGGAGATCAAGCCCAACAACTTTCATGAGGGAACCACGGCCAAAAGATGTCGGAATAAGGCACATCGACGCCGAGAAGGTCACGGCCCAAATGGGTCAGTTTTGACCCGTGGGTCAACGCGGGTCAACAGGTATTTCCAAAAATAGAAAGTTTCCCAATTTTTTTTTGTATTTATACTGTATACATACCGTGCACATACCATCCCCAAATTAACGGCTATAATTCAATCTGATCCAAATCGGACGGTCACGATTAAATACACATTCACCAACCGACTTCAAAACTCGATAAAATATTGCTCACTTATCCGAAAAATTCTCCGAAAAATTCTCACGATCTCGAAATTAAATCCTCTGCAAAGGAACTCAAATAAAATTCTTGCCAAATAATTTAGTCATTAACAAACCCATGAGTACGATTAATTCACAATAATCATGGCTCGGACCAATATGTGCACATTCAACGGTTCGGGTCGTTACAGCCTCCTCCTCCTCCTCCTCCTCCTTCTTCTTCTTCTTCTTCTTCTTCTTCTTCTTCTTCTTCTTCTTCTTCTTCTTCTTCTTCTTCTTTTCTCCCTCCCTCCTGAGTTGAGCTATTGATGGGTAGTAATTTTTTGCATGCATGTCCAACGCATTGAGCAACTTACTGATAATGTCCATTGGCCAATCATGTTCTTTCAACTCTTGTAAGTCCCTGACCATATTGATTACATTCCAATTAGCGCTACCCAAAGAATTTGGCAGTAGAATAATAGATAATAGTAACAAAATTAGAAGATGAGAAGTGCCCTCCACTCTAAAAGTGCTTTTTCTAGTATGTCAACAATAATTTTCTTTGGAACCATAGTCCTTTTCCCGAACAAGTCTATTCCAAACTCTGAAATGATAGGAATCTTTCGCAGAAAGGAACTGGTCTCCCTTCACAGTCTTTCAAGCTAAACAAATCTGCAACATATTCTGATTTGATTTTATCGACCCTCGTAGGGTGAAATAGAAATGACCTCGTAGAGATATCATAGCAGTCCACCAAGTACGACGTGCATATATCCAATTTGTAAATCCCTCTGGGTTCTTCTACTTGTCCATCTATGATTGCCTTTATCAATGTGCCAAATGGAATCTCCAACAGTCGAGTAATAACTTCATTAGTGATTTTATTCTTGTAGGCTTGAATAAGCTGCATATAGCTGATAAGGTTGCCACGGAACTGGATCTTCCAGTTTTGTTTTCGTTTCTACCCAGGCTTCTTCTTCTTCTTCTTCTTCTTCTTCTTCTTCTTCTTCTTCTTCTTCTTCTTCTTCTTCTTCTTCTTCTTCTTCTTCTTCTTGCTCATCATCATCATCATCATCATCATCATCTTCTACATCTTCACCTTCTTCTTCACCTTCTTCTTCAATATCTTCATCTTTATTGTCATTCTCTTCTTCATCATCATCATCTGTGTTATTATCTTCATAATCCTCTTCCATTTCATCTCCTTCATCATCTTCTTCATCATTATTCTCTGAACTTCTGTCTTTTCTATTTCTTAACTTCTTCTCCTTGTCTTTCTTCATTCTCTTCTTCTTTAAGACTGCTTTCTTCTTACCTACTGATGTGTTCCTCTGCTCTTTCTCCTATTGCAGCTTCTGCACCTACTGCTTCAACTTCACAACCTTGTAACGCGTGGAACGTCGCATTCCACCCAATTTTAAGGTTGCAAAAGAATCTGATGATTCATTTTCAGATTCAAAATCTGATTCTGACTTCCTCATTTCCCCTAGCATCTTTGCTCTCTTGAGAATTTTGGAAGAAGACTCTATTTGCTCATCATGTTTTCTCTTATGAGTTTTTGTCATATTTGCATGTTTGACCAACAGTTAACTCACATATAACCAAGACTTCAAACAAATACAAATAATTAACACTACATTGACCAACAGTTAACCCACAATTAGGCAAAACAGCAACCCACAGTTAACATTAAGGGAACCACATGAAATCAACAACAACCACACATAGTAAACAACAAGGAACACACAGTGAAACACAGTAAATCCAAAAAAGAATTCAACAACAACAAGAAACAGTGAACCATAGTGAACACTCAGTGAACCACAGTTAACGCTAACATGAAATCATCATCAATAACAAACAAACAAACAGTCAACACACAGTGAAACACTCAGTGAAACACTCAGTGAACCACAGTTAACCCTATCATGAAATCATCATCATCAATAAACAACCACAAATAGTGAACGACAATGAACACAGTGAAACACAGTTAATCCAAACATGAAATCAACAATAATAAGAAACAGTGAAACACAATGAACACTCAGTTAACCACAGTTAACGCTAACATGAAATCAATCAACAAAAATAAGCAAACAAACAGTCAACACAGAGTGAAACACTCAGTGAACCACTGTTAACCCTATCATGTAATCATCATCATCATCATCAACAAACTATCACACAGTGAACGGTAGTGAACACATAGTGAAACACTATTAATCCAAACACGAAATCAACAACAACAACAAACAGTGAAACATAGTTAATCCAAACATGAAATCAACAATAATAACAACAACAACAACAAACAGTGAATCAAAATGAACACTTAGTGAACCACAGTTAACCCTAACATGAAATCATCATCATAATCATCATCATCATCATCATCATCATCAACAACAACATTAATAAAAGCCTTTCGAACACAATACATCATATAGCATTTATAAAAACTCAAGAAAAAGTTACAAAAATACCAAAACTCAAACTGGAAACCCTAGAAAAATGTAAGGAAATGTAATTTTCGTCATCTTAGATGTCACTTAGGCGACAATTTTTTTTTCCTCGTCTAAGTATTTAGACTACGATTGTTAGTCGACAAAAATTTTCTTGCCGAAGCTTAGGCTACGAAATTGCTTCGTCAGTTAAGTGCGTTTTTCTGGTAGTGCTGATTAGCTACTAACTTGTTATCAGTGATCAATTAACAAGATATGAAGGCACTCAAACAGGGGTTGATTATGTATCCAATAGCGTTTTGAGCCAGTTCACCAATACCTTTGTGCAAATCTTGAGAATGACATAACAAAGTGTGATTGGTCGATAATATTTATCTTTGCGGGTTGAGGAAATTTTGGCAACATGCATATATATGTATGATTCAGCTTACCCAGTAATCTTCAGGTTTCCAAAAATTCCTGAATTGTGGCAATGATATCTGGCCCTACAAAATCCTAGTACTTCTGGTAAAAGAAAGGAGGCATACCATTCAGATCCGGAGCCTTATATGGTCCCATTTGAAATAGCATCGTCTTGATTTCTACATCCGAATTATCTACGTGAGAGAAGCCGCCATGGTATCATCAATTACCAGGGATAGGGACGATAAGACCGGTTCCATGTGCTCCAGAGTAATCTCCCCTGCTACCAAAGCATTAATAATATTCATTCAATTAATTGTAAGTCCGCTTTTTAGCTCATTATCATTCCTAGGGCTGGGCAAGAATCCTGCAAATCCTGATGTGATCCTAGGGATGGGATGTTACGACCCAGAACATCATTATACAATAATCAGAACTTATGTGGTTAGTCACTAATTAATTACGTTAATCATTGATGGTAATTAGTTTTTACCATCGGTAACTTTCACTGGCTTTTCATCAAGATTTATTGATTTTGTTTTTCGAGAAATTTTTGAGGATAAAGTTGTAGAGTTTATTGATAAGTGTTCGTGGCCACGTCAAGTGTTGAAATTAGAGTTACGACGAAGAAGTTATGGTCAGCGAAAATTTTTATGGAAATATCGGAAATTTTTTTTATCACAAAATCGCGGGTATAAATACGGGTTTCCATTTTTAAAAAGTCAAAAGTTTTCATTTTTGGTAAGCGGATTGACCCGTGTTGACCGGGCTTACCAACCCAGTTTCGCCAGCGTGGGCGACGGCGCGACGGTTTCCGGTCACCTTTGGCCATGAAATTGGTCGGGTTTTGTTGGGCTTGGGCTCCTCTATCGTTTGGTGACAATATCTCCGATGTTGGTAGCCAGTGGAGGGAGATTCGAGGCAGAGAAGGTGGCGGCGCTCACAACAGCGTTGGACGTCAAACCCAAAGGGTTTTGAAGCTCAGGATGTGATGAGTTGAACGCAACACATCTTGGCCTTTGCCGTGGCTGGAAGGCGGCGATCGGACGAATTGAATTTCCGGTTGGGTTTTTAGTTTTCCAGTGATTTTGTGATTTTCCGGTTTGATTTTGATGTTGTGTTGTACTACAATGTTGTTGGGCTTGTTGAGATGAACGGTTTGATGTGTAGGTTGCTTGATTTGGAGCCGGTAGGATTTTGACCGTCGCCAGGGGTGGTGCATGGCCCCACGCGCTGCCGTACACAGCGGAGCTCCGGTGAGGTGGAATTTTCCGTAAAATCTTATGTCGTTCCGTTCGTAATTTCGTGACGAATGCAATGGTGAGATTCTTGTTGGATCGGGACTTGAATAATTTAGACGTGTATTTAATCGGATAATAATTAGTTGATTTCACTATAGTATTAACGGACGATCCGACTATCGATTTAAATTCGAGTAGCTCGATGGTTGTGATTTAGGTTACGACTCTAAAATTGATTTAAAATAAAGAAATGCTAGGAACTAAATTCAGAATTTGATTAAGTTCGTTTTTAGTCGGAAATTACGTTATTCAAGATTGCAAGATTCTCGACATTCTTGCTTGTAGGATTGAGAGCTTAGCTATTCAATATCGACGAGTAGATATTAATTATAATCATGTTTTCAAGATTACCAGTTAACGGGCCGTGTCAGATGATTATTGTGCTGATTATCAGGTTACGGCTTTATGAATATCCCGACATTGTACGGTGAGTGGACCTTTCATTTTCACAGTCGTTTGCGAGTTCATACTTTTATGCTCTAAGTTTTATAGTATGTTTTTAAAGCGTTTATTTAGAGGTTTATATTGTGATGACATTAGTGAGTTGCATCGATGCACTGACTATTCGGCTTATCACCGGATAGTTCGGTCAGGGGAGGTTAGGACAAACATCACTTCCGACCCATTGCTAAAAGATTTCTTATAGACAGTCGACTCAGGTAGGGTGATCTGAGCGATCACCTCCATTTGTATTTCAGTTTTATGATTTCGAACTCGCGTTATTTTATAGAAATTAGCGGAAAGGCATGTTATTATAGATTTATCGTTTTACATAGTTTACGATATTTTTGTCCACTCACTCTAACATTTTATATTTTAATACTTTTCCCTGGGCCTTTCGGTTTTCCGAGCCCAGGTTGCAATGCTTCTTCTGAGCTGGATTTCGATCCCTAAAGGCTTTGAGTCTACCGGGTTATCATACCTTCCTGTAGGTTTTGGCCACTAGCAGTATATGTTTATATGTTTTATTCTGCTCCTAGATGTCGCTCTGAACACTAGTGTTATAAATATTTTTCAGTGTTGGTAGTGAATTATTAGAATTGTTGGACTATAAGTTTTCTGTTCTTGTATTGTTGTTCCAGCATTTTAATTAATTTACTTACTACACTGTATTGAGAAATCTATATGGATATCGATGTTCCATGATATTGTTTGTGGGAAATCCGAAGTATGATTTTCTTGCAGGTTTCTGGTAGCCCACTTCGTAGAGGAAACTGTGTCAATTTTTTTACAGAACTCCGTAGTTTAAGTCTTGTCGTTAGGGTGTGATCCTAGATTACTAGTTAATCTAGGGTTGGGTCCTTTCAGTTGGTATCAGAGTATTAGGTTACAGATTCTGTAGATTTCCTTGGTCAGATCAGTTTGGACATTTGATAGTGTACAACACTCCCGAGAAGGGTGGCCCGACTGGCTGGCGGATCCCCATCACCTCTAGGTGTTGTGCATTGTTAAGTGTTTAGAGTCTTCTAGTTGAGTCAATTTCTGGCAAGGAATCTCATACCTCAGCTCATAGTGCCCATCGTTTGTGTTATTTTCCGAGATGAAGGAGGAGCCGACGCCAGAGATGGGAGTTTAGAGTGAGTTCCGGTGGATCAAGATATGTATTCCTAGCATCCAGAGATCCTCTTTTAGGTAACATTTTTCATAAATGTTATTTTGGACAGTGTCGGTTGGGGATTTTAGTAAGTTGCCACTGTGGTCAGGTGGACCATTTATGAGGGATACCTCATGTGAATTTCCATCTTTTAGTTTTGGAGATGACTAGGGAGTTACCTCGGGTAACAGACCTACACTGCCATTTGGGCAGCCATCATACTAGGACCGAGGCTAGAAAAGATGGTCAACGGGATTGTCAGGACAGGCTCGCCTTCATCGGATGATTGTGTGGGAGTCAAATATTTTCGAAGGTTATTCTTGTTATGTGAATGTTTTCGACTATGTTGTTTATATTTATTTAAGCCGGTGAGTGACACATTCATTTATAGAGGTAAAACTAGCGTATATAGTCAACGTACCTATCACGCATATGACAACATACATTGAACTTTTGTCAGTCAAGTTCGATTCATGCGTTCTGCCACCCGCAGTGTCCCTCTAACTATGAAGTCTCTCACAAAATTCCGGATTTGGCAATTCGTTTCAATTCCTATGTGGGCTTGGACCATGTCTCCCGTAAAAAGGAAGAAGAGAACTGATCTTTTAATGTAATAAGGTTATGAAGAGAGTCAACAAGAAGAAACAGCAATCAATAATCCTAATCGTTCAAAAAAATTTCAGTGCCACATAACCATTACTAAATTGAAGGGACATCCTTCTCAAGTGGGAAAGACATTAGCTCGCCTTAGATGCTGCAACCTTTAGCTTGCACTCTACCAAATAAATATTCAATGAGTTTCAACCTCTTTTCTGTGGAAGTGCCTGAATCAAAGGCGGAAGTGGGGCCCTCCCGTTAAATGAATTAGAGAGGGTCAGAAATGAATTTTTTTTTATTATTTTAGTGAATTTATTCCTCTGGTGAGGTGATCCTAGTTGGATTATTTTATAAAAGATTGCAGTGTAATGTTCAGAGTTTTTAGTTTGTCTACCAATCTTTTACTTTTGTATATAGTAGATTTTGATTTGATCTTAGGCATGGAGTTTTTGAGCCATCATCTGGCGTTGGTAGACGGTTATCGAGAAGAGGTGTTTTAGAGTCCGGCATTGCCTGATATTTTGTTCTGTAGTTAGATAAACGTGTTATTTTGTGCTTGGGTTCAGCCGTGATGGCTGTGATATTGTTGGGGGAATGATGTGCTACATAATTGGCACATGTCGTGAAAATTTGTGTCCTTGCTTCCTGTATTAATTCAATTGAAGTAGTTAGTGTGCTATTTCCTGAGCAGTTACCGGATTTATCTATGGTTCAAAAGAGATTATTATTGAGTTATAATCGAGTACTGATCCAATAACTCAAGTATCTTATCGGATGACTCCAGCCGAGTTGCGAGAATGGCAGACCCAACATCAGAAATTAATTGACAGAATTTTATAACTAAGCTACTTTGAAAGTAACATGCATAACGAGTTAGCTGAACTGAAATCATAAATCATAGACGCTGAAAATATCTAAAAACCAAGCTAAGCTAAACTGAATACATACCAAGTCAACCATAATTGATTGAAATCCCAAAACGTAATCGTTAAATCAAAGTAGATTAAACAAATAGTTCAGATTTAATAACTCGTGTACGCGACTGCGAAAAGTAAGGTCTACTCACCTGGATCGCCTGAAACGTTTCTCGTTAGTCACCTAGCTCGGAAATATAACTCGATGTTCCTAAGCCAAATTGAATGTCTAAAAATTGATTAATAAAATGTCGCAATATTACGACAAAAGTGGAAAAGACAACTGAGGCAAATGTTCAACGGAAACTCACATTCAACTAACTTTAATCATGGGAACTCTAAATCATGCTAGTATTCATCATGATACACGTTTGAAGCCATTCATTGTGCCACGACTCTACACATGGCAATTGGTCGTGCTGAAGTGTCAAGTTAGTTCTATTCCTATACATAAGTCGAAATCTTTACCTCAATTGTCTAAAAATGCGAAAACTATTCAAAATCAATAGAATGATGGCTTAGAAAACTTCGTATCGAAAAATTGTACTTTTGTCCTCAGAGGTCCATCGCGCACGGAGCTGCCACATGCGGTGGCCACGCACTACTAGAGATCAGCCAGCTCCAAATCGTACAGACAATACATCAAAATGAAGTCCTCTTCAAGACCAACATAACTCATAATTGTACCTTAGCTTAAATTGAAGTGCAAGTTGTCAAAATTTACCTTCAAAGTTGGCAGATTTTTCTAGAAATCTCCCGAGATCAACCGACATCGTAGAACCATGACATGACCCAAGACTATTCGCGTTCAACTCTTAGATGCTTAAAGGTTAAAACCCTCGTGGTGCCGTCGCCCAAATTTGTCCGGAACGTCATCGACGGCGACGGAGCTGAACCAGGAAACTCAAAAAGGTTCTTGGCCTCGATTTGTCCTCGATCGATGGTGCATGGTTGTTTTTTGAGAAGAGGGAGGCAGGGGACAACGAGAGGAGCATTTTTCAACTGGAGCATCGTCCAGTGGTGGCCGGACAAGAAAGATCCAATCAAGTCACGAATCCAGGTCGCGTCACGTCGTCGGATTGCTAACCGGGTCATTGCGAAAAAGGATTTTATCCAATCGGGTGGAATTTTGAATTCATAACCTAGGGTTGAACTGAAATCAACGGCTCAGATTAAATCTACAAAAGATCTAACAGACCTTAATGATTGATCACTGGTAGATTTTTCAATAGTAACTTAAATACTCCAAAATTCTAAAATTCGTAACAATTAGCTCGGACCTCTGAAAAATAAAATAAAAATATGCTCGAGTTCATAATAATTTTCTCTACGTTTTTTGTGAAAAAACTGAATCAAAATTCAAAACTTAGAAAATGTCAAGTTTTAGGTCATGAAGAACGACGAATCTTGATAACCACGCCAAAGCTGACTCGACTCGTTAATAAGCTTGACAAACAATGATTAGTTGTGAAATCTAGGTACGAGTTGTTACATGACATCTTTAAGAGTTAACACTGACAAATATAGTTTCGATCGCTTGGTGATATTATTTTTTTGTGTTGCAATTATATTCATTGGACTAATTCCTTAATATTGGGCACATCTATGTGATCGATCTCGCTTACACATTCCCACACATTAACTATTTAGTTTTTGTTGAAGGATAAATGAATAATAATTGAAACTCTGTAATCAACTGTGTCTTTATTCATTGATAAGCAGACCTTAAATACAGACATTACAATCAATACAATTAATGTCCCGAATAATCAAGGATTCCTAGAATCTTTGTTCTAATTTAACTAAGATAAGACACACATTAGAAGATACAAAGAATAATTTCCTTAAACACTCCCCCTTGTGTTGAGTTATTAATGTGTAATGCATAACTTGTTGTCTCACTAAAATTCTAAAAACTTTGCCAAGTAAACAAAAACCTCATGGGCAAAACAAAACAAAAGCTTTAGTTGAAGGAAAAAAGAGTATAACGCATCAACTATAGATGACACTACATGTGATGTAGACTCCCTTAATGTCTACCAAAATAACTTCTCATGATTGGTAACTCACTCTCTGAGTTTAGATAAGCGTTAGATTCCAATGCGCTTCACATGCTTCTCAAAAGTAAATTTTGGAAGTGACAACAAATTTGCAGCATTATCCACATAACCAATCTGGCTAACATGGATATTCAAGAACTATTGTTGTTACTAATTGTAGAAGAACTCTAGCGATATGTGTTTTGTATTGTTACCCATAATGAAACCCAATCTTATCTACTCAATGCAAGCTACATTATTCTGAAAGAGGGGGTTGCTGTAGTCATAGTAGATGGTAATCTTGTAGAACCTTAAATATGGTGTACTACTTATCGAAGCCAGACACATTCTTTAACAGCTACATGCAGAGCTATAATTTCATAATGAATCAAGGAAGTATCAACAATGGTTTGCTTTGTAGATCTCGAAGAAATCGCCGTGTAACCCCATGTTCTCAATGGTGAAAATATAACCAGTTTGAGGACGTCCTTTATGAGAGTCATAGAGATATCCAGCATTAACAAATCTTATCAATACATCATTTGGTGTCTCAAAATAGGGAACAACATTATAGGAAGGTGCAGCGTTGGCAGCCGGGTGGATTCTTCCCATAAGTCAAAAGATTCCTTATAAGTCTTGTTCGACAGGTCAAAATGCTGCGTTTCTAGCATCTTATTTGAGATTTCCAGTTTCTCTCTAGTTTCTTTATAGGGAAAGAATAAGTCAAAGTCATTGGATCCCTTCAAGTACTTGAAGATATGTTTTACTTCATTCTAATGACGTTACATACGTGCATAGCTAAATCTAGCTAATAAGCTCACTGAGAAGGCAATGTCTGGACGTATGCACTGAGATAATTATAATAAAGCTTAAATTGCACTGAGATATGGAATATGAGCTCCCATAATTTCCTCATCATCATCTTTCGGATGAAAGGGATCATTTTTGGGTTTTCGAGTGTGGACAACCATAAGGGTGCTAAGAAAGTGTACTTTTTCCATATTAAATTGCCTGAGTATATTTTGGAATTAAGTAGACTGGTGAATAAGAATTCCACCAACTCGATGTTCTAGCTCTAAATCGAGGCAAAATCGAGTCCTTTCGAGGTCTTTCATCTCAAACTCGAATTTCAAGTAGCCAATTATCTCATTAATCCCATAAAGAGATTCGATGATGTTTATGTCATCAACATAGACTGCTACAATGGAAAATCTTGAACTTGTTCGTTCAATGAACACGCTTGGGCATAACTCATTATTCTTATATCATTTCCCAATCAAGTAGTCACTTAGACATGTATACCACATCCGAGTGGATTGCTTCAATCCATATAATGAACGTCTCAATCTTATCACATGAGTACTTTGTAGTTTAGAGTTACTTGATTTAGGTAAAACTATGTCGTATGGTACTTTCATGTATATCTCTTAATTAAGATCCTCATAGAGTCATGCTATAACCACATCTATAAGTTGCATACTTAGTTTTCCGGATACTACCAAACTGTCTAAGTAACGGAAAGTAATGGTGTCCATGGCCGGAGAATACATCTCCTCATAATCAATTCCATGGCATCGAGAAAATTCTTGTGCCACTAGTCAGTTTTTTCGAACGCTATCAAACTAACTATGTAATGGAAAGTAATGGTGTCCGTGACTGGAGAATATGTCTCCTCATAATTAATTCCAGGGCATCGAGAAAATCCTTGCGCCACTAGTCTAGCTTTATACCGTAAGACTTCATTCTTCTCATTGCTCTTTCGAACAAAGACCAATTTATGTCAAACTGGCTTAACATTCGGTGGGCATAGCACTACTGGACCAAAAACTTGCCTTTTGTAAGAGAGTCTAGTTCAGCCTGGATTGCATCTTTCTATTTTGGCCAAATTACTCTATGTTCACAATCCGCAACATTTTGAGGTTCCACTATATCGTTGTCAATGATTTCCTAAGCAACGAAATAAACAAATACATCATCAATTGTGATATCCCAAACTTTTTCGTATTATTACATGTATTATGTGAAAATTCGAGTTCAATTTATCAAGCGTGTTAAATAATATTTACCAGTGGTAAATATTAGAAGGTCTCTAGTTGTGTTTTTAATAAACTAATAACATGGATTAACTTGTTGACAGAAGTCATAGTATTTGTTATGACAAGTTCGTCCACGCGCAAAATGTCATAATCAGAGTCATGACATGAAAGTTATGGTCAAGAAAAGTTTGTTGTGAATTACGAAAACCAAACTATGCAAGTATATATACAAGTTGCCATATTTCGAAGGAAGAGACTTTCTCATTCGGGCCATTGATGTTGACCCGCCGACGGTGAGACTCCGGCCAACCACCTTAGGCCATGATTCTGGTCTGGATCTACTCGTCTCGTCGTCCTCTACCTCATGTCAGCCCAATTTATGAGATTAATCGCTGAGGTGAGAGAATTGGAGGAGAGAAAAGCTAGGGTTTCGACTTGTAAATGCCGTCGTCGTTGGCGATTGAGGTATGACTCGAACCCTTGCGATGTGTGGACTGTATTAGGTTGTGAAATTGTGCGTTAGCAGGTTGTTTTGCCAAGATTTGAGTTGATATCCATAAGAAAATCGTCATCGTTAGGGACAGTGGTTGATGACGATGATTGGCGGCTCGATTAGAGGGGTTTGGTAACCCTCCTTCCCCTCAGTCGAATGCGACCCACCGCAAGGCCAACAGTGGAGCTGCGTTGCTGGAGGGATTCCGGCCGGAAACCTTTCGAGTTAGATTCAAGCCAGTTCATTCGGGATTAAAGGTAGCCATAGTTAGAGAAATTTTTGGGCTTGATGAGATGAAAATATTGAGGTATTAACCTCCATCGTCGATGGTGGTTGCCAGTAGTAACATGCGCCACCGTCTGTGACAGCGCGTCTAACCAGAATTTTTTTTTGGAAATTAGTCGTGTCATATGTTATTGGATTTGTAATCCCGTAACAAGCCTAACCTTAAGGGCGGTGGTGATGCGAGTCACCACTAGTGGGCCATGTGGTCAATAGTAATTTAGTGTGTTCTATATCGCTGCTATCGTATTTTCATGACGGGTATATTGAAAAGGGTTTTGGATTCAGTAAGGTTAAAATTTAAACCAATTACTTACTAGATTTACTAGAAAATACTTTGATTTTAAGATATTCGAAAAAGGGTCGGATTGTCACATCAACTAATATAGAAGATCTATCCATTATATTGTGTGCACTTGTTTAACTTAGTGAGATTTCTTTGTTTTCTGACATTACCATTGACACTGAAGCTTCCTTAATGTTGTTAATTGTGATTCTAGGACATATTTGTAGTAAAAAACAATTTTATGTGAAGGATTCACAGTATTGATGACAAATGGATCATTTTGTGTCTGGATGACCCGCCTTTTAACCTGCAGTTCATCAATGGATTTTCTTGGTCTCCCCCTCTTCTGGATGGGAGCTGAGGCTGACGCCATACCTCTGCAATAAGTAGGAGGAACACTACATTACCCAGGTGTGGGGTTAACTTGCCCAATTCTAGCTAGGGATTGCCAACCTTGCGGGAATGTTTACAGGAGGTGTAGCTGATCTGGTCACTTGCACGATATATGTAAAGGAGTCAGGCATCGAATCTATTACCTTCTAAAGATCGAGAATATGTCACACTTCATTTTCACCCTGAAATGTGCGGGGATCATGATAAGACTTAGTGGAGACAGACCACGTCAATTTTTGACGTTCAACTGGAATGAAACTATTCTTTTCTCCCCTAACAGCGGGAAATATGTCTCATCGAAGTGATCATATGCAAATCTTGCAGTAAAGAGATCTCCTGTCAAATGTTCTAAATAGAGAACAATTGTTAGAGCTTCATATTCAATATAAATACCTAATCATCTCTGAAGGCTTATTTTTGTACGTAGTGGAGGCGTAATAGGCACATAGACCGCACAACTAAAAATGCATAAGTGTGAAATGTCAGGCTCATATCCAGTTACCAATTGATATACACTGAATGGTTGACGGGCAACAAGTCTGATACTAATAAGCATAGCTGTATGTTAAATTTCATATCCCCACATATGTTTGATAACAAAGCGACGTGTAACCAACGCGTCGATGCATCTACCAAAATCATAAAATATTTAAATGGTTCGCATTCAAGTTTGATATGTCCACAAATGTCACATTGGATTCGTTGTAAGAATGGAATGTTCTCAGTTGTGTCTACAACAAAAGAAGGTCGTGCCTGTAACTTTGCTAATGAACAAGTTTTTGCAAAACGAGTGGTGTGCATAAGAGATTGTCACGAAGGAATCTGGTGGAATAACGTACGGCGGCCTTAGCATTATGTGGCCAAGATTCTGCTACACTCATCTTGGAGACCGAGTATAGACCTAGAGGAGTAGTCTTAGCCCCCTCATCTAAACCGATGGTATTTTGTATTCCTAAATGCTTATTTGCTCTAAAAAATGGATGACCATGTGAATTTTTCAATATTATGATCATATCTCAACCGGGGTGACCCAAACGATAATCTCAAAGCTTATATGAGGCAAAATCACACATAGTGATGAGAGAATTTGCATTGGATTAAATGATCCGAATTGGAATAAGATATAAACCACTACGAATGCTAATAAACTTCTCCAATATGTGCTTAAATTCTGCCACATTCTACGGAGGTTACACATAAAAACTCTTTTCAATTCTTACAGTATATTTTCAAGTGAAAATCGTTGGAGCGAATGTACTTAAAAATTAGTAAGGTTCAATTTGCCTTTAGTGCATATAAGGCATTAATGACATAAATTTGAGTACCATGTGGCAACAAGAATTGTGCAGAACCACGCCTTTGTATAACCGACGTTGAACCTATCATGGTTGTCATTGAGGAAATATATGGCATTAGATCCATAAACAATTGCCTATTCCGTAGAATAGTGTGGGTAGTACCACTATCTGCTAAATACTTAATCTCACCTTTAGACATCTACACAAGAATATAAATCAATTAGTCTTTCAACTCAAGACATGACGAACACTTTAAATAAATATTTTAAGATTTGCAAGGGATTGTGACCCCTTGTAGAATTCTTGACATGAAAAACCCGATGTACAAATAACATCAAGAAACACCGTTCCTGTATACGAACATCGACGGGTCGAAGCAATTTTTGACGGGTTGAAAGTATTCGAAGTTAAGTACAGGGAATCTGGCTTGATGTATCAAGGAACATCTTCGACGGGCGAAGAAAACCAAGGCAAAATTTTTGACACGTTGAAAACGTGCCAAAAGATTTCTAGGAAATTTTGATCGACGAGTTGAATGGAACCTTAGACGGGTCAAACCAGCAGGAAACTGAGTTTTCCTCTTTTTCTGTTTCTTCTTTTTCGGTGTTATAGTGTCATGGAGTATTGTATATCACGAACTATTCATGCATTATGAAGGAAAATAAAATTCTCAATCATTCCATAAACCAGAAAATTAGAGAAATTTTATTACTTACCAACTGAATTACATCAAGGATGTCTTATTCCAAATCGACTAAAAACAAAGTCTTAAAACATGACTAAACAAGCCAAAAACTAAACATGAAAAAAATACATGGCAGAAAGAACAACCTAATACATAGACCTAATCAAAATCCGGAGTCTTAAGACTAGCTTTCTTGTTGTCTGCTACAATGAGATTGACGTCAATGTCTTCTTCCATCTCATAGTCTCCCCCAGTAAAGTTATCCTCTTGTGCCAAATATTGCTTGTGCCTCTTGTAGATATTTTGAATGTCCTTGCTTACACGGCATTACTTGTGGATATGTTTAGTATAGCAACATTTAAAACATGGATACTTTCTAGATGGAGCAGGGTGTAAAAAAACTTCATTCATGCATAGAACCAGAACCTGACAAGTTCTTGTTTGAAGCACTAGGGCCAGACTCCTAATGGCAATGCCAAGTCAAATTTCAACTTTGGCCTATTCCACGGCCTCCCTTCCCACTGTGTGGAGCATGCCCTCCATGGTTGTAAAACTCTGAACGATATTTCTTCTTTTCCTAATAGACATTTCCTTCAGTGTTATGATTCTTAAGTGTTTTCTTGGTCCCTGTGGACCTCAGATTATTGTTGAGAATAATCTCATGATTTCTCTCCTTATTAGCCAGGATATTCATGAGATCACTGAAAATTTTGATTCTTCCTTATTTGTACTCAAGCTAGTATTGATGAGCAAGTATACTAATGGAAGAAGGAAGTATGTTCAATGACTTCTCGATCATATCTTGATCAGTCTTGTCAATCCCATAGAAACTAAGCTTGGATTGGAAATCCAACATAGCTTGGTTGTAAGAATCAACATTTGGATAATTAAGAAGATGGATCATCTCCCATCTTTCAATCAACTCCGGAAGATGTGCATCATGCACGTTGTTGAAACGTTATTTCAAAACATCCCACAAATCCTTAAGATCAGTCTATTTTAAGTATTGCTTCTTGAGTGATGGATGGATGTAACGCTTCAAAAACATGAGGGTTGAGCTTTAATTTCTTCACTGAGGCTGACCGCATTATGATCGGTAGATGGGAAGATGGCGTTAGTGTATCTCTTGCCGATGAATATATTTTTCACATCAGATACACAATGATGATACTCTATTCTTTTTGGATTAAGGATGTTAAATTCAGGCCTAGTTGGCTCAGTCATCTACAAAATAGAGAAGAGAGATACATAGTATAATTTCCTTAACAGTTTAATATAAACACTACCAGAAATGGAGACATTACCGGCGACCTGCCGTCGCCGGCCTTGTCTTTTTTTTTCGCCGGAATTGACATTACCGGCGACAAGTCGCCGGCAATGACGTCGCCGGAGATTCCCCGCCGGTGTTGACATTGCCGGCGACGGCGTCGCCGGCAATGGCAGCGCCGCCATGGTAGGAATGTGAGACATTGCTGGCGACTGAGGTCCATGTCGCCGGCAATGTGTGGAAAATTTTTGAAAAAAAAACGCGATTATGGATTGGGCCCAATTCCAGAACCTGCATTGAAAGACATAAACCGTACAATCATACAAGTTCAACAGTACACATAAATGTCCAACGTTACAGTACAAATAGCAACGATGATACGAAAATTAACTACAACTACAAGTCGGGTCGAGGAACTTGCGGGTCAGGGTCGAAGTAATCCATGTACTCATTTGAATTCCGGTGGCTACCTTGGTCTTGCTCTGGCGTTGACTGGTGCGGTGGTGGTGGTGGTGGATAGCTAGGGAACGGAGGGACCGGGACCGGGGGAGGTGTGGGGAACAGTTGTCCGGTAGTGTGAGCCTCGTACATCGTCCGCATCCATGTGTACATCTGAGCCTGCACCTGTGTCTGCTGCATTTGGTACTCGGCCATCTGCCTCTTTTGCTCCTCCAACTCCCTCTGCGTCCTGTGAAGCTCCGCTGCGAGGTTACGACTAGAAGTTGAACTTCTTGACCCGGTAGAGTATTCTGAAGTGTTCTTCAATAGTCCTTCGCCCGCCGTGCCCATTCCCCTACAGTAGTAGGTATTCTTGCCAGTCCCGCACGCTTTTGCCATGATCTGAGCCGCTATAGGGCGATCAAGCGGATCGATCTGAGAGGCATACTGGGTGACTTCTTCCTCGGAGCAGTCAGGATGGTTAGTCCGAGCTATATTCATGGTCACTTCCACGGTCGCCTCCTCCACTCTCGCCTAATTGAAAAGTGAAAATGAATAACGTATTAGGTAACAAAATAAATTAATATCGAAAAATAGTTTTATTAACACATGGAGAGGCGAAAGACTTACCGCTTCGTCAGGGCACTGCAGATAGAACTTTTGATGAATATACACCAAGGGGTTCACTTCTTGTTGTTGCTGCACCTTAGTCGACCAACCCATGTAGTTGAGTGAACCTGCATGATGGGCCCTGGTGTTTTTCAATCTATTCGCCCGGTTCGTCTTCGAAATCGCCTTGTTTGATAAACATATGGAAAAAAATTAGTAACTAACTATTTCAATCTGATACGATACATTAAGGTTGTAAGATATATTAAGGATGCATACCCGAGCTTTGGGGTGCTCGAAGTGGGCTATCAGCCACAGCCACTCGTACTCCCTAAACCGGAATTCGCTAGGGGTAGAACCTCGGCCTAGCTCCTTGTATACAGTGTAATGGGAAGAAAGGTCGTTCTTCCACTCTTTATACCTATATTAAAACATAGAAAAAAAGTTAGAGATATTAAAACACTTGATAAACAAAAATCTAACTCGATATATATTCAAATAAGTCGAAGCACATCACCTCATATGTAGTTGACGCTCTACCCACGTGTGAATAAGAACTTCATCCACGTCAAACCACACCTGCAATATGAATATATAAAAGGTAAAATTATATATTTATTCGGACTTAATTAATAAATGTAAAATTTACGTAATGAAAATACGATTTTACTCACACTGAGTGCATTATGCACTTGCATCTTCACGTAGATAGGCACAGATTCCCAATCTGGCCAAAGCATTGGGACCTTGTCCCGCACGATCGCACCGGCCATGCTGACATATTTGCGCGTGGTGTCGAATGCCTCGATCACCTCGCCATCCTCATTGGCCCTTATGGGCATTTTCCTTCCGCCGGTGGCCTGCTCAAGTCTCTTCCCGGTGCAGGTGCCTCTAGCCCCTTTCCGTTTTCCAGTCCCATTAACGAAATTACCTAATAATACAATGTCAACAAATTGATATCATTAATTGAACCTATCGCAAGTCTTAAGTAATAATTAAGTAATCAATCTGATGTTAAATAAAATTTACCTGCATCGTCCGTTTGTTGGTTGGTGCACCTCACACTCCAAAGATACACGGGGTCGAACGGGAGGAAGTTATACGCTTCCTCCACGCTCAGGAACTCCGGCCGTCCTTCAATATAAACAGGCATCCCCCTATCATCGAATTCAGGGATGACAGGAATCTCGTCGGGTAGGAAGAGACCGGACGGCGGAGATAGACGAGGCCTGGACGATGAGGCGCCACCACCACCATGTGTCTCAGATGATTCCCGTGAAACAAGAGTAGGCACCGGGCGAATATGGGGCATTCAGATTGAGGGAGTTTCTGATGCCCCCGTTGACTGTCGCTCGTCTGAGGCTCTGCCACCGGAGGGACGTCTGCTGATTGAGCGTCTGGAGACTGAGGCTCGAGGCTCAACTTCCGGTTGCACGACTCTTGATCGTGCAGCTTCCTCCTCAACTCGCGCCTCTAGCAAGGCTCTCGTGCGAGCACTCATCATTGGCCCACTGGGCGTGTTGCTAACTGCGGGCGAGGAGGAAGCTTGACTACTGTTCCCTCCACTATTTCGGGAACCTCTCCGAAGCCAATTAGCCGCAAAACCTCCTGGCATGGACACCGTAATAGTCATGGAAACTGGGGTTCTATAAAAAATCGAAACCGGAACGGTTTGGAACCGGAACCGTTTGGAACAGGAACCGTTTGAACCTGGAACCGTTATATTACAAACGGTTCCGGTTACAAACAGTTCCGGTTCCAAACGGTTCCGGTTCCAAACCGTTTCGGTTCTATAACAAATCAGAACCGGAACGGTTTGGAACCGGAACCGTTTGAAACCGGAACTATTTGTAACCGGAACCGTTTGTAACATAACGGTTCCGGTTACAAACAGTTCCGGTTCGAAACAGTTCCGGTTCCAAACCGTTTCGGTTCTATAACAAATCAGAATCGGAACGGTTTGGAACCGGAACCGTTTGAAACCGGAACTGTTTGTAACTGGAACAATTTGTAACATAACGGTTCCAGTTACAAACAGTTCCGGTTCCAAACGGTTCCGGTTCCAAACTGGGGTTCTATAACAAATCGGAACCGGAACGGTTTGGAACTGGAACAGTTTGAAACCGGAACTGTTTGTAACCGGAACCGTTTGTAACATAACGGTTCCGGTTACAAACAGTTCCGGTTCCAAACCGTTTCGGTTCTATAACAAATCGGAACCGGAACGGTTTGGAACCGGAACCGTTTGAAACCGGAACCGTTTGTTTTCAAACGGTTATAAACAGTTCCGGTTCCAAACCGGAACGGTTTGGAACGGTTATAAACAGTTCCGGTTTCAAACCGTTCCGGTTCCGATTTGTTATGGTTCCAATATCACCTATTATACGTTAAATTAACAACTGTATCACCTAACTTAACATATATACATACATCATTTCCGGCTTTAAACTTTTCACACATATATACATCAAATATACACTTTGTATACATCGATCATGCATCTTAATTTCACCTTAATTCACACATATATATATATACATCACATATTAATCCAATTCACCCTAGCTAATTAATTTTCCACATTTTTCAAACATACGTATATATATACATTCCATATATATTAATTAATTTTTCACATATATACATCACATATATTGCTCCTTCACCCCACAATTATCCACATTTTTTTCCCACAATTTTCATACATACCTTAATTACATTTTACAAATATTGTCCACATGCATACATATATACATCCCACAATTATCAAAAATTAATTAATTAAAATACACAAAAAAAATATTGTGGAATGAGAGAGAGAGAGAGAGGGAGAGAGAGAGGGAGAGAGAGTGAGCTCAAACCTGGCATGGTGGAGCTCGACCCAACTGTGCCGGCGACGGAGGTGAGGGGAGGAGGAAGAGGAGGAGGGGAGGAGGAGAGAGGGGAGGAGAGAGGGGAGGAGAGGAAGAGAGGGGAGAGGGAAGAGAGAAGAGAGGATTGAGGAGAGGGGAGAGGTGAGAATTTCGTGCTAAGAGAGGGAAGAGGGAAGAGAGAATTGAATTAGGCCGAAGAGAAATGGGGAGGAGGAGATCGAGCTCGAGCTATACCGCCACCATTGCCGGCGAGGTAGGTCAACGTCGTTGGTAATGACATTACCAACGACGTACGTCGTGGGTAATGTCATTACCAACGACTTGACTCCTTGGTAATGACATTACCCACGAGTTGCTAAGTCGTTGGTAATGTCATTATTTGTCGACTATTATCTGATCGACCAATTTCCGACCATTTTCCGACTACATAATTTCCGACTACGTACAATTTCCGACTACGTATAATTTCCGACTACGGTTCCGATTTCCGACTACGTTCAATTTCCGACTACGGTTCCGATTTCCGACTACGTTCAATTTCCGACTACGGTTCCGATTTCCGACTACGTTCAATTTCCGATTTCCGACTACGATTCCAATTTCCGACTACGGTTCCGATTTCCGACTACGTATAATTTCCGACTACGGTTCCGATTTCCGACTACGTTCAATTTCCGACTACATACAATTTCCGAGTACATTTGCCAACTACAATTTCCTTAAACATTTTACTACGTACATTTTACTACGTACATTTTACTACGTACATTTGCCGACTACAATTTCCGACTACAATTTCCAACGTACTAAGGATGATAATCGTAATCATCTTCATCACTTGAGTCTGACTCGGTTTCATAGGTAACCTCTGGCAATATGTGCCGCTCCTCGTCATCTGAATCAGCGTCAACTTCATATGGATTAACATCGAGAAGTTCTGCTCCAGTAATTCGAACCACACTCCCAGATCTCACATTATTAAGGCGAATCGTAGATGATTCCGGAATGTCAAAAGCGTTTGGCTCTTGGTATGTAGTAACTTCCTCATCATCTGCGATATCACCAAGTGTGGCAGCACTGTATATGTTTCTATGAGCAACATGGTTAACCACCTTCCACGGGACTTTGTTAAGAAGATCGTCCAGGTAAAACACTTGTTTTACTGATGAGGCAAGAACGAAAGGGTCATCTTCATACCAGGTAGTAGCAGTATTCACCGAAAATGTTCCGTACTGATCGGTCCTTGTGTTCTCCGGGCTAGTATCAAACCATCTACACTTGAACAAGTGCACTTTCATGCGGTTCCCATAAATTAGTTCAACAACTGAATGAAGGACACCGTAATAGTCAACGCCATCCTGCCCACCATGGACCATCACCCCACAATTCTGTGTTTTCAGTCGGTCGTCTCGATTTTCACATATAAATTTCACGCCATTGACCTAACACATCGAGTAAACTTTTGAAGCAATCGGTTTCATCGCCAGGACCCTCAATTCGTTTGACCACTCTGGGCAACCATCATCTGCTACATGGTTCATCTGAAAACGTCCATATATTAATACGTATAGAAGAAATTATGTCATCTTGAAACCACAAACCACGTACATACATACATGCTATATAAAGATATATATAAAAATATACATATACACATATACTTACCCATTGACCAAAGTAGTTTGCAAACGTCTTGTTGTGGTAATCAACATTTCCGGCAATAGTAGGGCAGTGAAGATGATAGTTTTTCCAATATTGTACTTCTTGACAGTTAATCAGTACCGACCAGTGGGCAATGGCTACCTCATTTCCATCCAACTTGTACGACTTTGGCAAGCTTCCCTGTACTACCACGTCACTGGAGATGATAGAAATGTTGAACTGGGGTTCATCTATCGGCATATGTTGTTGGGGGTCCTCTACATTTTCGAGGTACACTTTGGTGTACGTTACACACTCGTGCGCAACATATGCTTCAGCGATACACCCTTCAGGTGCATATTTATTCTTCACATAGTCCTTGTAGGCTCCCAATTGTCTACAAGTTAACAAGTACATGTTAACTTACTTAACCACAAGAATTTACATATAAAACATAGGCAAACCAAATTTATGAATCATTTGTACCTTTCCATGGGATACATCTAAGTGTAGTGTATGGGACCGATAAGCAACAATTGTTCGGGAAGATGGATCATCAGGTGCGGCATTATGTCGAAAAAATTTGGGGGAAATATCCTCTCAAGCTTGCACATGATAAAAATGATGTCATCTTGCATCTCCCTCAGGTCTGCTTTTTTAACTTCCCTGGTGCATAACTTCTGAAAAAATCTTGACAAGGCCACCAACGGCTCCACCACCTCTTTGGGCATGTACCCTCGAATGAAAATAGGGAAAAGGCGTTGAAGCAGTACCTGGCAGTCATGACTCTTTAATCCGTACATCTTATTGTCCCGGAAGTTAACACACCTGCTTATATTTCCTGCATAGCCATAAGGATACCTGCATATATATAGATAAAGCCATATATATGGACCAATTATATTTCTCGCATATAACCATATATACTCCGCTAAAAATTTAAGGCCAAATTCCTACATAGCCATAAGAATATATACCTGACATTACTCAGCCACCGAAAAATTTCATGCTTATGCTTCGGCTTTACGGTGTACGGAGCTTGCGGCATTTTTCTCTTACCATCTCTTAACCACAAATGTTTCCGCACACCCATTGCTTTCAGATCAATGCGTGCCTTAGGGATGTCTTTTGTTTTCCCCTCCAAGTTAAGAACTGTGCCCACCACACTTTCACACACATTCTTCTCTATGTGCATGACATCTAGGTAATGTCTGATAGGCAACCTGGGCCAGTAGGAGAGTTCCCAGAATATGCTCTTGTGTGTCCAAAACTTATACCTTTCGGGCTTGTCTGGAATTGACGCCACTATGTCAGGATGATTGCTCAGCTGGCCAAAATCATATTCATTCAACACTTCCAAAATTTCTTCCCCTGTCCATCGCCTGGGTGCCACACCTGTTTCCACAGTCCCATCAAACGCGTCTGGATCCTGCCTAAATGGGTGATCATATGGAAGCCAATAACGGTGACGCATCTGAACAATTTTACTGCAATGAGGACTGCAACAATCAACCGTCATGCACTCTGAACAAGCCCTGTAACCCCTGGTAACGTTGCCCGACAACATACCGCGGGCAGGAAAATCACTGATGGTGCCAACAAGCATGGCATGCATCTGGAACATCTCCTTTTTGAACCTATCGTAAGTGGGGTGGCCACACTCACTCAGGTACTTAAGCTCCTCAATCAAAGGCCTCAAATACACATCGAGACACTTTCCTGGATAACCCGGGCCCGGAATTAACAGAGTGAGCATATTGTATTCCTTCTTCATGCACATCCATGGTGGAAGGTTGTACGGTACCAAAATAACTGGCCATATACTGTATTGAAGACTCATGTTGCCAAAAGGGTTGAATCCGTCAGATGAGAGCCCTAGCCAAACTTTTCGGACCTCTGCTGCAAAATGATCAAACTCCCTGACCATGTGCTTCCAAGCCTCTCCGTCGGAAGGGTGTATAAGGGTGTCATCGTCAGGCAAGTTCCTCTCAGCCCACCATCTCATTGCCTCGGCCGTGAAAGCACACATGAACAACCGCTCCAGCCTATCAATAAGCGGGAAATATCGAAGTATCTTCACAGCTTTCTTGTTGCCTGCAGGAGTCAACTTATACCTTTCTGTAAAACATACCGGGCAGGCTTCAAGGTCTTCGAGATCTTTTCCCCAGAAGAGAATACAATCATATCTGCATGCATGGATTTTGATGTAGGAAAGCCCAAGATCTTTCAGGATATGTCGCACCTTATGATGAGTGGTAGGAAGACGATGACCGGGTGGCAGTAGCGAAGCAGTCCACTTCAACCAAGAATCAACAGCTTTGACAGACATTTTGTTCTCCATTTTGAGCTGCATCACTCCCATCACACTTTCAAGAACAGTCTTACTACAACCGTCGTACAACGGAGTCTGTTGCAATGCAATCAGGTTGTTGTACTTGTCCATACCGCTTGTGTTGACATGACCTCCATGTAATGGTTCGACTGGCTCGATATGGGGGAAACCCTCAACGACGGGAGGGACATTTGGTGCTTCATCAGCAAATACACCGCTCTCATGAGGAAACATATCATTGATTAACATCGATGTTGGATCATAGGATGAACTGCCCCTCTCAGCAAAATCTCCATGATCATAGCGTGGACTGGCCCTCTCACCAAATTGTCCATGATCATGCGGACCCGCTACCGATGTTTCACCGTGATAAATCCAACAAGTGTACTTATCCCAAAACCCGTATTTACTCAGGTGCCTCTGGACTTTATCAATGGGAAATCGAAATCGATCGCTGAAACACTTACATTCTTTACACGGGCAATAATGAAGTGTAGTGTCTCCACAATTAGCCTTCACAAAATCCACAAAACTCCTAATTCCCTGGTGACATCTGACATCCCATCTTTCGAGGCTCATCCAACTCTTGTCCATCCTGAAAATTCTAACAATTTTACGTATTAATTATATATATATACACACATTCACTACTAATAATCGACGTGATCTCTCAATTCAACTCTAATTAAATCAACACATGCATGCATATGTATATATATCGATCTAATCTCTGAATTCGATTCAGTACTCGATGATAGTATTCTCCTTTTTTCAATTCAAAACAAATTTGACTGGGTACGAGGAGGTTCTGTTAAGCCTGGCTCCGATAACAATACGATAATACCAGTCATTGATTCAGACACAAGATTAACTACAAGCTGTTTTCTCGTTTCGGTGACCGTACATCAACAACATTTCATATATATCTCACGAATTGGATTTGATCAACACACACACATATATATATACCACATATACGTATATATACACCTACCTATATATATAGCTTCCCGAGTGATCGAGTTTTCGACGCGCGCCTTAATTTTGACAATATACCGAATGATCGATTTCAGAGCGTACATACGTTTTCCTTCTTTCGATTTCTCTGGATTTTTTTCGATCAAAATGATTGAATGATCGAGCTGCCGCATCCGGCATCTAATATAAGACACATTGCCGGTGACGGAGTAAGTCGCCGGAAATGAAGACATTACCGGCGACTTTACGCCGGAATCTCGCCGGTAATGTTCCAAGACATTACCGGAGACTCCAACCGTCGCCGGCAATGTCTAGCCACACATTTCCGGCGAAATTCCGGCCGGAAAATCGCCGGAAATGTTCGGCTTGACATTGCCGGCGACGGTTGGAGTCGCCGGTAATGTCTTGGAACATTACCGGCGAGATTCCGGCGACATTACCGGCGACGGAGTAAGTCGCCGGTAATGATGGACATTACCGGCGACTTTTCCGGTCGCCGGCCTTGTCTCCGGTGATCTCGCCGGTAATGGGCACAAATATTGTAGTGAAAGTATAGATATTTGAATTTGTATCGTGCATTTATGTATGTATGAGTTTTAGTTTTAATGACTTTGTCATTAACTTCGAGATCTTGTTATTTGTTGGCAAAACTATATTAGTAATCTTGGGTGAAATTGGGGAATTAGCTCCCTCTTTTTCTTTTAAAAAATTACACTATTTCTTTTTTGTATTCTTGGTAAAATTGAGCAGGATATGGATAAAGACGGTTAAAAATTAACCGGATTCGTCCCATGCTTAACCATTCCACACACAAAAAATTAAAAATTAATTGCTCATTATTGTAATATACAGTGTGAGTGTGTGACTATGCATGGGTCAGTGTAAGCCCAAACAAATTTCAGCCTCATCCATTTGGTTAGGCCTAATTTGTAATATATATGATATATAGTACATGAGACATGTGCTTTTATCTGGGATGTTTTTTTTCAAGAATGTTTATTTTAGAGTAATGTTATGGGCCTCAAAGAAGGCCTAAACTTATGACTGTAAACATATGTGACGTTACATGTCACTATACATATTTGGCATTATATGTCACTATATAATCAAATCCACATATATACATATTGCCACATCTTAATAATACAACACCATTCTTACCCTTTATTTTCTTTCACACTTAATTATATCGATTTATATATGTTTTTATTTTTTGCAAACAATGCATTAGTCTCAGAGATATTCGCTAAATTCTGGATAGAACACATATCTCAAAACTCAAATTTAATTAGTCTTTTGTGTATTCAGACTATTTTGAGTACTTTCATATTCGAAACATTAGATTTTGTCAGATGTACAGTTGATAATCCCAAACCCTAATTATCCTTTGCTTTTTTGTTCCGATCACAAACTTCTATAATATAGGGGTAGATCCAAGATTCCTAAACTAGGGGCCGGTATACTGTGCAATGCATAATTATTATTTTTTTGTAGAATTGTAACTTATTAAGAGTTCATCTCATTTTATTATTATTATATTAAAACACAATCTTTGGTTCATTTTTTTCGATTCACATGATCTTTGGTTTATGATATCTATCTTTATTACTTCGATGGTTTCTAAATATTTAGATAATCTTTACATATAAATTAAAGACATATGAAAATTAATACATAATTATGAAACATCAATAAAGAGTTCAAGCCAAAATAAATTATAAAAATACTGGTGGTTTTATAAAACTAACTATCAAAATAACCAAGACCTCATAGATCATCAACAACCCAAAGAATAACCTATAAAATATTCGTTGCCGCTTAAAATATTTGATATAGACCAACATCTTATTTGATCAAAGGCCCATCACACATCAATCCCATCAATAAAATGAGTGCTCTTAGATGTTTACCTGAGATCAGTGACTTCTTTATACTAAGTATATGTATAATTGTAAAATTACTAGATAATCTCTATACCTTAGAATTTTTCCCTCAAATATCTTGCCGGGCTACGGCCCTAGTAGTCTACTGAACAGATCCGCCTCTGCTATAATCATTATCGTGATACAACAGATCGATATTGTCATATTGATTAGGACTACCAAGCATTCAATCCTCTTTTTTTTCTTTTCTTTTTTGTTCTTCTCTTCTGCTCTATCCATGTTCGGTTTTGTACTAGTTTTGTTCTTATTTTGCCCCGAAACTTCGTCTCCTTCTACCAATCCTCTCCTCGATCTTCTTAATCCTCGCTACCCATATACATCATCTTCCTTCTTGGATTTGTGTCTATTGCAATAATATATATCTCTCACACTTCTGCCGCTTCTTCTATTTCTTTTCGATCGATCACGTTCATCACCAATTCATCGTCGCATCTCAGATTCTCTTCTATTTTGTTTATCTAGGTTAAATTGAAGACGGAATTTTGTAGCCATTGGATCATAAAGGTTATGATGGACTTTTGGCCTCAATAATATTCCATCTGAATTTATTAATATAATGACATGTGATGCCACATTGAAAATTATTTTTCTTTATTTTATATCCCAAAATTTAGGTGTTACGTCTCATATCTAGTTTTATCATTTTAATGCATCGGAGATGAGACTCTTAATATAGCACTAGAGCACTAGGTTACAAATTCCTTTTAAAAAGTTGACCGAGTATTTGCATTTTGATTTACATGGGATTAAACATAGAGCTTATTAAGAAAATTGACAATCGATCACGTAGGTCTAATGGTACCATGCATGCATGATCTCCATTCACCATTTAGTCAAAGAAGTAATAAATTGAATAGTAATCAACACGATTAACTCAAAACAATACTTCAACCTAATAAATTTCTTCATCACGATTCCACTCCCCGGAATATGGTATATGTAAGAGATACATATAGTCCCTTTCTTGCATCACATAATTTAAAAAGAAAACCTACTTAACCATGCCAAAACATACAATAAAACTAGCTCTCTACCACACATTTAAGGCCAAAATCATATACAACGCGCCACCATTTCCGAATCACCATAAACTCAAGGTTTCTTGGCGTGCATATCCGAAGAACAGCCGGCGGAGTTCACGAACCGGCTAGGAGCTGAAGCGTGCCGAAACCCTTTCGGCATACAACCCTTGGCCTCCCTCCCATGGAAAACTTGTTGCTTGTGTTTCAAGTCCTGAGGCTTTATGCTCACGTAACGTTCTGCGCCTTGGGCGACCAAAGGCCTCACCATCGTGCTTGGAGCGCTGGATGGGATGTTCCTTGCAGCCATAGACACATCAAAGCAAGACAACAGTAGCAGGCAATGTAGGAAGACAAGGGAGCAAAGAAGAGAAGAAGAAGACATGTTTGATCTTGAGGTTAATTTCTGTCTGAAGAGGGAGGATATGTGAATGAATTGAAGTTTGAGAAAATATGAGGATGGTTGAAGGGGTTTTATATTAAGATCGAGGGTGGCATTGTGGAAAAGGAGGTGAAATTGAAAAGGGTCTTAAATGAGCTCGTGAGTAGCTGAACAAAGAGCACAGCTCATTGCAAGCTCTGCATTACTTTGATGGTGTGGAGGTGGTGAGTTGGGTGTGTGGTGGGCGCTGTTAGCTCTCCCTTTAGACTAAGAAGGAGGATGCCCGTGAATTTCTGCCATAGCACACATACATAATGCTCTCTGAATCTAAATGCTTTTCAAGGACCCATTTCCCCCTTTTCTGCTCCCAGAAAAAATAAAACTTCCCAAGTTTGTTTTACAGAAGAAATTAATGCGATTTATGAAACAGCATTATATTTGTTTTTGCGGCAACCCAACACGGATGGACTTGAATTTCAACTCTATAAGGTATAACGTCACACTCTTTGCAGAGTTGGGTGAGCACTGAGCAATGTGGATCTCGGCCAGCAACTATTTTACTTCTTAATGCAAATCCATACAGTAGGACATGTATTTGTTCTAGTGACATATATATATAATTAACAAACTTTAATTCTTACCATAGTAATAAATACATCTTCCCTAGGTTTTAATGTTATCTTTACCCATTTTCTACAGGAATAAATACACATCTTCTACAGGAATAAATACACATCATGAAGGTCCCAAAGGAAAGGGGTAGTTCTGAAATTCATTACCAAAGTCAGGGGCAAGTACAAACCAGCGGCCAAGATGAGGAGGAAGAAAAGTAGGGACTTTGGGAGTGGTGGTGTTCAGAAACACAGTAAATAATGGAGCTTGCTGTGAGGAAACTACCATTTCCTTTTTCCTTCCCCAAGAGTGAGTTAATCTGCATCCTTCTTATTTATTTCAAGCAAAGGATTCAAATTTAATAGCCGTTATCCATGTCTTTATGATTCACCTGCATATATTTCCACTCTTATTGCGGGGGGCGGGCTTTATTTCTGTATATGGAAGAATTATTAGAAGTAGGTTCCAGTGATTTGTTTCTTCCACCAATACCCATTTACTTGTAATGATGGTTGCTGTTGCAAATGGGTCTTATAAGCTTGCTGTTTCATACAAGCTGTGAATAGTTATTGAGGTGTACGTGTTGTGGAGGGGGTTCTGATAAATGGGGGGACAGAAAAGATTAATGTGTGTTAATGAGTAGCGAATCGATTAATTCTTTTTCTGGGTGGTGATTGTTGGTTTGTTGGGTGGAGCTGTGGAGGTGAAAGTAGGTTGATTTTACTTATAGGCTGAGAGTTAGGTGTTCTTCAATTTGGTTGTTTACTGAGTATTTGGTTCTGCTCGTAATGGTAGTTTAAAGATTCTAATTCAGGACACCATTGTTGAGGAGTTGAGGTTGGTAGGAGCAAGATGGTGTGTTTTAGGATTTAGGTAGAACTGGTATGTTTTTAGTTTGAAGCACGTTTGTATTGCCCATGCTAGATATATTAGATGCCATTATGACTAGTCCATAAATTAGATTGCTTGTATCTGATGGTGACGAGTTTAGGATGACTAGGATCCTATCGGAAGAAGCAGAGGTAATCTGTTACTGTTAGCATATAACTTTCAAATTGAGTCTTACAATATTGATCCTGTATTTTTGTTTGGATTTGGGCTTGCTATATGAAAATTATGACAAGTGGGTATACTTAACTGAACATTATATTGAGTGCAGTTGGACTCACTAATGAAAACGTGATGATTGATGACCTTTTATATTTCTGTTCACCATCCATATTCTTAGTGGCACAAGTGATGATCTTTTATGTTTCTGATTACCACCTGCATAAGGCTTCTTCGAAATTAAATCACAATCCTTGAACTGTCAATGGTGAGCTTCACAATCTGTTCCAGAAAGAGAACATGGGATCAATAGATTTGGTTTCTTTGGGGATGCAGTGATTTTGGATTCTCCTGTAATTAAGTACTCAGTTTTTATAGAATTCTTTGTTACTGTTAATCTCTCTTTTGGTCTTGTAATCCTTGAATAAATGGATTAGAAATGATAAAGCTTTTAACAAAGATGCTTGGTAGGCTTCTTTTAAAACTAAAGCATACCAATTACATTCTCAAAAAGTCCATTTATTCTTCTCTAAGAAGTGACCTAAAACACAGCCATCATTTTCCAGAACCAACCACTACTTACCCATCTCGGAGAACTATCACACCATTCACTCATTTGCTTGAATGTCTAGCTCACATTAGATTTACTGAACATTCTTTAAAGAGCAAAAGTAGAAGATTATAACACTTTGCATGATATGCGTCATCGAGAGGGAAGACAATCATAAAGTGTTTACAAGCACTTAACATCCTCATCATGAGCAGTACTCCAAGCCAACACCAGAAATTTAGGCCAGACATGCTTTAGCAGCCTTCCAATATTTAGAATGAGGAATTACTTAAGGAGGGAAAGTGTTGGTCATCAACTTGTTTGAGTAGGAGTTGCAAGGTAATTCTCTAAAGCCTCCAATATCTACCTTATATTACCTTGTCATGAGAGACTAGCATGGTTTCTCAAGCTGAGATAGTAGGATGGAATCTCCTCACGTTCCTTCCGGCTTAACACTCAACTTAAAGTAAGAAAAAAGCGTTGATGCTAGTGTAGAGTTCTATTCACTTTTAGCTAGCTTTATGACATTGTCCATGCACCTAATTACATACTATGTCTCTAGTGGGTTTCTATGGTGTTCAATAACCTTCATTTTCTGCTATATGGGTACAAGATGATCTACTTATTATTCTCAAACTATGAGATGAAATATAAGCAATCACTAACAGGCTTAATGATCGAACACAATATAGTACAGTAACCCGGGTTTGCAGGTGGTAATCCAATAGTAAGAGATCAAGTTTATGAAAGCATGTAAGAAAATTCTGTCTGAATATGAACGAACATAACATTATGATTCTTTTTCCTTGTCTTCATATAACGATCTTTGATGATAAAACTAAGAGGATGTTGATATTTTCATTTCTCGTGATAGGACTAATATCTTTGTACTAATCAGATTAAGTTCAACGTTCATTTTATTCTCAGAAATGGAAGGTAGCTTCCATATATTTTTTCACCTGTGGAAAATTGGCCTCCACTTCATACATGCATTCTTGCATATCTTTGTTTAGCTGAAAGTGCTTCCATCTTCTTCCTCTTTTTAAATTTCCTTTCTTCAAATATTCACCTCTTATACTTAATATTTTAACGTGTACTTCAATTGGTGTACAGTGCATAATATATATAATATTATTAGTAATATTACTCAATTTATTTCAATGAGTTTTTCAGTTTTTCTTGTTATTGTGAGAAGTCTAATTTCAATTATTTTCACTTCAAAACACACCTTTAAACTGATTTTTTTTCTCTTTCACTAGTAATAAGATGGTTACCTAATCTGAAATCATAGCCTTTAATTAATACATGCTGCTCACTCTGAATGGACACCATTGAGGAAACTTTACCGTAATGTTGGTTAGTCTGTTGCATATTAATTGATCTTGTGTTGAGTGTTACTTCGGTTTGTTGGGGGAGGTAAAATCAGTTGGGAATTCTCCTCGATGACAGTTTGACACTATCGTTAAGGAGACAACGAAAAGAAAATGTAGTTTGACCAAAAACAGAAGGCGACATATTTACTTAAGTAGAGCTGGTATTAGTCTGGTAGCGAGATTTGGGAATTTCAAAGATGAAGGCTAGAAGTATATGAGGCTATTATGAATATCTTTGTTAACTTTGCAGGGATCTGATAGAGACGAGTGTAACTCCCGTCAATTAACATTTACCACCAGGTCTAACTATTAAACTAAGCCGTATGTTTCATCCTCTGCTTTTATATGAATTCACAGAATTAGAAGATGAAGTATGCACAGTTGAACCTGTTGGAAAATGGTGGTTTTCCACCATTTTAAAGTAATAATTTAAACAAAATAATTGAGTGTGTTGCACCTAATTTTGATGTGAGGGAAACATGGATTTGTATTCTCCTACAAGAGTAAATAAAGATTATGTATTCATTTGTTTAAATTGGTTAAGGGGTGAATGAGAAATTGTTACCCAAAGATGACTACTTGAAACAAAAAGAAGGAATGTGATCCCACATAGGAGAAATTAAAAATGTGGAGGTTTTTATATATGATTGCACCTTAATATATCTTGAGTAAATGAGTAGAGAGGCTTTCTTTCATGCGCTCAGGGGGTGTGCAAATCTTGGATAAAATGAGTATGCAATATGAACTTGTGTGCGCTCGCGTTCTGCGGACACGAATGTCGTTCCAATTTGTGCTGCACACTTTTTGCATTCCTCGAAACCTTCTGATAAATTACTTTGACTTGTCTGAGTAAATGTTTTTTGTACTTGGAGCCAGGCTTTATTTGTACAGTTCTTGTTCTTTGGTTGTATTACAATTTGAAATGTTGAATTGTAACTTCTGATATCACCTTGTACAATAATGTAACTTCTGATATCACCTTCTGTACTATCATGTGCTTGGTTTTCACATTGTATAATGAGTAGTTTATATTGTTGAATTTTCATCTGACATGGTGATGCCCAATGCAATTAATCCCCATTTTGTTTTTCAGTTGATGTAAAGCCACAAGAACAAAGAAGAAGAGTATCCTTGGTGTCGTCTGCTCTACCTGAGACAGTGGCTTCAGTGGCGATTGCATCTATAGCTGTGGGCGCAGCAGCTACCATTCTTGTGAGGAGAAACAAAGCTGCAGAGGAAGCTGATGTATGTTCTAGATTTTTAAAGTCAACACTGTTAGCTTGAATAGCTAGGATCATTCTCCACCAGCTTATGTATGGTCTTAGTCGTTACTAAAGAAACCTCAACTCAACTAAACATGACTTCTGGCTAACTAAGTTAGAGAGTTAAGTTAGAAAGACGTGGTTTTTTTATTTAGTTCAAAGATGGCTCTGAGAAAATGATGTATAACATCTAATCTGAAAGAATACTTAGAGATGAAGAAGTGACGAACTGATCAAACCACATTTTCTTTGGTGTGTTCGAGCTATCTATCAATTTAACTTCTGTTCAGAAGTGCAGGTGCCTATGGAAGACTGTGAAGCCTGTGGTGGTTCTGGTATATGTCCTGAATGCAAAGGTGAAGGCTTTGTACTTAAGAGAGTGTCAGACGAAAGCGCTGAGCGGGCAAGATTGGCGTCGAAGAATGCAGCCACTCGATACACAGCAGGGTACTGTACATACACTTCATTTTCGGGTTGATCTATCATCAGCTTTGCTTCTCCATTCTCTTTCAGTTTTCATTGTTGTTAAATGGTATCTCAGGCTTCCAAAGAAGTGGAGCTACTGCACAAAGTGCTCTTCTGCCCGATCATGCAGTTCCTGTGGTGGCCGTGGGAAGATAGTTTTGGTCTAACCAGCTTCCTTATATGAGTAGCCGCATACGAGTGCATATCTGAATTTTTACATATATAAGAGGTTTTAGTGAGTACTTTTTTTCATTCATATTTATATTCTTCAGATTGTGTCGGCTGATGTACATATATTTCTGTTGTATTTTGTGAATGCAATCACATGAACGGATGAACACCTGAATAGTAAATTCTTTTTGTTTATACTAGATGCAGATATATATTTGTTTGTCAAGGGAAGCATTATTTGCGTTCTCAAATGTTCAGATACCTAAACTACTCCTATGGGTGGTTAAGTCATTATACTCGATGATGCACACAATGTGTTTAGAAAAAAGTCTCCCAAAGTGACAGATCGAGCCACTAGGGATGGTAAAATAACTCGAATCTGCGGATATCTGCCCGATCCAAATTCGACCGAACCCGATTTTTAAGGTAAGTAATGGGTATTGAGTATTTATTAACTCGAATCCGATCCGAATGGTGGTGGGTTCGGGTCGGGTACAGATATGCATCTATCGAATCCGGATCCGAACCTGACCCACCTATTTTGTTATATTTTATGATTTATATCTATTTTTTATATTATATGTATATTTTATATATAATGGTGTATATATAATCCTATTTATATATATTTATTTTTTATTCTGGTAAACGGGTCAGGTCGAGTATTATATATCTGACGGATTCGAATCAGGTGTAAACCCGAAATAAATTTTTTTGGGTTCAGGTCGGGTTTGGTCGGATGTGTTGATTTCGGGTTCTGGTTCGGTTACCCAAAACCCGACCTCGACCTGACCCGTTGCCATCCTTAGGAACCACAGAGGTGCTATATAAACAAATACAATAGTGTTTTTTGTGTGTGGATAAAACGGTGACGGTAGTCTATTGATGAAATTGATAGGTTACGAGAAGTTCATCGCAACACCACCTGATCAAATAGAACCTCTTAAAGCAACTTATACTAGACAATTTTTTCAAGTACCTATATAAAGCTGAATGGTCTAGTTGTAAAGCAATACTAAAAAAAAAAATTTAGACCCCACACTCTATTCAGTTATCTCACCACATCTACATCAACGTCATACGCTGTGCGTCTTGTTCTTGTAGTTTCTTTGTCAAGGCAGCTGAGTCACGAGCCACCTTCTTCTGTGAAGACTCCATCTTGTGCACTCCTCTTGGGGGACTCACCTCAATGTCGCTTGAGCTTTGTCTGGATTTTTCTTCATGCGCATTCCGCTTAGCTCTAACAAGTGATGCCTTACATACATTGTTGGGCAAACTTTCTTGGGAACCTCCATGAGTTGAGAACCTATAGTATCTGGCTTTTCCTCCATTGAAGGAGAAGAATTCTCCAGATGTCCACCTGAACCCGAAATAGGAAAATGCTCCTCCCTCGGGACTTGAGTTATCATCATACCATCACTACCCGTAATCTGGAACAGTGGTTTGCATGCACCGAACCCACACGCTTACCCACATCATCCTGATGCACTAGGTCGACCAATTGTCATCACACCTGAACCACCCCTAGTGGTTGCACCACCGTGCCCAGTGCCCCCGCTTGACCCACATTCAGAACTTCTGAAAGGACCTGACCCCGGTTTAGTTGCCTAAACCGGAATTAGGCCCTAACGATAATGAAACCTACAAAAAATTTGCCAGAGTTTCCTCTACAATTCAAGAAATCTAAAACCTGCAAGGAAACCACACTTCTAGAATAGTCCACAAAAACAACCATGAGACACTGATTCCCATCCGGATTTCTGTTAGGACTATAATTATGCGCCTATTATGCTCATAACTTTATGCATATAACTTGTTTTCTATGAATAAAGCAATGTTCTTATGATGTTTCCTGTTCTTGCTAGGAAATGTGGAGTTGGCTTGGAAATGCATTAAATATGAAGAATTAGACACTTATTGGAGAATACGTATACATTTCCGAGGTCACGAGAGAATTTGGAGCAACTATGGGAAAATGACGAAATAGCTTCACAAGAAGTCGCCAGAATTTGCCACAACCGGCCGGCCCAATCACATAGAGTCCAGCCCAAGAGAGGCTTATTCAGCCCATTTATGCTTACCAATTTGATTTGGAGAGAAAGAGAAGAAGTTGTACCACATGATGTCACTAATTTGGAGTTTAGCCTTCCATAGGCTAAAATAGTGGACCATGGTGTCCCTATTTCAAAGATAACCTCTAGATCTTCCACCTCCTCTTTTATTATCATTATAGGGTCAAATGGACCCTCTTAACTCTGCCAAATTCGAGCTCTCCTCTCCCCACTCACACAACTCACCTCATTTTGAGATTTTTCATAGTTTTATACTCTATCTAGACCTCTTATCCATATACCAACCCTCTAGGACTCCCTTCTACCTCTCCTCCTCCCTTTCTAGGCCAAAATATCTTCATAACCATCATTACTAGAGACCTACCTCTTCCCTCTCTTAGGTAGAGCCGAATCACACCACCATATCACCACCACTTTGGCTTAGTTGGGGTATTCCTCCTCTCATCCTCAACTCCTAGGGTTTGGCTAAACTTTTAGAGTTCAAAGGAGTGGGAAGTAATCCTTCTTTCCCTTGCTTCTTGGAATCCTAAGAGTTTACCTTACCTCCTCCTGAAGACTTAGTGCTTATTGAAGAAAAGAAGTGGAGCTGGAAGGCTTGGAGTCACTTGGTGAAGCTTTGGTTAGGGGACCCTTGGTTATTTCTACTCTCTTCCTACTTTAAGCACGTATCAACTCTTGTATTTAGTTATGTGTAGTGAGTAGTTTTATTTGGGAGGCTAGGGTGATGAACAAATGATGTCTTGGATTATGTATGATTTATGATTTTTGTGTATATTATGTGATTGTGTGTTGTGAATGAGCAATTGTGTGTTTGTGGATGTTTATTGTGCTTGAGCTTTATGTCTAGTTTCACTTATGCATGTGTTGACCCTAGCTAAGTCAATATATGTGTAAAGAGACTAAACATGGACCTCAATTAAATTAACTACTCACTTAAAGCTAGACGAGCATGTAAACATGATTAAGGTATTCTCTAAGATGTTTACCTTGAGACTTGGTTGCCTTAGAACCTAGCATAGACTAAAGCTCCTTTGAGTCTCAATAGATTTGAGGGACTCTAGTCAAGCATACATTAAATCCAAAAGGTTAGTGTGGCTAATAGTAGACTCACTTGACTTGTAACCTAATAGGTGCGAGTCGGGGAAATCATATAGACTTTCTCTCAGATTCTTCAATAGAGATTCAAGAAGGGGAACCTTCCATAGATATCACATGATATGCTTGTTGACTTCACGATGTGACATATGATCGAGATGCAAGCCCAAAATGGCTTGGGTCTTAGTTTCGATTCACGAAATACTTCAATGTTGGGTTCAAGTCATCTAGAGTTTAAAATGACCTAGGAAGTTGGGTTCAAAACCAAACGTGACCTAAAACATCACGATTTGGACATTAACTTATGTGAGCGGACTTTAATTTATTACATAAACTGGAACAATGCTTGATGCATCATATGGTTAGTGGGGATTTCCCTAGTCGATCATCTTTCCTTATCTTGAACTTGTTTTCTATTTTCTTTTGCGCATTGTAGTGTAATCAACCAACCAATCAAACTCGTATAACTACACATCGTAATTCAAGCACCCCTCACAATGCCAAGTCTCCAAAGAACTTGGTAGGTTGAGATACACACATGATCGGTGTTTAACCACCTTCAAAGTTATCCTATAATGAACTCAAAATGCTTGTCAATGCAGTATAATAGTATAGGGGTCAATCCACAGGGAAAGATGAGACTCAATACTCTAAACTACAAACAGACGCGAAAGTCAGAAACCTGACAGCCTAGACGACTGACACTAACGTAATTAATTAAAATAGCTAGACTTAACCTAAATCACGAAATTAATAATGAACACTATAGACACAGTGGCGGACTACCACACAAATTTTCAATGCAATTGGAGTTGGTTTGGTTGTCGAATAAAATTCTGTAAAACAGATTACGAAACTAAAACAGCAAACATATTAACAATAAAGTAACGATCAATAATAAAAATGGTTAAGGGGAAGTGCAATCCACCACCGTCACATCATCTAGACCACAAATGCAGAACCAAAATCATGTTAATGTCATGAATGAAAGTTCCCAGGAAGATTCAAAGCTATGAACACAACCTATTACCCAATCCTTACGTTTACAACATTGAAGGTTTGCTTATCAATATTGTCTATCCCTCAAAGAACCCGAAGTCAAGGACCTGAATTTACCAAGAGAAAAGCATTATGATTTAGAAAGGGTTTGAGAATCTACAAGGCTTTACAAGTACACTACGGTCGTGTCTTGCTAGACCTAGGGTTTCTTATACCAAGCATGTATGGGTTCTACGATTGAAACTTGAGGAAGGTAATGATCACCAACAACCATCAATTTTCTTAGAATTAGACTCTTAAGCATGCATACTAAGCATGCACTCAAAGCATACACAAATAAGAATCACCAACGTATAAGCGACAAAGAAACCTCATTCGAATAACAGAAACAATCTTCAATTAACAAGCATAAGTAATCTAGAAAACATGAACGGGGCTTCAAAACAGCCCCTTAACAATGGAGTTTAGCTCCTCATGGTAGTCATAAGAGTATGAGAGAAAGATAGAAAATTACACAATATCGAATCCCCCTTCTTTCTCCACGTTTTCTCCTTTTTATTCTTCTTCTTATTTCACGTCTTCTTCTCCTCAACTCACGGCATCTCTCTTGCATCCTCCTCTCTTTGTCACGTCTCTCTCTCCCTTTCTTCACGTGATTTCTATTTTTCCTTCCTTTTTGGTTTGATTTGGTCTTCCTTTAATTAATAAAAACAGATTTGGTTTGGGTTTTAAATACAAAGTGGGCTGAATCCACATTCCATAGGGCTTTGCTTCCTGCTTTGTCATAAGATATCTCAATGCTGCATGGTCAGAGAAAATAATCACTTTAGTTCCTAATAATCACATCGTTTTAGTTCCTAACAAGTAAAATAATCACTTCGTTGTGGTTCTCTCGTTGGCTTTGCTCCATCTTCAAGGAATATCCTACGAGTATACAATGTTGGATCTATTTCTTTAATGTCTACAATTGTCCAGCCAATAGCTTCTTTGTACTCCCTGAGTACAATGACTAGCTTCTCTTCCTGTAACACGGTTAGTTTTGAAGATAAAATGACTGGTAAAGTCTCACCAGTTCCAAGGAATGCATACTTCAAATACTTATGCAATGGCTTGAGCTCAAGCTTTGGTGCTGTTACAATGGAAGGAAGAAGCGTGTCATTAGTAATAGGAAGAGGAAAAGATTTTGAATTACCTCTCATGTATGGCAATGACTCAAGGGCTGCCATAACATCATCATACTCTTCACCCATCACTAACTCTTCAGTTGAGATGATTCTCATTGTTTCTTCTTTATCCATGGATCGAACTTGGGTGATCAAATCCTCAAATTCATCCCACACTTTAGAACATGGGGAAGTTTCAGATTTCTTCCCTCCTTCTTCAATCGCTTTCTTCAAAGCATCCTCATTCTCATCCACCGAATGCTGCATAAATTCTTGCATAAAATTATTAAATATATCAATAGAAAAACAGGAATACAAATCATTATCACCAGGATTCCTCATTGCGTCGAAGATGTTGAAACGAATCTTCTCTTCATCTACTTTCATGGAGAGGGTACCATTGAAACAATCTATCTTGGTCCTAGCAGTCCATAAGAATGGACGACCAAGTATCAGTGGTAGCTCTGATGGTTGAGGCTCTGCCTCCATCTCCAATATGAAGAAATCAGCTGGGATGATCAACTTACCTACCTGCACTAAAACATCCTCCACTAAACCTCGAGGGTAGCAGTTAGATCGATCAACTAATTTAATTGTAACACCAGTTTGTTGTAATGCACCAATATTCAAAGTTTTATACACAGAGTATGGCATTAAATTTATCGATGCGCCCAAATCAAGTAAAGTTCCTATAAAGTTAGCGTTACCGATTGTACATGGGATGGTGAATCGTCTTGCGTCTCCCATCTTGGGTGGTAGCTTCCTCTGAAGCACAGCTAACACCTTCTCACTCAAGGCTACAATCTCAGTCCCCGTGAACTTCCTCTTCATTGTACAAAGTTCCTTAAGAAACTTTTCATACTTTGGTATTTGCTTGATTGCATCAAGCAACGGGATGTTCACTTCCACCTTTCGGAATGTATCTAAAATCTCTTGCTTCAACACATCCTTACTCTTGTTTTTCAACCTACCTGGAAAAGGAACACGTAAAGGAATCGAAGGAGAAGGTTCAGAAATAGACTTACCTGATTTTTGAATTGCTGAAATTTTCTGTCCAGGGGCACTTTTCGATGGGTTGAAAATAGGCTTCGATCCATCGAAGCCATCTCTCAGGTTTTTCTCGTGTACATCCTTCGATGGGTCAACAAAGTACTTTGATCCATTGAAGCCATCTCTCAGGTTCTTCGATGGGTCGAAAATAAGCTTTGATGCATCGAAGCTATCTCCCTGGTCCTGCCCGTGTGCTTCCTTTGATGGGTCGAGGAATTCCTTCGATCCATCGAAGGCTCCTCTCAGGTTCTGCTGCACCTGTTCTAAGACCGGTTTATCTTCTTCTAAAGACTTTCTTGTAGGCTTTACAACTTCTTCAACCACTCTTCCACTTCTCAATGTGATCACATTCGCTTCATGTTGAGATATTGGGTTCTTAACCACATTGCTAGGAAGAGTACCTTGTTCTCTTGTTGACACTTGTTGCTGCAAGCTGTTCAATTGCTTCTCCATAAGCTCGAATGCCTTGCTAGAGTTCTTGTTATGCATCTTAATACCTTCTAGCCTAGCCAAAATTACTGTCATAATAGGATCAGGAGCCGGAGCTGCAACCGGTTGTTGTACATGTTGAAATTTAGGTCTTACCTTGAATCCGGCGGGTGGGTTCAACAAATTGTTGGTGTTTCCATAGCTAAAATTAGGATGATTCCTCCACCCCGTATTGTATGTGTTCGAATAAGGATCATTTCTTGATGCACGTTGTTGCACAAAATTCACCTGCTCTTCATCAGGAATAAAGGGACAAGTTTCGTTAGTGTGATCTGACATAGAGCAAACAGAACATACCTGAGATATAGATGATGATGATGTTGTTTGGCTCTTAATGGCAGTAGCAATGGACTCCAACTTCTTCTCCATTGCTTTCATTCTCTTATCCATATCTGGGTTAGTGGCAGCCTCAAATACAGATTTCTGTTTCTTGCTAGCCAATGTTCTCTCTCTTGTATAGAACTGCTTGGTGTTCTCAGCTAATTTCTCAATAGTCTCCTGAGCTTGCTGACCTGCTTGATACATAAACATACCTCCACACGCAGAATCCACTCTTGTCTTGTTGGCTGGCTCTAGACCTTCATAAAAGAAAGTCATCCTGTCCTCAATATCATACCCATGATGTGGGCATTTCCTCAACAGCTCCTTGAAATGACTCCATGCCTCATGAAGCATGTCACCATCTTTTTGTATGAAGCTATTAATCTCCTTCTTCAACTGCTTAGTCTTTTGGGCTGAAATATACTCTTTCATGAATACTACCTTCATCTCATCCCATGATTGTATAGATCTTGAAGCCAAAGAATTGAACCACATTTTCGCTCCCTCCTTCACAGAAAAAGGAAATAAAATTAGTTTCAACACATTAGATTCAACATTTTGTAAGTTTTGTGTTGATGCTAAAGCTTCAATCTCAGCCAAATGTTGCTGTGGATCCTCTAAAAACACCCTCTATAATGAGGTAGGGCAGAAAGTAATGCAGGAGGCACTGAATATGTCCCAAGAGCCGACAACACTATTGGTGATGAATTCCCCTAAGCACTAGGTACAAAGGAATTCATCAACGTTCTTGGTTGTTTTCCCATTGCTGCTCTTCATGATGGCGATTGGGGTACTTCTTCTTCTGAATCCAAACCTGTTTCTACCTCAATCTCGGGTTCTGACACTGTGCCACTCGTGTTTCCAACCTCTAGTTCCGCTTGCCTATTTTGTTTCCGGTTTTGCTTAGCTGAGCGCTCAACCTCTAAATTAAGCAATAAAGGCTCAGTTCTCCTTGACCTTCGAATATGCATGCACTAAGTACCTGCACACAAGAGACACGTTACTCTAGAAAAGAAAGGAAACAAAACAAAACAAAACAGAAACAAAAGACACGTTAGAATATAAAGACTAAATCTTTCCCCGGCAACGACGCCAAAATTTGATCGGTGTTTAACCACCTTCAAAGTTACCTTATAATGAACTCAAAATGCTTGTTAATGCAGTATAATAGTATAGAAGTCAATCCATAGGGAAAGATGAGACTCAATACTCTAAACTACAAACAGACGCGAAAGTCAGAAACTTGACAGCCTCGACGACTGACACTAATGTAATTAATTAAAATATCTAGACTCAACCTAAACTCACGAAATTAATATTGGACACTATAGACACAGTGTCGGACTACCACACAAATTTTCAATGTAATCGGAGTTGGTTTGGTTGTCGAATAAAATTCTGCAAAACAGATTATGAAACTGAAACAGTAAACAGATTAACAATAAAGTAACAATCAATGATAAAAATGGTTAAGGGGAAGTGCAATCCACCACCGTCACATCATCTAGACCACAAATGCAGAACCAAAATCATGTTAATGTCATGAATGAAAGTTCCCAGGAAGATTCAAAGCTATGAACACAACCTATTACCCAATCCTTACGTTTACAACATTGAAGGTTTGCTTATCAATATTGTCTATCCCTCAAAGAACCCGAAGTCAAGGACCTGAATTCACCAGGAGGAAAGCATTATGATTTAGAAAGGGTTTGAGAATCTACAAGGTTTTGCAAGTACACTACGGTCGTGTCTTGCTAGACCTAAAGTTTCTTATACCAAGCATGTATAGGTTCTACGATTGAAACTTGAGGAAGGTAATGATGACCAATAGCCATCAATTTTCTTAGAATTAGATTCCTAAGCATGCATACTAAGCATGCACTCAAAACATACACAAATAAGAATCACCAACGTATAAGCAACAAAGAAACCTCATTCGAATAACAGAAACAATCTTCAATTAACAAACATAAGTAATCTAGAAAATATGAACGAGGCTTCAAAAAATCCCCTTAACAATGGAGTTTAGCTCCTCATGGTAGCCATAAGAGTATGAGAGAAAGATAGAAAATTACACAATATCGAATCCCCCCTCTTTCTCCACCTTTTCTCCTCTTTATTCTTCTTCTTCTTTCACGTCTTCTTCTCCTCAACTCACGGCATCTCTCTTGCGTCCTCCTCTCTTTTTCACGTCTCTCTCTCCCTTTCTTTACGTGAATTCTGTTTTTCCTTCCTTTTTGGTTTGATTTGGTCTTCCTTTAATTAATAAAAATAGGTTTGGTTTGGGTTTTAAATACAAAGTGGGCTGAATCCACATTCCTTAGGGCTTTAGTAGTCCATCTTCAAGTTGGACTTGGTCCATTAGTCTCTTTCACTACAAGAAAAACACACCTAGACCGCCGAGCATTTCTGTCGTTTAGGTGCGTTTTTTCGTCGTCTAAGTACTTAGACGACGGAAGCTCCGTCCTCCAAGCTCCGTGCTCCAAGTGCTGTCGTCCATGAAAGCACAAATAATAAATATATTGTTCATACATACATGAATTAAATATAAATTAAAATATTTAATCAAAGAACTACACAAATATAAATTAAATATTGTACATACATGAAATTAAATATAAGTTAAAATATTGTTCGGAATCGGGAAAAAAATGATATAATAAACTACACAAATGAACTACTAAAATATTGGAGGAGCAGATGTGCCGCTGAGTCCCCCGCTTCCAGCCGGGTCGTCGTCGTCAGGGTATGGGTTCGGAGGAGGTTGACACTGTCGTCGAGCTTGATTTTCCATGAGGGCGACGAGTTGGACTATCTGCGCTTCTTGCTGATCAAGCCTTTGACGTATAGATAGATTTTCCTCCCGTGCGAGTCGAGCCTCTTGAATGACTGCTTGGACGGCCGCATCCTGAGTACTTTTCCTCCCCGAACCTCCCGTAGATGATGAGTCGGAGGTCGAAAATTCTCGAATCACCTTAGGTCCCATCCCCCTAACCTCCCTTCCAGCTCTACGACTGTAGACCTCATCGGCGATTGCAATTTGGCTCTCCATCGATAGAGGAGGCAGGTCTTCGAGCGGCAAATCTGGGTACACAAGCTGAGTGCTAGCCAATTCTTCATGCGCACGTTCTACCAACCTTGCCTATAAAAGAATAATTAAAAAATTATAATTAAATAATAACTACTATAATTAAAAGCACACACATATATATATATATATCACTTACGCCGTATTAACTCGCTTCATTCTCGAGCCCAGGCATCACGTACGCGCTTATGCTAGTATCGAGATAAGGGTGTTTGGAGCCCTTATCCCTGTGCTCCTTGGCTATTTGAATCACTTGCCTGGTGCCGGAGGTATGGTGTTTGTCCTTCTTCCCCCGGTTGGTTTTGTTGATTTCAGAGAATTTTTGTTCGACAACATAAATCATTAAAAAATTAATGAGTAACTAAAATTAAATAATTCAATTCTCTTAATTGAAATAAAAAAAGTAAACACCTTATATTTTTCATCTTGGAAGTGGTTACACAACCACTGCCACTCATCTTCCCTATCCCCACGCAGCTCTACGGGGGTAGGCACGGGGCCGATATTGTCGAAGTATTGATGAAGCCTGTACTTCCAATCATGGTAGATAGAGTTGGCGGTTTGGTTGATATGCCTAAGCATCGCCGGTGTGGGATCCATCTCATATTGTTCCTATCAGAAATAAATAGAAAATTATAATCGTATATATTATGAAATTAAAATTTTAATTGGTTATTAGAAAATAAATATAAAATTGTACTTATTACGTACCGAAAGTTTTTTAAAGAGTTTCGCCTTCTCTTCATCGAGCAACTCCTTCCAAGTGGGGGCAGTCATACGAACCCGGCTACGAAGGATTGACCCTATGCTATGCGCCGAGAGACTAGCTAGCTGAGCTGTGGGAGGGCCACCGGTGAATTCGTCGTACGACAAGTCGAACTTTTTCCCGGTCGCCTTTAACATTTTCTCTGATTTGCCGCCTTTGACGAGACCGCGAGTCCTTTTTGGTTCCGGGTCAGTCGGGGCCCTCCTTTGCTTGAACCGGGCGCTATAGAGGATAGATTCAGAGGTCGAGGACGCCTGAGTACTTCTTGTTGAACCGGACGTCGGACTGGAATAGGAGTCATCATCACCGGTCGGGATAAATGGGGCAGCGGGAATTGCTCCAGTGGGCGCTGTCGACAGACCAGATGAAGGGTCCGGATTTAGGGCGTCGTTGCTCTGCTGTAATTACCAACCGACTTGCTCCGCCAAGCGTCGGAGCATAGCATCTTCGGCCTCCTGTTGGGCCTTTTTCTTTCCTGACGGAGCCATTTAAACCTAGGAGTACGTTGTTAAAATACCTGATTACCATAATAATTATATTAAAAAAATTACGGTAATTAAGTGCGCCTAAGATTTAAATAGAGTACAGTAACTTGGTTTTTGGGTCGTTCAATGGATATGCGACCCGCTCGATAAAGTGTAAACTTTCAATTAATCAGCCTTGGTTCAATCGAAAAACATGGTCAGTTAGGGATAAAGATAACTTGAGAGGCAGGACTAATTACGACAAAACACCCCGAGGCTAACCAAATCAATGGTATATACTCTATTGGTGTCGTCTTTCTTAGATCCAAAACCTGTCACCAGTCATAACCCATTTCTAAATACCATGTCCGACATTCAGCCAATATTTCGAAAATTTACACTCCCTCAAGTCCTTTGCAAACTCCGCCCTCAACCTCGTGTCCATAACTTCACTTAGGTTATGGTGTGCGGTGATGAAATCCACACATCACGAGGTATTAAGGAGATAAGCTAGGAAAAGAGGCGCCATCTATTCCAAAGAGTGCGACTTAATAAACCAATTTTATGTACTAAATTTAAATCAAAGACTACCAATTTACTAGAAAATTCCCATAATTATCAATTAATAATTTTTAATTACATGCAATAATAATCACAAATTATACTATTAATTAAAATAATAAATAATTACAATAATTAATTATTATTTATCATGCATTTAATAATAATTATTCATTTACCAATATAATTAATTATTATTAACAATAATAATTATTACTATTGCTGAATTTTAACTAATAATTATTCATTACCAATTAATAACTAACCAATAATTAGTTATTTATCATTACCAATAATAATGATTACTAAATTATTAATTATTACTAATAATAATAATTATTAATTATTATCATTACTAAGTAATTAAAATTATTTACAAATTAAATAATTACTTAAATAATAATAATGTTAATTAAAAAATATAATTATTACCTTGCCGGAATGTCGCCGGAAATTCGTCGAAAAGTCGTCGGAATGTCGCCGGAGTAGAGTCGTCGGAGAGAGGGAAAGTCGCCGGAATTTTCGTCGCTGGAGCGTTGCCGGAGGAGGAAGGCAAGAGGTTTTGAGAGGAGAGGAAAGGAGAAGAGAGGAGAGGGAATTGAAATGAGATGGGATGAGGAAAACAGAGGCTGAACTGTTCTATATATAGGCGTACACTTAGACGACGGAGCCCTATTTTCCGTCGTCTAAGTGAACTTGGACGATGGAAAAGAGCTTTTCGGTCGTCTAAGTGCACCGTTTCAAAATTTTGAAACGGCGCCCAATTAATCGGCGGGACGGTTTCAACCGCGTTAATTTTCGGCACCGTTTCAGATGTTGACTTAGACGACAGAGAATACATTCTCTGTTGTCTAAGTCAACTTTCGAAACGGTGCAAAAAATTTAGGCGGCACAATCAACCGCCAAGTTTTTGAACTTGGATGACGGAGATTGACCATCTCCGTCGTCCAAGTTCAAATTACATAAAAAAAATTAAAAATTAATTCGCAAGGAATTTGCCGATCTGTCATTCGAATGAAATAGTCGTAAAATATCGATTAACGCGTAGTATATATAAATAGTTAAATTTGAAACGACGAATAATTTTACGTCTTTAAACTTGTTAAATATCTATTAATCTTTACGACTTAAGTGTTATTAAGTATAGGCTTATTTGCATTTCGATATTAACGAAATTGAATTTGGACAAAACAACCGTCTGATACGTTCGCCGTAACATAATATATAATTAGAATAATTTTCAGAAAATAATAAGTTCGTGAAGGGTTTCATCGGCACAGTCAACCGCAAAACTGAGATTTTGACAAAACGAAAACGTGGATATAAGACATTTCGTAACTCCGATTTTAGAACCGTCGAAGCTCACACACCAAGAATTGTTTACTCTATAGTCTTGACGAAAAGAATATGCATTGGGAGATGGTCTAGATGGTCGTTGTCTTAGATAAAATTACGAATTTTGAACTTGGACGACGGAGATGAGCTTCTCCGTGGTCCAGGTGAGTACCTGAACGACGGAGAATGAGTTTTCCGTCGTCCAAGTACAATACCCTGAATTTAGGGGTTAGGGCCTAACTGTTTAGGGTTTAGGGTTTTGCTTCACTTGGACGACGCATATGAGATTCTCCGCCGTCCAGGTGCGTACTTGGACGACGGAAAATGAGTTTTCCGTCGTCTAAGTACAAAACCCTGAATTTAGGGGTTAGGGCCTAACTGTTTAGGGTTTAGGGTTTTGCTTCACTTGGAAGACGCATATGAGATTCTCCGTCGTCCAGGAGCGTACTTGGATGACGGAAAACTCATTCTCCGTCGTTCAGGTGTCTCCGTTCAATTCTTCTGATTCAATTCGCTTAAAAAATCGTCGATCCGATCCGCTCCGATCCGATCCGCTCCTCGATCGATCCGATTCGATTCGATTATATTCGATCTGATTCGAATCGATTAATTAATTAATTAATTAAATTAAATTTACGTACGTCGGTCGATCCGATCCGAGCATGGACACGTGTAATTAATTAAGTACAAAAATAATAGTTTTACATACGTACTCTTCCTTATAATATTTATATTAATTACTAATCGATGATGCATCATATATTACAATAATTACAATAATTAATTACCAATTAATAATCCTCGTCATATAATTATACTCTTCGTCATAATCGTCATCATCCTCATCCCCGTTATCCGATTGCTCATCCTCCTCATCATACTCAACATCGTCCGACGAATAACCTGAGTCCTCGTTCGCGTCCTCATCCTGCACGTCTTCTTCATCTACCTCATTAATTGCATCGATAATCTCATCTTCAGTTAGATCTATACAACCATCAGGCATGGGTAACCGTTCACCATCTTGAACCAGGTCCATTATATCGGAGCGGATGACAGAAATATTAGGCTCTTGATAGGTAGGAATGTCTCTTTCTAGTTCAGCAACATCTTCAGTCGCCGCTGTCCCTTCAATTGCCTCTGTATTCCATATTCCTCGATGAGACATATGGTTCACTATTTTTCACCCTTCACCAGCTTTCGGATCGTCGAGATAGAACACCTGCCTAACTAAGGTGGCGAGAGCGAAAAGCTCATCCTTATACCAGCTTGAGTTTGTATCGACTGATAAAAGTCCCAGGTCTTCCTTTGTACGCTTGAACCATCTGCACTTGAATAGGAAAACGTTGACATCATTCCTGCAACATAGCTGTACCACATTTACAATAGCCCCATAATATAGATCATTGTCTTTCCCAACCGCTACCCCACTGTTTTGTGTTCTTCTTCATTCATCTCTGGCCAATGAATGGAACTTTACACCATTCAAAAAACATCCGAGATAAATATAGTGTTTAATCGGCTTCCCTGCTAGCAAGTGCTTTGGCCAGGACCACCACCCCCCATGGTTTTCGGATTTTTGTAGATCAATCATCTGCAAAAATGGGAAAATTTAAGGGTTTACGTACTTAATTTCTACCAACATGATCTATATGTATATAAATTACTAAATACCGAGACGTACATAAGTACCCATTGGAAGAAATAATCAGGGAACTTTTTCTTAACCATTTTCTCAATCCACGCCGAACTCTTGTCTGGATTTAACGCATGAAGCCTCTCCTTGTATGACATTATATAAGGCTCAACTTCATCACAGTCTCGCAACACTACCCAATGTGCCTTAATAAGTTCTTCCCGTGTTAACAATTCCTTTAATACTCCTCTAAACGGTCGGACGACATTGGTGACGACAGAAAGATTGATGCAGACACTAGGATCGGAGGCAGTGGGAGGTGGTGGATCTTTGAGGTACCTGTTGCAGTAAGTAACACACTCATGCATTAGGTATGTCTCAGCTATGGAGCCATCCGGGGCCGACCTGTTTTTGACAAATCATTTATACTGTCCAAGCTGTCTACAAAATCAAATGTACAATAATAATAAGTACATGCATATAGCTAGTAATCTCCAGTGGAACAAATTATGAATCGAATCACCTGTATAATTAATATAGTTATTCGTACCTTTCTTGAGGATACATCCAAGTGTACTGGACCATATCAGAAATGAGCACCGGCTCGGGCAAGTGGATCATTAGGTGAATCATGATGTCAAAGAAAACAGGGGGAAAAATCCTCTCTAGTTTGCAAATGATGTGCACAATTTGTTGTTGCAGTTCCACCACATCTGACTTCTTTAATTCTCTGGCGCATAACCTCTGCCACCATCTGCATAATGCCACTATTGGTTCTACGATGTCACGAGGTAAATATGGTTGAATTACCATTGGAATCAGACGTTGCAGCATAACGTGATAGTCATGTGTCTTTAGACCAACAAACTTGTGTTGCACCTCGTCCATTGCTCCAATTATAGTAGCTGCATACGTAGCCGGATAACGAACGCCCATAAACCAGTGAAATACAGAACGTCTAAGTGTCGGCTTCACTGTGTAAGGTGCAGCTGGCATCTTGTTGTACACTCCTTTCCTATCCCTCCTCAACCACAAGGGACGACGTAGATTCATTAATTCCAGATCTTTGTGCACTTTGGGAGTATCTTTAGTCTTGAACTTAATACCGAGAATTGTTCCCACCACGCTGTCGCACATATTCTTTTCTATGTGCATCGCGTCTAAGTTGTTCCTCAGCTTCAACTTCGACCAGTAAGGGAGTTCAAAGAATATACTCTTGTGATGCCAATAGCGGAGATCATGTGAAGGAATTGGATTGCATTTCTTTACATCCGCGTCATTGGTCAACACACCAAAGTCGAAATAGCTCAATCTCTCTAAAATCTCTTCGCCCGACCAACCACAGGGTTTAGGATCGTTCTCTACCATCCCGTCGAAATGAGCTCCATCCTGTCGCCACGGGTGGTCGTGAGGAAGCCATCTACGGTGACCCAAGTAACACACCTTCCCCGCGTGCCAACTAGAGTTCACGTCGTCCAAACATATAGGACATCCATTATATTCTTTTGTCCTACAGGTTGCCAACATCCTATACGCTGGAAAATCGGTGATCGTCCACATTACGGCAGCCCTCATCGTGAACATCGTGTCAGTGAATTTGTCATAAGTTGGGACTCCATTTTTCCACAACAGTTTCAGTTCGTCGATCAAAGGTCTGAGGTAGACATCTAAGCACTTCCCTGGAGATTTAGGACCTGGAATTAGTACAGTAAGAAAATTAAATTCCTTGTTCATGCACATCCACGGAGGCAAGTTGTACGACATCAGAATAACTGGCCAAGTGCTGACGGCGGAGCTATTACTACCCCAAGGATTGAATCCGTCTGTAGATAGGCCGAGTCTAACATTTCTAACCTCTGCAGCAAAGTCTCCAAATTCTCTGTCGAAATGTTTGAAACCCTCCCCATCCGCGGCGTGTCGCAGGACATCGTCATCTATTCGCTTTTCTGCGTACCATCGCATCACCTCTTCTGTGTGTAGAGACATGTATAGGCGCTGCAATCTGGGAATCAAGGGAAAATATCGAACAATTTTCACAGGAATTCTCTTTTTCAAACTCTTCCTCTTCAGCTCATATCTGCACTGGCCACATACGGGACAATAGTCCAAATCTTTATACTCTTTGTAAAAAAGTACACAATCATTTGGACATGCGTCAATTATCCTGTACTTTAGGCCGAGGCTGCTCAAGGTATTTCTAACCTTATAATGAGATTTAGGAAGATTGTGATCATCAGGAAGCAACTTACATATTTGCTCCTGAATTTCATCAAAAGCACTTACTGACATTTTGTGCTTCATTTTTATCTTTATTTGCTCCATCACATATTGCAACACATTCTCTCGACATCCAGGGAACACCTGGGTCTGCGCTTCAAGTAGCATCCGGTTGTACTTATCCATCTCACTAGTGTCAGTGGCCAAGCTAGCAGCGGGGAATGTGTCATCATGCTCATGAGTGGTACTGTAACCTCCGTCTTAGTGTTGGTGTCCATCATGACTAAATCCCGGAAACGCATCATGGACTAAATATGCAGTTGGGTTGCAAGCAGGGGGGCCGGCACCACTGCAGCTGGATGAGGCACCCTGGTAACTGTACCCTGAGCTAAAGTCTGTTGAGCTGAAGTCTACTGCTTCACCATGCTCTCTCCATGTAGTGTAACTCCACATCATACCATTTTCGTACAGGTGTTGCACCATAACATTAACCTCCACATACTGACAATTAAGACATTTCTGGCACGAACACCTGAAATGCTTCTTTCCCTGACCATGTTCTATCGCAAAATTCACAAATTCGCTAATTCCATTCATATACCGGACATCACATCTATTCTGCAACTTCATCCAACTCTTGTCCATACTTCTACAAAATATTATAATTAATTAATTATTACATATATATTAGTCAATTAATTAACTATTAATTATACGTACTCGATCTATATCAATTACGTACTTTAATATGTCTAGCTAACATACATGCATGTATGTACGTTTTAACTAAATATTAACTAAATTTGAAAACATCCATACATATATACGTACTACAGGTCTATAATCAACTAATATATATATATATATATCATCAATTTCCTAACTTAATATATTAATTATATATTAGACATACTAATTAATTATTAACAATGGGCGTTTTAACAAACGTACATGCAATTATATATATATAAACCTACGTTAATGGTGTTGGAAAATTAACTACGTACGTACCAGCTGGTCTTCTCCGATATATGACGAATTAATCGATGGTCGGAGCCGAAGATCGATATATATAGTGCTATATATCTAGCTAGCTAGCTAGGATGTCGATCGTCGTTTGCATTGCGTGCATGCGTGAGGCGCTGATCAAGACAGGAAGAGATTATGATCGATTAGTTGAGAAAGTGAGCGGAGAGGAAGCTAGATAGTTTGGCATTGGCCTTATATAATGCTTCACTTAGACGACGGAGGTGTCAGTATGTCGTCTAAGTGGCCACTTGGACCACGGCGTGTCGGTCTGTTGTCCAAGTATTCACCTAGACGACGGAGAATACTATCTCTGTCGTCCAGGTGAACACTTGGACAACGGAGAATTCTCCGAGGTCCAGGTGAGCACCTGGACGACGGAGATAGTAGTCTCCGTCGTCCAGGTCAACACTTGGACCCCGGAGAATTCTCCGTGGTCCAGCTGGAACTTGGACCACGGAGATAGTAGTCTCCCTCGTCCAAGTTACACTTGGACCACGGAGAATTCTCCGTCGTCCAAGTGACACTTAGACCACGGAACGTTTACGTTTTCGTGGTCTAAGTGCTGTTTTCTTGTAGTGTTGACAGCCCCTTTTCTTCTCCTCGTTGAGCTAGGAAAGCTCAATAACTCGTCTTTTATTTATTTACATCAAATTACCTACAAAAAAAATAACAATAATAAGTTGCTTTAAAAACGTAACAAAAGAACTAAATATAAGGTTCGGTTAAGCATATAAACGTTGCATTAAAATGCAACTATCAATACATCCGCATTTTACTTTTCATTTAGTGTTAACTTAGTGTCTAGTTTCTCTCTGTAGTCTAAGTGTTAATCATTCGAGCTAGGGAGTTATGGTGGCTAATCCTTGTGGGTTCGACACTCAACTTCCTTCAAATACTATAACTTGCCCCGTATACTTGCGGGTGGGGAGATAAATTATATTTATGAGTTGATTCTTAATTCAATAAGTGTAAAGGGTCTGTTTTTCTCCAACAAGTTTTTGGCGCCGTTGCCGAGGATTAAGTTTATCTTAATTCCTTAGCTCCGGTTAGCCCTTGATTGCGGATTATCTGGATATTTTGGCTTGATGTTTATTTTCTTAGCTTTTAATTCTCTTCAATTTACCACTTAGAACTTTGTTTTGCTTGTCTTTGTTCCATAGGATACTTTGGTAGGTGTATTGAAGTGAAATTGTGTTAGAATTTGTGCTCTAACCTTTGTTGCAGGACAATTTTTGATCCATCAAAGGATACATTTTGATTCATCGAAGATTGTTTGCAAGACGGTCCAGGGTGCCTCCTTCGATCTATCGATATTTTTTCTTGATTCATCGAAGGGTATCCAGTCAGTCTTACAGGGTAGCTTTTTTGATCCATCCAAGGAATATCTTCGACCCATCGAAATTGGGTTGTTCTTGAGGTTGTTTCACTTGATCTCTCATCTATTTCCCTTGATTATCTATATCCCTTTGGAGCATATTTCAATAGTGTCTTACTTTTATGCATTGTAGTTAATGTGTGTCTAGATTTATCAAACTTAATTTCCTCTACACCCTAGATTCTTAGGACTTTATTTGGCGATTCCAGCATATTGGATAACGCATGCCTTTACCTCGGTTCACCTTGGCGTCTATAGCACAGTAAATGCCACTATGCCACGTATTGGAATCCCATTTGAACTCTTAGAGTACTCATTGGTGTTTCCTTGAGGGGGGTGTCAAAGAAGCACCGTGGAAGGCCCTTAAGGCTGTGAGTACTTTGAGAGTTTGGAGGCCTAATATCAAGTGGTTGCGTAGTGTGATTTTCAGGTTTATGCCATTTCATCATCCACGTCTACACACGTCATGTTCTAGTTCATTATCCGTTTTGTGGAAGACCAATTTGTGGTTTGACATCGTGGCTTCGTTAAGAGAAGGGTCAAGCACTAGTAGTGAAGAAGAGGGTGGTATACCAGTGTTGCAGTGAATAACCAAGAAGCACTTAGGAGTTTGTTTGATCTTGCTATAGAGGCATAACGCGAGAATCCGGGTTGCGCACTTCAGATTTTTACAATTCAAGTCGATCCTCAACTTAAGGAAGAAGAAGATCTACCCCTTGAAAATCCATAATTTGAAGAGGAGGAGGAACCGCAAGTAGAGCACATCACTATGGAGGGCGAAGTAAATGAAGGGAGACCATTGAGGGAGTGTGCCCTTCCCTCTTTGGTGGCTCACACGAGGTGCATCGTGCTACAACCATTAGTGGGTGAGTCGTTTGAGATCAAGCCGAGTTTCTTGGAAACTCTTCCATTGTTCCTTGACCATGCCAATTCGGACCCTTACTTGCACTTATAAGAGTTCGAGGAGTCATGTGCCCGCCTAAACATCCGCAATATGGACCCCGAACAATTGAGGTTGAGGGTCTTTCCATCAAGCTTGCGGGACAAGGCAAAAGATTAGCTCAACAAGCTTCCTCATAACTCTATTAACTTATGGGAGGGCCTCCAAAGGAAGTTCATCACTAAATACTTTCCTCCAGGCAAAATTAATGAAAGAAAGACAAACTTGATGACCTGCCATGAAGAGGATGGCGAGTTGTTTTGTGAAGCATGGGAGAGATTCAAGGACTTAAAGCTTGGTTGTCCAAACCACGGGCGATCTTAAGACATCACTATGTCCCTTTTCTACTAAGGACTAAGTAAGGAGACAAGAAGAAAGGTTGACAATGCATGTAGTTGAGATTTCATGGACAAGACCGCGGAAGAAACTCATATCTTGCTTGAGAAGTTGGCGGAAAGATCAGCATTATGGGATATCAAGCGTAGTATAAAGAAGCCGGTGGTATCAATGATAGAGGCCACCCAAACTCATAGGGGTGGTATCTATGAAGTCAAGGGATCCTATGAACAAGAAGATGCTATTAAGCAGCTTGAGGAATCAATGAATAGGAAGTTCGAGCTCCTAATAAAGCAAAGTAGAAATGGAGGCCAAGCCGACCAAGTGTCAGAAATTTGTGTAGAGCTGGTCACTTGTTTGATATGCGAAAGCGCGGTGCATGAGACTTTGAGTTGTCCTCATCAAGAGGATTATCCCGAAATTATCGAAGAGTGTAAATGAGTCTTTATGACCAACAAAATAATGATCCATACTCCAACCCCTATAATCCGGGATAGAGTAACCACCCTAACTTCTCATGGGGTGGTCAAAATCAAAATCAAGGGAACCAAGGTAATTAAGGAGGGCATTAAAGGCCTAATAGTTGTTTTCAAGGAGGTTTTCGACGATCAAACTGAGGATACAACAATCAAGGTGGAGGTTAAATAAATTTTGGTGCTTTAGGAAGTGGAAGCAAGGGAGTCTCTACTTATCAAGGAGCTCTCAGATTTGCACCAAGAACTAGTGGGAGTTTTGCTAATGCCTCGGGTGGTAACCCTTACTCACCACGAGCACCATTTGTTCCACGAACTCAACGACAACCTTTGCTACAAGCACCAATTCCTCCACCACAACAGGAGGTGCCCAAGTCCAACACAGACAAATTGCTTGCCAAGCTTGTCAAGAATCAAGAGAAGGACAAGAAGATGTATCTTGACATTTTCATCAGCATAAAGAATAAGAATCAAGTCCTCCGTAATGGGAGCCAAAGCACCATCCATAAGTTAGAGACTCAAGTTAGTCAATTGACAAAAGCAATCACCACTCAAGGGAATAACAAAGCCCATGAGTTTCCCTCCACAATCGAGAAGAACCCCAAGCACCAAGTCAATGTGGTCAATGCGGTGTTGAGATCCGGAAGGGGATTTGAAAATTATAACAATGCTCCTATTGTAGAGAGCGATGATGAAGATGACTTAGACACTCCATTGGTGTCAAGGTCACAGCCCCGGATGGAGAAAGTTACTTCGAGTAGGGACAAGGTGGTGAAGTTCAACGAGGATGCCGTTTTGATACCATATCAAGATAATGAGCCAGATGGCGAGGAAGATGAGTTTGTGAATGAGAGAATGAACACTAAGATAGGTACAAGTAACCGTGTGAATGCCAAAAATGGTCAAGAAGGTAGAGATATCAATAGAGAGAATTCCGGGGCAAGCTTGAAGAAGGATGGAGAAAACAGTTATGTTTCTTCCATGGTTGAGATGATCCTTCAACCCATCGAAGTAATCACCCTGGGCAGGAAGACACTCCTTCTTCGATGGGTCAAGAGAAATCTTCGACCCATCAAAGCCAACTTCCTAGGTTGCCAGACGAAAATTTTTGATGGGTCGAGAAGAACCTTTGACCCATCGAAGGCTCAGTTCAGAGGACTTCTAAGGGGACTTCCGAGAAGGGTCCAAGTGATGAGGAAGAATGCTTATTCTTCCTCCAAGTAAGGAAAAAGGAAAGGGCTCAAGCTAGCTTGGATAGAAAGACCAAGGAGTGTTTAGATGTCTTCAAAAAGGTTGAGATCAATATCCCCTTTCTTGACTCCATTCAAACTATTCCCATGTGCTCCAAGTTCTTGAAGGACTTATGTACTAACCGTCGAGATTCCCATGCATTCATTAAGACTTGTGATAGGTGCCAAAGAGTGGGTAGAATCAACAAGAGAGATCAAGTTCCATTGAAGACAATCATTGAGACCAAGATCTTTGATGTTTGGGGGATAGACTTTATAGGTCAGTTTCCTCGTTCAAATGGGATGCTTTACATTCTTATGGTGGTGGAAATGATGATGAGATGATGGAGTGAAGACTTAGCATTTCTTATTTGTTTCATGTGTTTTCAATTTCTAATCCCCCTTATTTCATAACCTTGTAGGACTTATTGTTATTTTGTACCCTTTGAACGTTGTTGACTCATTGTATTTGATGTCAAATTGGTACCATGTTTAGTTTGTGTTTTGTGTGGTTGGATGCATAATTTGATTGCATGTGTATGCTTACATGTTGATTTTGTGAGAAATTGGATGTGCATCCCACCAACTTTTTATGTGTTTAGCTTGTTGTGTGGTTGCTGTGTGTGTGAATGTCCATTTTGGTGTAGGGAATGGCATGAACTTGAATATACATTGGCATGATTTTACTCACCTTCATAGGGACATTCAGGATACTTGCCTAGATGGATCGAAGGATTTCCCTCTATCCATCGAAGCTTTAGGCCATATCGATACAGAGTAAGTGCTTCGATGGATCAAAGGGTTTCCTTCGATCCATCGAACTCGAGCGGCCAATAGGATCCAGGGGCTCTGCCTCGATGGATCAAAGGGTTTCCTTCGACCCATTAAAGGCTATTCTACATATGCACTTTTTCAAGTCCTTTCGTAGTCCAAAGGCCATGACTTTGATCATGTACCCCCTCGAGTTTCCCAATGCTATCAATTTCAACGCGAGAGCGCCACTTGCTGAGTATTATTTCACTCATGTAACCTTTGGATGGCGATGCCTAACTTGGCCTTCGTTGGTTTACATATTCTTGCATATGGAGCTCAGAGTCGGTCGACAAAGTGGTTGCACCATCTCTTTCCCTACTCTATTTATTTTCTTGCTTCATATGGACATGATTGAGAACGATGCTTCAGTAACATTAGAGTATCAATTTGTGTCACGTAGAATGTGGTAGTCTTGTAAAGTGTGAGGTCACCTCATGTTACATACTAGATTACAATGTGGTTTTCCTTTGAAATGTGATTAGTATGCATGCCCCCATTGTGCTTAATAGGAATCTAATAGCTTCATTATTTCTTAGAGACTATATGACCCTTTAAGTGTGAATGCATACTAGTTGCTATGTCTAAGAGAATATGTGTTAGGTGAATGATTTTGTGAAATTATGATGCCGTGCTATCTTGTTTACACTTTTGGTTATTATGTGGTTTATGCAAATTGAGGACAATTTGGTTCTAAAGTGTGAGGTAGACGGCCAAGTCATTATCACTCCTTATCTGGAAAATCCATAAAAAGTGAAAAATGTGAAAAGTTGTAATGCAAAAATATGTGTGTTTGGTGTGTTTTGTGTCCCAATAACCACTCACAATGATGAGATTGAGCTAATGGCTAATAGGCTACATTATTTTGAGCATGTTTAAAAAGAGAAAACAATGCATGTTTAATCGGTTTGAAAATTGCATATGTCATTCAAAATGCATTCACATGAGAAAAAGAAGGATTGACATGTTTTCGAGCTATCTATACCCCATGTGAGATTTTCAGCCTTATTGTGCATGCATAGCTACATTAGGCACATATTCTTTCATGTGTGATATCGATCAATTATTGTGTAATCTATAACTTGCTTTAAACCATGTAAAACTTTTTCTAAATCATAAGTTGTTTTGAAACTGATAGAGGCATTAGAATTACCACCATGGCCAAGGTGCTTATAAACCCTATGATGCATATATTCTTTAGTGAGCCAATTTGAGCCTTATATTGTTTAGCCTTTTAATTCTTGAACACCAAAAATCCTTACCAAGCCTAAACACTTACTCCTACCCTTAAATAAGCAATCGAGCAAGCGATAATGAAGTCCTATTTGGATGTGCTTAATGTTTGTACCTATTGTGAAGTTTAGCAAAAGCTTAAGTGTGAGGTGGAGGAGGTCGGTATGATGTTCATTTGTGTTGTGTTTTGTTCAAAAATAAAAGAAATGAAAAGAAATAAAAAGACATGAGAAAAGAGTATCAAAGAAAAGAAAGAAAAAATAGAAAGAAGAAAAGAGTTTCACAAAAAGAATATGAGTTGTACATAAAGAATAAGAGTTTGGGAAGTAGTTTGTGTAAAAAAGAAGAAGTTAATGACACCTAGATGTTTAGTAAGGAACTTCGACATGTAAATTGCTTGCTAGGTTGCTTGGTTCTCTAATTCTTATACCATTCTTTCATTAAACCCCTTCCTTAAACCCCGTTATAACCCGAATAAAAGTCCTCTTGATTTGAAATGCTTATGCTTTTGGATTGTTGGAGTATTTTTTTGAAAATTGTGCTTATAGAGAACATGTGATTGATGCGATTTTTGAGTGCAAACACTAACCCTCAAACACTTGTGTGTATTGAGTGATATCTAGTGAGTTTGATGGTTAGGAAACATATTAATTTGAATACATCTCATTGTGATGCATTCGGATTAGCATAGTGGATAACCATTTCGGCTTATTACATACACATTGATTTATGTTTTAAATCTGTTGCTCAAAAGTAGTTCAATCCATCTAGCCATAGTTCCTTGAGAGATATCGATCATTAAGTTGGGAAACTTACATACTTGTACATGCTTTATGTATTTTTGTGTTTTGAGTCTAGCTTAGCTTATTTCTTTTCATCTTAGTTTGCTTGAGGACAAGCAAAGCTTAAGTGTGAGGTTGTTGTTAGGACCATAATTATGTGCATATAACGCTCCTAATTTTATGCTTTTAGTTTGTTTTCTATGAATAAAGTATTGTTCTTATGACGTAACCTGTTCTTGCTAGAAAATGTGGAGTTGGCTCGAAAATGCATTAAATATGAAGAATTAGATACTTATTGGAGAAGACATATGCATTTTCGAGGTCACGAGAGAATTTGGAGCAACTTTGGAAAAATGACGAAATAACTTCACTAGGATTCGCTGAAATTTGGCACAGCCGGCCCACCTTTGCTGGCCCAATCACATGGAGTCCTGCCCAATAGAGGCTTATTCAGCACATTTATGCTTATCAATCTGATTTGGAGAGAAAGAGAAGAAATTGGACCACATGATGTCACTAATTTGGAGCTTAGCCTTCCATAGCCTAAAATAGTGGATCATGGTCGCCCTAATTCAAAGCTAACCCTTAGATATTCCACCTCCTCTTTTATTATCATCCTAGGGTCAAAATGGAGCCTCCCAACTCAGCTAAATTCGAGCTCCCCTCTCCCCACTCATACAACTCACCTCATTTTGAGATTTTCCATAGTTTTACACTCTCTCTAGACCCCTTATCCCTATAACAACCCTCTAGCACTCTCTTCTACCTCCCCTATTCTCCTTCTAGGCCAAAATACCTCCATAACCACCACTACTAGAGGCCTAGCTCTTCCCTCTCTTGGGTAGAGCCGAATCTCACCACCATATCACCACCATTTTGGCTTAGTTGGGTATTCCTCCTCTCATCCTCACCTCCTAGGGTTTGGCTAAGCATTTAGAGTTCAAAGGAGTGGAAAATAATCCCTCTTTCCCTTACTCCTTGGAATCCTAAGGGTTTACCTTACCTCGTCTTGAAGACTTGGTGCTTGTTGAAGAAAAGAAGTGGAGCTAGAAGGCTCGAAGTTACTTGGTGAAGCTTTATCTAGGGGACCCTTGGTTATTTCTACTCTCTTCCCACTTTAAGCATGTATCAACTATTGTATTTAGTTATGTGTAGGGAGTAGTTTTATTTGGGAGGCTAGGGTTAGAACCCTAGCTGTGTGATGAACAAATGATGTCTTGGATTATGTATGATTTATGATTTTAGTGTATGTTATGTGATTATGTGTAGTGAATGAGAAATTGTGTGTTTGTGGATGTTTATTATGCTTGAGCTTCATGTCTAGTTTCACTTAACTAGGAGTCAGTTTTGGCCACCCGAGCTGGGGACAAATGAGCTCGGGTAGAATGATTCTGGATGAGATTCGATGAGGCCAGATATGGGCCTTAGCTTGGACGATTATGGGTTCGATTAAGGGCCAAATGAGTTGGGGGTTTCTAGAAGTCTCTGGAACAATGTAGAGTCTTCTGGAATGTTCGATGGGCATGACAATCTTAAGTAAGGTCGGACCTCAAGAAGGCTGGGCAATCTGACCTCAAGGGACTATTCGATCGGACCTTGGGGGGTTGACAGAATCCGAGGAGGAAAAGGAAAGATTTGTAGGTGTCCTAACATGATTATACCAAAGGGCCTGTGGTAATCATGAGATCTCATTGACCCTGGATATGGAGATCCATTCCTTAATGGATTCCTCATATATGAAAGTAAAGTAGTTCTATTCGATATGAATTATGCTTTGACCTAGCTCGACATTATATATAGACCATCTCTACATGGTCTGAGGTAACGTAATTCTGCTATATTCATTATTCGATTCTTGAGGCAACTACTGACTTAAGCATCAAAGGGTCTAAGCATGGTACCACACTATGCTTCAACTTGTTTTGCAGGTTCACGGAGATCTAAGCCGAAGCAGAATAAATCTGCTCTCACAAATTGGTGCTTTCATGGAGAGCGGAACCCTAGGCTAACTCTTGTGAACGGGAAAACTATGGAAGACAACACCAACATAGGTAATCAGCACGATAAGGACGCGACTCTGCCTAAAGGAAACAACCAGATCACTCCCGACATAGGGGCATCGAGACGCGGGTGTACCCTTACGCATCAAGTTCAGCCAAGGAACCTCGTGGAAAAGGGGCATGTGAGCGACGAAGAGAGTTCCGACCAGGAAAACGAAGGAGCCAGGGGCTGGAGGGCCAAGGTCGATCATGACCTCCACCGAGCCGAGGAACGATACAAGAGCTTGAGAATTAACATGGCTGTGTTGCAACAGTCTACTGAGGGGGCCACTTGGAGCACAAACGAGTTGGCAGGCATTGTGGCTGCTGTTCAGACTACCTTGCTGAATTTGGTAGAACTGTTGAAAAACCAGGGATTGGTTCTGCCCGACCCACCAGCGCCGGAGTTATAAGGAGTCCTATTGGTCGAGCAGGACAACCAACAGGAACTGGTAACCAAACTAGAGACCCAGAGGGTTGTAGCCCTCATGAATATGATAGAGGAGTTTATGGAGACGCAGCGTGCCCATAATGTCCGGACCAACCAAGAGACTAAGAGGCTGAGGAAGGAAGGGAAGTCGAAGAAGGAATCAGAAGTGGAACAGAGGGATCAGAGAATGTCTTTTTCTCAGTTCATCCAAGATGCTAAGCCCTCAAGGAAGTGGAGTCCCCCCAGGTTTGATAGGTACTCGAGGGATTCAGACTCGTACTAGCATGTTAGGAACTACCAGTCGGCTATGGTCACAAGCCAGTCAAATGAAGCTTGGATGTGTAAGATGTTTTAGGCAAGCCTGAAGGACCACACCCTATAGTGGTACATGACGCTCCCTTCAGGTTCGATCAAGGATTGGCAAAGTCTAAAAGCGGCTTTCTTCAAAAGATATGAAAGTAACGTCGAGGGAACAAAAGATGTGACCTACGTCCCTCAAGATGAGAAGGAGGGAAAGCTTGATGGATTGAGTCACGAGGTTCAAGAAGGAATATGCGACGGTCGACTGTAAGGACGATATCGTAGTGGCCACGACGTTCATTAACAGGCTAGACATAGATTCAGAGTTAGCTAGTAAGTTGATCAGGAAAAATACCAAGGACTTATCCACGGTCTATCATGAGGCCTTGGATTATGCCTGGGTGGAGGATATGAGAACCTTCAACGCCAAGGACACTCCGATGGAGAAGGCGCTCGGAGGTAGAACCAGCTCCAACTCGCGGAAAGACACGACCTATGGCAATGTGAGTCAGTGAAAGAATAGCTACGATAGCCAGAAAAGAGCCTCAGGGCACCAACCCACCGGACTGGGCGGAAAATTGTTCGTTCCTCCCACAACAATCTTGATTTTGACTATACTCTACCATATCAAGAACGAGCCCTAGCTTAAAAGGCCACCACCGATGATGGACAAAGGCTATTCCAGAGACTTTGGCGCTTACCACAAGACCAATGGGCATAAAACGATCGATTACGGAGTCCTCAAGTGACATTTCAGGGAGTTAGTAAAATATGGGTACTGCTGGGTATACCTGACGGAGGATTACAAGAAAAAGCTCGAAGATTCGTTGAAGCCGCAAGGTAATGGCAAGTATCAAAGAAACAATGGAACCTTGCCACCACCACCTAAGGTCAAGAGGAGAAGTACCCAGTATTGAACTATATCCTTCAGGCCCCTGAGTACCCCGAGGATACCACCTTCCCCGACTTGAATTGTATTATGGCAGAGGTAGAAGAGTTGGGGGTCACCCTCAAGGAAAAGGAGCACGAATCAAAGAAACTCAAGATTGGGGGTGAACCCAAGGTCCAAACAACGAAGAACATGCTCGACTTTTCAGATGTAGACATCCCTAAGGGGGAGGAGGACCACGATGATGCCCTGGTCGTCAACATCAGGATAGCCCATGTGACAGTGGCCAGGGTCCTAGTTGACAATGGACCTACCGTGAATGTTATATATTCAAGGACATTGTAGAGAGAATGTGCTTGATGGAGGCAATCAAAGATCATTGAACGACCATAATGGGCTTCGAAGGATCAAGGGTGAGGACCCTGGGGATTGTTCCCCTTTAGGTTGGCACGCCCCTCACCAACCTGACCATATGGTTCGCTGTGGTTGATGCCCCGTCCCCCCATAACGCAATCCTGGGTAGGCCTTGGCTCCATCGGATAGGGGTGGTGGTATCAACCTACCACCAGGTCCTGAAATATCCAACCGACTAAGGCACTGTCACCATCCAAGGGGACAGAGCTACATCAAGGTTGTGTATGGTGTTGGCCACCAAGGGTATGAAAAAGGAAGCAGTGGGCAAGGCTGGGGGCACGGTTGCCCCAGTCCCGCTAGCATAACAATCACAGAATGAGGGTCGGGATGCTGCGAATAATGAGTTAGATATAGAACTCGACTCCCAGGAACTGCCTTTCAAGGAGAAGGCAGAGGAAGACGTAGTGCTTAAACCTTTCGATCAAGATCGTCCAGATTGGTGTGCAAGAGTTGGGTTAGGTGTAGGTGGAATCGAACGTAAGAATCTGATGGACTTGCTGTGGGAATATAAGGATGTGTTTGCATGATCAGCACGGGACATGTTAGGGATCGACAGGAAAGTAATGGAGCATCGGCTTCACGTGGACCCTAAATTCAGGTCTATAGCACAAAGGAAAAGAACATTTGTTGCAAAGCGTAACAGGATAATCAAACAGGTGGTGGAAAAGCTACTTGCAGTGGAGATTATCAAGGAAGTCCCACACTCTGAATGGCTCTCTAATGTGTTCCTTGTCAAGAAGAAAAATGGGAAGCCAAGGGTTTGTGTCGACTTCACAGACCTCAACAAGGCATGCCCCAAAGACGGCTTCCACCTCCCCACGATCGATCAGTTGGTAGACTCCACTGTAAGTCACGAGCTTCTTAGCTTCATGGACGCTTACAGTGGTTACAACCAAATCAAGATGGCAAAGGACGATGTGGAAAAAATGGCATTCATGACAGAGAATGGAGTCTATGCCTATGATTAGGGATACGATGGAGGTGTACGTGGATGATATGCTGGTTAAGAGAAAGAGCAGGCAGGACCATGTGCCTGACCTGAGGGGATGCTTCGACCTCCTATGGCAGCATATCATGAAGCTGAACCCCGAGAAGTGCATATTTGGGGTAGGATCCGGAAAGTTCTTGGGATACCTGGTGATGCAGCGAGGAATAGAGGTGAACCTGGACTAGGTTGCATTGATTGTCAAGATGAAATCCCTATCCACGGTAAAGGAAATCCAAAGCTTGAATGGGAAGCTGGCGGCCTTGAGCAGGTTCTTGTCCAGATTGACCGGTAAATGCAAGCCATTCTTCGAGGCACTTAAGAGGACCAAGGGAGAGCTTTGGACGGAAGAGTGCGAACAGGCATTCCAAGCACTTAAGAAATACCTTGTCTCTCCCCATATACTAAGTAAGCCTGTGCTAGGGGAAAACCTATACCTATACTTGGCAGTTTCCGACATAGCAGTAAGCAGAGTTCTGGTTCGAGAAGATACTGGTAGGAAACTGTCCATATATTATGTGTCTAAAGCTCTCCCTGACCTAGAGACACGCTACCCGAAGTTGGAGAGGCTGATACTAGCCCTGGTCGCGTCATCGCGCAAGCTTCGGCTGTATTTCAAGCTTTCAAAATCATTGTTATGACTAAATATCCACTAAGAACGATCTTGCACACCCTAGACTCCTCGAGCAGGGTGACTAAGTGGGTCATCGAGTTAGCGCAGCACTATATTGAGTACAGGCCTAGAACGATGATGAAAGGGAAAGCCTTGGCAGACTTCCTAGATGAGTTTACTATGCCCGAGCCAGAGGTACAGAAAATGAGAGAAAATGAGGAGGAAAGAGAGGCATTGGGGGTAGATCATTAGACGTTGTATATGGACAGGTCATCAAAGGATAAAGGAGCTGGAGCCGGCTTGGTGCTGAAAACCCCAGACGGAATGATCATGGAACAAGCCATAACATTGGGATGGAAGGCCACGAATAACGGAGCTGAGTCATGGCCCTCCTGGAAGAGGTGAGGCTGGCAAGCGAACTGAACGTGAAGAAAATCAAGGTGTTTTGCGACTCATAGATGATTACAAATTAGGTACTATAGGAATACGCAGCTCACCACGCATCCATGGAAGCATATCTCATATTGGCCAAAGGGCTCAGTTTGAAGAATTTTCAATCATGCAGCTCTCAAGGTCTGAGAACATGCACGCGGACGCTTTGGAAAATGTAGCCTCTAGCGTCGATTATCAGCTCAGAAGAACGATCCCTGTAGAACACTTACCTAACCCGAGCACGAACGAGGAGGAGGTTACGGCAGTAATGCTAGTCTAGCTGGGACCCTCCTGGATGGACGAAATAATGAATTACATAGAAACGGGTATCTTGCCAGAGGAAAGGGTGGAGGCCAGAAGGGTAGTACTACAGGTAGTAAGATACAACATCAAAGAAGAGATGTTGTATAGGCGATCCTTCAGGGGACCAGACCAGTTGGCGGTGCACCCCACCCAAGTGAGAAAGATTATGTAGAAGCTCCACTCTGGAATATGCAGCATGCATATTAGGGGCATGGATCTTGTGGTCCGCTGCTTGGCTGAATGGTATTACTGGCCCATGATGAAGAATGATTTCATGGAGTACGCTAGTGCTTGTGAAGCCTATCAAAGGCATGCCCCTCAACCCCCCTGAACCTAGAGGAGTTGCACCTGGTTTCAGTACCATGTGCCTTTACACAGTGGGGGTTGGACATAATTGGAGAGTTTCCAACCGGAACTGGGGGCGGACAAAAAAAGTACCTCCTTGTAGCCACCGACTACCACTCTAAGTGGATCAAAGTTGAGGCCTTGTCTAAAATAAGTGGAGCAGAGGTAAAGAATTTTATTTAGAAGTTTATAATATGAATGTTCAGAATCCCACAAACGATGATAGCAAATAATGACCCTTAGTTCAATTGCCAAGAGGTTAGGGATTACTGCGCCGATCACGGCATCAAGATCCGGTTCTCTACCTAAGGTACCCTCAGGGCAACAGACAAGCAGAGGCTTCGAATAAAACGATACTCTAAGGTCTAAGGAGGAGGCTCAATCAACTGGCGAAGGGGTAGTGGATGTCCCAACTCCCGAACATACTTTGGGCATATAGAACGACCAAGAGGAAACTCACTGGGGAGACTCCCTTCACTCTAGTATACCGAACAGAGGTCGTCATCCCAATCAACCATAAAATCCCAAACCTCGAGTTGGCAGAATGGACAGAGGAAAGCAATTCAGAAAGCCCTTAAGCACGACTTTGACCTACTAGAGGAACGAAGAGAGCAAGCTCAAGTAAGGGTGGCTTTCTACCAACAAAAGATAAAAGCTTATTACGACAGAAAAGTTCGACGTAGAGTTTTCCTCCACGGAACCTTGGTGTTACGCAAGGTGTTCGAAAATACCAAGGTCCCAAGAGAGGGAAAACTGTGGGCAAAATAGGAAAGGCCATATAATATTGTTGGAGAAGGCTTCAACGGGTTGTACGAGTTTGAGAACCCTAAAACCAGAGCCTTGGTGGATAAATGATGGAATGCCCTCTACCTAAAGGAATAACTCTTAGAGCGGAGTTGATGGCCTGGGGCCTGAAGGGGCATGTACCCTTCCTAACCAGCTTAGTTTTTGGTACGATTGATTTACAAGCTGGCAGGATTGACGAGGCATGTGAGACACTTCCTTGCTAGATGTGATTGAGATTGTACGATATGCTCGATGTGATAGACATTGTACAATGTGATAGATGTTATACGATGTTGTACTATCATTCAATAAAAGCTTCTGTTTTCACTAGCCATGCTTTTTGAATAATATATGATTTTTTATTTGAGTACGATTCTATGTGTTTGATTTCTGAGTAAGATTCTATGTGTTCCATAAGAGCTCACGGATCGATGTATACGATTAGGGGGAGGTTAAATCCCAAGAAAGGCAACGAGCTTGAGTGAGGCAAATGACATTGGTTCCCAGGGAAGGACCTTCACTCTGCGAGCTAATCAGTCTTCCCAAGGGTAAAGCATCCCGAGGGGGGAAGGATTAGGGCATTTAGAAGGACTCCCATGGATAGACCAAAATATTCAGAGTAAAACCACATGAGAGATCACAGTAATCTTAGGTCAATAACGTCCTCGTGGTTAAAATGTACGTGGTAAGATTAACAAACACCCCAGTGGTAGCTTGGCCATATTCTGGAAAATTGAGCATTCTAAGTCCCAAGCGTACACACCTTACAACGCCCTAGGGATAAGTCAAAGTCAATTAGAAGAGTTTTGGTGGACCCCATCTCAACACTGCAGATAAACCCCCTTGGTAAGATCTAAGCTCGAAGGGAAACCCTGATGTGGTCTTTGTGATAGCATCAGGTGTCCTTGTGAAGCTAAGATCTCCCAAGACGAAGGGACTTGGTCATGGGAAGGGTCTGGAGTATGGTGATCTTTATACAGACCGGGGTAGGCATGCATACCCCTCAATTAGGAAGGCAGTCTCAAAACTGTGAGCACATCCCAGGAGACCTTAAGGTTACCAAGACAATCTCCTTAAGCCTCTTCCGAGAGCATTTAGTACAAGTGGGGGTCTGAGAGTCGCATTGAGATCACAGGCACTCAAAGGCAGATCCCCTAAGCCCCATAAGTAAGATCAATAGGCATGGCATAAAAGCACGAAACGGAAAGGTATGAAATGGTTGAGCACGATGAGTTAAGAAAGATATAGCAAAGTACGATAAGCTGAGATTAAAGCACGATATTTACACTTGGCATAAGAGTTTTCTGAGCTAAAGACCCATGCCAATATTAGAAAAAATTATGGTAGATAAAGATTACGATATTACTCGAAAAAAGGGTCATAAACACTATTACATAAGATACACCCTAAGGACAGGCTGGGGGCTTCACTCCAACTCGGTATCCGAGGCAGCGGCAGAAGGGTCATATGCACGGATTAGCTCCGCTTGTTCCTACTCCCAGTCCACTCGTTGTGATTCAAGCTGGAGCCCATGGGAGGTCTTCAGGGCAGCCTAACGATCTTCACACTCCCTGTCCTTGGCATCCAAAGCCTCCTTGAGCTTGGCGTCAACAATCTTTGTTGCTTCTCCTAACTTAGATTGGGCCCTCTCAAGTTCAGACTTCAGGGACGTAACCTTCTCCTCATAGATAGAGCGGGCGGCTTCCAGGTCCATTTTCCTTTGATCAAGCATACGAAAAGCAAGGTCTTGGGCTTCCCCGAGTCCCTTCAAGTGACCCTCAAGCTCCTTGACCTTATCCTTGGCCTCCCTAGCCTCAGTGTGCAGGCGTCCAAAGGCCACGGTGAGGGTGGCGGAAGACTGAAATAGAGAAAAGAACGATGTGTCAGATACAAAAGCAACGATTAAGTAAACAACACGAAAAGATATCAGATGTACGAAAAGAAAGATTACCCAGTAGAGGGAATCCATGATGCTGTCATTAAGTCCCCAGTTTACAAAGATCCAAGGTCCTCTGCATCGTGCTTAAGGATCATAGAAATCAGGGATGGGCATGTGACATCAGCACGAGCCAAACCTGAGCAGAATTGGGAGGGGATGAGCTCCCCTACTCGAGGAAGTATGGTGCCCTCACCAATGGACTATATCTCCTCCTCAGTAAGATCACGAGGGGGTTGAACAATGTAGCCCTGGTCTGATTGAGACCTTTTGAAGTAAACCCTGGGGTGGTTGAGCAACATCCCTTCAACTACCTTCCCAATGGGGTCTGTACGATCAATAATATAGCGAATCATATACATTTAGCAAGCATGGCACAAGCAGACAAGATTATAAAGGCATGTAAGATGATATAAGAATAGTGAAGTATGATTGATGGCATTGAGGTACGAAAGAACGCAAGCTTATCGAGAGAGAAGTCCTTGGGCCTAGGCGGCTCCGGATCGGTCCTCATCTTCTTGAGGGGAGGAGATTTTGGATGAACGGTAGAAGCAGCAGTAGTAATGACAACAGTAGTAGTGGTGGTGGTAGTAGTAGCAATAGGGTAAACCAGATCTTGAGCCTCCTGAGGCTCCACAATGTGGGCCGGGCCCTGAGCCTTGTTCTTGACAAGCTCAAAAGCCTTCACTAGCCTCCACTTCCGAGGCTTGGAGACCTTCCCCTACTCGGTGAGCGTTTCGATATGTATGGGCTTGGGGGTGGTGGCTCGTTTCTTGTGGACCTGGGGGGGCCTAGGGACTTAGATCACCTATTGGCGGTTCTCGTTCTGAAGGGGCATAATACCATCCAGGCCTCTAGGTCTGAGGCGTTCCTTGCTCCATAGCCACCGGAACTTGCGATACTTAGCTGGGATGGCTAGGGTGTCATTGCTGAGATCAATGGGGAACTCGACGGCCTTGGTCAGCTCCTCCGGCAGCTTGGGGAGACAGTTAATGACTGTGGGAACCTTAAAGTTGGCATCCCAACCGAGCTTCTCCCAGTCCCCAAAGATAAGGATGGGAGTCTTCTTCCAGTCCCTTGGAGAGTAGGGAGGATCGATCAGCAGTAATTCCTTGACGTACATAATCTGCTAGGAAAGCTAGAATTAATTAACTAGAGTAGGCTTGACTTGGATGAGGAGCCTGAACTTTGGTAGACCCATATGGCAGTCGAACCACCGATTAAGTCGGTCGAAGCAGGCCAAGTAGCGGAAGCTATATGAGCACCATTGTTCCACAGCGATGTCGTAGAACTCAAGGGCGGAACAGATAAAGGCTGGGATATGGAAGGAGATCCCGTAATTTGGAAAGGATGGACAAGTAGGCTCGGGCCATGATCTTTTTCAAGCTCCGACACTCTCATTTCGTCTTGGAAGAGAGCGAATTGGAAATCATCGTTGTCCCCTTGGTGGAAAGTCTGAATAAATGAGGCAAGGGCCTCGACAAATTCAACCTTCAAGGAAGAGGAGTAGAGTTTCTCACGAGCTTTCTTAGGAACGGCCTTGGTGGTATGCGTCTGGAATTGCATGACGATAGGGTTCGCTTCAACCTCTGGAATGGGAGGTTTGGTGATTTCAACCTCATCCACTTTGAAAGTGGTGGGTGAGGGGAGATTTTGGGCGACTTCCGCGGGAGGCTCTTGGGTTGATTCGGTGGCGGTTGATTGCGGTTGTAGGAGAGGCTTGGCGGAGGCAAGAGGCTTAGAGTAGTTAATCAGGTCGATGTTTTCGGGATCTTGGAGGATGATTATGTAGGGGGTAGTGATTTTGATAGGAGTAGGAGAGAAAGTGTTGTTGGAAGCCATGGAATCTTTCTGGGTATTAGAAAAAGGTGTTGGGAGTTTTCTGGATTTTTCTAGGAAAACTTTGAAGCTTGAAAAGTTGCATAAATGAGCTTTTGGGGTTTGGTAAATTTAAAAAATGAAAAGGGAGAACGCCTTCGATTTATATATGGTGAAGAGGTACGAAGTGATACGAAGTGGCCGTTTGAGGAGATAAGCAGCTTCACATTTAAAGGGATATGATTGATTTTTTGAAAAGAGTTGGAAGTGGAAAGGTTACGTTGGATAGGGAGAAAAGTAATGGTTGATGAGGCATGATGACGCAGGGTCATGATGAAGGTAGCACAGTACAAGCACATGCTTGGGGTTTCGTGCGTTACTTGATGAGGAGGATATAAGGCTTTTTGAGAACTAAAGAGCTTGGGCGAACAGCAGCGCGAGGCTAACATGTGTTGAACCTCACACTATTGTGGGGGTATTGATGAGAGTCAGTTTTGGCCACCCGAGCTGGGGACAGATGAGCTCGGGTAGCACGATTCTGGATGGGGTTCGATGAGGCCAAATATAAGCCTGGGCTCAGACTATTATGGGTTCGATTAAGGGCCAAATGATTGGGGGGTTTATAGAAGTCTCTGGAATGATGTAGAGTCATCTGGAATATTCGATGGGCATGACAATCCTATGTAAGGTCGGACCTCAAAGAGGTTCGACAATCTGACCTCAAGGGACAGTTCGATCTGACCTTGAGGGGTTGACAAAATCCAAGGAGGAAAAAGAAAGATTTGTATGTGTCCTAATAGGATTATGCTAAAGGGCCTGTGGTAATCATGAGATCTGATAGGCCCTGGATATAGAGATCCATTCCTTAATAGATTCCTCTATCTGAAAGTAAAGTAGTCATATTAGATATGGATTATGCTTAGACCTAGCTCAATCACTATATATAGACCATCTTTACATGGTCCGAGGTAACGTAATTCTGCTCTATTCATTATTTGATTCTTAAGGCAAGTACTGACTTAAGCATCGGAGGGTCTAAGCATGGTACCACACCATGCTTCGACTTGTTTTGCAAGTTCACGGATATCTAAGCTAAAGCGGGATAAATCTGCTCTCAAAACTTATGCATGTGTTGACCATAGCTAAGTTAATGTATGTGTAAAGAGACTAAAAATGGACCCTAATTGAATTAGCTATTCACTTAAAGCTAGATGAGCATGTAAACATGATTAGGGTATTCTCTAAGAGGTTTACCTTGAGACTTGGTTGCCTTAGCACCTAGCATGGACTAAAGCTCTTTTGAGTCTCAATAGACTTAAGGGACTCTATTCACGCATACATTAAATCCAAAAGGTTATTGTGGCTAATAATAGACTCACTTGATTCGTAACCTAATAGGTGCGAGTTGGGGGATTCAGATAAACTTTCTCTTGGATTCTCTAATAGAGATTTGAGAAGGAGAACCTTCCACATATGCTTGTTGACTTCACAACATGACATATGATCGAGATGCAAGCCCAAAATGGCTTGGGTCTTGGTTTCGATTCAAGAAATACATCAATGTTGTGCTCAAATCATCTAGAGTTTAAAATGACCTAGGAACTTGGGCTCAAAACCAAACGTTATCCAAATGGTCACGATTTGGACATTAACTTGTGTGAACGGACTTTAATCGATAACATAAACCGAGACATTGTTTGATGCATCGTATGGTTAGTGAGGATTTCTCTAGTCGATCATCTTTCCTTATCTTGAACTTGTTTGCTATTTTCGTTTACGCATTGTTGTGTAATCAACCAACCAATCAAAGTCGTATAACCATTCATCATTATTCAATCACCCCACACAATGCCAAGTCTCCAAAGGACTTGGTAGGGTGAGATACCCACATCCGCATTTTACTTTTCATTTAGTGTCAAGGTAGTGTCTAGTTGTGTCCGTAGTCTAAGCGTTAATCATTCGAGCTAGGGAGTTATAGTGGCTAATTCTCGTGGGTTTGACACTCAACTTCCTACAAATACTATAACTTGCCCCGTATACTTGCGGGTGAGGAGATACTTTACATTTATAAGTTAGTTCTTAATTCAATAAGTGTAAAGGGTCTGTTTTTCTCCAATAATTTCTCAAATCAACCAAACAATGAATTCACAAGAAATATATACTATTTAAAGAAGGTGATAAGAAATTCGAAGACTGATTGCAAAAATACAAAACAAACTGAAGTAAATAGTATACAATATTCAGAGCGACTTCTAATTTACATAATACACAAGACTAGCAGGTTAAGCTGGGAACCTACTAGATGAGTACAGTAGCACGAACTCTACACCTTCGTTGATGACGTGCTACCTCAGGACAAAAACTGCAAACTGGGCAAAGAAAACCGAAAAGCCCAGGGAAAGACATATAAAATAATAAACTGTTAGAGTAAGTGGACAAAAGTAAATCTAATCTATGTAAAATAAAATATACCATATGCCTTTCCGCGAATAAAATTACAAAAACCTGTAGCGAGTTAAAGATACTATAAAAATAGTATAAAAGATACATCGAGGGGGACACCTGACCCTTCTCGAGGATCATGTGCTAGTGGAAGCGATGACAAGAGTCTTAGAACCTCGAGCACCGCACCCTAAAGTCGTATGGTGACTCTTGAAACAAAGACGACGTGAATGCCTGGGGGGAAGTGCTGATCCTTCCCTAGAGCTATTCGGGGATCAGCCGAGTAACCAATGCATCGATGCATGACTAACTGAAAAATGTACTGAATCTAGCCTCCAAAATTATAATTTGAATACTGAAATTTCAAACTAAACTGAATATAAATAATAAATAGACTCACTAATCAACTGTGAAAAATAAAAGTGTCAACTTATAGATTACTGCTAGCTCAGTGGTCCGGCGGAAGTTCCCTTGCCAAAATCTCGATCGCGGTCTCATAAATAAATAACAAACTCATTTAATACCGTAATTCGACAAAATGTGTGGAAATCAACTCAGAAACTACCCTGAAACCCTTTGGTCAATTTGGATTTTCGCCTCGCCAGATCCTCGTCGTGGATGGCGGCGCATGGCCTTCACTCGCCTCTATAAGTGACGGCGCATGAGTCACACGCGCCCCCGGTGGAAACAGCTTCAATGGGAGCATTCGATACCTCATTGGAAAGATCTCAATGATGCCAACAACTTTTCCAACTACCCTAACCCCAACCTCGCCACTGTTTGGCTTGAAAACAACCTGAACCCTCACGGGCCGAAAATTGCCGGAATTGGATTCCGGCCAAATTCAATGTCGTTGTTGCTCCATCCCGTCGCCGGAAAATGGCCGGAGCACCGTCGACGAATTAACCCAAAACCGAATGGTTTCACCTTGTCGATTTGCACCCTAAAACACCTCAAAACTGTACCAAAATCTCAGGCAACAGTGGTGTTTTCTGGCGGGTCCGATTTCGGGTTCGATTGGATGCGAAACGGGTTGACGAGTTTCTAGGTTTTCAGAAATTTTGATTTATTTTTAAAAAAGATAACCTTATTTATACCCCTAAGCTCTTGATCAGATCAACGGTCTAGATTTGATCTAATCAGGAACCAACGGTCCACTTTAAACCAACTTAAAAAAAACTTTTTAAAAATTTTCTCATGCAGACTTCCAAAAATCATAAAAAAATAGCTCGCTTATCCAAAAAATTCCCGGAAAATTTCTACGAGCTCAAAATAAAATTCTCTATGACTTCTATGAAGAAGACAAAGTCTAATTCTTGCTCGGTAAAAAATTCATTAACAAATCATACGATACGACTAATTCGCGATAAACCTAATTCGTGCCGATTTATGCGTAATTTTGGTTCGGGTCGTTACAATCTACCCCCTAATAAAAATTTCTTCCTAGAAATTTATAAACCTTCTAATCAAAGAGATAGACGTACTGCTAGAATATGCAATATCAATACTTTCTGCGATATTTCGCCGAAATATCTATTTTTTTAGCATCCCGATATAATTATGGCATTATATCTTTGATATTACTATTATACCCAGATTCTCGCCAAAATTGCAGGTACCTGTCCAATATATTAAGGTTCAAACCCAACTTTTAATGTGCAGAAGCAAACTCCAAACAAAAACCTACAATCATCAGAGGATTCGAACTTTGGTGTTCTACCCACCAGTCCCAACACCCAATCAACCCTGCTATGGAAGATGTTTGAACATATATTCATCTATAATGTATAAATAACGTCTTTGATTTTAAGATTTGATAGAAAATAATTCATTCTTATTTTTAAATCTACGTAATATCTATCGAAACTTTTGAATCTACGTAATACAGGATCACAACATATCCTCCAAAGTTTGAATCGTCCTTTCGGATTGACCATCAATTTGAGGGTGAAAAGATGTACTAAAATGTACTCTGGTTCCCGATGCCCTTTGCAATGCTCGCTAAATTTATGATGTGAATTGAGTATCCTAATTAGAAATTAGAAATAGGTACTCCGTGCAACCTTACAATCTCCAACATATATAACTTTGCTAATTTACTCACAGAGAGTTTTCCTGAATGATTTAGGAAATGGGCAGATTTTGTAAGGCGATCAACAATCACGCAAATGCCAGTATTACTGTTGGATGTATGAGGTAAATGATATACAAAGTCCATGGTAATATGCTCTCACTTCCAAATCGAAATCTCTAATGGTTGAATTTTTCCAGCAGGTTTCTGCTGCTCTGCCTTAACTTGTTGACAAATAAGGCATTTGCTCACATAGATTGCTATTTCTCTCTTCATATTATGCCACCAGTAATAAGCTTTAAGTATCCGAAACATTTTCATACCACCTGGATGCATAGCATAGGCTGAACTATGAGCTTCATCAAGTATTTTCTTCTTCAGCTCATCATTCCTTGGAGCATACAATCTTCCTCTGAACATTAAGGTACCATTATTCCTTAGTCGAAACTCTGTTGGTTCATCATTCTGAATTATATTCTTTTTACTCAACAGATAGGAATTTGCATCATGGGTCCTTCACACCTTGTCAAACAACACTGGTCGGACTTGAAAACTAGCTAACAGTGCTCCATCATCTCCCCATTCTAGTTCTGCTCCCGTAGCTCGCAATTCAGCTAAAAGTGATACACTTGCGACGTGTACATGAAATTGAGAGGCTCTAGATTTCCTTCTAACGGAATCTGCAACAACATTGGCTTTTCCCGGATGGTACTCGAAAATATAGTCATAGTCATTAATCAACTCTATCCATCTTCGCTGCCTCATGTTAAGATCTTGTTAAGTACGCAGGTAAGTGAGACTCTTGTGGTCAGTGTAAATCCTACACTGCATTCCATATAAGTAGTGCCTCTAACTCTTAAGTGCCAACACAATGGCGGCTAGCTCAAGATCATGTATGGGATAACTAACTTCATGGGGCTTCAATTGTCTGGAACCATAGGCAACGACTTTGCCATGCTGCATCAAAACATAGCCTAGACCTAATTTTGAAGCGTCACTATAAATGACATATTCCCCACTTTAATCAGGCAATGTCAACACTAGCGTTATGGTCAATCTATGTTTAAACGTCAGATAACTCTCTTCATATGCATCAGATCGCTCAAACTTAACCCATTTCTTCGTCAATCGGGTAAGCGGAGCCGTAATCTGCGAAAAGTCTTGTACAAAATGGTGGTAATAACTCGTTAAACCCAAGAAACTTCTTATCTCAGTTACACTTGTAGGTCTGCTCCAATTCCACACCGCTTCAATTTTATCTGGATTAACACTAATTCCCTTAGCTGAAATCACATGACCCAAAATTTTCACACTATCCAACCAAAATTCACACTTGCTAAACTTTGCATACAACTGAGAATCTCACAAAGTTTGCAAAACAACACGTAGATATTTCCGATGTTGCTTCACATCCTTGGAATATATTAAAATGTCATCGATAAATACAATGACAAACTTATCCAAGTATCATCTGAAGACTCGATTCATGAGGTCCATAAAAGCGGTTGGGGCATTTGTCAAGCCAAAAGGCATGACAAGAAACTCATAATGCCCATAGTGCCATCGAAAGACTATTTTAGAAACATCTAATTCTCTAATCCGAAGCTGATGGTATCCTGACCTTAGATCAATCTTCGAGAAAATTGTAGCTCTTTTTAGTTGATCGAACAAATCATCAATCCACGGTAAATGATACTTATTCCTTACTGTGACCATAGTCAATGCACAACCTCATCTAACCATCATTCTTCCTCACAAACAATACTGGAGCACCCCAGGGTGAAATACTAAGTCGAATAAAACCCTTATTGATCAACTCCTGTAGTTGAACCTATAACTCCTTCAACTTTACTAGGGCCATTCAGTATGGTGTCTGAGAAATAGGACCCGTACTTGGAAGTAATTCAATGGTGAAGTCAATCTCCCTCATTGGAGGAAAACCAGGTAAGTTCTCTAGAAATAATTCCGGATACACATAAACCACTGGCGTATCTCCGATACTCGGCTCACAAACTTCTGTATTGATCACATGTGCCAAGTTGTGTTAACATCTTCTCTGCTTCCACCGCCGAAATCAAATAGAGTGGACAAGTATTCATTTCTCCGCGAAATAATATTTCTGGCATACTTGGATTTCTAAAGACTACCTCCTTTTTATGATAATCAAAGACTTTCCAATGAGCCTCTAAGAAGTCCATCCCCATAACTATATCAAAATCTACAATGCCTAAAAACATCAAATCCGCGGCTAACCCATGACCTCCTATGAATATCTCGTAATCCATATACACCTATCTGACACCCATAACCTCACTGAACGGATATAACACTGCCACATTCCCGGAAGAGGAGAGGCAAGTATAGTGGCCAAAGATCACAATCTATATGACATAAAGGAATGCATAGCCCTAGGGTCTAATAAAGTAAGAGTTTATATTGTTTGCGATGCAATATGGTCAAGGAACGAAGTGTTACAGGTGTCCATACAGAAAATGTCTTAACCATCAGTTTGTGTAGGTTAATATTATGTCTTAACACTTGTATAACCATGGTATGATGTAGAGTTATACTACATGGAGTGAGTACGGTGAAGTAGTAGACTTTAGTTGAGGACCAGACTTCAGCTTAGGGTACAGTTACCAGGGTGCCTCCTCTAGTGGTAGTGACGCCCCTTCTTGGAACCCCACTGTAGATTTGGTCCATGATGCTTTTTTGGTATTTAGTCATGTTAGACACCAATACTGGCAAACCAATATGGAGCCAAGGGTGTCTTAACACTTGTATGACCATGGTATGATGTAGAGTTATACTACATAGAGTGAGTACGGTGAAGTAATAGACTTTAGTTGAGGACCAGACTTTAGCATAGGGTACAGTTACCAGGGTGCCTCATCCAGTGGTAATGATGCCCCTTCTTGGAATCCCACTGTCGATTTGGTCCATGATGCTTTTTTGGTATTTAGTCATGTTAGACACCAACACTGGCGAACCTACATGGAGCCAAGGGTGGGCAGTCCCAGCCCCCCCCCCCCAACCAACAATTACGTACGTTAGCATATATAAAACAATATTTATAAATAGAGTTTTGTTGGTGTAGTTAAATGGTGTTTTTTTGTTGTTCATAATGCGAATTTTCTCCTTATGATACAAATTTGTTGTCAATAGGTTATGATATAGATATAACAAGAGGTATAATATTCTTCTCCTCTACGACAAGCTTTGCCCCTTCTAAAGCAAAATTCTGGGTCCGCTCCTGGACACCAACATGAAGAAGGAGGTTATGAAACTCCTCATTATGACAGTCCCTGCATCCTTGGCCACTAATACTACTGAGATGGATAAGTACAACATGATGCTACTTGAAGACCAGACCTTGGTATACCTTGGAGGTCCAGAGAATGTCTTGCTATATGTAATGGAGAAAATTCAGATAAAAGTGAAGAACAAAATGTCAGACCGTGCTTTGACAAAATGCAGGAGCATATATGTAAGTTGCATCCTGATCATCACAAACTTCCCAAAACCCATTATAAGGTTAGAAAGATCTTGAGCAGCCTCGGCCTAAAGTACAAGAAAATTCACACGTGCAGAAATGATTGTGTCCTATTTTATAAAGAGTATGCACATTTGGACTACTATCCTATATGCAACCAGTCCAGATATTTGAACCCTAATAGGAGGAGTTCAAAGAAACAAATTCATGTGAAGGTGCTTCGCTATTTTCCGTTGATTCTTAGACAACAACATTTGTACATGTCTCTATACACAGTAAGGCGATAAGATGGTATATGGAATAAAGAATAGATGATGATGTGCTCAGACACGTGGAAGATGGGGAGGCTCTTAAAGATTTTGACAAGGAATTTCTAGACTTTGCAACAGAGGTTTGAAATGTTAGACTCAGACTTTGTACAGATGGATTCAACCCTTGGGGTAATAATAGGGCTTTCGTCAGCACTTGGCCAGTTATTGTCCTGTCGGACAACTTGCCTCAATGGATGTGTATGAACAAGGAATTTAATTTTCTTACTTTGCTAATTCCAGGTCCTAAGTCTCATATAAAGTGTTTAGATGTGTACCTTAGACCATTGATTGACGAGCTGAAATACTTATGGGAAAATGGAGTCCCAACTTTTGACAAGTTCAATGAAATAATGTTCATGATGAAAGCAGCCGTAATGTGGACCATTAGCGATTATCTTGGGTATGGGATGTTGGCATCTTTCTCAACCAAAGGGTACAATGCTTGTCCTGTCTACTTGGACAATGCGAACTCTAGTTAGCACATAGGGAATGTGTGTTACATGGATTACCATAAATGGCTTCCTCATAATCACCCGTGGTGACTGGATAAGGAGAATTGTTAGGGACAATAGAGAATAGTCTTAAATTCTGACAGTGGTTTAGTGAATAGATTTTTGAGAGGTAATTTTGGTGTGCTGAGAAATGACGATCATATGAAAAAGTTGAATCCACACCTTCCCCATCATCTTAAATTTTGGAATCACATGAGTGTTTTTCTTTGAATTGCCTTAGTGGTCGAAGTTGAAACTCGGGAACAACCTAGATGTCATGCACATAGAAAAGAATGTGTGCGATAACGTGGTGGGAACAACTCTAGGTATTAAGTTTAAGACTAAGGATACTCCTAAAGTGCGAAAACATCTGGAAGAGGAGTGTACAAAATGCTTCCGTCCTTTGTGGATAAAGAAGGATAGAAGATGAGTGTACAAAAAGATGTTAAATGAACCTTACACAGTGAAGCAAACACTAATGGATACTGTATTCAATAGGTTTAAAAATGTTCGTTATCCATATAATTATGCAACGAATATATTTGGATGTGTTAACGTTGGGGAACATAAGTTCATTGGTCTAAAGACTCATGACTTTCACGTTATGTTGCAACGTCTGATTACAGTGGTAATTCGACCATATTTACCGCGTGAAAGGACCCAACCCTAGTTTAACTAGTAAACTAGAGTTAAATCCTAACAATTAGCTAACTCTGATAAATTCGACGAAAACTTTGGCATACTTCCCCTTGAAAACTAGACAACCCAAAAACCTGCAAGAAAAGAACACTTCTAAACCAAATTTCCACAAACAAACTGTGGACCACCAATTGTCCATCCGAATTTTCCAACAAATAACATAAATAAGAATCAGAAATTTAACTTAGGAATCTAAAAACATATTTACAATATACTGGTTTTGAATATAAAGAAAAGCAAACTCGACTACTACTCGAGAAAGCGAAAATAACATGATACAACTGGAATTCAGAGTGACTTCTATGAACATATGATACATAAGAAAAATCTAATAGTGGTTTGGAACCTACTGAATAAAGAGCTGACATGTGGACTCAAAGCCTTTGACGACCCCACTCAAACTCAGGATTTATACTGTAGCCTGGGCGACAGAAACCGAAAAGCTCAGGGAAAGGCATTTAAAAATATAAAATGTTAGAGTAAGTGGAAAAATAACGTAAACTATGTAAATCGATAAAGTGTAATAATAAGCCTTTTCAGCTAATTTCTGTAAAATAAAGCTAGTTCAAATATAATAAACTGAAATACAATGGAGGTTGTCGTTCAGGGTGTTTAATCTTGTCATGTCCGCTACACTTGGATGTATCCTCAGGAAAGGTAAAATTAATTATAACACAATTTTCATAATTATTTTTGTATTTCTACTATCCGTCAAATAATGAATTTTATCATTTTACAGTAAACACGAACAGCATAAGGATTCGTCAAAACTAAATCTTCCCCACATGGCTCCATAACAGAAACATACCTATTGTATGAGTGTGTCACCTACTGCAACATGTACCTCAAGGATCTAGTCCAGACCACTGCCTCAAATCCATATACCCGCAACAATCTTTCAGTTGTCACAAATGTTATACGATCGTTTAGAGGAGTATTAAACGAAAGATTAACTGAAGAAGAATTTATTGAAGCACATTGGATAGTGTTGTGAGACTCTAATGAGGTCCACATGTACATGCAAGCTTATAGAGAGAAAATGCAAATAGCCAAATCGGGTAAGAGTCTTATCTGGGTTGAAAAGCACCTAAGAAGAAGTTCCGTGATTATTTCCTCTAATGAGTATGTTTAAACAATATCGGTTTGTGATTTCTATGTTTTAAAATTGAGAAATCCAGATAGGAATAGGTGCCCACGGTAAATTACTTTTTGTTTTTGATATTTGCTTATTTGAAGTGTTTTTCCTTAATTTGTACATACAGATTTTTGGTTTCCTTTTGTTTTAGGGAAAACTATGTCAAATTTTCGGTAAAAATTAAATGCACATTCATATATATTCTTCACAATTTTGTAGTTGATCAATCTAGAAAAATCTGATAACCACAATGGGTGGTGGTCATAGGAAAAACACTTATTGACCCATAAGCCAGTCTGGCACTGTATTTACCCTGGATGTTTTGTCAACGGTCACTAGTACACAAAATGCTTCAGACAATGGTTATTGACCGTCATCTCATATGTATCCTAACCGTCATATACCATAGTGTCATATGTTGAAAACCTTTTCAGATGACATGTAAGATGCAAAAATGACTGTCATATAACGATCGTAAGGATGACACTCATAGTATTCAGATGACGGATGGAATTCATGGTGCCAAATGATGTCATCCATGCGTGAGCATTTCTGTGTTTAATGGTATGTACTAAGAGACAGTCGACTGTCATGTAATGTTGCTTATGACGTCGGTAAATATGTCAAAGTGAGCGTCGTGTGATATCTTCTCAAACGTCAGCCTTTTTATCATATTATGCATCATCTTATTGTTTCTCACACGTTAGTCTTTTTATACATTAGTGTGTCATATGAGTTTAGTTCTAATCTCAAGCTTTTTATTTGGTTTATATATGCTGTGATTTATATTTCACCAAATAAACAATATAATTCACAAGTTTTCTGACATTAATTTCAACATTGTGCTTACAAATCTTTGATTACTTATACACAAACTGCAATTCTAACAAAGTGAAGCCCAAAAGACCTAGCAAGTTACAAGCTACAAGTACAACAACTAATTCAACTTTTCTTTTAGCCTGTGCTCTAAGCAACTCTAGGTCATGTTTCAACTTTGGAATATGTCTCCTTACTGCTCGGAGGCCATCTATATACTTTCATTTTACCCAAAGCCTACGAGTGGCAGCACAGAACAACAAAAATTTCAGAATCAATGATGGACAGATTCTCAAGTAGACGAGGAAAGGCTTTATGTCTATTTCATACGATCTATAAGCATTGTACACAGTTCAACAAATAATTGCAACAAATACCCATAGCATATAAATTTTGAATGACAAAATGTTTGTCGAAGTAGAATCTGAAATGAGTGTGCAATGACTCAGTGCACCCAAATCTCTTGAAGGCATTTCAAGCAGAAAAAAAGACGATAAATAAAGTTACCTTCAGTGTATTGCCTACCTCTCCAGGAGATATGATAGTTTTGTGCTTCTTTCAAAAAGGAGAGCATGCTTCTAATTGAACTACAAAGATTAAGCATAAGGCGAACTATTCAGTCACCAAATGAGTAAAAGGTCACAGAACATAAGTTCATGAAAACAACCAAAAAGCCATCAACAGCAAGAAACATATTACTGTAATAATGACGATTTAAACCTATGATATGTGCTCTGCAGCTGCAACTCTAGGTTTGACAATCTCACAATTTGCAAGGACAAGAGTATAAGAATCAAGTAATTCAGGTAAAGTCACAAAACTAGATTACTCCAAACAACTCAATCAGAAGCTGCCTCAGTATAAGTATCAAGTATAGGGATTAAGCAAAGCAAAAACAAGAATCAAAATCTGAAAATCAAAGTTAATTAGAATAAGAACCACTCTTAGCAAACAAACATCAAGTTACAAAAGTCAAGAATATATGAAAATACTAGAAAGGAGAAAAAAAATTCTAGATCTAATACCCTAGCATGCAATTGTTAACGATTATGCTGCTTAACCATCTCTATAATGCTGTCTCTAGTTTCTCGGCTCTGAAAAGAAGGACCCAGAATGTTTCTATCACTGTGACTTACTTGACATATAGCAAAGCTTCATTCAACATGAAAGAGTGGTAAAGGAATGTGTAATTCTTGAAAGAGTATTTAACATGGCTGGAGACCCTGCCCCTTGAGCAGAGCCAAATTGAAGCTCTTCTTGATCAAACAAAGCCACCATTCTTACACACATCCTTATGATCCAACATCAAAATGACATGCACAGATTATCAAGCCTACCTAAGAAAACAAATTATTTCACCTCACCAGCTACTATACTTGGTTGAGTATCACATGCTTGCAATTTGAAATCACTTATATGTCTTGGTTCACATCCAAGCTGATTAGTAAGCAGTTGAAAGAATGTATAGAACGCATACATAAACAGATAAGTTGAAGAAGTTCTATAAACATGACTAGCAACTAAGATACATACCAGTGTCAAATAGTCAAGCCTTTGAACATACCCATAAAGTCATCATGTCTCTCTATCAAGCCTTTCAAGGTCATTGTTCCCCACGGGAAAGCACTAAACCAAAACACTAGCTTCAAGTTTACATGAAAGCCCTATTACGAATAGGAAAAGTAACAGTACATTAGCCTCAAAAATAGAGATTCACAAATAGATTTATAACGAGTAAACACATAATATATTCACTGAGACCTCAATTTTTGATGGGTAGTGCATGCTATAATCCATTTCGATTATATGTATGTTACACCATACATTTTACCATTGCAACAATTCAAGGAAATGATCAAACATACAGTGTTGAAGTAAACATGTATCCACGAAAGCAGAACAAAGTATCCCTGCCATATGATGAACCAATTTAAGTTTGATAAAGGGCTATTAAATTCTAACATCCTAGATAAAACAAACACACCATATTTTGAACCCTAAATAACAACAGAAATGAAAACAAGATCTTAGCATAACAAGATCAACAACCTCGGAATGAGACCGAGACGAAACAAAAACTCATTCAATTAAAGAACCAAATGCAGGCATAGTCTTATCTCATTTACTGTTGAATTTCATTCAAGGCTTTCAAGCCAAACAAAAACTCACCCAATTTAATAAAAACAAGATTGAATACTCAAATCTAGTCAATTTAGACTGTAGAACAACACATTCCAACAACATTTTCAATGAAATTGATACAATGCATAAAGAGCTACTTCAAATTTCTAAGTATCTCAAAAGTCAAGAAAAACTTCTAGACTTAATCTCCCAATACATAAACTTTAAAGTATCTCAAAAGATAGGCAAAATTTCTACATTTACTCACCAAAATTTCTGAAAGAAATCTCAGCTAAGATATCAGAGACAGTGAGATTAAGATAGTTAATACCTTTGTGTTTAAAAGAACAAGGGGATTTTAGGCACCAAATGCAACTAAGACAATTCAACCTCACTTCAGTCTCACTCCGGCCGCAACCAACGATAATGGTGGACATGTTGGAGAGATCAGAGAGAGAGAGAGAGAGAGAGCGACGCGGCCCTTAACAAGGAGAGAGCGCCTGCTGCCTTAGATGAGGATGAAATTGTCATTGCGGCCTTTGATGAGGTCGAGTCGATGTTGGGGTCAACTTCCTCGATGGAGAGATCAAGCTTGAATGGTCGTCGAGGATCGATAAGGGGATTCCGAGGGATCTGGCATGGTCTTTGGTATGTTTTGAGGTCTAGACGCCGACGATGTTAGAGCTGGTTGTAGAAGATGAGCTCGTCGATTTTGGGGATGGTGAACGAGGCGGCGCCGATGCCAAGGCCGAGGACCATGCTAGATTGAACGTACTTGGCGACTTTCTCGACGATGAACATTTTGAGATTGTGGTTAGGGATGAGAGAGAGAGAGAGAGGGTCTGGGTTAGGTAAAAATACAGCCAAGTGCTTAAATCGGAGCCCTAGATAAAGATGACAGTTAAACTGACGCCTGATTGAATGATTTATTCTAGTGAGCTTACTAGGAATAATTGCAAAACCTGTGACTTCACACAAAATTTTAATAAATTTTGTTCCCAAACTTTAGACGAAGTGCAATCGTCGTCTAAGTAATCAACCTTCCAATTTTTGATGGCATACCTAGGTAAGTTTGGGAGGAAATTTGCCCGCTGACTAGTAGCTAGAAACCGCATACCTCAGATGACAGACAACTGTTATCTGATTGAAGGACTTGTGGTTTAGGGTTTAGGGTATTTGTTTAGGGTTTACGATTAGGGTTTAAGGTTTAGGGTTTATGTCTTAGAATTTTTATTTTTTTAGATGGAAAGATAGAAGTCAATCACACAAGAATGCATGTGACGTATTTGCACTCAAATTATTTTTGACGAATCTACAAATGGTACGTGCAATATGATCATAATAGTCGGACAATCGGATCGAGGTCGAAATCAATTCGGAAAGTTTTAAATTTTTTACAGTGTGCTTAGATTAATTTCACCGTCTTATCCAATGGTCACATTTACGAAATAATGTAAGTAGCTTCATAAAGGTTTGGTTTTCATATATAACAAACTAACATTGTAAGCAACATTAGTAGTCATACATGCAATTAACGACATATGAAAAACTGAAATAGTCTAATGAGAAATGTGTCTATACATATACGTCAACCTCGAAATAACATAGAGTTTTCAAAAAATTTACCCTCGTCGAAGTTCGTTTAGTGGTCGGTCAATGATCAAATTTTACCAAAAGACTAAAATAACCTTTTTTTTAAAGGATTTTGCTCATTTTCCTATGGGAGGAGCACCTAAATTTATTTATTTTTTAGTATTTTTTTTTCATATAGTAACATAGATATGAGCTCTACACTAATGCATGTGTGAAACTTGGTCTAAAACTAAATTTTAACGGAACCGCAAATCGATATTTAATCTTAAGTACCTTAGAGTCATAACAAAAACACACCCGGATCGAGGACGAGTTCAAGTAAAAAAATTATAAATTTTATACAGTGTATTAACAATAATCCGAGCATTTCATCCAACAGTCAATTTTAGAAAAGTGGTTAGTTAGGGTGTTTACAAAATTTGACGTTTAACTACAGAAAAGAATGTCAAATTTTAATTAGACGACATACGACTGTCATCTTAACTAATATCTCAAAACTATATTAAATTTAGATGCCACCTCAACTCTTAATAACCTACGGTTTAGCTATGTAAATCGTTCATGTGAGCCGGTATATAGGTGGACAAGTCGAAGTTAAATTATTTCAAAACTCAGACGACAGTCAACTGTCATCTCTTGTAAGAACTCAATGTTGTGAGCTCTTTGAAGAATGTCTACACATGCATTTTCCCCCAAATTAGTACCTCCTCATCTATTTGACTTAGTGAAAAAAAATTATAAACTTTTTAGTTTTTCGCTAAGTACTCACATGACAGACAAACGTCATCTGAATTAAGTAAAATTTTCGAACAATCATTTTTTGAGATGTCCATCCTTGAAAATACTAAATTTTGGATGTCCTCATCATAAGCTAGAAAAATGTATTGTCTAAAATAATATGCAATGACAAACACAATGGAGATGACATTTGTTTGTTTCAAAATTAATCAGATGACGAACAGTTATTTTCTGTCATTTGAGAGGCATCCTGTGAAGCAGTTTTTGTACTAGTGGATGTAAAGTTTCATTCATTGGACTGAGATGAAGGAAGAAGAATACAAAACCGTGGGATCGCAGTTGGGGAAGGCACTGATGTATATTACAAGGTTCTTATTAATGTCGTGTAGCTACTCTATGGGAATGATATTCATGTTTTTCTATTTAAGTGTAAATGGTTCAAGCGTAAGAAGGAAGATCTGGGTCTTTTATCAATTGATACAAACTTAAGCTAGTATGAAGATGAGCCATTAGCTCTTGCCACCTTAGTTAGGCAGGTTTTCTATCTAGATGATCCGAAAGCGGGTGAAGGATGAAAAATAGTTAATTAACCATATGTATCATCGAGGAATATGGAGTGACACAACACTTGAAGGGACGTTGGCGACTGACATTGAAGCGAATAATGACAATGCATATCAATGTATAAGGTAACTAATTTGGTATAACGAACACTTACCTATACCTGATTAAACCATGGATCTTACTCAAAAGGAGATCGACGACCTAGAGGAGAATGCCTTTGAAGAGGACCTGGAGGATGACGACGATGACATCGTATACGATTCAGACGATGAAGATTATGATGATGGAAGTGATATATATATAAATATATGGAATACTTAATTATAGTTAATTAATAGATGGAGAGAACTTGATAAAATTCGAACCTAATCTGTACGTACGCGTCTGAATTAGAATGCATTAATTAAAAAAAATTTATTTAGAGTGTTTGTAATACACGTTATATCTTACAGGAATGATTTTAGAATAAACGAATACAAGATGAATTTTTCTTAAAGATGACATCCTAGACGACGAAATTTCCTCGTTTAAGTGTACCTTAGAAGACAAAAACAATTTTTGTCATCTATGAACTACTTAGTCGACGAATATATATACATTCATTTTGTCATTTATGTACATTTATAAACCCTAAACCCTAAGCCCTTAACCCTTTTCCTTAAACCCTGAAAGTGTTAGACGATGAAAACTCTAAGTTTCGTCGCCTAAGTACTACTTAGACGACGAAATTAAACCACTTTCGCCGTCTAAGTAGAGTTTCACAATCTAACAAGAGCATGATCATGTATATAATGTTTGATTGCAGATTATATTCGTTGATGGTATAGAGTAAACAATTTTTAGACTGTGAGTATTGATGGTTTAAAAATTAGAATTACGAAGATTCGTATATCAACGTTTCTATTTCGTTGAAATTTTGGTTTTATGGCTGACTACGCTGAGCAAACCCTTAATGAACTTTGTATTGAATGAAAATTCGTCTACTTACATATTATGTCGTAATGAATATATCCAACAGTTGTTTTGTCTAAATTAAATTTTGTTAATATAGATGTGGAGTGAATATAGACATATGAACACTTAAGTTATACAACATTAGTAGATATATAACAAGTATTAACTCGTCAATCTAATTTTTATGTCAAATTTTAATTAATATATATCTAATTGATATATAAAGTTTCGACGTTAGTGAAAATTTGTAATGTCGGAAATAGTTTTACGAATTTATAATTGTTTCTGTCATTTAAACTTTTGTCGATATTCACAAAACTATATCAATTGAATACCAAACTAAACCTAATTAGCGTCAATATATTTGTGCAATATTATATAAACATATCTGATGGTTGATTTCTTCATGTTTTAGTCAGGTATCCAATTTTATTTTATTTCAAATAGCTAGAAAAACATTAAATACATTATGACTTAGACGACGAAACGCGTAGGATTTGTCTAGATGACGAAATCATGATATTTCGTCTTCTAATCCCAAATATTTTGCAGGTTATATTTTTCCGCCAAATTTTTGAGATTTTTTTTAAAACAACTTAAATGACGAAATACCTAGTGTTCGTCGTCTAAGTGGACATAGACGACAAAACACCGATGTCGCAGTGTCACTTTGTGGCCCGAATTATCCTAAAAATTTCCTGACACCGTCAAGCCACCTTGAAACTCATGGCTAGTCATAAACAATGCAGAAGGGAGAGAACTACAAGAACTCCCAACCCTCGACGACAAACACTCACCGTAGCACCATCGTCCATCAAACGTGAAATCTGACGAGTTCACCTCGTCGATTCGCACACCAAACACACCAAAACGCAACAACGCACCCAGAAAATGAACTGGAATATTAATGGCTTCAAAACCATACCAAGAACGCCTGCAATGGTTAATTTTTTTAGCGGGTCAAATGCGGGTCAGGTCAGGTCGCAAAACAGGTTGTCGCCAGAGATTCAGATCGAGTTTGAGCAAATTTCTGGGTTGGGTTTGGCCAAAAATTCGCTTTATATACCTTTAACTTGCTTGCAAAAAGAACGGCTGCGATTTGATCTCAGCTGAACCAACCTCTAAGATCAAATCAGCCATAAAAAATTTCTTTTCTAATTTACAACTCGACTAATTTCAAAAATTCAGAAAAATTAGCTCGGTTATCCAAAAAAATACCGTAACTACCCACGAGCTTAAAATAAAATTCTCTACAACTCTCGTGAAGGAAGTTAAATCCTAATTGTGACAGAAATAAAGGTTGTTAATAAACCCTTAATTAGACAAAAACGTGATAACGCGAATTACTAGACGCTAAACATGATATTTTGATTTTGATCGTTACAATCTACCCTCCTTATAAAAATTTCATCCTTGAAATTTCATCCACTGCATCAAATACCTACTCCCTACCCCTAGAGGAATAACAGGTTCAACAACTGAAAAACTAATGTAATCGACATAAGGTAATGCGTTGGCCCCCCAAACTAGTAAGTGAGAAACTAAAAGAGTGAAAAATTTCACGTACCAGGAGTACCCTCAGGGTATGATCTATCCTTCCAAAAAGTCATGGTGTGTAACTGAGCTTGTGTAGGGGGTCGCCCTCTCCATCTTGTAACCTGTTAGTTTTGCTGTCCGACATTCTGTGATGCTCCAACATCAAAAGTAGCTCCTCGATTCCTATCGACATTCTATGCAATTGGCCGATCAAAAGTGTACCTTTGCAGACAAAACCTAATGCAATAACCCTCCTGGCCACAATGGTAGCAAATTGTAGTGTCATGACAGCATTAACTGACATTATGTTTATTGCAACTCTCACACAACGGGAGGTCTCTTTGCAGTGGTAAGTGATATTGACGAATGCTGTGACTCGATCCACTCGAGCTAGCTCTAGATTTCTACCTCTGGGCTCAAGTTCACCTCCAATCCTATTGTCCACTCCGCTGATAACTACCTAACGAAAAATGAAAAATTCTATCCGCCATAGGGGATCCTAATCCTGAGGTGTCTGAACTCATTTTCTTTGAAGGACCCTGACTGGGTCCACCCTCTTCAACGTAGCATACTTGAAACTGCCTCCCCTTTTCTCTCTCAGCATCTTCACCTATTATAGTTGTGCTAACAAACTCATCAAAGTCATTTCATGGCATGGTTGTCAACGTCCCCTTAATATTTAGATTCGGGCCCATTTCAAACCTCATGCATTTTGCCTCTTCAGAAATAACCATATGAGGTGAATATCGAGATAGTTGGGTGAACTTGTCTCGATACAGAAGAGCTAACATCTCCCCTTGCCTCAAGTTTGTAAACTCTTCATACTTGCATTGATGGGTAGCTTGATTAAAATGTCGGCACATAAACAAATCTCTGAAATACGCCATGGAGTGTTGACTACAACTCTCCTAATACTATCCCACCAAAAGTGAGCATCGCCTTCTAGTAACCTAGCAGCTACCTCAGTCCTCTGCTCTAAGGTGAAGTGTAAACGATCACACATTAACTCTACTTGCACTATCCAAGACTCACATGTTTCAGAATCTGTGGAACTAACAAATGAGGTTACTCCTGCTTTCCTTGCTTTAGAAACAGGATCATCTAAACGGAAGTATTGTGTGAACAAACCCGACACTTGTTTATTCGCATCACAACCCTTATCCCTATTAGTTCGAGCTTCACGTCGAGGAGGAATTCCTATAGATGAAAACATATTAGTCCATAAAACCCAAAGGATGTAGTCACGAGACTTCAGACATTTCAAAACACACAACACTGTGAGTATTGATGGGGATCCGCTGGGTGGTCGGGCCATCACTCCAATTGTGTTATGCATTTTTAAATGTCCTTAGTAATACAACTGTGGAAGTCTATAATACCTATAACCTGATGCTCTGATACCAACTAAAAGAACCCCGATTTTATTGCTAAATCGAGATTAGGCCCTAATGACATAACTTAACTCCAGAAAAACCTACAGAAAATTTGGCATAGTTTCTCATAAAATTAAATTAACCCAAAACCTGCACTTGGAAGCACACTTCTAAAATAATTCTCAAAAACAAACCGTGGAACGCTGATTCCCATCCGGATTTCTCAAAATATTGAAAATACATAACACAACGTTTTCACTCGATAAACCAAATGTACTACATCAGACTGAACTCAAACACTGAAAGAGTACTCAAAGAGGTACTGGATTATGACTTACTACATACAGTAGAAACAAAACATGGAAATCAGAGCGACTTCTAATTTACATATGATATATCTAATAGGCTAAATTAGGGACTTACTAATGATGTCATATGACTTGATCTCTAAGCCTCCAACATGAACCAGCTACCTCTAGACATATACTACAAACTAGGCAATGTAAACCGAAAAGCCTAAGGAAAAGCATAGAAAACATGAAAATCGTTAGAGTGAGTGGACAAAAAGTAAAAGTTCAGATTTAAATGAAAAACATAACTATGATGCCTTTCACCAAAATGTATACATAAAATGGTGCGAGTGTAGAAATGTAAACATCATAAATGTGTGGAGACGGTGGCTAGAGTCAAGCGTTCTCATGCCACCCAAGAGCATCCCAGGTTAGTGTTTGTCATGGCCCTCATAGGTACAATGTAAATCTCGAGTCAGGTGTTTGTCATGCCCCTCCCCACCCCCCGGAGCGTCTCGGGGATTAGCCAAGAAGTCAATGCATCGATGCAACATAACATAGACATGTTGTGCATAAAACATAAATATAGATACCTCTGTGCAAATCCATAATCATAAATGCATAATTATAAAACTATATTGTAATAGCGTTGCATAACTGAAATCATATACATATATAGACTAGCAAACAACAGTGTAAAATAAAGTATCCACTCACAGTATACGACTAGTCTTGTTGTCCGGCGGAAGTCCCTTCGCCGAAGTCTTGATCGTAGTTTCCTGACCAACAAGAAATTACTCAATATTGATGAAACAATACACAAACGGTCTAAAAAGAAACCTAGTTCGAAAAACCAAGTTTCTGCCACGCCAAAGCTTCGCCGTGGATGGCGGCACATGGCTGTCATGCGCCACCACTGGCAACCTTCTATGATGACCGCCAAATTACATGTCTAGCTTCCTTTTATAATTTTAGGCAACTTTTCCTTCTTCGCCAGAGTCCAATTCGATGGCGAAGAGGCCAAACTAGCCGTCACAAGCGGTAGATCTAACCACCGCCGACCGCTAGCAATGGAGGCGAGCCATTCCTCAAAACCTTTCTAACAAAAAGCCCAACCAACTTCTCTAAAGAACCTACCCAAAATTTGACCCAGATCGACGGATATTTCACCAAAAGGCGGCCCGAATTACCCTATAAAATTTCTCGACGTCGCAGAGTCACCGTCAATCCACCTCGGAGCTCATGGCTAGTCACAAAAGACATAGAAGGGAGAGAACTACAAGAACCCCCAAACCCTCATCGACAAAAACTCATCGTAGCACTGCCTTCTGTGGCACCCAAATTCTGACGAGTTCACCTCGTTGATTAGCACACCAAACACAAAAACGCACCCAAAAAATGAAAGGGGAGATTAAGTACTTCAAAACTATACTAATAGCGTCGACAATGGTTGAGTTTTCCGGCAGGTTGAACGCGAGTCAGGTCGGGTCGCAAAACGGGTCATTGCCAGAGATGCGGGTCGAGCCCGAGCAAATTTCTAGGTTGAGTTTGACCAAAAATTCCCTTTATATACCCTTAAGCTTCTTGCAAAAAGAATGTCTAAGATTTAATCTTAGCTGAACTAACGGCTGAGATCAAATCAGCCATAAAAAATTTCTTTTCTAATTTACAACTCGACTAACTTTAAAAACTCGTAAAAATTAGCTCGAGTATCCAAAAAATATACCATAAATTCCCACAAGATTAAAATAAAATTCTCTAAAACTCTTGTGAAATTTTGAATCCAAATCACGAAGGAATTAAAATTTGTTAATAAATTCTTAAATTGACGAATACGTGATAATGCGAATTATGAGACGCTAAGCATGATATTTTGGTTCGGGTCCTTACATCACCTCCTTGATCTCCATATTATCTCTTCTAGAACCTCCTCTCTTCTTAAACATCTCTCTAACCCACCACCTCACCTTACAGACCGAGAGTATCACTCCGGTCAGTTTCTCTGTCTCTCTCTCTCTCTCTCTCTCTCTCTCTCTCTCTCTCTCTCTCTCTCTCTCTCTCTCTCTCTCTCTCTCTCTCTCTCTCTCTCTATGCTATAGTAAGTTTAGGATTATGGATTATTGGATTGAATGAATTTATGGACCCGATTATTGATCGTTGGATTGTGGATTGTTGATGGAGATTATAGATTCAATGAATTTAGGACTATGGATTATGGATTGAATGAATTTAGGGTTATGTATTGTTGTTGATGGAGATTATGTAGATTATGTATAATTTTTGTTGATTATGGAGATTATGTAGAAATGTGTTCCGATTACGGAGATTATTGAGATTATGGTGATTATGTTCTGATTATGGAGTTTATGTATAATTGTTGCTGATGGATCCTTTATGTACTATGTTGAATGAAAATAAATAAGGCATGAATGAATAGGGAGGAGCATGTCAAATTTAGTTTGTGTTTGATGATATTAGGTTGTGTTGGATGAATTTAGGAATGTAATGAGGCTATGTTGAATAGGTATTAGATTTGGATGAATTTAGGTTTTGATGAATATGGTTCTATTGAGTAAATGTTGTTTATTTCCGATGTTGTAGGGCTTAAGATGTCTAGCAGGAAGGAAGAGGCGTATTGTACAAGTGACGAATGTGATGAATGTGTTGAATTAAGAATTAGATTGTGTTATGAATGTGGGATTGTGGTATGAATGTGATGTTCGGTATATGTGATTGCTAGTATATGTTGATGTTCGGGATTGTAGGATTGCTAGATTCGGTAGAAGTTGATGATGGTTAATGTTGTTGAACATATGTGTGTGTGTTGGGTAGGTACTGGATTGGATAGCTAGGTTTGGTATATGTTGAGGTTGGTTGATTTTGACTGAATATATGTTTGTTGAATATATATGTGGTTTTGGTTGTATATCTTAAGATGCCTAACGAGAGGAAGAGGTGCATCATACAAGAGAAGAATGCCGAATTTTACGACAGTTAGGTTGAATTGGGGTCAAAGGTCAAAGGAGACCGTTACAGCTCCTACAACTCTTGCTTCTCCTGATAGGTCACAAACAATACCTAATGCTCCCAATAAGCATCAACAGCCTACACAATTGAGGCAGGGATTTCTGCTTCGGACGCCGCGTCGTCACAAGCTCCCTAATCATCCGTCGACGATTCTGTTTACTTTAGCGCTCGACACAAAGTGAACATGAGGGACCCCTCATCCCTCGCCTCCAAACTCACTTGGGGACTTATGAAGGGAGCTAAAGTTGAGAACATAGTAAAGTCAACGGGGAAGAAGATCGAGGTGTCATACGACAATTTCACCAGAGGCCCTCCGACGCCGGAGCTGAGTAGTTTGTACTCACACAACATCAGATCTATTATACGGAACAACATACATATGAAGGCCTCTTCTTGGGACGAGTTGTTCATAGCCGACAAGTTCAGGGTGTACCGCGAACTCTCAGTTATAGGATTTATTTAGTTATATTTAATTTCATAATTAATTACAAAGCAGGTTTACAAATTTAATTTTTTTATATTTTTTTCTAAGTACATTTTGACTATGAAGCGAAACCGTAGATGTGAGAATCCATAGAGAAAACGGCTATGGGTATGTAGAAGGATTAGAAGCACGATCTGAGAGGACCCGACCCAAGATTAACTAGTAATCTAGGATCAAGCCCTAACGACTGACCCTAACCTAGAAATTTCTATGAAAATTTTGACATAACTTCCCTTATAAAAGAGGCACCCAAAACCCTGCAAGGAAAACGGACACTCCGCAGATAAACCCACAAACAATACCGTGGACCACCGATGTCCATCCGGATTTCTCAACATAAAACTGAAATTAAACCAACTGCACTATTTAGAATTCGAAAGCATACTTCTAGTAAATACGGATTCGCATACAAAGAAGCTCAACTCGACAATTATACGAGTGACAACCTATTCACAAGAGTCTCACTAAGACGATACTACAGAACTAGTATCCAAGGTGACTTCAATAACACAAGAGACATACTGACAGTGAGCAAGGACCTACTGTTGAAGGAATTAACTGGTGGATTCGACGCCCTCGACGACATCCAACACCCTCATGATACACACTGCAATCTGGGCAAAGAAAACCGAAAAGCCCAGGAAAAAGGCATGTAAAGTCATAAAAACTATTAGAGTGAGTGGACGAATATAATAATTTACTTTTTAACTGAAACTGTAAGTAATATGCCCTTCAAATATAATGTGCATGATGCAAGTCTAAAACTGCGGGGTCCCTCTTGGACACATCCGCAACAGTACAGTCTAATTCACGGGATCCCAGACCCACACATGATTAAATAGTCAGAAAGACTTCGGGTCAGGACTCTGTACCCCCCCCCCCCCCCCCCCCCCCGCCCGGAGCATCTCAGGGATCAGCCGAGCATGCCAACGCATCGATGCTTCTACCTCTGAGATTGTACTATGTGTAAAACAAATCATATTTGTTTCCATGCACATGCATAATCGTAAATGCATACTTGCACGTGCATAATCATGAGTGCATAATTGTAAAATACATAAATCAAGACTCGCAGGTCAACGGTAAAAATAAAATGTATAATCACAAACTCGCAAATCGACAATGAAAAAAAAAGTGTCCACTCATAGGTTGTCGGAATAAACATAAAGCTGAAACCCTATCGATTGGCACAATTATTCATCTGACACGCTCGCTAAGTCAATATCCTGAAACAATGATTAAAATAATATCTGATCATCGGAGTTCACACTGAATAGCAAAGATCATAATCTGGTGAGTAATAACATCGAGAATCCCGAATACTCGAATAACGTATTTTCCTGTTTAATCACTGACTCAACCAAATACTGAATTCAATTCCTTATAATCCCTCATTTTAAAGAGTCGCAAGCAAATCTCGAATGTCAAACAACTCGCAATTAAATGGATAATCAAAGCGCCCTTTAATATTGTCATGAATTAAACTGATAATTGTCCTATTAAATACTCGCCCAAATTTAACAAACTTAAATCCGAATATAAACTTCACTATTGCGTTCGGCACGCGAAAATGAGCGAAACAACATAAAACTTGTCAAAAATTTCACCTCACCGGAGGTCCGCCGCGCACAGCGGCGCGTGAGGCCGCCAGCCACCGGAATTTCACCAACCCATAAATCTTCAACCTATACATCATTTTGAATATCTCAACAATTTCAACAACTTTCCAGTTCAAAGCTAAGCCCAATTTTAACTGGAAAACGTCCAAAACTCACTATGAAGTGCAAAAACCTCTCCGGAATTCCCATACTCCGATCGGCCACCATCGGCCACGGCAAGGGCCAAAACCACTTGAGATCAACTCACCATTCCATGGGCTTCAAAACCCCCATAAGGTCGACCTCCATCGCCGCCATCAACTCCGCCAATTCCGGCCGGAATTTCCACATTTTCATGCGGTCAAATTCTCCTCCTCCAGCCACCAAACTCGATGATCCACCAACCAAATGAAAGAGGAGCTCAAGCCCAACATTTCTCGTCAAGAATTCACGGCCAAAGGTGGCCGGAATCGAGCACACCGCCGGCAACAAGATGCATGGTGCAAACGGGTCAGCTTGACCCGTGGATCAACGCGGGTCAACCCAGATTTCTCAAATTGGAAACTTTCCAAAAATAGCTCATATTTATACCGTATATATACCCATACACATACCAGCCCGAATCAACGGCTATGGTTCAATCAGATCCAAATCGGACGATCACGATTAAATCAACAATAAAAATAACACTTTTATATATATTCACCAACCGACTTCAAAACTCGATAAAACATTGCTCGCTTATCCGAAAAGTTCCCTAAAAATTCCCACAATTTTGGAATTATATACTCTACAATTCTCATGAAGGAAGTTAATACAAATTCTTGCCTGGTGAAATAGTCATTAACAAACCCAATTATGCGATTAATCTGCGATAATTCAATTTCATGTTGATTAAGACGTAGATTTTGGTTCTGGTTGTTACACGATCTGCACAAGCACTACAAGGTACATGGCGCCTCGAGTCTCCTAAGGGAATTATTGACGAAAAGGAAAGACGAGTGAGAATGGTTAGTCGAGCTCTTTAAGTCAGATAAATTTAAGGTTCGTCTTCCTTTTATTTAAAAAATAAAAATGAATCATTTGTTACTTTTAAACAATTATTTATTATTTAATTTTCTTCATTGTGAAATAGAGAAGGTCGGCTGCCAACACTGGTAATCGTAATAAGAAGATGATGCACCATAAGTCGGACTCCAAAAGGATGATTAACATCACAAAGGCTCACATAGATGGGGGTTTGAATCACTGTTTTCTTGATGCCAGCATGTCTTCTTACGTCAATCCTGGGCAAGAAGATATCGTGAGTCAACGTGGTGTAAGTAACCATTTTTCTGAAATTGATTGAGTTTAATCTTACAGTTGGTTTTAAGAAATTGAATCATGATTAGGACATTTATTAGGTTGTGTTATTGGAATTTGGTTTAGTTGGCAAAATTAAACATTATTCTGAAATTGAGAAATTCAGATAAAAATCGGTGCCCATGGTTTGTTATTTTGGAACTGGTTATTCGAAGTATTTTCTTTCCTGCAGATTTTTGGTTTCCCCCATTTTTCGAGAAAACTATGTCAACTTTTCTGTAGAAATTGACATTCATATATTGTTCACAATATTAATTTCAAGAGAGGTTGATACAATTGGTCGAGGAGGAACTAACGCACACACATTCTCAGAACCCGGAGATGACGCCTGTAGAGTTGCCTCCTCGATAAAAGGAGACTCAGATCAATATTGCAGATACAATTTTTCGGCCACCGACCTGGGAAGAAGGTTTGTGGCTTTGGACGGACAGTTGAGCGAGATTAGAGCCGGCCTTCGATTTCATCGAGTAGGCGTTCAAGTGTGGCGGCTGCCGAGGAATGGGTCTGAGTAGACGAAGATGAGGCTCGAACGGCCTGGAATGAGGCTCGAGCGGTCCAAACTTGGACTGATACGTTGTAAACTCAGATGGATCATATACTTAAGTTCCTCAAGACTAGGCTAGGCATAGATCCTGATTCGATTTATCATCTGAATGTTACACCTCGGAATTCTTGACACGATGACGAATACCGGAGCACAAGGGGAATCAGTAGGGTTCAAACTCCCGTCGATGTTGATATTTCTGTTTAGTTTCATATGTGGTTTATATTTCGATTAGAACGGTACAATTTTTATATACAAATTTTATATTAAATATATTCAATGAGTGTTTTCTTAATTTACTATTTAATTTTTAATTCAATTTATATTTCTGAATTAATTGTTATAAAAATTAATAAAAGTCACCCACAGGATCTGAACTTTCGCCGTTGTATCAAAATAATGCCCGAACTTTAAAAACTAGCCCAAACTCTTGTAATTATATCTACGTGATGTTTAGAGCCATTTTTCATCACTGCTCCGTGTATAATGATGATGTGAAATTTTTTTTTCAAAAAAGAGAAAAAAATACTGTAATACCCTTCCGATTTTTTTTTTCAATTTTATAATTTTTTTCTTATTTCTTTTTTTTAATATACTTTTTTATTTTTTTGCCCTTTTTTCTTTCCTTTGTTGTTTTCTCTTCATTTTTTTATTTTTTATTTTTTGTTCTATTTCATTTTTTTTCCTTTGTTTTTTTTTTCTCTCTCTCTCTCTCCTGATTTTCTTTCTTTCCTCTCCATCTCACTCGTTGTCAAACTCGCCGGAGGTGAACCACCCAAAATGCTATCAATTAACTATGCTCATTACTCTTCAGAAATATTATACTCTCGAACTACGTGATCTCTGAAAATCTAACAAATTTATAAACCATTTGTATTTTTTTATTTTTTTAATAAGGGTTTGCGGCTACCCTTAGGGCTCGATTAATGAAATTGTAGAATATAAAGGGGGGGGGAGAGAGAGACATAAAGCCTAAACCCCACAAGAAGAGAAACACTCGAAATACTATCAGGCGATTCGACTAAAATATTGTATCCTAAACTACACCATTTAGCAAAGAGTGCAACAATGGCTACTCCATTTTCTTTACAATTAAGGCGACACAGTACCAGAAAGATAACGCGACTAAAGTGACGCATCAATTCTCTTTGAACAACTTCCCAACTATGTTGCCGACAACAACTGTCGGCACTACATCTCATCTTGCCATTACGTGAGTATGCCCATGCAACGGACCAACAAACGCCCAGACCTAGAGCCGACAAGGCACTAAATTAAGGTGCACAAACCAGGACAAAACCCATATCTACCAATATCAACCGAACATTGGCTTATTTTTGAAAAAACAACTAAAACCATAAAATGAACATAACTAAACTTAATAAAAATTAAAAATGGTCTGGGTCAGGCCCAAACACAGAGCCCAAACACAAACTTTTATTGGGGTAAAATAAATACCCAGTTGACCCAAGTACTTGATCTGACCAGGAAGCAGGCCAAAATAACCTATGTCGAGTCGTCGCCACCACATCTGAATCAACCACCACTGCCACAACCAGATGCACTGTCAGAAACCTCTGTCAACGCCGGCACTCCAAACTTCGGCGACCATAAATCAAACATGTCCAAAATGAACCCAACAACAGCTTTCTCAACTACACCTAAGTCTAATTTCAAATATAACTCACCGGATTATCGTTTGAATTCGAGAACACAAAAAAATTCTCAAATCTCCCTCCTTGATTTGAATTGAAGCTTGTCCTTGGTGTGTAAAGACTCACAAGGAAGAGGGCTATAAAGCTCAGTAGGTCTCCTTAGCTGAATTCATGCCGAATCAGTTGACCCCAAATTTCTAGGATTCTTGAAAATTTTGAAACTTTCTCTCCAAATTCGAGCAAAACAATGGAGAGATTAGTGCTGGGGTTTTGGGAAAAAGATAGAGGGGACTAAGACGAAGAGATGGATACCCAAGTGGTTCGTCTCCAGCGAGCTCGACGACGAGTGAGAGATGGAGAGGATACAGAGAAAATTAGGAGAAAGAGAGAGAGAAATAAAGGAAAAAATAAAATAAAATAAAAAAGGGAAAAAAGAAAATTAAAAATTAAAAAAAATTAAAAATAAAAATAAAAATAAAAATAAAAATAAAAATGTAAATCATAAGAGTTTTTAAAAATTACTTAGTTAATCGATTAAGTGTGGGTATAGTGGTTCGCCTCGAGCTCGACAATGAGTGAGAAATGGAGAGGATAAAGAAAAATAAAGGGAAAATGAAATAGAAAAATAAAATCAAATCAAAAACTAAAAAATGAAACTAATAGAAAAGATTTGAAAAATAAAAAAATAAGAAAATTTAAAAAAAATAAAAAAATAAAATAAAATCAGAAGGGTATTACAGTCTTTTTTTTTTTGAAAAAAGAAATTCCCACATCATCATCATAGACGGAGCAGTGATGGAAAATGGCTCTAGGCATCACATAGATATAATTTCAAGAGCTTGGACATCACTTTTATAGTTTTTAAAGTTCGGCCATCATTTTGATGCCACGTCGAGAATTCAGACCCTGTGGATAATTTTTTCTGTAATAATAATAATAAAAAAAATATATATATATAACTTAGACCACGAAATTATTGTGTCATCTAAGTGTGACATGTTAGATTACAAATTCGTCGTCTAGCAAGAACATTCGGACGACCAAAAAACTTTTGTCGTCTCGAATGGAACTATTAGACGACGAAATATCAGAATTTGTCGTCTGGGGTAATTCACTAAGACGACGAACATATTTTCTTTGTCTAAGTTAAAACATTTAGATGACGAAAATATTTTCGATGCCTAAGTTAGAATTTCTTTGATGACGAAACGGTTTTTTTGTCTAAGTGAATTACCCTAGACGACGAAAATGTTTCGTCGTCTAAGAAATTTTACACGACGAAAAAATTTCGTCGTCTTTTTTAGTAAAATTTCGTGGTCTATAAAATTAGACGACGAAGTAGGTTTCGTCATCTAAGATGTGCCTTAGACGACAAATTTTTTTTCGTTTCGTCGTTTAAGTACACTACGACACTTAACCCACGAAACTTAGACGACGAAACTTTCGTCATCTAAGTATTTAGACAAAAAAAACTGCATCTTAGATGACAAAATTTCTTCGTCGTGTAAGATATTTTTTCTGGTATTTTGTTTAACATGCATGTGTGGAACAAAAAACGTTAGCTAACATACAATTGATGGAAGCTTTGATCATACTGTTCATGGATGCTCTATTTAGCGCGCACCTGCAGACAAGCATGTTAGTATTTAGTATCGCAACAGAACTTCCGAAGGAATCTGAAGTCTGGTTCCTAGATTGTGAAATAACTATCTTGGCTGGTATGGGTGGCGGAGCTAGTACTACAGAAGAGGATGTGGCTGACAGTTTGGTGGAGGACGTTGACTTAGCTCCTGAACCAGATGATGTGGTAGTGGTTGGGGATATCCCACTACCATTTGGAATGGAATAACAAGAAGGCCGGATCAAGAAAGCCGAACTGTTGCCTAAGTGGTTGCTTATAAAAAAAATTCATCCCCTATTTTTCACAATCTCTCTCTCTCTCTCAAACATTACACAACACTACCACCACCACCACTACCACGACACCACCACCCCCTTGCCATCACCACCACGGCACCACCACCACACAAATGCCACCGCTGCCACCACCACTAGACTTGGGCATATAACCGAATTCAGCTTCGAAACCAACTGAAACGGACCGAAATTTTGGTTTGGAAAACAAACCGAAGTGAAAGAAGTTGAAAAATTTTAAAAACCGATCCGAGCTGATTGTAACGGGTGCAAATTCTATTTTGGGTATCAATTCGACCATTCTTTAACTGACCGACCGAAATTTTATTAATGTGTAATTTATTATTTTTTTTATAGAGAATTTTATGTGCTATCAGCAATTACCCAAACCTAAGCACACATTATAAAAACAAAAAACCCTATTTCCCATTCAATTCTCACTCTCTCTCACTCTCTCTCACTCTTTATCAGCAGCGCCTCTCGCCTTTCACTCTCATCTTCGAATTCAAAGACTCAAAGACTCACTCGCCTCTCAGGTTCTTACTCTCGCCTCTGTCTCTATCTCTCGATTGGGTGAGCTCTCTAACTCTAGTCATTGATTTTTTTTTTTTGTAAATTGAAGAATGAGTTGGTTTGTAAATTGAAGAATTTGATTTTGATTGTGCTTTGAAACTGTTTCATACTCATTACGCTTTGAAACTGAAGAAGATTTGTTATATGTCTTAAATCTGTATAGGGTTTGGATTATGCTTTGAATATGTTTCATTATGCTTGCGATTAGAGTGGTTTTAAGTATGCTTGAATTAAAGTATTTGGTTTCCGCTGATTTGTTGATATGATTGATAACTCTAATTGGGTTTTGTCATTTGTGTGATTGGTTTCGTTCTAATTGTTAGTTTTTGTTGCAGATTCAATACTCACTGAGGTTCTGGATGACTGAAAACCTGAAAGTTGGACTGATGGAGTCTTGGAGAATGAAGGGTTGCTGCTAGAATTCTTTTTCTTTTTTCATCAATTTGCTACATTTGCTATTAAACTTATTATTTATTTTTGGTATGTAAACTTTTTAATTATGTATTGCTGCATTTGAACATTTGGATATTTGTTTATTTTGGTGTGCTTGTTGCACTTGAACATTTGGATATTTTGTGTGCTTGGACGTGGACATTTAGATATTTTCATTTTTTGGGTGCTAGCTGCAATTATAAATTCATTAAATTGGAGTTTATGATTTGACTTTTTGGTTATTTACAGGTTTACTATAGCTTGTATAAACATAGTTAATGTACTATGTTACTTAGTTCTGAAAAAGTGTGTCTATTTTCAAATGTAAGGTTGAAAAATTGAGTCCAAAATATTTGGACTTGAAAATTGGATAATCAGGTGTTGGCCCATAATCGAAACCGAACCGGTTCGATCCAAAAATAAATTTGGTCCAACATATTTTATTACAGTAATCAGTTTTGAATTTAGGCAAATTGATAAATTCAGCCATATTCGGTTTGGGCCTCAAACCAATCCGAACTAAGGTATGGCCAGGGTTTACCACCACCACCGTGCCACAATCATTAAATTATCTCATAATTACAATTTTTGTATTAATTATTTGATTAATATTTAACATTTAATTATGATTTAATTCATTTTCATTTATTTATTTAAAAAAAAACCACTTAGACGATGGAACAAATAATTTCGTCGTCTAAGTTGTTTATTGTTTGAGGGAAATAAACTGATAGACTGAAAACTGTAACTCTTTCATTGATAGAATACCTTAAATATAGGCTGATACAATCTGTTACAATCAATGTCCCGATATAACAGACATTCTCTGAATCTATATAAAATCTAGTATGTGTCTAATTAAGACAAGACATACTCCAGAAGTTACCGAGAATAAATCTCCTTACATTCCCCCTTGTGTCGATGGCCTAATGAATTATGCATAACTTATTGCCTCACTAAAAGCCTTGCCAAGCAAAAAAATTTCTCATGGGTAAAACAAAAGCTTGATTTGAGGGGAAAAGAGTACAACGCAACAACTACAAACGTTACTACATGTGTCATAGACTCCCCCTGATGTCTACACAAATGTAACTTCCCCTGACTGTAAACTCAGTCATGGAGTTTAGATAACCTACGTATCCCAATGCGTCTCACATGTTTCACAAATGTAGATTTAGGTAGTGACATTGTAAATAAGTCCGCAGCATTATCCACCGAATCAACCTGGTTCACATGGATATTCAACAGTTATTGTTGTTACTGATAGAAGAAGAATTTTCGCGATATATGCTTTGTATTGTCACTCTTAATGTAACCCAACTTCATCTATTCAATGCATGCTGCATTATCCTCATAGATGCAAGTGGGAGTTATCGTAGTAGATATCAATCCACTAGACCCTCGAATATAATGAATGACTGACATAAGCCAGACACAATCTCTAACCGCTTCATGCAAAACAATAATTTTTGAATGGTTCGAGGAAGTAGCAACAAGGGTTTGCTTAGTTGATCTCCAAGAAATCGCCGCATTTTCCATACTGAAAACATAACCGGTTTATGAATGACCTTTGTGTGGGTCAGAGAGGTACCCAGCATCAGCAAATCCAACCAACATATCAATCGGTGTTTTGGACTAGGGGACTGTAGTAAAAATGCTCATAACAGTGGAGAAGTTTGACGAGTCAAAATCCTCACTCGACGGGTTGAATGAATGGTTCTGTTCGATCCAGTATACCAGTTTCGATGGGTCGAAATCTTTCCTCGATGGGTTGAAAGACGCCCTCGGGTTATCACAGTTTGGTGCATTCGGCGGGTCGAGAGACCTACTCGACGGGTCGAAAGCGTCAGAACTTGTATGCTGTGACTCAACCATCCATTTTCCGGGGTTTTTTAATTTCTCTCTGTACAGTTTGTAAGGGAAGAATAAACCAAAGTCAATGGAACCCTTCAAGTATCTGAAGATTTGTTTTACTCCATTCCAATGACGTTATGTAGGCGCAGAGCTAAATCTAACCAACAAGTTCATTGAGAATGCAACATCTTAACGCGTGCACTGAGCTAGATACAACAAAGCTCCAATAGCACTAAGATATGGAATTTCAGCTCCTAAGATCTCCTCATCGTCATCGTCCGAACGAAATGTATATTTCTTGGGGTCCGGACTGCGAACAACCATTGGCGTGCTAACAGGGTGTGCTTTGTTCATGTTAAATCGTTTGAGCATCTTTTGGATATAAGCAGATTGGTGAATGAAAATTCCACTAACTCGATATTCCAGCTCTAATCTTAGACAAAATCGAGTCCTACCAAGGTCTCCTATCTCAAATTCAGATTCAAGTAGTCAAGCGTCTCATTGATCTCATTAAGAGTTCCGATGATATTCATATCATCTACATAAACAGCTACTATGGTAAATCCTAAACTTGTCCTTTTAATGAACACACAAGGGCATAAATCGTCATTCTTGTATCCTTTCTCAATCAAGTAGTCACTAAGACATGTGTACTACATCCTATCGGATTGCTTCAATCCATATAGTGAACGTCTCAATTTCATCACATGAGCACTCCATGGTTTATAGTTACTTGATTTGGGTATAGCAATGCCATCTACCATTTTTATGTATATCTCTTAATCAAGATCCCGATAGAAATATGTAGTAACCACATCCATAAGCTGCATGTTTAGTTTCTCGGACACTACCAAACTAACTAGGTAGAGAAAGGTGATGATGTTCATGACCGGAGAATACGTTTCCTTGTGATTAATCCCAAAGTGTTGAGAGAAACCTTGCGCTACCATTTAAGCTTTATAGCGCAAGACCTCATTCTTCTCATTACACTTTCGAACAAAGACCCATTTATGTCTTACCGGCTTAACATTTGGTAGGCATAGCACTATTAGACCAAAGACCTGCCTTTTATTCAGAGAGTCTAATTCGGCCTAGATTGCAACCTTCCATTTCGGCCAATTTGCTCTTTGTTGGCAATCCGTCACAGAGCGAGGTTCTACTTCATCGTCATCTATGATATTTTGAGCGACGAAATAAGCAAATGCATCATCAACTAACATGGAAAATCTATCCATAAAAACGCATGCATCATTTGCTCTAAGCAAGATTTATTTGTTCTCTGACATCACAAGAAGGTCTGAGGCATCCCCCAGACTTGTTAATTATGATTCAAGGACATAATTGTAGTTAGAGACAATCTCATATAAAGGATTCACAATGTTGATGATAAATTGATCATTTTGTGCCTTTATGGCCTGCCTTTTAACTAGCGGCTCATCAGTGAATTTTCTTGGTCTCCATCTCTTTCTGGTGGGAGCCGAGGCCGACGCAACACCGTCCACATAGGCAAGAGGAATGTTTCCTTACCCGGTGTTGGTACTAACCAATCCTCTTTTTGGAATTTCTAACCTTGCAGGAACATTTGCAGCAAGTATATCCGATCTCATCACATTAGCAATATCAGCAAAGGAGTCAGGCATAGAGTCTGCTACTTTCTGAAGATCGAGTATTCTTTGCACTTCTATCTCACTCTGAGATGTGCGAGGATTGTGATGAGGTATAGTGGGATTAAACCATGTCAATTCCTGACGTTAAACTGGAATAGCTACATTCCTTCCTCCCCCTAACGTCGGGAAGTATGTCTCATCGAAGTGACAATCTGCAAATCTTGCAGTAAAGAGATCTTCTGTCGAAGGTTCAAGATAGCGGACTATCGTTGGAGTTTCATAGCCAACATAAATGCCTAATCTTCGTTGATGACCCATTTTGGTGTGTTGTGGAGGCGCAATAAGCACATATACCTCATAACCAAAAATGCACAGATGTGAAATGTCAGGCTCAAATCTAGTTACCAGTTGGTTGTGCACTGAATGGTTGGCATCCTACCATTCGAAAATGAAGAAGCATTGTTGTGTGTAACACTGCATAACCCCACATGAATACCGGTAAGTTTCTATGCATTACCAATGTGCGCGGGACACAAGCTGGAACCGCTTGATGTGAGTCTTTGCTAAACCGTTCTGAGAATGAACATGATGAACGAGATGTTCAACTTCAATCCCAAGAGACATGCAGTAATCATCAAAAGATTTTGATGTAAACTCTCATTCGTTGTCCAATCTAATAGACCTGATTGGATGATCCAGGTGGTGAGCCCGGAGCTTAATAATTTGGGCCAGGAGTTTTGCAAACGCAACATTTCTTGTGGATAGTAAAGCAACGTGTGACCATCGCGTTGATGCATCTACCAAAATCATGAAATATTTAAATGGTCCGCATTCTAGTAATAGGTCCACAAATATCACATTGGATTCTTTGTAAGAATGGAATATTTTTGTATTGTCAACAGCAAAAGAAGGATATGCCTATAACTTTGTTAAAGAACAAGCTTTACAAAACGAGCGATGTGCATCAGAGATTGCAACATAAGAATCTGGTGGGATAACGCACTATGCCACAACGGTACTTTGCCTGGATTGTGCTGCACTCTTCTTCGAGATCGAGCCAGGATTGAGAGGAGTAGTCTCATTCTCCCCATCAAAACTAATGGATTTAGTGCTTCTTCGCTCTAAAGAATGGATGACCATGAGTATTTTTCAATAGTTTGATCATCATATCATGACCTGGATGTCCCAGTAAAAAATGCCAAAGCTTATAAGATTTCGAGTCATATGAAGTCATGTGAGTCATGGCATTAGATTCAATGATCTGAATCGTAGTTAGGTATATACTACTACAAATAGCCAGAAACTTCTCTAGAGTGCGTTTGCGACCGCATTCAATAGAGGTAATACATAATAATTCTTGTTCATTCTCAAAATATGTTTCCAAGTGAAGACCATAGGCGTGAATATCTTTGAAACTTAGCAAGGTTCGAGTGGTCTTTGGCGCGTATAAGGCATCAGTGATAAATATTCTTGTACCATGAGATAGTAGAAATTCTGTTGAACCACACCCTGTAATAACCGGCACTACACATATCATGGTAGTCACTAAGGAGTTGTATAGGAAAAGATCCACAAATAATTTTCTATTTCGCAAAATTGTGTGGGTAATACCACTATCTGCAAGACACTCAATCTCGCCTTGAGATATCTACAAAATCAATGTAAATAAATGAGTCTTTTGAATTAAAGATCAGGCGGACACTTTAAGTAGACACTTAAAGATTTTGAATAGGGATGTGACCCTTGTTGAGTGCTGATATAGCATGACATGAACCGATGTAAAATCACATTTGGTGTTGAATTCCATGAACCTAAATTTTGTTTGATCCTTTTCCAAGAAAAGCACATATAGCCGTCAACGGTTCGAGTAAACCTCTCGACGAGTCGTGGAAACCCAAAATAGATTTTTGATTTTCTGATACCAAGTTTTCGACGGGTCGATTGAACTTTTTGATGGATCAAAGGGTTGTCTAGGGGCATACATTCAACGGGTCGAACAAAGTTTCGACGAGTCGAAGAGAACCTAAAACCAATTTCTATTTTCCAATATCTATTGTTTGAAGGGTCGACCACATTTTTCGACAGATCGAAAGTGTGTCTAGCAGCATACATTCGACGGGTCGAGGAGAATCTCGATGGTTCGAAGAAAACCTAAAACCAATATCGATTTTCCGATAACTATTTTTCGACAGGTCGAAAAGTGTTTAAAACCAATCCATATTGGAACATTCGACGGATAGAAAACTTTCGGGGATCAAAATACCCGTTTTTTTGTGTCTCATTTTTACTGTATCATTGTGTCGTTATACCATATAAAATTACAAACATTGAACCATGCACTGCATAAGTAGTGAAATAACATTCTTAACACTTTCATAAACCCAAAAATAGAGAAAATTTCATCGCTTGCCAACAATTCAAGATTACATCATAGGTGTTCTTATTCAAAAATCAAATTAAAACCAAGACAATACTCTTAAGAAAAATGGCATTTAAACAGGCCAAAAATAAACCAAAAACTTGAGTCTATTACAAAAATAACGCCTTTTACATAGGCTATTCAAAATCTGGAGTAAAAATGGTCGTCTCCTTGTCCTCTGCAACTGCGAGATTGGTATCTACCTCTATCTCAAAATCTCCAGTAAAGTTGGACTCTTGAGCCAAGTATTGTTTGTGCCTCTTGTAGATGTTCTGGATTTCTTTGCTAGCACAACACTATTTATGCATATGGTTTGTTGATCCATACCGATAGCAGGTGAATGTCCCAGAATTAGAATGCCTTTGTCCATCCTTACCCGAATCAGATTGGTTCTTGTTGGAGTTGGCGTGCTGATCTTCATGCCATGTCAAAGTTTGGCTGCGACTTTGGCCACTCCCCTGCCCTCCTCTCCCGCCACGTGGAGCTTTTCCACCATGATTGTAAGGTTCTGAACGACTGTTCTTTTTGTACTTACGGGCCTTTCCTCTAGTTTGATAGCTCTCAGGTTTTTTAATACTAGCCAGTCTAGCATTATTATTAAGGATAACCTCATGATGTCTCTCTCTTTTGGCTAGACTATTTATGAGATCACTACAAGTAATGAGCCTTCCTTGTTCAACTTCGATCTAGTATTGATGAGCAAGCTCACTCAGAGAGATCAGGAAGGTGTTCAAAGACTTTTCAATCATGTGTTTTTCGGTCTTGTCCACCTCATGAAGCTCAAATCGTACTACAAATCCAAAGCTGCTTGATTATAATCTTGGATCTTTGGAAAATCCAGAAGCCTAAAGGCTTCCCATTTTGCAGTCAACTCTGGAAGTCGTGCATCATGCACATTGTCAAAGCGTTGCTTCAACGCATCCCACAAATCAAGGGGAACTGTTTTCTTTAAGTATTACTTCTTGAGAGTTGTGTGAAAATGACGCCTCAAAAACATGAGGGCTTGAGTTTTTGCTTCTACTATTGGTGGAATGGCGTTTGGCCCAACGGGTTGAATGGTGCGGCTGAGTCTTTTTCTAATGAAAGTATGAACCACATCAGAGACCCAAAGGTGGTATTCATTTCCTTGAATATCAAGGTTGTCGAATTTTGGTCTAATCAGCTCGTTCGAACTCATTTACAAAATACAAAGATACTATATTAGTATTGATCAAAAAATAAACAACGATCACTAATATCAAGTTTTACTGAATAAGAAAGTGATCCATGATGTATGGTCACAAAATCGATAATAAACTGTGGCTCAAAAACTACACACAGAAATAGTGATTGTCCATCACATAAGATCGATTTCCCTTTCTTTCTTTTTCTTTTCTAAACCGTGACTCCCTCAGAACCGTCACTTATATTCTATGGATACAAGTCCATAAAAGCTAGGGTATAGATAATAATCAAAACAATATCACAATCATAGATCTAGTGTTTTGCAGAAAGTAAGTTTTAGTCCTAGATCTAAAGATTGATGGTTTAGAAAATTTACCTCGATGGGTGTTATCCTAGATATGACCGGTACAAAAGTTGGATAACATGGAGTAAGAGCTCGTCTATAGTGGTTCTTTAGAAGTTGAGTAAGCTTGATGAATGAGGGAAAATGTTGGAAGTAAGGAGGAAGAATCTGAGATGATGATGATCGACGTTTATGGAGGTCAACGGTGAGGATTGCTGCCGGCGGTGGAGATGTAGTGTATAGGGTTAAGACTTTTTTTGTCTTCTATGGTGTAGCTGGTTATTACCTCAGAGCATGCGGACTACGTGTTTGAGTGGAATAAACTGATAGACTGAAAACTGTAACTCTTTCATTGATAGAATGCCTTAAATATATGCTGATACAATCTATAACAATCAATGTCCCGATATAACAGGGATTCTCTGAATCTATATCAAATCTAGTTTGTATCTAATTAGGACAATACACACTTCAGAAGTTAAAGAGAATAAATCTCCTTCAATATTTATTTAATTTTTTTAAAATTTAAATCAACCACTTATTCTTCGTTTAAGTGGATTGTTTATTTTTTAAAAAAAAATTAAAATAATTCGACACTTAGGCGACAAAAAGCCTAAAATTTCGTCGTCTAAGTAGTTTAACTTAGGCGATGAATTGTTTGTTTCATCGTCTAATTTCTCACTAAAATAACGGAAATTTTTGTCACTTTTTCATTAATTTTTCGTCGTCCAAAAACCTTGGCGACAAAGTTTATTTCGCCGTCTAAGTACTTGACCTATGATTGTTAGACGACGAACCTTAGATGATGAAACTTTTGTAGCCTACACTACCACATAACTTCTCATTGTTGACGACTTAGAGAAACAAAGGCCGACGATTTGTTGCAAAAATCGTCAGCAATAGTACTATTGCCGACGATTTTTGCAACAAAATCATCGGCAATACTCATTGCCGACACTTTATAGCCTACAGGACTATAGCCGACGATTTTTACGAAGTCGTCGGCTAGAGTATAAAACTCCTGTATGCTATAAAGCGTCGGCAATAGTACTATTGCCGACGACTACAAAATTCGTCGGCCTTTGTTTCTCTAAGTCGTCGGCAATGAGAAGTTATGTGGTAGTGCTAATACTTAGGGGGCGACAAAAAAACCCACTTAGGCGACGAAACTGCTTCGTCGCGTAAGTGTGTTTTTCTGGTAGACGACGAAATGGTAACTATTTTTTCGTTTAAGAAGAACAATCAGACGACGAAAAAACTTTTGTCATCACAATATCTGTTAGGCGATGAAAGTACAATATTTGTCATCTAGGATCGGTCACTAAGACGACGAATAAATTTCATCATTCGCCGTCTAGGTGTTATAACTTAGATGGCGAATATTTCTCTTCGTCGTCTAAATGGTATGACTTAAATGATGGAAGATTTTTCGTCGTCTAAATCATAACACTTAGACTATGGCACTAACATAGCCTTAAAAGCAACCTTATTGTGATGCCTCCAGTCAATCTCCATCAAAGTTCGGTTAACTCTGATGACATGGCACTATCGAATGGGAAAATAGAAAAATTTACCCTTACATTTTACATTTTTTAATTTTTAATTTTCTATTTATCATATATATTTTTTTCTGATCTCTCTCTCTGGCAGTCCCTCTCTATTGCATATCTTCATATCCACCCACAAAAACATACACTGCTTTCGTACCTCCTCATCCTCCACTCGGGTCAGAGTCAGCTTGGTCTTCTTCAGCATCTTCAACGCCTTCCTTCTGAGATATGCAGCGGTCAATGCCAGCATCTCGATAACTTCATATTGTTGTTCAACAAGTTCTTAATAACTACTCTAGTCCCATCACTAAGAATCCCATCGTAGACAATCCCATACCCACCTTTACCAATCACATTCTCTTCACATAGCCTATTCGTTGCAGCCTCAAGCTTTCTCAGCATATACTATCTCTGATCCCCTACCCTAGATTCGACACCTCGGGCCCCACCATGTTCCCACAGCTCCCAACCGATGATGTTTTGTTGTTCAGCCCCTGCTCTTGCTGCTTAAGAGACTTTCACCAGCTTCTTCCCTTTATGCCTCTGCGAATAACTAGCCGATCCTCCTCTCAAAACCCCCCACCTCCTCTACAGTCGTCGCTACCCTTAAAGCCATTTTCGAGCCCTCTTCCTCTTCCTCCTCCTCTACTGTTGGTGTTCAGCCAAAAGCTACAAAAGTGGACAAAAGCAGAAGCTGAAAAAGCATCAGAGCGGTGACGCGGATCGGATGTCACTCAACGCAGGTCGGATGTCGTTTGACAATTCGAGATACTTTCTGAAGAGCCTCGGGCTTCGTGAGGCGATCACTTGTTCAGTAAGTCTTCTTTTACGAGAATGTCAACAATTAAAAAGAAGGTTCAGGTCGGGTCAGCTGCGGATGTGCTCCATCTTTGTCGATTTGGATGTACTTGAGGTCGGAGATGATGGATGGTGTGGTGGTGGAGGTGGAGCCTCCAAAGGAGAAGGAGAGGCGTTCCATGACGTAGGAGAGCATTGGGAAGTTAGACGGGTTCAGAAGGGCGATCTCCCTTGCATTGCTACTGTGTAGTCGATCGAGAGAGAGAGAGAGAGAGAGATAGATAGATAGATAGAGAGAGAGAGAGAGAGAGTTAAATAAGGGCATGATAGTCTTTTTCCCTCTATTTTTGGAAGGAAAAAAAATGCTACGTTATCAACATAAACGGTGCTGTGACGAAAATTGATGGTAGGCATCATTTAGATATAGTTTTGAAAGTCTAAGCGTCACTTTGATAGTTTCTAAAGTTCGAATATCATTTTGATACCACGGCGAACGTTCAGACCCTATGGGTGATTTTTTTTCAAGTACATATACATAAAGTTTAATAGTTGGGTACCAAACAAAAGATAGGCATATAGTGTTGAAGAATATTTACCTTATTACGTGTGTTTCTAGTTATGGTAGAATATACAAAGAATAAGGGAAAGAATCCTATTTAGTGATGTATTAGGATTCTTACCATATGTAACTCCTTGTACTCTCCTATATAAAGGAGCTTCATATTATCAATGAAAGGTTACACACCATTGCTTCTACAATCTCTATACTTTATCATATTTCCTAAAACACGTTATCAGCACGAGACACTAGCCTTGTGCATGGATCTCAAGACGAAGAACAAGAAGATGAAGATTGTTCTGTAATAATCTCAACTAAATTTTCTATAAACACAACTTGAATTTAAATTCAAATAACCTACTCTTTTGGGACTTTGAATTTTTCCATAGGGATTTTGGGATAACAGCCCATCCTTCCTTTCTACACTGCACATTTCTTGAATAAGGGAATTTGGAACAAAAAGAATTCATTGGAACAAAGAGAGTTCCTAGATGAACTAAGAGCATTCATCATGAACAAAAAGAGTTCCCAAAAATCGATTGACCAAAGAGAGTTCATAAAAGCATCGATTAGCGAACAAAGAGAGTTTGACCATATACATCAAAGTAAAGGTTTAATCCAAATATTATATTGGAAAATAAATTAGTTGTCGAGGAAGTCTTTTGTGATTGCGAAATTAATATATCTTTTGTTTACTCATGATGTTTGATATGCAAAAGTGCATTGACACTCTGCTCTGGATCTAAGAGAGAAGTGGAATAACGTATGGTTTTCTGACTTCCAGCGAATTGCATCAATCATAAGATGCTTAAGCTTAGATCTATGCTCCAATTATGCGGAATGCAATTGAAGAGCAAGATTTCATCGAGAAAATCCTCAACATAATCATAATTCAAAGCAAGATGGGAACTAAGAGAGTTTGCAATGCAAATTATGAAGCAAACCAAAGAGCGGGGCGCAAGGAGCAGAACCCTTAAGTTAAGGAAATTTTAGTGAGACATTTTTTGGTCTCTAGAACCACCTATATAAGGAAGGACGTCATAAGTTGACGCATGAAGGTCATGATTGATGAACATGATAGAGGAAGCATCGGCCATAGATGCCATGGTGACCAAGAAATCCATGTGGCTGAGGTACCAATGCCAAAAGAGGTACGGATAAGACGCATGATGTTTCTTGAATCTAACGAGTTGTTTATTCTCAAGATATTTGAGAAGATAAATTTCAGAAGTTTTGGGTTAATAGGTGCTGAATACTATTGATAGGAAAAATATGTGAGGAATCTATAGATTTCCAATATCATCATCGCCACATTCAACCCTCCCAATCAGAATCTACTTGATCCTAGAACACATCAGTTTTTGAAACTATTTTTTGCGTACTACTATTGTACAAATTATTAAACCTAGCTACAGATCTTGAAAAATTATGAAAATTTGCAGAGGTATTTTATATATGTGTCTAATTTGAGTCTGCAAAATTTTGTTACATTACGACAAATAAATAATTCAGCAAAAATTCAACAAGCCAACATGCTCAAATTCTGCGAATTATAAAGATCAAATAAACAAAGAAACTGAAAGGACCCAACCCCGATTTAGCTCCCTAAACCGGAATCGAACCCCTTCGAAAACAAGAACCAACAAAAACCGTAGAAATTTTGGCAGAATTTCGTTACTAACGTGGAATTACCATTACCTGCACGCGGAAAATACACTTCATCCTATGCCACAAAAAGAAAACCGTGGGCACCAATCCCATCCGGATTTCTCAATATATCAACAGTAAAGTAAAACAATAAATATAATAGTACTTTACTGAAATCCGGAGTAAAATCGTATAGCATAAACAACAGATTACTCAGAGCGACCTCTAATGTATAAACATATAAGTATACCACAGTAGGTAGAACAATAAACCTACTGGAAGAAAACAAGATAGCTTGAGCACTATGCCTCCGACCACGACGTGCGACACCAGAGTCCGAACTGCAAACTGGGCACGGAAACCGAAAAGCCCAGGGGAAAGACATGAAACTGTTAGAGTGAGTGGACGAAAATAAATGTCTTTCACCAGTTAATATATATGTTTAAAATAACATATGTGAGTCCAGATAAATAAAAATAACAAAGTACACGAGGTAAAATCATACTCCTCCAGCGTACTGAGCATGCAAGTAAAAATCTCACAGTCAGAACCACGGGGTCCCTAGCCCACACGTGATCCTAGCTGAGGTAGTCCAGTCAGAACCACGGGGTCCCTAGCCCACACGTGATCCTAGCTGAAGTAGTACAGTCAGAACCACGGGGTCCCCAGCCCACACGTGATTCAGAACCACGGGGTCCCTAGCCCACACGTGATTCCAGCCGGTAAACATCCTCGAGGATCAGCCGGGATGCAGTGTATCGATACAACAACGTAACTGAAACTGTACTCTGTGAAAATTAAATCATAAACAGTTCGATGCAAATGCATGAAACAACATATAAGTGTATGTATACTCGTATACGTATATGTATAATCGTAAAACACATGCTCATGTAATCCGAAATCTCATACGCATGCTCAAGTTCGTAAATCATATAAAAGACTCGCAAGAATTCCGTGAAAAGAAATTGTCCACTCACAGACTAGCGTAACGCGATACGCGTTAACCCGTGATCCGGCGGAAAGTCCATCGCCAAACGAACGATCACGAACCCCTAAATATTCACAATAACCATTTCTCAAAATCATAACTTGACAATTCAAATCAAATCACGAGAAACCACCGTTCTCGGAAACACATAATTCGAATACGACGAATCGTCGAAAATCCGATATGTACATCTCAATACCTCGCTATACTTTCGGATGCTCAAATCGAGAAACGAACCTCCCCACTGCGATCGGGGCGCGATTTCGAGTGAAATGACATGCAACTTGTCGAAAATCCCAAAAAGTCCAACTTTGACCGTCGTTGACCGCCGCCCACGGCGGCGCCGCCACCAAACGGAGAATTCCACGGCGGAGCCACCCCTATTCCACTCAAAATCATCCACTGAGCAACTTCCATAACTGCACCGAAGTCCAATTCAAACTCTAACCATGTTAATTTCATGAAAAACCGAATATTCACACAAATTTCAATTCCAAAATTCTCCAAGCACAATCAAAATTAGAACTCCAAACTTACATGGTAGCTTGTAGGGGATGAGAGCTACAAAGCCCACTCAAAATTTCAGCTCAATTCGGCCAAAAACGTGGAACCCGAATTCACCCAATTTCTTCAAACTTTGGCCGGAAAATTGCACCTCCTCCGGCGTCCCACGCCGTGAGAGGAGGCCGGAGCCGAGACCAGGAGGCCGAGGTGCACCTGAAGGGACCGGAGCCGTAGTCTATGGTGGCCGGACGGAGCACGGCACCGGCGAGGCCGTAGCCACCGTCGCTCCTCCTCTCTGTCAACACCATAAATGAAAAAATCTTGACTTTCCCAATATGGCAACCCTCTTAAATACACTTTCCCAAAATGGAAACTTCATATTTATCCTTTACGACGAACTTCAAACACCCGTAACTTTCGCGTCGTAATTCCGATTCCGATAATTCTCGCGGCAACAAACTCGACTCGATGTATTCTTCAATTATCACCCGAAGTCAAACAAATCGACCATACGGATAAAAAGTCAATTGTTCAAACCAACACATATTTAATTCGACTAAACAATCAACAATCGGAAATATTCACAACTAAATCTTCGTAACTCAGAAAAATGCTCCGGAAATTCACACGAGTTCGAAATTAAATTCTGAACAACTTCCGTGAAGAAGCCGAAACCAAATTCTTGTCCGGTAATTTAGTCGTTAAGAACACCACCATTTATATCCGAACTTCAAATATTCATAATTAATTCCTCGGTCGTCCAAATAACGATCCGGAACCGCCCATGAACTCGAAATCACATGTACAACGACTCTCGAGAAGAGACTCAGCTCCAATTCTCAGCCAATAATTAAGTCGTTATCAAACCTGGCGATTCAAATACTGTCGGAACTCTGCGACTACGCAGTAACTCACGTATATAGCTGATCATACTGCTAATTCTGGTCCGGGTCGTCACAAATCCACCCCCCTTAAAAAAAATTTCTACCTCAAAATTTCCGAGTCAGCCGACTAATAGTAGGAGCACTGCCTCTGCATACTGCTCAACTCACAAGTGGCAACCTCAACTGAACAACTCTGACAACAGACCCCACAATAAAAGATAGCTCCGTGCTGAAATCCTTGTACCCTCAAATCACGAAACTGAACTGGCTCACACAATCGCCAAGTGTTCCTGCATAAGGAACAGATAGGGTATACAACACGTGACAAACCTGAAACACAGTTCCGCCACACGGAACACAACACACAAAAAAAACCAACAATATAGGCGATGCCGAATCATACGGCATAACACAAACTCGCCTATAATCACATACGGATCAAAACAACATGGCAAATCACAACTCAGTCTACACACATCAACATAACTCACACACTCATATCAACACAGCTCAAACATCGGACTCGGGCAATTATTAACCTGTTTCTGCTAATCCGAAAGTCTGTGGTAACACATTCCACAAAATCAAAATCAAACATCAACTCAAACTCAAACCAAATTCGCTCCAGCACAATGGAGTACAACATCGTTCCTCAAAACGACATCAAGCAACATCAAAATTATAGTGGTCAACAAACTGGTACTGCAAGCAATCTCGAACAGCTGAAACTGCTGGTCCCAAATCCTCCGGAACTGCAATACCAAGGTCCACAATATGCCCTCCAAGGTCTGAATAGTCCTCAAAGATCGTCCGCCAATCCGAGGATAAGATCCGGTACTAACTTGTAATCTGGTCCCCAATGCTCGCTGCAAACCTTGCCAATACTCTGTCGTAGCTGATTATCTCGGTCAGCGAACCGGGACATAGGTACATCACATAAATGGACAACCTCCGTCAAACACGGCTGTACCAGCCTGCCACTGAAATCTTTTCCCGAAAGTACAAGGAAATGTACTGAGTTCATCAAATGACCCACAATAGTCTGACAACTGGTATCACAACCAAAGTGCGTACTGGCACACAAGATCACAACGACAAATGCCACGTCAAACCGGAAATCTCAAATGGCTGACACTTCTCCGTAAGTCTCTGCCTCCTAGCCATCACCTGTAGACAAATGTGGCATCCGCACACTCAAACTGCTACATTGCTCTTTATGTTGCATCACGAGTAATAAACTCGAAGTATCTGATACATTTCCGAACCACTAGCGCCAAATGCGCGCGAAACCACGAGCCTCAACATCATCACACTTGAACTCAGCTCCCATAGCTCGCAACTCGGCTAACACAGAAACTCGAGCCACACATACACACATGCAATATTAAAGTTCCTGACTCTCAACTGAACGCACCAACAACAACATCCCAAAGGAATAGTCAAAGTGCAACTACTAACCTTTCCCGAACAAGCTCAAAGGTGCAGCCATAGTCGTTAGTCGACCTCATCCATCTACACTGCCTCAAGCCCAAATCTGGCCAAAAATGCAAGTGGAGGAAACTCAAGTGATCAGTGTACGTCCTACACTGCGCTGCACACCATAGCTGTAGTGTCTCGAATTCTCTGATGCTAACATAAAGACAGCTACATCCAAATCATACATAGGATACGTAGCTACATAAGGTCTCCACTGTCCGTAACCATGAACCACCGCTCTACTATACAGCATCAAAGCACAACCAAATCCGAATCTAAACCTCGATGCATCGCCATAACTCACGAACTCGTCGTGGTCGACAGGTAAGATCAAAACCGAAACAACGGTCAACCATCCTGCAGGAGTAAGTAACTCTCCTCGTGTGCATCGAACCACTCGAACTTGACACCTTCTTCGCTAATCCGGAAAGTGAAGTGGCAATCCGGGAAAATCCTGCACAAGCCGTCGGTAATAGCCTGCCAAACCCAAGAGACTCCCGATCTCTGGTACAATAGTAGGGCAATCCCCAAATCGACACGGCTTCTATCTGGTCAGGATCCATGCCAACTCACTCGGACAGCATCACACAGTCCCAAAATCTTCATGCTAATCAGCCAAAACTCACACTGGATGAACTTCACAAACAGCTAATCATCTCGCGAAGTCCGCAAAACTGCTCACAAATGCTTCAGATACTGGCCCATACTCCTGGAATATATCAGGACGTTGCTGACAAACATGAGCGCAAACTCCTCCAGAAACCATCTGAACACCTGGTCCATCAAGTCCACACGACCTACGGGGCATTGGTCAACCAAACAGCGTGATCAAAAGCTCATAATGCCCGCACCGAGATCCAAAAGCTGTCCAGACCACATTTGACTTATCAAACCTCAACTGATGGTATCTGGACCCGAAATCAATCTTCGACGAGACTGAAGCTCTCGCGAGCTGAACAACCACTCGTCAATCCAAAGCGGAGGATACTCACTCTCTTCTGAAGCAAATCAGGTTTCCGGTAATCAATGCACCACCTCATCGAACCATCCAACATCCGTGCAAACAATGCAAGAGCACACCACGCAAACAGGCGGGGTCGCATGAAATCTCCTCCAGCCGCTCCTGGAGTCGAAACTGTAGCTCCATCAGCTCCGCTGGCTCCGAATGACAAGATGTCGGTAAAATGAGTCCAGCGCCCGGTACAAACTCAATGGTGTAGTCAATCTCCTGAACTGGAGGAACACCTGGTAACTCCTCCGGAACACACCTGGAAACTCGGGAACCACCTCAATGTCACCAAAGTCGGGCATAGCAACCGAAGTATCCACAATATGAGCTACGCAAACAACACAACTCGTCTCCACCATCCATTCGACCATCACCGCGAAACAATATCTCAAGGAAATCTGGTCGTCGAAACACAACCTCCTTCTCGAGGCACTCGAACACAGCCAAATACGTCGTCAGTAAGTCCATACTCACAAACACACTAAAGTCAACGGTATCTAGCAATACAGCTCAACGGCTAAGCCATATCTTCCAACAAGGATCTCGCAACCTCCGGATGGATGCAACGCTCTCCAAAATCTCGGAAGTGGAGATGCAGGTACAATAGCCATGAATAACAAACAACAGTAACCTCGGAGAAAAGTCTGTCCTCAAACAAGATCATGGCACGAACTCCAACATGCCCAACTAGCCGCCCACATCAAATGCGACTTGCTGAATAGCTCATCAAAATGGTACATTAATCAGACTTCAGGAACAACATGAGGATCTCCTCGTAAACTCTGAGCTACCGAACCGCTACAACAGCTGGCTGAGGGCGCTCCCTCGTTATGTGACCCTCCTGGCCACCGAAACAGCAACTGAGAGTGTTCCTCGAACACAAGTCACCACAGCACCTGCCGCGTGATAGGATCACCAACGATCACCCAAACTCATGCCACAGGAGCAAGTCCGCTACACTGTGATCTCCGCCATCGTCAAACGGATCCTCTGCCTGATCTGATGACCCTCGACATAATCAAAAAGGCCACAGCCTGATGAAGTCACTGATCCCAAAGTGTCGGAACTCAACCTCATCAAAGTCTCAACTAAGTCCACATTCCATTAACCATCACATCGAAAACTGCGTACACATTTCCTTCTCAATAGCCTCGCCACTGAGTGCAGCCCACTAAGCTCCTTACGGTTATCTCGAGGCATATCAATCAGACTCTCTCTGATACTCAGGTTCAAACTCATCTCGAACCTCGAGCACCGCTTCCTCTGAAGCCACATAACACGTACAAACATGGACAATCATGTAAACAACGCATCTCTGCCTCAGGTGGGTAAACATTCCTCATTCGATTGCCGGATAGCCTGATAAAACCATTACCGTATAAACAACACCCTGAATGTAGGCCATGGAGTCGCAATAGGAACTCACACAATATCAGCCCACCAAATGCAATGATCTGACTTAGGCAAAACATCAACTGCCACAATTCTCAGCTCTGAAGCAACATGTAGACGCTCATACACACACAACCAGGCAAACCGTGCCACACAATTCTCTGAACTCAGAATGCTCATCCAAATCCACAGTTCTCTGGCAACTCACGCGTCGAATGATCCTCAATAGGATCCACAACCGAAACAACACGGAAAGCACGTCATGAGGCATCCTAATGAATAAAATATCGTTCACAACAAGTGGAACGTAATCATGGAACCTTACATATTTGAAAGCATATAACAGCCGGAATATTGATGAGTATCCGCCGGCCGGTCGGGTCACCATTCCAGACATGCTGTACATTCTCAAATATCCTCAGTAAACACGACTACAGAAGTCTACAGAACCTATAACCTAATGCTCTGATACCAAGCTGAAAGGACCCAACCCCGATTTAGCTCCCTAAACCGGAATCGAACCCCTTCGAAAACACGAACCAACAAAAACCGTAGAAATTTTGGCAGAATTTCGTTACTAACGTGGAATTACCATTACCTGCACGCGGAAAATACACTTCATCCTATGCCACAAAAAGAAAACCGTGGGCACCAATCCCATCTGGATTTCTCAATATATCAACAGTAAAGTAAAACAATAAATATAATAGTACTTTACTGAAATCCGGAGTAAAATCGTATAGCATAAACAACAAATTACTCAGAGCGACCTCTAATGTATAAACATATAAGTATACCACAGTAGGTAGAACAATAAACCTACAGGAAGAAAATAAGATAGCTCGAGCACTATGCCTCCGACCACGACGTACGACACCAGAGTCCGAACTGCAAACTGGGCACGGAAATCGAAAAGCCTAGGGGAAAGACATGAAACAGTTAGAGTGAGTGGACGAAAATAAATGTCTTTCACCAGTTAATATATATGTTTAAAATAACATATGCGAGTCCAGGTAAATAAAAATAACAAAGTACACGAGGTAAAATCATACTCCTCCAGCGTACTGAGCATGCAAGTAAAAATCTCACAGTCAGAACCACGGGGTCCCTAGCCCACACGTGATCCTAGCTGAGGTAGTCCAGTCAGAACCACGGGGTCCCTAGCCCACACGTGATCCTAGCTGAAGTAGTACAGTCAGAACCACGGGGTCCCTAGCCCACACGTGATTCCAGCCGGTAAACATCCTCGGGGATCAGCCGGGATGCAGTGTATCGATACAACAACGTAACTGAAACTGTACTCTGTGAAAATCAAATCATAAACAGTTCGATGCAAATGCATGAAAAAACATATAAGTGTATGTATACTCGTATACGTATATCCGTATATGTATAATCGTAAAACACATGCTCATGTAATCCGAAATCTCATACGCATGCTCAAGTTCGTAAATCATATAAAAGACTCGCAAGAATTCCGTGAAAAGAAATTGTCCACTCACAGACTAGTGTAATGCGATACGCGTTAACCCGTGATCCGGCGGAAAGTCCATCGCCAAACGAACGATCACGAACCCCTGAATATTCACAATAACCATTTCTCAAAATCATAACTCGACAATTCAAATCAAATCACGAGAAACCACCGTTCTCGATAACACATAATTCGAATACGACGAATCGTCGAAAATCCGATATGTACATCTCAATACCTCGCTATACTTTCGGATGCTCAAATCGAGAAACGAACCTCCCCACTGCGATCGGGGCGCGATTTCGAGTGAAATGACATGCAACTTGTCGAAAATCCCAAAAAGTCGAACTTTGACCGTCGTTGACCGCCGCCCACGGTGCCGCCGCCACCAAACAGAGAATTCCATGGCGGAGCCACCCCTATTCCACTCAAAATCATCCACTGAGCAACTTCCATAACTGCACTGAAGTCCAATTCTCACTCTAACCATGTCAATTTCATGAAAAACCGAATATTCACACAAATTTCAATTCCAAAATTCTCCAAGCACAATCAAAATTAGAACTCCAAACTTACATGGTAGCTTGTAGGGGATGAGAGCTACAAAGCCCACTCAAAATTTCAGCTCAATTCGGCCAAAAACGTGGAACCCGAATTCACCCAATTTCTTCAAACTTTGGCCGGAAAATTGCACCTCCTCCGGCGTCCCACGCCGTGAGAGGAGGCCGGAGCCGAGACCAGGAGGCCGAGGCGCACCGGAAGGGACCAGAGCCGTGGTCTATGGTGGCCGGACGGAGCACGGCACTGGCGAGGCCGTGGCCACCGTCGCTCCTCCTTTCTCCCCGCGTTGACTCGGTCAACGCCAGTCAACACCATAAATGAAAAAATCTTGACTTTCCCAATATGGCAACCCTCTTAAATACTCTTTCCCAAAATGGAAACTTCATATTTATCCTTTACGACGAACTTCAAACACCCGTAACTTTCGCGTCGTCATTCCGATTCCGATAATTCTCGCGGCAACAAACTCGACTCGATGTATTCTTCAATTATCACCCGAAGTCAAACACATCAACCATACGGATAAAAAGTCAATTGTTCAAACCAACACATATTTAATTCGACTAAACAATCAACAATCGGAAATATTCACAACTAAATCTTCGTAACTCAGAAAAATGTTCTGGAAGTTCCCACGAGCTCGAAATTAAATTCTGAACAACTTCCGTGAAGAAGCCGAAACCAAATTCTCGTCCGGTAATTTAGTCGTTAAGAACACCACCATTTAAATCCGAATTTCAAATATTCATAATTAATTCCTCGGTCGTCCAAATAACGATCCGGAACCGCCCACGAACTCGAAATCACACGTACAACGACTCTCGAGAAGAGACCCAGCTCCAATTCTCGGCCAATAATTAAGTCGTTATCAAACCTGGCGATTCAAATACTGTCGGAACTCTGCGACTACGCAGTAACTCACGTATATAGCTGATCATACTGCTAATTCTGGTCCGGGTCGTCACAGAAACAGAAGATGGAGATAGAGCTAGTGCGAATCTCAACATAGTACACTTCAAAATTGGTAGAGACTGGATTGAAGAGATACCAAATTTTAATTAGAGCTTCATGTTTTCCATGTAAAAAGGCGTGTGTGCCTAAGTATTATGTTTGACAATGTTGGTCAATTACTTTGGATTAACAAACTTTTATGTATCATGTTGGCTTATTAATAAAGGCATCATTGTATTGGTTTATTAATAACAGGCTACTTTAAAATTTCTGTGTTATATACATGTTTTATGGTTGCTGCAAGTCTATCTTCTACTAGGGCACACTTTAGTAACTTGTCATGTCTAGAACAAGAGATTTTCAATAACGGTATTTGAGCGGACCTTGTGCCCCACCTACATTTATCTCTCTTCACCTGGTCATGAGTGAAAAGAGCTACCCAAACAATTATAGATGGTCTAGTAACTAGAAAATTCGTTCATGTATCAATCGGGATAGCTAAGAGTGCTTATATCCCCTAAAAACATCACAACCAGAAAACTAAATCTGCCTCTGCAGACCAGTCAACTTCGAAGATGAACTGATATCAAACCAGAATGAACCAACATGTGAATGGTATATGGTCAGAAATATACGGATGTCTAATTTTCAGAACTACATCCATAATGTCACTAGCTAATTTCTAGAAAACGTTAGGCCCGTTTTACTGGACAGAGGTCAGAATCTGGTTAGCAGATCAGTTGGATTTGACATAAAATTGGGATGGCTCAGAATTATCCAAAATATGAGTAATATATGGTTGGAAATCTATGGATGTCTAGTTTCCAAAACTTTACCCGGATCATTACTTATTTTCTAGAAAAAGTTATGACTGTTTATGTACACGGAGGTCAGCCAGTCTTGGATAAAAAGCAGAGCTAAAGAAGGCCCTTCGATGGGTCGAGGATTAACTCGATGGATCGAAGGAAGATCTAGAGAAGGCCCTTTCATGGGTTGAGGATTACCTCGATGGGTCAAAAATTAAGGCCAGAAATAAAATTTTTGAGTTATTGTTCGGTTTTTCCTCATGCAAGACTTGTTTCTTTACAAGTATTTCCCCCGAGAACTTTGAATGTCTCATTGAAGCGGGAATTAGATATACTATACTATGACATAGACAACTTATATCGACTTTTTGCCTTGTTGATTATGTTTCTATATGATGAGAATTGACATAGGTCTTCTCATCATCTATGCCAACAATTTTCAAGTGAGAATGGACATAAGTTCCTTTACATTATCTCCAATTATTGCGGTATGATTCAAACTTTAGAGAAACTTATGTGTCAATCAAATGGGCTAAGTAAGACAACTAAAAGAGAGTTGTATAATCAAATCATGTCATGAGAGATGACTTATAGGATTCAGACACATATAAGGCTTTGACATGACAGACTGAGATATCCAGGTCGTGATATGATGATCCAGATTTTGAGAAAGTCAGTCAGACATCCCTTCTTTCGAGTGAAAGAAAGCAAGAACCATAGTTGGTTCATAAGAGAGTGGAGTTGGGCACCATTTAGTGGTGGCTCCATCGTCCAAATGTCGACTAGTGACCGATGACTCTTCCTCCGAGAGGAGAAAACTAGAAGTCGAGGATGATTCGCTAGTCTCATATTTTGCTTCCAAAGTCCATGGAGACTCCAAACCTCAACCAAAATCCTCATTGATTATTTTTAAAGGCTCATCACTCATTATTAGGGCTAGGTGCAGGTTAAATCGGTGTGGTTTGAAGCCCAAACAGTAACCACTCCACATGTTATGGTTTGTTTAAAATGCAAACCACAACCGCTTTACTTATTTGGTGCACCCACATTTTTGTACACCCACATTTCAGTGCGAAGCAATATGGCTTCGGTTTAACCCACATTTAATAATCTAGACAAAATATGAAATTTTCTATAATTAAATAAATCCATGTCGAATGATATTGCAAATAAAAGTTCTTAAAATTCAAGACCTTAAAATCCAAAATATAAAGAAAATATAAATTAAAATAACTTGCACATATATAGGCTCCATAAACTTTTCTTCGTTACTTCTTTTGCTGCTCGACAATCCTTATTCTTCAAGGTTAGATGGTCCAATAGCTTCAGAACCTAGTATACACAAAAAATATTTAAACTAACCAATAAAATATAGGAAAAATATTTTAAAAAATTAAATTATATATACAAGTTTAAAAAGCGGTGCAGAGCAGTATATTTAGGTGGTTTGGTTGCTCAACCCACAACCAATCCGTTAATTCGGTAGCAGTGCAGTTCATTGTGAATTTAGACACACATCATTCTGTGCAATTCCCGTTTTACTTTTTCGGATTGGTGCAGTGCAGTACCCACTTGTAAAGCGGTTTTTGCCCAGTCCTACTCATTATTACGAAGCCTACTCATTTGAGAAATTAGTATTGAAAATTTTGAGACACATCGAACATATCTACGTTGAAACTCCCGAACGTAGTAGCAATTGGCCTACATGGAAAGAAGCGATCCAGATTGAATTATGTTCACTAAAAAAGAGAAAGATAGTTAGGTTGGTGATGCCGGCACACCTAAGTATAAAGTCTATCGAAATGGATTTTTGTTAGAAAGTGTGATGAGAATAAAGAGATTATACTCGCCTTATGGTGCAAGGCTTCTCACAATGCTCTGGAATCGACTACGATGAGATAAATTCTCTCATAATGGATGTCATTGCACTCCACTACCTTGTCAGTTTAGTAGTTTCCGAAAAACTTGACATGCAGCTTATAATCGTGATCGTGATGTATCTCTATGGGGATCTATAATAAAAGATAGATATGAATGTCTCAGATAGACTTCATGTATCCAAATCAAGTGGCTCTAGACCATAGAGCGCGTTTGCAATGAGATTGAAACGCTCACCAAGTGACTATTTGATTGGGAAGGGATATGCTCATGCGTGTTCATTTATATGACAAGTTCAGGATATGTGCAAAGTGTTTGAAATCCGAAATTGAGATGAAAGATCTTGAGAAGACACAGTTTTGTCTCGAATAAAGGAGTCACAGCTAGTAATGGGAACTCGAGCACCGTAATGATGAGATTTTTCATCATCGGCTTATACTCTAAGATATGTTGTACTTTATGATGATAAAGTGATGAGTACTCCCATGATCTGCTATAGTCTTAACCCTTAGAGGGATCTGTTTTCGTCCAAAGGATGATGACGAAGATGTGTTAAATGTTAAAAGTATATAATCTAAGTGCAAGAGTGTACTTAGCATAATACACAAGACTTAGCTCCTCATCATTATTGAACTTAATAGCTAGAGTTAGCTACGCGCCCACGCAATGCCATTGGAATGGTTTAAAGACAATTTTTTAGTATCAAAGAGTATAAAAGATATGTGCTTGATATATCCCTATAGAGAAGCCACAAAGAGAGTGATGATGGAAGTAAAGACACTACAAAGAGATTAGTGTCGCTTTTTCCTCACCCCCTTCACCAACAATCATTGTGATGCGTTGGAAGGTTTTGCTGATGTTGGGTATCTCTATGATCCACACAAAGGTTGTTCCCAAGTTAGTTATGTCTTTACCATGGGTAACACCGTGATATCTTGGAAGTGTAGAGAGAAGACTCCTGTCGCTACATCTTCGACCCATGTTGTATTGATCTAACATGAAGTTATTATGGGGTGCATATAGTCGAGGTCCATAAATGCACATATCGAAAATCAAGTGGTTTTGAATCACCACTGATGAACCTACATGCATTATGAGGATAATGTTGCTTGCATCAAGGTGATGAAGCTAGATTATATGTAGGGCGACAACACCAAACATATATCGCATAGATTGTTTTATAGTCAGCAAACAATAACAATTCCTCAAGGTTATGGTTGACCAAGTTTGATTTGAGGATAATGTGGCAGATTTTCTAAGTCATTGGCTGAATTCCACATTTGAGAAGCATGTGAAGAGCATAGGGTTACTCAACTTGTCTATGCCCTTGATTGTAGATATTAGGGGAGATGCAGACTTCAAGGGGAGTTTGACATTTACATGAGCGTTCCTAAATGTGAAGGGCACATTGTACTCTTTTTCCTTAACCAAAGGTTATTTTTTTCCCAAAAGGTTTTTTATTACTTAGCAAGGTTTTAATAAGGCAACATGATTATGTGTCATATCAATGTCTATGACGACTTCCACTCTTTTTACTTGGCGAGATCACTTTTTCTCTGGCAAAATTTTTTGGCTCGTCAAGATTTTTAACGAGGCATTAAGGAAGCATTGAAAAAACACCGTCTACTATAACCAGTAAAAAAAAAGTGTTAAAAGATATTTACCTTATTATTGTATTCCTAATTATGGTAGAATATACAAAGAATAAGGGAGAGAATCATATTTAGTGATTTATTAAGATTTATTAACATATAGTTGATATTTTTCTAATTATTTTTGGTCAAGAAAGGAAGAACTCTCTCTCTCTCCATTGGTGTTGCCAAAAAAAAAAGTCAAGCACTCATTTCTGTTTTGAAAATTTAGCCTGTTGCTGTAGCGAAACTGCGAAGGGAACCAGGCTGGTATGACTGACTTTCTTGGCGGATTCTCCTAGAACCAAAAACACTACTTTTCCCCCTGATTTTCTCCAACCGTCTCCACTCAACACACCCCTCACTTTTTCAGCACATATTCTCCAATGAATGTTTGCTTTTGCTCACCAGGTAAACACTATTTCCGCCACTTTCACTTTCTCCGATTCCCACAGCTTGCTTATTCCCATGGTAGGTTTTTTCCTTTTGTCTTGATGACACATGTATTGGGTAGCTCTTGATTCTATTTGGGTGTTTGCTTGATTTTGTTTCAGATAAGCATTAACAAGTAGTGGAGCTGAGAAGCTGTGTGTATTGGTGATTGAGAAAGTCATTGAGGTAAGTCTGTGTTCTTTGTAATAATGTATATGCATGAGCTTAGTGACTTCATTCAGAAATTATTCTCATCTGATGACCCTTTTGGATTGATTTTAATCTTGTAATTGCAAGAATACATCTTTTGGAGATAGTTTCCTGGAGGATGTTAGTTTGGCTTAAAGATTTTTGCTTTGAATTCGTATAGGCTGAGGGATATGATGTCGTTACAGTTGTAGTCAAATTAAAAGGAAACTTGCCTTGTGGTTTTCGCAATATAGTGTTTAATGTTTAATGTTCACCAAGTTTCTGAAATTTATTTTGGGTGCTTCTGAAGATTCCAGCCTATCTGTTTTTCATGGTCGACAACAATTAAAGCAAGATCGGGTAGATAAATTGTTGGTCGTCAATCTTTTGTTTGAGTGGCAAGAGCATTCAGAAAACTATGTCCTATTGAAGTGGTAGTTCGATAATTTTATGTTGATACGGTGTTCTGCAGAATTCTGTTTGGCAGTGGCATTGCATCTTACAGTATAGAGACCATTGTGGAGAATACGCATATAATTTAGAATAGTAAATATATTAGGCTTATGTTGCTATCTTAATGTTGATGGTATCATGAGAAAGGGGTTCGTGATGAATGTAAAACCATGGAAGATGGAGGGAAGGTGGAAACATGTCATTTTGATGCAGAAAATGTAGATTGTGAACTTGTAAAGCAGTGAGGAACAATTATTTAACAAAAATTGCAAAGGCTTATATGGTAAAATTACAGTCCTTGTACATAAATGCTTGTTGCTGGTAATGATATTTCTGAGTTTGTTCCATACTGTGTGTCCTTGTACACCTATTGGAGAATTTTTCCATCATATTCATCCCTGCCAGTCAAAACCCATTCATTGCCTGCTATATGACTTATTGACAACCATCGACCCAATTTGTAGTATAGTTTCTTCTACCTCTATTACATTGACTCTGCTAAATGATGTTTCATTTCCTTATGTTTTCCGTTTCAATAAGAAATATACTATCAGAAAAACAAATACATCATATAGGACGATGTGTCCACTGAATTTTCTGATAAGTACTGGGCTTGCAGAAGTTCATAGCTATACTTCCACTGTTAGTTGCACATGTTGGTTTCAAGAGTAAGGTGGGGACTAACAAGAATATGCTGGTAAATGAAGTGTTGGGGGTTCATTCGATCCAGTATGTCAAATTATTCCGTAAAATTTAAGATCTTGGATGAGCTGTAATTGATAAAACACATTCTTTGCATCACATGTATGTTGAGGTAACTAAGCTTAATGGTTCTCCCCTCTGATTGTAGTCTCTACCTCGTTTATAGAAGGGTCTTTCCTTGTCATCATTAAGGTGAGGTTTAGCTTAAAGAATCCTATCCTATGGGGTGTCTTTGTATGTGCTTTGATCGTTAATTTTTAAGTCCTGCCGAATTCAATGACCTTTGTCCAGTTCTAAAAGAGTTAAAGGGTTGCTAAGAACATGAATTTTATCCCAGTGGAAAAGTGGGGACCTTGCATATGGATTTTTAAGAATCTGGGCCCATCAACCATTGTCAGTTGGTTTTTGTTGTACCACTCAAATTACTTTTATCAGTCGCCCCATAATTCTAGATTCATAGTTCTAGGAATATTGTAATAGACTTGTAGGTTCACTCCTTTTTCTAGATTCATATATGATGTTTTTTTATTTTGAACTTTCTGCATCTACATTGTTCTTGCAGATTGTTCTCAGTAACAAAATTTTGGTTAGGAAAACCAATTTAAATTCTGTTCTATTAGTTGTCATTTGGTCCTGCCTTTTTGACTCTTTCAGAGTTGTACTCGGTAGTTCTATTTTAATTTTTTACAGAGATGGATGATTTAACAGGATTGGGTAATAACTGGAATCAATATCTGTATAAATTTTGTTTTTTTTTTCATTAATGACTCTTTCAGTATAGATTGAATAAAAGCATCTCGAGGTTCCAGCGAACTGTAATGTTGTTTTCTGGTTAGGTACTCCGCATCCAACTATTTTATTTTATTTTCCTGAATTTGGTAAACTTATTTCTTCTTAAGAAAGAAGAAGGTTGAATCAAGTGTCATCCTGTAATAGAGATGAAGGGAAAATGTCATGTGCAGGCTTCCCTAATAATTGGTCATCACTTAGTAATGCTCATGCACTAATATGACAGATCTACCTACCTATATATTTAGTAGTGTATCACTATATTGTTTTGTTTGGCATTTGATTTTGTTTGCATTGCTTCTCTAAATGTGCTCAAGTCCTTGTATTTTCCTAACAATAAGACTATTCCATCATGTTTTCAACATCCTTGTATTATTTACTTCTTGTTTCTTCTTCATGATCACCGCTTAGCCATTGATTTGGTCTGTGGTCTTATTTCTTATATTGTCGTATAAAAAATGGCTCTTTTAACTGAAGTCTTTCTTTGCACTACTTGTAATCTTTATAAGAAGTCACATATTTGATTTCATATTGAATATAAATTTTCTGAATGCTTGAACTATGACTGTCTGGCATAACTTGTACATGAATTTGTGGTAATAAACAAAGAACATTAATGCAATACCTACCTACCAGCCATGAATGAATATATGCATGTATTAGACATAATAAATGCTCTCTACCTAGGTGATATTAGTAACTGAGGAATACTCCTAGCACAGTTTCCCTTAATTAATTTTCTAGAGTTGCCTGTCATGTTCATCTATTTTCAATGAGAAATGTTACACCAGAAAAAGTCAAGGGTAACATGTATATCTGAGGGACAGGCAGAAGGAGGCCTGAAGTGCTGGAAATCATTATGAAACTAAATCATGTTCCAGATAGATTTGTTAATCTTTAGTAAAGTCACAGCAGGCGCACCTGAACTGGAGTTTTATTTTATACGTTTTCCATTGAGATACTCTTCCACCTGTTGGGTCAAACGCTGCACATTTTTGTAGGAGCAAAATGGTGATTTCCAAAGAAAATTTTACTATGTAATGATGTTTTAGTTTTGCAGTGCCTTCAGTAATGATTAGTTAAGGCTCTCTGTTTGTAGTCATTGGCTGCGACTGCACCCGTTATTGTCTAAAGGATGAGAAATGATTATGTTAACACTCAATCTATCTTTCCTACATTTGATAATCACGGTCCTTTACGGGAACTTTGCTCGACAATTACATGCTGGTTTCAGGCTAGATTGTATTTCCTAGTTGTATGTATTTTTTTTATGTTGTTATTTTTTTCATTCTTCTGCATGTGTCTTATAGGTTTAACATGCATTGAGACTCGCTTGATTTTCAAATTGTAATTTCTGTTGCTAGTTAAGAGGTCTCCAATAAGGTTGTCCAACCCTATTTGAATCTACCTCCAGAATAGCTGCATCCTTCTGGGGCATATTTTACCTTATTTCTGAAGCTGTTAAATTAATTAGACCAATGCTGTGCAAACATAGGTTTATTTGGTTGATCCTCTAATTTTGTTCATCCTTATTACTGCATGATTTGTGTGAAAACAATGTTTCGCCCAGTCTTATTTTCAGCTACGTATAAAGCCATGATTTACAAATATTCATTTCTGAGTGCCCGCTTCATAACGTGGCTCTACAAAGATTGTCTTCTTTCAGAAAGTGATTAATTTTCACCTTCTTTCCTTTTGAAACTTCTAGCCACAAATTAGCTATGATCTAGAGGTTATCTTCGTTCAGTTCTTGTTAACTTTTTAAATTTTGTTTTAGCCAAAAGGAAAGTGCTGTGTGCTTAGTGGTAATTGCTGATAAAACAAGAAAAATACTTCTTGTTTTACTAGCTTTGATTAGTTTCTGATGTTATTTCTTTAATATGTTATCTTGGGTATATGCTGGTTTATTTTTCTGCTGTACTTGTTGATGTCTGTATGAGCTAAAGATCTAAGAGTGCCATGCTTATGATGCTTAAATGTTGGTATAAATTCCTAGAGGCTTATGCCTCATGGATTGTAAACTCCTCATGCCTATATGCCTTCTAGAACACTACTCATAATCCAAATCCAAATTTTAAATTCTTGATTAAAAGATGCACCAAGTTGTAATATGAATTTTAAAGACTGTAATAAAGCATACATGTGCCTTCCTTTATTGTTTACTTCTCAGATTCTCTGCTTCTAAATGAAGGAATAGCTACATCTCTATTATTGGTGTGAATAGGCTAAAATTGACCAGCTTATATTTATGCATATAAACTGGCATTGGTTTAGATTTGCAAACAGTGTAATTGAAAACCAATAATGCTCTGAATTGGATTTTTCTATCATTGAGAACTAAAACCATGACTCTGGTCAGTCTGGTGTACTAACTCTAGTATGTGTACATTTGAAAGAGGTAATCTATTAGGTGTATCGATTGACTCAGTTGCACTAACAAATGGAAGTAGGAGCACTGGTACAACATTACTTTAAAAGCTTGGAAAGATCCTATGCATTACTGTTGTTTTGGTCAATCCTCATAGATTCTAATTTCTGAACATGCAAGGAAGGCTTCCTGGATGAATGTTGGTGTTCAGTTCTTTTGTCCTTTGCAAGTGGATATCTTAGACGTTAGTACATGAAGATTCTGTACCTGACCATAGTAGTCTAGTAATACTGCTCGTGTAAAAAAAAGAAGGAAAAAACTGATTGTAATCACCAAGTAATTAATATTTGTTTGTAGTCAGATTTCCTTAAATATGTATATGGATAAACTTTCTGGATAGTTTGATGGATACATGTAATGTAATTTACATCATTGTGAAATTCTCCTGTGAATGCAAACGTGTTTTGATGCAGTGTGCTGATAAAGGATTACCAATCTCTTTCAGGTTATCTGTGCAAAACATAATCTTTCCTTGGTTGATGATATTGTGGTATTAATTCCTGCCTGTCTCGACATGAACAACTCGCGTGATGAAGACTACGTAAGCCCTCGGAACCCTTTTGAATTTATTGTCTACTTGCGGTCAAATGGGTCCTGACATCAAGTCTTCTGTGCAGGATGAAGCAACTGTCGAAGGATTTGAAGTTTTGAAATCACCTGATTCAAGTTACAACAATTTGTATCCTGGGAATGAAGATGAGGCGCGGGATCCACCTATTGTCCCTCCACATCTGCAACAGACCTTACTTAGTTACCCGGCAAGCAGAGACACTGCCGGAACTCTACCTTCGCCACCAAATGTGACCCTCAACCATCTTTACATAGAGACCCGAGATAGCCCCCGGTCTGTAGTCGCACTTGGATTCACTCATCGTTTTCGTTCAAAATTTGTTACTGTTGTGCTTTACAGACCAGTTCAAAGAAATGGGACTAGAAGCAGTTAAAACACGCCATATTAGGATACATCTACATTAGAGTTGGCTGGTTATGACTAGTCCTTACCATGATGATCCAATCAGTGGTATAGACCGAAAAGAAAAACGAGTAATGAAAGGTATGTATCGGCTGGCAGAATCTCATGAACTCAACCGTGTTCGATTTCTTTGTAGACAGACAATGGACATAGTCTGCTGGGTAGATTTGCTACATTATGAACTTCTACATTTAAGTATTCTTTCGACTGCTACTCGTGTATGGTATGAGTTGGCTGATCCACTAGACAGCGATCAAAATTATCTTGTACACAAGCAAGCATTTTCTATATTCACAGCTCACATACGCAGGCTTCAAGCATTTGAAACCCATCATTGGATAATTTGGTTGAAAAGAAGAACAATTCCTGCAGCGAATGCGCTCAATTATCTTTCCATTAGTCCCCGACTCATATGTGTTTGACTTGAGAAGCTTATCCCCCGGAGGGTTTCATTGATGGTGTACATGTCCCCAAGCATAGTCTAATCTGCTCTATTTGATTAATGTTTTTCTTCGATTATTTTAGCTTGGGAGGGTGTATTCAATTTAGATTTTTAAGGATTTTTATAATCTGGAGATTATTGTAGATTGTTTTAAATTTACGGATTATTTTAATTTCACATGGATTTGAAATGATTCTTTTGTATTGTTTTATAAGGATTTAGTTGGATTTCTAAGGATTGTTCAAATAATTAAAATCTATAAAAAACTTAAATGTCAAAATACACTATCACATATTCAAAAATGAAATGCACTATTCTTGATCTTTCCAACATTATGATCACACTCTTGAGTCTTGAATTGGCACCGCCATCGTATTTCTAATTCACGTTCTCATTATCTTGATTCTCTTTAACATTCATTTGTTCTATTATTAAGTAATATTGTTATTTCCGTAGAAAATGAAGTTCCTTGTTGTTTGAAAACAAAAAATATAAACACTTCTATATGAGAAAATTTGTATGTATTATAATGGATCACTCAATATTTTAAATTACAAGAGACCTAAAAATGATGAAAACATCTTATTGATATAAAATAAGATTTTGAGAACCATTTTAATAATATTTATAAAATCGTAGTAATTAAACCAAAGTTTATACCCTATAGAAGTTAATTATTGAAAGTATAATAGTTGAAGTCATTAATGAAATCAAACCATGAGGAAATGGTAATGAAAGCAAAGGTTAAGGACGTTATCTTTGTTGTGACACCAAGATAAACGCTTTAAAGACGTATGTAGAAAAAAAATGAGGGAGAGAGGGATGACGCTTTAAAGACGTATGTAGAAAAAAATTGAGAGAGAGAGAGAAAGATGTATTCTATTTTGAAATCCATCAAAATTTATGGAAATCTCTTGAATGGGAGGTCTGATTTCAAAATTTTTTTTTGTGTGTAAACAATCCTTCAAAATCGGTTATTTAATGAAATCCTTAAAAATTTGTACGTAGATTGTTGAATACTACCGGATTTTTATGGATTATTTAAAATCCAGAATGAATACATTAAATTTTTTAAAGATCGTTTAAAATCTAAATTGAATACATCAAGATTTTAAAAGATCTCTGAAATACAAAACAATGGTGAACTCTGCTGTGGAAGATCAGTATTATTTCTCCTTATAGTAGACTTACTATATATGCATTATTGATGGATATTTTTTATGCATTAGTCATGGAATTTGATAAGTTTCTAGGCTTATCACATTGAGCTCATGCTGATCTTATGTGACCAACGTCCATCTAAAGTATGTTCCTTCTTTTTCGTTGACAATCAATTACATACAACAAAAGAGGCCCATTTTATATGCAAGGATTCTTGGAAGCCTTTTGTCCTTTAATACAAGTTAATTTAACCCTCCCCAAACAAAATTGGAAGGCAATGAGATCGAGGGTATCTAGTGATAACCTAATAGATAGCACTCTCAGCTATTAACTATATCTTGTCATATATTCTTGTGGAAGCACTAGGGTACCACTCATGGCTCTGGCATGAAGTCTTATTACTAATGCAACAACAGAGTTGGGGATATGCATGCAATACCAAATCAACTTGAGCACCTTTTTTTGAAAGGTGGACGACATGTGTCAATTCTGTTCATAAGAAGTCGGAAGAACTACAATTATCACTATCCACAGTGAAACAGTACATACGTCATAGTATAATCATATAAACAAAAACATAAGATATATTAACTCAAAATCATTAAAAATTTAACAAAAGATAACAAGTCATCAGAAATGATAACGATAAGAAGTCATGAAAAGCCAAATTATTTGTGGCTGTACATGTTGGCCTATAAATGTTGTGTTATTAACTTATTAGTTATCAGCGATACAAGTGGAGAGTACAATTAATTAATAATTTGTAAAAACTAGTTTTAATTTTGAGTTGCATAAAGAATTAGAGATCGATAGTTTCACACTTTCACATATGATGTAACTCACTCGCCTGCTCACATATCATTTCATTATCAAGCTAAGACGTACATATCTGTAAAGGTCGACCTTAATTCAAAACGAAGACGAAGAGTTCCCAACGAAGTCAAATGTCAACTGATCATTGTTAAAGTCTAGTAGGGGATACCTAACTTTTGGCATAAGGTTGACAATTTAGTTGGACCCATGCATCGATCGATCTAAATAGATCGAGGTATATATCCTATAAATAAGTACCCACATTCACATAGCATGTAATTACGTACCTCATAGTGTACGTTGAACTATAAATAATTTAGAGTTTAAATATGTACTCCTTATCGTCTTACTCTAGAGTCTGTAGCTAGTATCGTTGCGATTATTATTATTCTTAGTACTTTATGATCAAAAGCTTGGTAATTATGTATGTTACTTAGGTAATTTTAGCTTTTTAGATAGTTTAAACTATAACTGTTCACAGTTCATTGTTGATGATCATCGTGTAATCATTTTATTTTTTATTTTTAAGTACTTAAAGCTTCATCAATCTTTCGATGAGAAAGAAAATTACCCACATTCGGCATCAATTTTTCTAATCGGTCAGGTACCAGAATATACTGCTTCGCTCCTTTTCCATTTCTTTCGATACTATTTTTTAACTTTCTAATTAAAGAGTTGTCCTTACCTCAGCTCTCATCACTCGTGTATACACCTATATGACAAACAAAGCTGGGTAGGGTTCTTTTTTATGCATGATCGAATATATACAAACAAGACTTGTCAAATTTTATTAGACTAATGAAGCACACACATAACACACGCATATCTGCCCACATTCTTATCTTTTTGTCCTTAGTAAGCGCAACCGATCGGGTTTGTTTTGACGTTAAACATAATCGAGCTCATTTTATTATTTAATTGGAGAGGTCTCATAAGATGTCAGCAAACACACTTAAAAGGAATAATGAAGAACTAAATTTATGTAAACAGCTCCTTCCAATGCATCAGATCCCAATGTATTTGATCGATCCCTACAAATACTAGTCATACATGTTGTCCAAATCCCCTCTTAGAAACAATTAGAATACAAAATTAAAAAAAAGGACTCTATGAGCAAGTGAAAGGTTAACTTGTTATGAATAAATACCACATAAGATATTAAGATATATATGTCTCCCCGTCTAATTAGGCCAGGGATTCTTAATCAAGTGATACATATACTAATGTAATGGAATTGCGGAACTGACGAAAAAAGAAAGAAATAGTATCCATCATCCATCTCATTGTCGCGTTGGAACTTGATCGACTTGCAAAGTTGTAGGGTTTGATTTTCTGAATACATATGTCCTGGCCGGCCACTTAATTGGTTAATGAGGCTGCAGACTTGGAATTAAGTATTGGTTTACATGTCTCAGGTTATAGTTACAAGAGAATTTATAAGCTCCAAGAACATGTATATCTCGACATCTAATTAATTGCATTGATCGTACACTATCAAAAGAGTTTCGATTCAAAATATGCATGCAAAATTATACTCTAATTAGGGGTCATCATTTGGCCCGTGGGTCGGCGGAGGCCCACAAGTCCGGCTCAAAAAAAGTCCGCAAAATTTCGTTTAGGTAGATGGTAGGCCGGACTTGGTTTAGAGGTCTAAAACCCGGCCCGGCCCGCCAAAAGCCCATCAAGGCCCGTTAAGCCCGGTCCATCAAAGTCTGCTAGGTCCGGCTCGTCAAAATCAGCAATTTTTTTTATATATAAAATAGTAGTACATATATCATTATACCTACACTTATATATATATATATGATATAGTGACTCGTACTATATAAATATATATTTTATATTTGTGTATGTCTATATTAATATATTACATATACATATATTGATCAAATATTAGAATTTCATATATAGTTATTTTTGTGTATCTATTTTACTATTAAATCATTGTTTAGAGTTTAGAATAAGTTAGGGTTTAGGTTTAGGGTAAGTTAGGGATTAGGGAATTGAGGTTTAGAGTAAGCAGTTAAGTTTTAGGGTTTAGGGTTTGGGGTTTAGGGTTTCATTGTAATTATTTTTAATCTATTTACCTTACACAGTAAAACAGTAAATATAATAGATAGTTCAGATTAGATCTTGTAATTTTTCAATGGTGAGAGTTTAATTGAGATTGTGTGAAATGACATCAATACCCTTCTCTTATATATTGCTTATTTTTCCATGGAGAAACTAGGTAAATCAAATTTTTATGTCAATTTTTTTGACACAATGAGATAGATATGTAATTTATAAGAATGCGTGTTAAAATTTTAATCTAAAAAAATCTCTTTAGGGATGGGTAATTTACGTTTTAGTTGTAAGGGTACTACGATCATATTTAGCGAAATCCATAGATGTAGGTCTAAATTAAGTCCAAAATTTATAAAGTTTTAACGGTATGCTTAGAATATTATGAACAACCAATCTGACAGTCAGTTTTGTAAAATAATGACACATGATCGATTACGTTTCACAAAGGTCTTTCAACCCATATAACCAAAGAATAAAGGTAAGAACATTAGTGTACGTACATATAGAGAATTCAAGCAATATAAGAATTAAAAATGTTTCAATAATAAAGAAGGCCATATATAATAGTTCACCTTGTAATAAAAGACACCGTATGTAAAAATTAGTCTAATCGAAGTACGTTTGGATGTCGGTCAATACAGTTACACAAAATTTGTGAAAAGACTAAAATATACTCATCTTATTTTCCTTATTTTCCTATGGGAGGAGTAGATAAATCAATTTTTTATGTCAATTTTTTGACACTATGGGATAGATATGTATTCCATAAGAATATGTGTCCAAAATTTGATGTTAAAAAATTATTTTCGGGAGGGGTAATTTCCGTTTTAGTTGTAAGAGTACTACGGTCACATTTGGCGAAATGCATGGATCGATGTCTAAATCAAGTCCACAATTTATAAAATTTTAAAGGCATGCATGGTTATAATATTCTAACCAATCAATCCGACGGTCAATTTTATAAAATAATTAAACATGACCGATTAAGTTTCACAAAGGTATTTCATTCCATATAACAAAGGAACAAACGTAAGAACATTAATATACATATGGAGAATTCAAGCAATATGTGAATTAAATATGTTTTAATGATAAACGAGGATATGTAGAAGGGTCCATCTTATAGTGATAAACACTGTACGTAAAATTTAGACTCGTCGGAGTACGTTTAGACCCCGATGCGTGGATGAAGGTTACGTTTATGTAGAAATGTCTTAATTTTTCAATAATTAAAGCCCGATAGGCCCGGCCCGTAAAATCCTTATAGGGCCTGCCTGTAAAAGCCCGCAAAGTCCCGCAAAACCCGCTTGAATGGGCCGGGCCCAGATCCTTATATAAAAGATAAAACTCGGCCCGACCCGACCCGCAAATATTAAAGCGTTGTTGAGGCCCAACCCGGCTCGGTTCGTGCCGGCTTTACATGGGCCGAGCCAAGCCGAACCGGACTTTTTGATGACCCCTAACTCTAACTAAGGAAAAAATGGCATAGGAATTTTCTAAAATTAATCTAGCTAATATACTGTAACGTATGTGGCATTTCGATTAGGATGAGATTTTGAGAAATCTTTTTATATTGGCCTAAATAAGATTATATAATTCATATCCACCCAACACTCTCGAGAGAATTATTCCCACTACCTATCTTTTCCCTTTCTCTTATATTTTCATTCCAAAAATACCCTTTATTTCTGAAACATCAATCTCCAGTTCTCACCCACTCCATCTGAAACTCTCTCTCTCTAAAGAATGCAACTAGACGTGCATCTCCGTCTTCCGATGAGATTCCTACGATAGCAATCACATCCCGACGTCCAGAGCTTCCATCCTCCGTCGCAGCCCATCAGCCTTATACCCTTAGATCTCCGAGCACCGCCATGAGCTCGACTTAATTCTCGCGCCGCCGTCGGCTCCACTTTGGACTCCGCACCTGCAAACGACGATGCACCTCTAGAGCTCAGTCGGCCATAGTCGCACCATGCCTCTGTTCTCTTTAGTAATAGTAAACTTTCAGCTGCTTCAGCGACAGCACTATTCGTCGGCCTCCGCCGCATCCCACTGCCACACAATGAGCCTCGACATCTCACATCGACCTCCTCACCGCACCTCGAGATCCACTACAGTCCAGACCCGAAAAGAGCTTCTAAATGCATACGAAAGGCTGCTATTAGATGCAACCATAGGAGAATGACGATCATTGTTTTGGGTGCTCTGTGTGTGTAGCTTTCGAAGTGGGAAGATTGAAGGCAAAAATATTGATAGGTTGTTCTATTGCAATTGAATGAAGCTTGACGTTTTTGAAAGAGGTATATATATATATATATGCACACTATGTGTTCGATGAAATGCTTGGACAATTTTTCGGATATCTTTTTATTCGAGAACCATAACATTGTTGATGAAAATGTGGCTAGTTGGTCTATGTGATTGTGCTTGCTATAATATTCAAGGTCGAGTTATGTCTCTGAACTTTCATTTTAATGTGTCAAGAAGGGAGTGTTGAATAAGAGCGTCGCCGAAAAGGCTAAAACTATTGACTGTTACTTTTCGGCCACTGAGGTCTTGGCGAACCACAATGAGAAATTAATGCTCGGGGAGGTTGTGGTGGTGATTGAGAAGAATAAGAAGACACTGCTCAATGCCAAGGCCGAGGCGAGGGCCAATCCCGACGGTGATGGCGGAGGAGATCGAGGCTGTGCAAAATAATGGTGATGCTAAGAGCTCATGAAAATTGATGGTATGAGTTAACTTAGGAATAGTTTATCGAAATGATGCATTTTTGTGTAGCAGATATAGGTTGATGAGAGAAAAGGGACTTGGATATTGGATGATTGAGATTAGCTATTAGAGGAGGGAATATGCATTGGAGTTTTGGGAAAGTGGTACTTAGATTTTTGGAAATTTGAGGCTTGGAAGTTTTGACATTTGTTGTAGTGTGATACATCTCATAAGAGAATTTAGTAGTCTTTCAGTTCAGCTTAATAATGAATAATGTTGTTAATTGGGAATGGAAATGGAAATGGAAATGGAAATGGCAATTGAAATTGTTTACAGGTTTTTGTATCTGATACTTGCTTCAGCCTTGATATTTACATAAGTGAATTGTCAATAACATATATCATTCGATCCTTTATTATAAATTGTTGTCTGGGTGATCTATTGGTTATTTGAAGCATACTTTGTGTTATGTTTTGATGTATTTTTGTATGAACTTAGATTAGGCTTAACTAAATATTATAAATTTGGCTCTTGTCAACCCTGCTTTGTAGCTCTCCGATGTCAAGAGCCAAACCTTTTGCTAGTTCTATGCACTAGCTAATGGAAGATAATTACTTCCTTTTTTAATTATCAACCCTGACTATGTCAAGACCCTAACTTTTGCTAGTTCTATGCACTAGCTAATGGAAGATAATTACTTCCTTTTTTAATTATCAACCCTGACTATGTCATGACCCTAACTTTTGCTGGTTGTATCCACCGCATGTCAGTAAAGGTCGAAGTGTAGCCCATTCCTAATTAGATCGAATATAGATTGCTGACATTGGTTGATGACTTGTATGGAGTAGCAGGGTATACAGGGTTAGTTGAATTAATTGTTTAGTGGTTGGTTCAGGGAATATGCACTAGTTGTGAGGAAGATGGTCAAAGTTTTTAAATTTGAGGCTTTGAAGATCTTAATATTCTTGTTATAAGGTTATACTTCATAGCAAGATCTTAGCTGTTCAGTTCACTATGAAAAGACATGGTATGGATCTAATGTAAACTGAGTTTCAGTTGAACGTCAACTGAATATCAGTTGAACGTCAACTGAATATCAGTTGATCTCCAACTGAGTATCAGGTGAACGCCAACTGAGTATCAGTTAATCCTGAGCTGAGTATCAGTTAACCCTGAACTGAGTATCAATTGACTCTTAACTGAGTATCAATTGACTCTTAACTGAGTATTAGTTGAAGGTACACTGAGTATCACTTGAGGGTAAACTGAGTATCAGTTTAGTGTCAACTGAGTATCAGTTTAGGGTAAACTGAGTATCAATTTAGGCTTAATTGATATACAGTCTAGGGTGAACGGTCAATAGTGAAAGTCAACGGGTCAATGGTAAAAGTCACCGGAATCCGATCATCGGTCGCCAGAATCCGGCCAAAGTCGCTAGAATCCGGTGACAGGTCAAAAGTCAACGCCGCCGAAGTCAAGTCAATGGTCAATGGAGAGGTTATGAAAGAATAATAGTATTGGGTAATTTATTAATTAAACTAAGGGTAGACTGGTCTTTTTACTTATTTAGTTGGCTAGTAGAAATTTTTAATCTTTGGCTTGGCTGATGGGAATGAAAAATCTAATTCTTGGGTTTTGGCCAAATTATTTTTGTAATTCAATCACATAATTAACTGATATAAAATTAAACTATCTAATTTACATGGCAATGTTTGTAATGCACATACGTACATTATCTGTTTAGAAAGTTCGAACCCCAGTACTCCTATTTGAAGAGTATTTTCTCTAAAAATAGTAAATTTGAGCATTGGGGTTACTTCATGGCCAATGTGTTGAATTTATCCACTTACGAGTCAGATTCAAATCCTAGTTACTCCATTTGATTAACCCACATTTTAAGAGCATTGGGATTGCTCTGCTAGTCAAGGTGTTAAACTTATTTGCTGATGAGCCAAGATTCGAATCCTAGTATTCCTTTTGATCATACCCAAATTTTTAGAGCATAGGGGTTGCTACATTAGTCAATGTGTTGAACTTATCCGCTGACGAACCAGGTTCAAATCCTAGTACTCCCTATTTGAAGAGTATTTTCTCAAAAATAACACATTGAGCGTAGAGTTGCTTCAAGGCCAAAGCGTTGTATTTATCTACTAAAAAACCAAGATTCGAATCCTAGTACTCCATTTGATCGTACGTACCCAAATTTGTGGAGTACATGGATTGCTCCATTGTCAAGGTGTTGAACTTATCCGCTCACAAACTAGGTTCAAATCTCAGTACTTCCTATTTGAAGAGTATTTTTTTTTTATAAAAAAATAGCACATTGAGCATTGAGGTTGATTATAGGCCAAGGCTTTGAATTTATCCACTGATGAGCCAAGATTCGAATCTCAGTACTCCCTTTGATCGTACCCAAATTTTTGAGCATTGGAGTTGCTCCGTTGGTCAAAGCGTTGAACTTATCCACTAACAAACCAAATTCAAATCGTAGTACCCCCTATTTGAAGAGTATTTTCTCTAAAAATAGCAAATTGAGAATTGAGGTTGTTTTATGCATGGCCAAGATGCTGAACTATCCTCCAACGAGCCAGGTTCAAATCCTAATACTCCCTTTCTATCATCCAAATTTTAAAAGAGATCAGGGGTTGCTCAGTTAGTCAAGGCGCTAAACTTATATAACCGCTGACGAAAAAAGTTCAAATCCTAGTATTGCCTATCTAAAGAGTATTTTCTCTAAAAATAGCACATTGAGCATTGGGTTGCTTCAAGGCCAATGCGTTGAACTTATCCGTTGATGAGTCAAAACTCGAATTCTAGTACTCCCTTTGATCGTACCCAAATTTTTAAAAGCACAGGGGTTGCTGCGTTATTCAAGGTGTTGAACTTATCCACTGATGAACTAGGTTCAAATTCCAGTACTCTCTATTTGAATAGTATTTTCTCTAAAAATAGCACATTGAGCATTGTGGTTGCTTCATGGCCAAGGCGTTGAATTTATCCACTGACGAGCCAAGATTCGAATCCTAGTACTCCCATTTGATCGTACCCAAATTTCAAGAGCACACATGGGTTTCTCCGTTGGTCAAGGCGTTGAACTTATCCCCTGACAAACAAAGTTTAAATCCCAGTACTCCCGATTTGAAGAATATTTTCTTTAAAAAATAGCACATTGAGTATTGGGGTCGATTCAAGGCCAAGGCGTTGAACTTATTTGCTAACGAGCCAAGATTCGAATCCTAGTACTCCCTTTAATTGTACCCAAATTTTTAAAAGAGGACAGTCATAGTCAATAGCGGGCAAGCATGAGTACCTAGCTTTCTCTCTCTAACTGAGAGTTTTTTTTTCCAAAAGAACATAAATATCTTGGAGCCGCCAGCTACCAAAGCTCACCAACCTCTCTTCTCCCTGTAATCAAATTCAAGTTTTGTGTTCCTTTCATTGAGATCTTTCTCTCAAACTATTTGCATGTCAAATTTGACAGAAGATATGGTCTGATAGTTTTCGTCGTCCATGAAATTCAATGAAGACGACTTGGAGGATGACTCCGAGGAAGATGACATCAACTTCGATTGCGTGTATGGTGTGGCACACGTGTTCTCTTTGAACTTGATTGCAGAGAAGAAGATTAAAGCATTTTGGGCACAAATGAAGTGACTGTGGAGATTGCCTCAAGGGACGACGAAGCTGATCGATGTTCATCTGAAAGGCACTAGATTACTTCTTTTGCACTCTTCATGATGTTGGAGCGTTAATGAGGGTTGTACACAATGGCTCATGGTACGTTGGGGATGCTACAGTACGTGGTGGTGGAGCATTTTGATGGATTCATCGATGTGTTGGCGGTGGCGGTATCCAAGGTGAGGGTGTGGGTGAATGTTATTGGTGTTCCAGACGAGGGTTTGAATGAAGTGTGGGCAACGAGGATCGACAAGACAATTAGGGAGTACCAGAGTTATGACTCGTTGAAGCATGAGTATGAGCAGTTGTTGCGGATCCAAGTGGTGTTAGATTTGCATAGTTCGATGGTGGTGAAAAGAAATTTCAAATTTTCAGCAGGTTTGTCAGTAATGATTTCTTTTCGGTACAATAATTTGAAAGATTTTTGTGGTTTGTGTGGATCTTTTGTGTGTGGATGGGGTGTGTGTTGTGTTGTAGCCCGATCTGCAGGTTTGGAAAGGGAGGAAGTGAGGCAAACGACGACGGATGTAGAGAGAGGTCCGATGCTAGTAAGGGCGGAGACGCCTACGGGTCCTTCTTCGGGTTTTAAGGGTACTAGGTTCGGTCATATGAATTGGGATTGATGCATGCAGTGCATCATCTGGCAAACGGTGGTGCTCAGTCGAATGCGCCGGTTGTTGAGATTGTGAATGAAGGTCAGGTACCAACAGCTTCGGTGGCGATGGTGGTTGGATCAGGAGATGCCAACCATGTGGTAGCCATGCTGGAAACATGGCGTGACATGGTGCTGGCGCATGGAAACTTGGTGCATGACAACCCGTTGTTCAAGGTTCCTGACATGGGGAGTACAGATACAACTCAGGTCCCAATAGAGGGGCAAAATTTTTTATTTCAGGTCCAGGTGGACATTTGGCACTTTCTTCTGCAGTGGGAGAGAATAGTGTCTGGCAGTACATGTTCTCAGCTCATGGAGATGACCAAACAAGTTCATCCAACAACGCTATGGTATGGAGTGCTTTGTGTTGGATAGAAGAGAACTACACGAGAGGAGAAAACTCGACAAACTTCTGGCAGTGAGTCCAGTCGTCCTAAGAGAGTCCACAAATTGGAGTCCCTTAAAAAAAAAGATTACTCGTGATCCTGCAACAGTGGCAGCAGAGCAGGAGGCATTGGAGAAACATCGCTTATTGTTGATGTAGATGATGTGGCATAGTTGAATAGGATGTGGGGTTTGGTATAAATTTTAGTTTTGCTTTACATGCACCTAGTCCATTCAGTTATGTTAAGGTACTTGAAAATATTATTTTAGTCTACGTTGCTCTAAGAGTTTTATTTTATTAGGCCGGTATATCGGTAAATTTCTTGTAATTTATAACATTCATCAATAGACTACCACACCGCTTCATAAAAAGAAAAAAGAAAAAAAAAAAAGATAATTTGCTTGATGCGTCACCGCCTACTATATATGGTGGATATGAGAGCACGAAACACTAATTAATTTACTTCCCATCTACAGATGAGCCGTACAGCTCATAACTAACTCATCGCTCTGTACGTATAACAGCCAACGGTGCATGTTAATTACCTTCTTAAATGGAAGTAGTCGTTGACAAAAGTCGATCAGGTTATTTCCCGTAATATATTAGCAAGTTGCTTGTATACATAAACATATACACATTATTATTATGAATTAGAATGAGGTGTAATGGGCGGTGATCGATGGAGACTTGCATATATGGTGGTGCTGATTGGTGTGGCTTGTGATTTGTGAATCTTAATTGTATTTGTAATAGTATGTTATATATCTAGGTTGAAGGTGAACCCATCAAGGTGGGAAGATCAGAATTCACCAGAACATTCGGAATATATATATGATTTTATCGAAAATTAATGTTTGATAATAATGAATTGGTAAATGTAAGTGAAATTTCAAGTTGAGAATGTGAATGGAGATATATTCCCAGATTAAAAATGAGATACGTTACTAGTAGGTTATAAAGATTTGAGTTACTCTTATCATTGTCATTTAGTTTTGGTATGGAACTCCAGATTACTTAATTTATCATAGTAGCAGAACGGGTTCTCCCACGTGTGTTGTTGAATGCCGGCCACACATGCTTACCGTAATCCATATATGTTGTCCACATGTTTGGCTTGATATGTCGCCACACACGTGCGAGGGCATGTTGAGAATATGAATAGAGAAAGTCTCCCACATTCTCAACATTTCAGAGTTTTCATAATTTATATGAATTTAGTTATGTTGTTGTATGGAAAACCCTACAAACATGCATACATACAAGCGTAACTATGAAAGCGCTTTTGAAACCCTAAATACGTCGACTGGTTTAAGGCAGCCACCTCACTTAATAAGAGTTTGCTTTTATTCATGCCTTAAACTTGGATTGTGGATGAGCTTCATGCTCTCCACAGATTGTATATCCATTATTAATTTCTTTCACCGAAGTAATGCTTCAGGCCTTTAGCACCAAAAAATGATACTTCTTGCTCTAGCAAATTAAAGATCTGATTACAACTGGGCCATAATATCTAGCTCTGTGTTTGATAAAACTCGTATCGTATTTGTATATTGGCGCATGGAACAGTAATGTGTATACAATCCCTGATCGAGCTAAGATAGTTGAACAGTTAGGATTTAAGTAATGATATTAGGGTTAGAGGGTATTATAATATGCTGTTTACGAGGCAATTAACCAGCTATTGGCCAATTAGGCAGGTTATGTGATCCTTTGGGATATACGATGGGACTTTTCCTGTTCATTTTCTTATGCGGCGAAGTGAACACAGCACATTTAGAATCTTTCTTGCCTCTTCTAAGCTATATCTTAACGTCAACGCCAGAGACCTATATAAATGCCACACTACTATGTTACCTTCACCACACAGCTCCAGATCTCCATTTCAAGTAGAACTGATCGAGGTTCTGCCAACCTCCTTTAATTTTCCTCTACCCGAGTCTGCAAATACTCGTGATCATCGAAAACCTATACACTACAAATGGCGGAAGCACAAGGGGAGCCAGGGAGCTCCATGCATGGAGTCACAGGAAGAGAGCAAACATTTGCAATGTCTGTGGCTTCACCTATTGTTCCCACAGACACCACGGCAAAGTTCGACTTGCCAGTCGATTCTGAGCACAAGGCCAAAGTTTTCAAGCTTTTCTCCTTCGCCAATCCTCACATGAGAACCTTCCACCTGTCTTGGATCTCCTTCTTCACTTGCTTCGTCTCAACTTTCGCTGCTGCTCCCCTCGTCCCTATCATCCGGGACAACCTCAACCTCACCAAACAAGACATCGGAAATGCTGGAGTCGCTTCTGTTTCAGGTGAGAAATTTATAACTTCCGTTGGTGCTGAATTTACATTTTAATCTCATCATTTCAATAACATATACACAAAGAACTAATCTTATCTCATAAATATTTGCTCACACCAATAAAGTATTTCCTTTAACAAGCGATATATTAAATGAATCTCTTTGTTGTTTTCAACAGGAAGTATATTCTCAAGGCTTGTAATGGGTGCAGTCTGCGATCTGCTTGGACCAAGATATGGGTGTGCATTTCTTATAATGCTTTCTGCACCCACAGTGTTTTGCATGTCGTTTGTTGCAAATGCTGGGGGTTACATAGCTGTGAGGTTCATGATCGGTTTCTCCCTTGCTACATTCGTGTCATGCCAGTACTGGATGAGCACCATGTTCAACAGCAAGATTATCGGGTTGGTCAATGGAACAGCTGCAGGATGGGGAAACATGGGTGGTGGAGCCACTCAGTTGTTGATGCCTATAGTGTTTGACATCATCTGCAGAGCCGGAGCAACTCCTTTCACTGCTTGGAGAATTGCCTTTTTCATTCCTGGATGGCTTCATATTATTATGGGGATCCTGGTTTTGACTCTTGGACAAGACTTGCCCGACGGAAATCTTGGTGCCCTACAAAAGAAGGGTGAAGTTGCCAAAGATGAATTTAAAAAGGTAAGTTTGATATATATTTGCTTGCAAATTAAGATAGAGAAGACCATGAAAAAAATTTAAAGAAATAAAAAAATTTCCATGAAGATTCAAGGTCACTAATTTGATAATTGTTGATGATCGATCAGGTGTTGTGGTACGCTGTCACAAACTATAGGACTTGGATCTTTGTCCTTCTTTATGGCTACTCCATGGGTGTTGAGTTGTCCACTGATAATGTCATTGCTGAGTATATGTATGATAGGTATGTCTCTTTCAAGAATAATTTACTTATTTCATAATTTTTTTTGGCAGATCTAAATTGTATAAATTGAGTACTAAATTACCATATATGTGTAGATTCAACCTCAAGCTTCACACAGCCGGCCTCATCGCCGCTTGTTTTGGCATGGCCAACTTCGCCGCTAGACCATTCGGTGGGTGGGCTTCCGACGTCGCAGCCAGGCATTTTGGCATGAGGGGTAGGCTATGGACCCTCTGGATACTCCAAACCCTAGGAGGTGTCTTCTGCATCTGGCTCGGCCGAGCCAGTACACTGCCTCTTGCCATCGTCGCCATGGTCCTCTTCTCAATAGGTGCTCAAGCTGCATGTGGAGCAACTTTCGGAATCATTCCCTTCATCTCTCGACGATCCCTCGGAATCATATCTGGTCTCACCGGTGCCGGCGGGAACTTTGGGTCCGGACTAACCCAACTCGTTTTCTTCTCAACTACAGCCTTCTCCACAGGCACTGGTCTATCCTGGATGGGAGTTATGATTGTGGCTTGCACTTTGCCAGTGACTTTGGTTCATTTTCCACAGTGGGGAAGCATGTTCTTACCACCATCCAAACATGTTGATAAATCTACCGAAGAGTTTTACTATGGTTCTGAATGGACAGAAGAAGAGAAGCTCAAGGGTCTGCACGGACCAAGTCTCAAGTTTGCTGAGAATAGTAAGTCTGAACGTGGTAGGCGCGTGGGTTCAGCTCCAACTCCACCTAATGCCACACCTTCCAACAATGCCTAAGTCAACAAGAGAAGATGAATATCAAAGTTATTCGATCCAAGAGTATGTGGACGTGACTAATAAGCATAAATACACGGCATATGTCCGTACGTACTGGTATACTAGCGTGTGCCATCATATATGTATTAGGTGTTACAATTTTTTTACCGCCATCTTCGAACTTTAAGTTTTTAACTTCTTTTTTTTGGAACTTAGTAAGTCATGCATTGCAATCTTCTTATAAAGTACAGTAAAAGTAAATACGAATTGAGGCTCCGTTGTTCTGGAAATCAAACATCTCTATCTAGACTCGACATTGGGAAGAACATGCATATATTCTTATAATAATTATCATATCTGAAAACATCAAGCGAAGATCGCTAGCTCTTGAATTTGAAAACTGATAGCAAACGTTAATTTTAGAGGTTACACTGTCAATTATTTCTCGTAAGAGTAAATTAAACAATTATATGTCAAGTTAAAGATTTGGTATCAAGGAACTAAATTCCCAACGGAATTTCAATGATTAATCATTAATGAATAAGTGATATAAAGAAATTAGATATTTTTTTATAGATACGATGGAAATCAAAAACACATAATGATCGAATTGATGATGCTCCCATTTTTTAGGAGATTGCATCTGCACTTATTCCTCAAAGTCAGCTCGGCCGTCGCTTTCCTGTTGTCAAACATGCTTACATTTATATGTATACGTATATCATACAGTATATGTCTCCCTCTTTATATACGGGGATTATAATATATATATATATATTGAATAAATAAAATATATATACAGTTTCTATCAAGTGCGGAATTTCACACTGAAATTTCTGTGTGAAGTTGCATTTTACACAAAATCGACAATGTGATTCGATAATTGAAGTCAATTATCTTTTAGATACATATAAGGATTGTGCCTACAAAATTTTAGCTTAATCAGAGATGTTTGAACCATTTGATCGTCGCATTGTTTAAAAATACACATAGGTTGTCCGATTTAGCTCAAATTTTGAATGTGTGATCAAATGGCCAAAACATCTCCGATTGAGCTGAAATTTTGCAGACATGATTCTTCCATATGTATCTTAAAGGTGATTGATTTCAATGATCAAAATATTTCGTCGATTTTATGTAAAATTGGACTTCACACCGAAGTTTCAGTGTGAAGTTTCGTACTAGATAAGATCTGTATATGTGTGTGTGTGTGTGTGTGTGTGTGTGTGTGTGTGTGTGTGTGTGTGTGTGTGTGTGTGTGTGTGTGTGTGTGTGTGTGTGTGTGTGTGTGTGTGATGTAAATGTAATAAATTGCACTGTGAGGGTATGTGTGCTGATTCGAAATTGGTTGGGACATATTGTCATGAGATATGCTTGTAGGTTAGAAGGACAATTTTCTTCTTTGGCTTCTGATTTTGAGACGAGTCGTTTGACCTTGGCTGATGGCCTAAATCAATACTTCTTGTCTTTGGTCAAGGCCATTCATGACCTTGATACAGTTTCAACAGACTTTCATGATATTCTTGTAGTGATGTTCAGATATTTTTCTATCAAGCTCCTAATTCTAACTAGCTTTATGCATCTTCAACATGTAGTGGTTGAGCCTGTTAATAGAGCTAACATGATACAAACTCAGGACTAAATCAAGAACAAGCAGAGTAAAATCGAGAAAGCATTGTGAATCTTGCTAAAAGTTTTCATTATCAACAGAGCTTGCACCGTGAGGGTGTGTGTGCTGATTCGAAATTGGTTGGGACATAATGTCATGAGATATGCTGAATTGTAGGTTGGAAGGACAATTTTCTTCTTTGGCTACTGGTTTTGAGACGTGTTGTTTGTGTGACGACCCGAACCAGAATCAGTAGAGTAATCAGCGTAATCCACGAGTTAGTGTGTAATCGCGATTAATCGTTAATTGTGTGGTTTGCCGGTTTAGTTCGCGACTTAATTATCGGCCGAGAATTTGAGTTGAGTTTGTTCTCGAGAGTTGTAGAGCACGTGATTTCGAGCTCGTGGGAGGTTCCGGATGATTTTTCCGATAACCGAGGAATATAATATGATTATTTGAAATTTCAGTTTATCGACGAGTTTATCCATTCGTATTGTATTTATCCGAATCGTAATGGTTATCCGTTTTGGACCGTTGATCGTCCCGAGGCGCGAGTATAAATATCACAAATAGTCGAAAAATTGTCAAAAACACTGTTTGAGGCGTTGACCGAGCGTTGACTTTCACTATTGGGCTGTTGACCGTTGACCCGTGAAGGAAAATTGACCCGTTTGAATTCCGTTGGCCGACCCGGATTTTCCGGCCACCTCCAGCCACGTTTGGGGTATATTTCGACTTCCCTTGAGTTTTTAAGTTGTTTGGTAGTTGAAATTGTGGAAATTGATTATGAATTGGGTGGTTTCGAATCGGGTTAGTTTTGGGGATTTTGCCGGTGACGGGGGGTGGTGCTCCGGCGAGCCACGGTGGCGGGAGTGAGGGGGTTTCGACTCCCCTTTCTCCAGTGAAGCTCCCTATGTGGTTGAATTTGGTTGAGGATGGGTTTTTGGGTGAACCCGTGGTGGTTGCCGGAGTTATACTCCGATTTGATTTAGAGCTAAATTCATGTTGAATTAGTTGGAATTGAGGTTTGTGGTAGTTGAATAAATGGTGGGTCTTGAGGAGAGCTTGAGAATTGGGTCTTCCTCGCCGTGGAATTCCTCCGTTGACGGCGCGCCGCCGGCAGCAGCGGCGCTCCGGCGAGAACGTTGACTTTTTGGTTTTCGATGATTTTAGTGTCATTTTTCTCGTAATCGCGCCCCGATCGTCGCCTTGAGGTTTTCGAATTGATTTGGGTATCGGATTTTCAATCGAGGGTTTCGAGTGGAGATTTCGGGAATTCAGTCGATTATTTTGTACAGTATTTTATGTTTCCGGGAACGGTTGGTTTCCGTGGTGAAGTACAGTGTTGTGAGCTATGATTTTGATCAGATATATTTTATGACTATTCAGGGGATCGAGATCGTGCTTCGGGCGAGGGATCTTCCGCCGGGCCACGAGATTAGCGCGAGTGCGCGTTTTGCTCACCTGTGAGTGGACAATTTATTTTCACTGATAATCGCGAGTCTTTATACATGTTTTACGAGCATGAGCATGCATTCGAGATTATGTTTTATATGAGCATGTGTTATACGATTATGCTTATACCATTATACATTACGTATATACATTTAAATATTGTTTTATGCATTTGCATCGAACTATTTATGATTTGGTTTACATAGAGTACAGTCTCAGTATATATTGTTGTATCGATACACTTGCATCCCGGCTGATCCCCGATGATGTTTACCGGGGGAGGCTGTGACTTCTGACCCAAGGCCTTTACCGGGGGGAGGCAGACCTCTAACCTGGGGCCTTTCTGGCTAGAATCACGTGTGGGTCTGGGATCCCGTGATTCAGACTGTACTAGCACGGATGTGTCTACGAGCGACCCCGTGGGATTTTCCATGCATGCTCTGTATGCGTGAGGAGTTAGAGTCTCCCTCGTGTACCATATGATTTTTATGCATTTTGACTCGCATATGTTTTTATAACACATATTATTCGGCGAAAGACAGTTATTTTCGTCCACTCACTCTAACGGTTTTCATGTCTTTCCCCTGGGCTCTTCGGTTTCCGTGCCCAGTTTGCAGTTCAGGTTCTGGTGTTTCACGTCGTGGTTGGAGGCTAGTAGTTCGAGCTACCTGTGTTTTCCAGTAGGTTTCTTGTTTCGCCTACTATTGTATATTTTGTATATATAAACACTAGAGGTCGCTCTGATACATTCTGATACATGTTTTATACGGTTTTTCCCGGATATACTATATATTACAGTATGTTTACTATTTATTGATATTGTTATGATATTGAGAAATTCGGATGGGATTGGTGCCCACGGTTTGACTTTTGTGGCATAGGATGAAGTGTTATTTTCCGGATGTAGGTAATGGCAATTCCGCGTTAGTAGTGTTACTCTGCCGAAATTTTAATGGTTTTTGTTGGTTCACATTTTCAGAAGGGGTTTGATTCCGGTTTAGGCAACTAAATCGGGGTTGGGTCCTTTCAGCTTTGTATCAGAGCATTAGCTTGTCAGATTCTGTAGACTCTTGTAGTTGCGACGCTTAAGGTATTTGAGTTTATACAACATGACTGGAGTGATGACCCGACTGGCCAGCGGTACTCATCAATACTTCGGGTGTTGTGTGTTCTCAAATATCTGAGGTCTCATGATTACGTTTCTTCTGCTTGTACCTAATGCTTGTCTTGTATCAGTAGGATGCCTCCTCGACGTGGTCCCCATGTTGATCGGGAAGGGGATCCTGATATGGATCGCCAGACGTACGACTTGCTGATGTGAGTGCTGCGTTTGGAAGAGCGTTTTGACCCTGTGGTCAAAGCTCGTACTGCTGGTGCGACTGTGTTTTCGGGTTCAGCTAATCCAGAGATATGTAAGGCATGGGTGGTTCAGGTTGAACGTGTATGTGAGCGTCTGTGATTTACCCCTGAGCAGATGATAGTGGCAGCAGTCAGATTACTTGAGTCTGATGCATATTTCTGGTGGGTTAGCACTGACAGAGTTCCAATTGATACTCCGTGGACTTTGTTCCATGATTTGTTTATGCGGAGGTACTTCAACCAGGCTACCCCGCAACGCAAGTATGAGGAGTTCACGAACTTGAGACAGGGCAGTATGTCTGTGCTTGAGTATCGAGACAGGTTTACCCGCTTATCTCGTTTTACGCGTGACATGGTGGCTATTGAGGAAGCCAAGTGCCGCAGGTTTGAGCTAGGTTTGAATCTGAACATCAAGCGGACTCTGACTATGATGCCTCGGAACAACTTTGATGAGTTTATCAGTGCAGCACTCCGAGGTGAGGACATCGAGAAGGAGAGACAGATGAGGTACTAGCCTAGACGGTTTGAGGAGGGTGGACCAAGTCAGGGGCCTTCAAAGTGGCAGAGTTCTGATACTTTCGGTTCGGCTTCATCATCGGGTGGTGGACCATATAGACCACCAGCTAGTGCATCGAGACAGAGGCAGAGGTGGAGGAGAGATCGGCCGCAGTGACCACAGGCTAGTGAGGGTTCTAGCGGCTCTAATTATCCTCGGCGTACCGGTGGCACGTTTCCTGTACTAAGGGAGTACCCGTTGTGCAGCTTCTGCAACAGACATCACTTTGGTCCATGTCAGCGGGGCCCTGTCACTTGTTATCGTTGTGGCCAGGTGGGTCACTTTTCGAGGGAGTGTCCTCAGTTGTTTGGTGCTGATGGACAGGCGGCCCAGAGTTCTGGAGCTGAGCGAGGTGCCACTTCGGGAGCTCGACCAACACAGTTTGCGGGCCAGGGCAGGCAGCAGGGACAGCCTCAGCGTGGACAACCAGTCGGGTAGGCGAGGGTTCATGCCATGACTTTGCGAGAGGGCAGAGCTTCACTAGAGGTCGTTATCGGTACGTTACATGTATTTGGCATTCCAGTACTTACATTGTTAGATCCAGGTGCCACACATTCATTCATATCATATAGACTATCATCATTAGCTACGGTACCTGCATCTCCACTTCCGGGGTTGTGGAGAGTGTTGTACCCGTTCGGTGAGGTAGTTAGTATTGGTTGGGTGTACAGTGACTGTGAGATTTTTATTAGAGGCCATGGGTGAGCCACAGATTTATTGTTACTTGATATTGTTGATTTTGATCTGATCTTGGGTATGGACTTCTTGGAGACGCATTGGGCCATGTTTGGCTGTCACAAGAAGGAGGTCGCGTTTTGATGACCAGACTTTCCCGAGATACTGTTTCGTGGTGAGAAGAACACTTCACTACCATGTTTGATTTCCGCGATGAGGGCGGATCGGTTGATGAAGAAGGGCTGTGTTGCTTACTTAGCTCATGTGGTTGACACTATGGCTGCACTGCCGGACCTTGGTGGTATTGAGGTTGTTTCTGAGTTTCCGGATGTGTTTCCGGAGGAGTTACCTGGTATACCTCCTGTGCGGGAGATTGACTTCACTATTGAGTTGTTACCGGGTACAGGACCGATTTCACAAACACCGTATCGTATGGCGCCAGCGGAGTTGAAAGAGTTGCAGGTTCAGCTCCAGGAGTTGCTGGAGAAGGGTTTTATTCGACCCAGTGTTTCACCATGGGATGCCCCGGTTTTGTTTGTACGGAAGAAAGATGGATCTATGCGGTTGTGCATCGACTACCGGAAGTTGAATCAGGTTACAGTGAAGAACAAGTATCCGTTGCCGCGGATTGATGATTTGTTTGATCAGCTTAAGGGAGCATCAATCTTTTCGAAGATTGATCTTCGATCCGGATATCACCGGTTGAGGATCCAAGACTCTGATGTGGCCAGGACAGCTTTCAGGTCGCGGTATGGGCATTATGAGTTTTTGGTTATGCCGTTTGGGTTGACCAACGCCCCCGCAACTTGCATGGGCTTGATGAATCGGGTGTTCAGACGGTTTCTGGACAAGTTCGTGATTGTGTTCATCGATGATATTTTGATCTATTCCAGGAGTGTGGGCTAGCATAAAAAGCATTTGCGAGCGGTGTTGCGGACTTTACGGGACCATCAGCTGTTTGCGAAGTTCAGCAAGTGTGAGTTTTGGCTGGATAGTGTGAAGTTTCTGGGCCACGTGATATCGACTGAGGGAGTCAGTGTGGATCCTGACAAGATTGAAGCCGTGCTCAATTGGAGTAGACCTACCACTGTACCGGAGATCCGGAGTTTCTTGGGTTTGGCAGGTTACTACCGACGGTTTGTACAGGATTTTTCTCGGATTGCTACCCCATTGACCAGGTTGACGAAGAAGGGCGTCAAGTTTGAGTGGTCTGATGCATGTGAGGAGAGTTATTTACTCTTGAAAGAGAAGTTGACTACTGCACCGGTTCTGACATTACCAGACGACAGCGGTGATTTTGTGGTTTATAGTGATGCGTCGAAGTTGGGACTTGGCTGTGTGCTGATGCAGCATGGCAGAGTTGTAGCCTACGGTTCCAGGCAGTTGAAACCACACGAAGTCAACTATCCGACCCACGATTTGGAGTTGGCCGCTATTGTGCTAGCGTTGAAGAGTTGGAGACATTACTTGTACGGAGCCCAGTGTAAGATCTTTACCGACCACAAGAGTCTCACCTACCTACGGACGCAGCCAGATTTGAACATGAGGCAACGCCGGTGGATGGAGTTGATTAACGACTACGATTGCACTTTCGAGTACCATCCAGGGAAGGCCAATGTTGTGGCTGATGCACTTAGCCGGAAATCTGGAGCTTCGTTGTTCCATGTTTGTGTAGCTAGAGTGGCTATGTTAGCCGAGCTTCGGGCTATGGGTGCCGTGTTTGAGTGGGATGATGAGGGAGCTTTGTTGGCCAGTTTTCAGGTTCGACCCGTATTGGTTGATCAGGTACGGGAGGCTCAGGATTCAGATTCCTACCTATTAGGCAAAAAGATCATGATACGGAATGGTGTGCCTACAGAGTTTCGATTGAGCGACGACGGTACGTTGTTGTTCAGAGGTAGGCTGTGTGTGCCCAGAGACGAGAGCCTGAAGAAGGAGATTCTGGATGAGGCTCATAGTTCGGCGTATGCGATGCATCCTGGAGGTACGAAGATGTTTCGTACACTTCGAACGTATTACTGGTGGCGCAACATGAAGCGGGAGATTGCCGCATATGTGAGTCGATGCTTGATCTGTCAGCAGGTTAAAGATGAGAAGCAGAAACCTGTAGGGAAACTACAGCCACTAGAGATTCCGGTTTGGAAGTGGGAGCACATTACCATGGATTTCGTTTATCAGTTGCCGCGTACTTCGGCTGGCAACACTGGTATTTAGGTTATTGTGGATCGACTAATGAAATCCGCTCATTTTCTCGCACTTTCGGGGAAGATATCAGTGGGCAGATTGGCCAAGTTGTATTTGTCAGAGATTGTTCGACTGCATGGTGTGCCCGTGTCTATTGTATCTGACCGAGATAGTCAGTTTACTTCTGAGTTCTGGCAGGCGTTGCAGCGAGCCATGGGTACGAGGTTGCGTTTCAGTACAGCATTTCATCCTCAGACTGACGGGCAGTCTGAGCGGAATATACAGACACTTGAGGATATGTTGCGGTCTTGTGTGTTGCAGTTCCGCGGGAATTGGGACTAGCAACTACATTTGATAGAGTTCGCCTACAACAACAGCCATCAGGCCAGTATTGAGATGGCACCGTACGAGGCCCTGTATGGGAGGCAGTGTCGCACTCCATTATGTTGGAGTGAGGTGGGCGAGCGATGGCTTATTAGCCCTGATCTGGTGAAGAGCACTATGGAGGATGTCCAGATTATCCGGGACAGATTGAAGATCGCCCAGGATTGTCAGAAGAGTTATGCGGACGTGAGGAGGAAGAGTATTGAGTTTGAGGTAGGCGATTGGGTCTTCCTAAAACTATCTCCGTAGAGGGGTGTTGTGCGTTTCGGGAAGCGTGGCAAGCTTTGACCACGATACATTGGTCCGTATGAGATCACCGAGAGGGTTGGAGCTGTTGCTTACAGACTTGAGTTACCGGCTGAGATGGCTCGTGTTCATGATGTTTTCCACGTTTCGATGTTGCGGAAGTACATCTCAGATCCTTCGCATGTGTTAGCCCCACAGCAGTTACCGATATGAGAGGATTTGACGTACGTGGAGGAGCCAGTACAGATTCTCGATCGTCGTGAACAGGAGTTGAGGAACCGTGTGATCCCACTAGTGAAGGTCTTGTGGCAGAATCACTCGGTTGATGAGGCCACCTGGGAGACTGAGCAGCGTATGCGGGAGCAGTATCCTCATCTGTTCACTTGACATGTATGTAAATTTCGAGGTCGAATTTTTTTTTTAAGGGGGGTAGATTTGTGACGACCCGAACCAGAATCAGTAGAGTAATCAGTGTAATCCACGAGTTAGTGTGTAATCGCGATTAATTGTTAATTGTGTGGTTTGCCGGTTTAGTTCGCGACTTAATTATCGGCCAAGAATTTGAGTTGAGTTTCTTCTCGAGAGTTGTAGAGCACGTGATTTCGAGCTCGTGGGCGGTTCCGGATGATTTTTCCGATAACCGAGGAATATAATATGATTATTTGAAGTTTCGGTTTATCGACGAGTTTATCCGTTCGTATCGTATTTATCCGAATCATAATGGTTATCCGTTTTGGACCGTTGATCCTCTCGAGGCGCGAGTATAAATATCGGAAATAGTCGAAAAATTGTCAAAAACACTGTTTGAGGCGTTGACCAAGCGTTGACTTTCACTATTGGGCCGTTGACCATTGACCCGTAAAGGAAAATTGACCCGTTTGAATTTCGCCGGCCGACCCGGATTTTCCAGCCACCTCCGGCCAAGTTTGGGGTATATTTCGACTTCCCTTGAGTTTTTAAGTTGTTTGGTAGTTGAAATTGTGGAAATTGGTTATGAATTGGGTGGTTTCGAATCGGGTTAGTTTTGGGGATTTCGCCGGTGACGGGGGATGGTGCTCCGGCGAGCCACGGTGTCGGGAGTGAGGGGGTTTCGACTCCCCTTGCTCCAGTGAAGCTCCCTATATGGTTGAATTTGGTTGAGGATGGGTTTTTGGGTGAACCCGTGGTGGTTGCCAAAGTTATACTCCGATTTGATTTCGAGCTAAATTCGTGTTGAATTAGTTGGAATTGAGGTTTGTGGTAATTGAATAAATGGTTGGGCTTGAGGAGAGCTTTAGAACTGGGTCTTTCTCGCCGTGGAATTCCTCCGCTGACGGGGAGCCGCTGTCGGCGGCCCCGGTCAACGGCGGCGCTCCGGTGAGAACGTTGACTTTTTGGTTTTCAATGATTTTAGTGTCATTTTTCTCGTAATCGCGTCCCTATCGTCGCCTTGAGGTTTTCGAATTGATTTGGGTATCGGATTTTCAGTCGAGGGTTTCGAGTGGAGATTTCGGGAATTCAGTCGATTATTTTGTACAGTATTTTATGTTTCCGGGAACGGTTGGTTTCCGTGGTGAAGTACAGTGTTTTGAGCTATGATTTTGATCAGATATATTTTATGACTATTCAGGGGATCAAGATCGTGCTTCGGGCGAGGGATCTTCCGCTTGGCCACGAGATTAGCGCGAGTGCGCGTTTTGCTCACCTGTGAGTGGACAATTTCTTTTCACTGATAATCACGAGTTTTTATACACGTTTTACAAGCATGAGCATGCATACGAGATTATGTTTTATATGAGCGCGCATGTGTTATACGATTATGCTTATAGCATTATACATTACGTATATACATTTAAATATTGCTTTATGCATTTGCATCGAAGTATTTATGATTTGGTTTACACAGAGTACAGTCTCAGTATATGTTGTTTTATCGATACACTTGCATCCCGGCTGATCCCCGAGGATGTTTACCGGGGAAGGCTGTGACTCCTAACCCGAGGCCATTACCGGGGGGAGGCAGACCTCTGACTTGAGGCCTTTCTGGCTAGAATCACGTGTGGGTCTGGGATCCCGTGATTCGGACTGTACTAGCACGGATGTGTCTACGAGCGACCCCGTGGGATTTTCCATGCATGCTCTGTACGCGTGAGGAGTTAGAGTCTCCCTCGTGTACCATATGATTTTTATGCATTTGGACTCGCATATGTTTTTATAACACATATTATTCGGCTAAAGACATTTATTTTCGTCCACTCACTCTAACGGTTTTCATGTCTTTCCCCTGGGCTCTTTGGTTTCCGTGCCCAGTTTGCAGTTTAGGTTCTAGTGTTTCACGTCGTGGTTGGAGGTTAGTAGTTCGAGCTACCTGTGTTTTCCAGTAGGTTTCTTGTTTTGCCTACTGTTGTATATTTTGTATATATAAACACTAGAGGTCGCTCTGATACATTCTGATACATGTTTTATACAGTTTTTCCCGGATATACTATATATATTACAGTATGTTTATTGTTTATTGATATTGTTATGATATTGAGAAATCTGGATGGGATTGGTGCCCACGGTTTGGCTTTTGTGGCATAGGATGAAGTGTTATTTTCCGGGTGCAGGTAATGGCAATTCCGCGTTAGTAGTGTTACTCTGCCGAAAATTTAATGGTTTTTGTTGGTTCACATTTTCAGAAGGGGTTTGATTCCGATTTAGGCAACTAAATCGGGGTTGGGTCCTTTCAGTTTGGCCTTGGCTTATGGCCTAAATCAATACTTCTTGTCTTTAGTCAAGGCCATTCATGACCTTGATGCAGTTTCGACAGACTTTCATGATATTCTTGTAGTGATGTTCAGATATTTTTCCGTCAAGCTCCTAATTCTAACTGGCTTTATGCATCTTCAACATGTAGTGGTTGAGCATGTTAATAGAGCTAACATGATACAAACTCAGGACTAAATCAAGAACAAGCAGAGTATAATCGAGAAAGCATTGGGAATCTTGCTAAAAGTTTTCATTATCAACAGAGCTTGGGTATCAAGCTTACGAGAGAGAGAGAGAGAGAGAGAGAGAGAGAGAGAGAGAGAGAGAGAGAGAGAGAGAGAGAGAGAGAGAGAGAGAGAGAGAGAGAGAGAGAGAGAGAGAGAGAAATGTTAGTCTCAAATACTTTCCCTTTCTCTACACCTTTTTTTTAAATCTCAGCCATTACTGTCTGAATTTGAGCTTACGATAAGATCGGGCCAACATATCAAAGCCTTGAATTAGTTTCTATTATAATGAAGGAGATATGGAGGAGGTGACCGAACTGGTAGATATTGATTCTTGTTCGAAAACTTTTCATATATATTAGAGCCTGAGCTAGTAGATATTAATTCCTATTCAGCAATTATGCATTTGATGTCTGTAGCTGAGGTTATGAAATTGAAATGAAGCTGGAATAGACCTCAGAGAGGGCATAGTGGAGGGAGGAGAAGAGAGAGGTGAAGCTATCAGCGATGGCGAGAGAGTCCTTTTCAACAACTTGGAGAGCTTGGAGAAGCTCAATCTTATTCAACTGGATCGACCAGAGTCAATCCATCAAAATGAGGTTAATAGCTGAAGATCTTAAGCTATATCTTGTATTCAAAATTTGAAATTTCAATTTTTGGGTCGGGTGCAATTTTGTTCCATGGATGATTGAGTCGTTTGATGCTGCTTCCTGAGTAGCTCTCAATCAATCAAACCATACATCTCTTCCCTCTTCTAAGCTTAAAGAAGGAGCTAGCTCAAGCTCCATCATAACCTCTTCAGTTCAAATCCAACAATAAAGGTGAAAGCTCACACTAGTTTGAAAATAAAGAAAATCAAACTAGGCAATAACGAGTAACATACAAAGTTACTGGACTTCTCGGATTGGCGCTCCACCAACACTTGCCTCCACCTAAGGGCCTCACTAATCGACCTCTCGATCAGGGGTTGGTGCCCTGAGCTCATTGTAAGTTTATTGACTTTTGACTATTTTATCCAATCCAATAATACCACGTGGAAAATTAGGGGGGGTGTAGAGGGAAGGAGTGTATTCGAGACTAACGAGAGAGAGAGAGAGAGAGAGAGAGAGAGAGAGAGAGAGAGAGAGAGAGAGAGAGAGAGAGAGAGAGCCCAACACTTTCTAACCACTAAGGGTAGATGACCCAAAATATCTAAAACCAAAATCCAACACAAATGATAGCATGTCATCTTAGAAACTTTGCAAACTAGACTGAGATAAATATACTCCTTGAACAGTCCCCCTCCATCTTAGCAAGGTTAGCTGAGTTGAGATTGATACAATCCATGTTTTAAACATAGAACTCATAGCAGCTGTAATTAGTTTTGAAGCAAAAACATGGGACAATAAGTCCTGGTAGTGAACAAGACAAGATGAGGCACTGGAATTTGCTAAAGCTTTCTACTGCAGAACCTCTTTTTCTTGCTCATATTATAGACTTTATCTTCAGTGATCGACCATTGACCAGTAACTAAGAAGTATGGACATACCAACGTTTGCATAAATATCAGGAACAATAACAACATCTTTCTTTGATAAAGTCTCATCTGCTTCAGTGGCATTTACACCAGCATAATTCTCTTTGTGAATGCCCCCTCCAAAAGCACATGGAATGAGAGCATCACACTTATGAACTAGCAAGTCCTTTGCCTCTACGCCATGGAATTTCTTCAAATAAGATTTGCTTGCTTTGTGTTTCATCAGAACTGAGATATCTATTAATCCACTTGTGTTTCTACCCTCTATTATAATTCCACTTGATAGCCCACAAGTCCACATTTCTAAATACTTGTAATATGTTTCAAGCCAGAAAGTGAGTTCTCACACTCGGTAAGTGCCAGTTCTAACATGTTCTAGCAATAACATTCTCACCATTTTGTACACCAAGATTACTACAATCACCATTCTTAATGCTTTCAAATCCAATACTATAATTCACCACGCCATTAAGCACAATAGTTACATCCTCATCAATAATCACAGCTCCAATTTCACTCTTATCACCATGACCAGTCAGATCACCATTTTTAACCACTTTCCCCTATGCAACCATTGAAGCGATAGGTGACACAACCCGTACTGGAACTTTGATAAGGCCAGGCACCATATGACAAATTGTAGAGGAAGACAATTTTTCACTTTGGAATGCAAAGATTAAGCAACCCTGAAAAAGAAGGGCAACATGGCCCTTTAATCCACATATTTGGCTAGTTATTATGGGAAAGGAGGAATGTCCGGGTGGTATAAAAGTTCTATAATCACAAGTCACAACAGTATGCCCCTTTTTGCAGCAGATTTGATATTTTTGTGAGGATCGAGACCATCTTGATGCACAATGTTGGCTACAATGATCACCCAAATGACCTCCTTTTTTATGCTTATTTTCTTGATAGTTGCTTTTGTCAATACGCCTTTCTGTAACAAGAAGTTGGGACAGAATATTCTTTAGAGTATTAGTAGTTTCTCTTCCTTCTATAACCATTTTAATAACAACATATTCATCAAAAACCCATTAAAATTGACTATCACTATATCCTCATCAGGAAATTGAACTCTAACATAGCTGAGCAGATCTCGAGCTTACTTAACACGACGTAAATATTTATCTATGTTATCCCCTTTTTGGATTATAAAAAGACCAGTCTACAACTACGTCACATTGGTTCTAGACGCATTACAGTACCTCTCTTGCAAACATAGCCAAGCCTCCCTTGATGGCTAACAACCCCACAATAAGGTCAATAGTCTCCTCATTGATCTATTAAAACCCTAATTTCAGGTTCTCTCTCTCTCTCTCTCTCTCTCTCTCTCTCTCTCTCTGACTCTCTTGGATTGCAGGCAATTTTTGGGATATTGAATTTTAGATTAGGCTGTGATTAATGGTATTAGGGTTGTGGTGATTAGGTTTAGATGCTTGATTATTTATGTGTAATTGTTTATGTATTTTTGTTTTTTTTAATTTAGGGGTTTAGGTTATAAATATGATGTTGAATTTTGTAATTGTAATTATTGATGTTGATGTTGAATTTTTGGGATAGTTGAATTTTTGTGAATATATGATGTTGAATTTTTATAACTTTTTATTGTGAATACTTTTTTTGGGTGAAATTTTGTGTAGAATTTATGGGTTTATATATATCTTAATTGAAAATTTGAGTGATTTATGGGTTTATATGTGCTGAATTGGAATGTCATGAAATTTAGATGGGGATGTCGATTAATTTTTGGTGATGTTGAAGTGTTGGTGAATTGTCGATTAAGTTTTGGTGTGTTGAATTTGATGGGGATGAGTTTATATATGTTGAACTGTTGTTGAATTGTTGGGGAATATGGTGATGTTGAATTGTTGGTGATTTTTTTTTATTGTAGGCATCATGAATGTTTTTGGCAAAGGGAAGAACGGATCCAAGGGACAACGGTCTAGTGCCGACAGTTCCGGGTCCGCCTCTATCAAGAACAACTCTCAGGGCACATTTATCGATCCTATGAACTCTCAATGTCAACAACTACTTGATCAGACGGCACAGTAGGATGTAGTGTTCTGCCCACATCGACCTCAGAGCACGAGGCAGCTTAAAGACCAGAGGCCTCATCACCGGCAAGGGTCTTGACAGCCTTGTCAAGACCAGCGGGCCGGTGGTCATAGAGACCGGAGTGGGTGGAACGGTGAAGTTGGGGATAATACACAGAAGTACTCCGACCAAGTATGAAGTATCATATAGGAAGTTAGATATTCATTATTTATGCCTACACTTATTAATTATGTCCTAATATATATATTTTCATAAATGGGTACATTGTAGGTGCGGTTCAATGTTTTGGAGCAGTTTAAATGCACGTGGTGCAAATGACGTGCAAACAAAAAGGTGGTGGGAGTAATATTGGCTATATTGAGTTATATGTTGTTGATAATGTATTGTCACTTTATAACATTTATTTTGCATACATAGGTACAAGGAGTGGAAAAATGAGCTCGGTAAGCATTGACAAAAGCACGACAACCAGCGTTCGAGTACCCCTATCGAGTTTATGTATAGGGAGTACGAGTGGAAGTGGCTTCAAGTCCACTTCAACAACCCAGAATTTGAGGTATGCAACATCATATTTGTGTTTAATTGTATCTTATTTGGCGAAATTAGTTTCTTAATACTTTTTTAATATATGTTTATCCAACAAGGCCATTTCTAAAATAAATGTGGTGAACCGGGGGAAAAATACGAGTAACCATCATGCTAATTAATTCTAGACTATTTGCGAGTTATATGGAGGAGGCGATCCAACACCCTGAAATCAACCTATATGTGTATACGTATGAGACAGCATATCCTTAGTCCCTCGAAGATATTATAAGTCTTATGCCCTTATAACTTAATTAACATAATTGCTTATATATGTATTTTCTCTAACTTTTATATATATATATATGTTTACTAATATATTATTTTATTTTTCTTGTCAATTAGGCGAGAGTGAGGGAAGGGACTAAGGAGGTGTTGGCTCAGATTGCGAGGGAGCAATGGCCTAAGACGTAGGATGAAGATCTCTCCCAAGCCATCTCTCAGATTGATCAATCTCATATGACGATAGGGGCAAGGATCATGGGTAGTGTTTTCCCACCATGAGGGAACAATTACTACTGTAGGGGTCTAGGCCAGCAGAGCGATGAGGTCTTGAAGAACACTTCCGGTTTCTCATGCAAGTCGGCATCTTCCAAGGCTGCTCAGATATGGGAGCAACCTCAGAGGCAGGCGATAGAGCATCAAAAATAAATGGAAGAGACTCAGAGACGGATGGTGCAGATGGAGCAGGCGAGAAGGGAGTAGGAGGCTCAGACCCGTGCTTTGGCCGATTAGTAGGCTCAAATGGCTTCTTGGTTTCAGACGTGGTCTGCACAACTTCAGGCGCAAGGAGTCTAGGTCCCGGTCCCGGCCCCACCTCCATTTCCATCTGTCAAGCTCTCTTTTAATGCTCCACATTAGTAGGAGGATCCGACATAACATGGTAGTAATGCATCTGTTTTCCATAACATAGATTTAGATAACCCTTAATTTATGTGTTTTACAGGACAAGTAGAATGTATCATACACTTTCATTATTAATTTGTGTTTGTTGGTGAATATGTGTTTTGTTTTCATTTTATGTGTTGTTGGCTATTATGGAAATAAAATTATGGAATTGTAGGTTCTGGGAATATAAATCTAGAATGTGTAGTTTTTTTTCTTTCAGAAATCAGTAACATAAGCCGATGACAATACCCAAAGTTGTCGGTTAAAGTCCTCACATAACCCGACGAGTTTCATACTTTAGCTGACGAGTTGCATACTATAGCCGACGAAGGTCAATAACTATAGCCGATGACAGTCTTTCCTAGTCGTCAGCTATAGTTCAGTCCGGGTCAACCATTTTGACCACTGGAAAAGGTTTGGCCGACGACAAAAGTCTAAAAAGTCGTCGGCTAAAGTTTAAACTTTATGCCGACAACTTTTTTTATCGTCGGTTAAAGTATGGACTTTAACCGACGACCGCCGTTTTTGTCGTCGGCTAAAGTATGGCCGATGACCTTTTGCTGATGACACGATAGTCGATGAAGGTTCGTTGGCTATAACTTTAGCAGAAGAAAATGTCTAACAGCCCGACAAATTTTTTTCATCGGCTAAAGTATTTTTTCTGGTAGTGTTATATGTTAGTGAGGTGCTTGTAGCCGATTGTATTTGATACCTTTTTCAATGAATTTTATCATTTGTTTTAAAAAAATTGTAATAATGTAGATTAGAATCTCTTATCTCAGGGAGAAAACATTCCCAAGTCATATAGCACGAGTTCAAAATTTGCTAATTAAATATATAGTTGTAGTCATTGTTCTAAAAAAAAGTTTAGGAGAAAGGCGGCTTAGAGGGGGTGAATAACTTTAGAGATTTAGGTGACGCCTAGCTTAGAGTGTGCCTAGAAACCTCCTAGAATCCGTCTAAGTGCTTGAAGATATATACTTTTACCGTCTAGCATTATTTAGAATCTTGACCGTAGTTTCCTCGGTTAATAATGGATGGGTGGCGCTAGCTTTCTATTCTGTTAGACATATATGTTAATATGTCTCATATCATCGATCTTAGCACTTGAAATCTAATTAACCAACATGATTTGAGTAGTTAATTATAATCTCTAAAAGAAATATATTTAAAGGAAAAAAAGTATTTTCGAATTCAATAACATATATGTACGTAGGCTATGGGCGGGTGAGTTGAGTTGAAGGTAGTGTGGAAAAGAGAGAGATCATTTTAAAGAAACAAGTGGCCTTGTTTCTGCCCTTTGTTTCTTTGGTGAAAAATTTGACGACAGCTCTAGCTATCAAGTAAAAGCCATCACCCAAATTAAGCTAGCTGTGTATATCCGTACGTGTATCGGTGTATTGTCCCCAACTCCGGCCGCATAGAACAAAGCGTACGTACGGGCGCAACGTACATGTACAAAATATTCCCCGAGATCAGCTGAAGATTTTAATTAAGTAATACTAATCAGGAATATTCATTAATCTACAGTTTACTAGGCAATTAACCCAGTTGTGGTTGGCTCACTAGGCAGCTGGTTATGTGGACCTTTGGGATGTACGATAAGACCTTTTTCTGTTCACCTCGTATGCGGCGAAGTGATTCACCAAATGTTAACTTGATACGTATTTGTCTTGCCTCTTGAGAGCTCTACACATTGTCAACGACGAAGTCGTATATAAGTGCGACATTCCGCTATTACTTTCCTCACATCTCTAACCTTGGTTAACTACAAGTTTTTGCCTCTCTTTTCTTCTTACTCGATACTCGAGATCATCTTAAGAGAACCCTAAATGGCGAAAGCACAAGGGGAGCCAGGGAGCTCCATGCATGGAGTCACAGGAAGAGAGCAAACATTTGCAATGTCTGTGGCTTCACCTATTGTTCCCACAGACACCACGGCAAAGTTCGACTTGCCAGTCGATTCTGAGCACAAGGCCAAAGTTTTCAAGCTTTTCTCCTTCGCCAATCCTCACATGAGAACCTTCCACCTGTCTTGGATCTCCTTCTTCACTTGCTTCGTCTCAACGTTCGCTGCTGCTCCCCTCGTCCCTATCATCCGGGACAACCTCAACCTCACCAAACAAGACATCGGAAATGCTGGAGTCGCTTCTGTTTCAGGTGAGAAATTTATAACTTCCGTTGGTGCTGAATTTACATTTTAATCTCATCATTTCAATAACATATACACAAAGAACTAATCTTATCTCATAAATATTTGCTCACACCAATAAAGTATTTCCTTTAACAAGCGATATATTAAATGAATCTCTTTGTTGTTTTCAACAGGAAGTATATTCTCAAGGCTTGTAATGGGTGCAGTCTGCGATCTGCTTGGACCAAGATATGGGTGTGCATTTCTTATAATGCTTTCTGCACCCACAGTGTTTTGCATGTCGTTTGTTGCAAATGCTGGGGGTTACATAGCTGTGAGGTTCATGATCGGTTTCTCCCTTGCTACATTCGTGTCATGCCAGTACTGGATGAGCACCATGTTCAACAGCAAGATTATCGGGTTGGTCAATGGAACAGCTGCAGGATGGGGAAACATGGGTGGTGGAGCCACTCAGTTGTTGATGCCTATAGTGTTTGACATCATCTGCAGAGCCGGAGCAACTCCTTTCACTGCTTGGAGAATTGCCTTTTTCATTCCTGGATGGCTTCATATTATTATGGGGATCCTGGTTTTGACTCTTGGACAAGACTTGCCCGACGGAAATCTTGGTGCCCTACAAAAGAAGGGTGAAGTTGCCAAAGATGAATTTAAAAAGGTAAGTTTGATATATATTTGCTTGCAAATTAAGATAGAGAAGACCGTGAAAAAAATTTAAAGAAATAAAAAAATTTCCATGAAGATTCAAGGTCACTAATTTGATAATTGTTGATGATCGATCAGGTGTTGTGGTACGCTGTCACAAACTATAGGACTTGGATCTTTGTCCTTCTTTATGGCTACTCCATGGGTGTTGAGTTGTCCACTGATAATGTCATTGCTGAGTATATGTATGATAGGTATGTCTCTTTCAAGAATAATTTACTTATTTCATAATTTTTTTTGGCAGATCTAAATTGTATAAATTGAGTACTAAATTACCATATATGTGTAGATTCAACCTCAAGCTTCACACAGCCGGCCTCATCGCCGCTTGTTTTGGCATGGCCAACTTCGCCGCTAGACCATTCGGTGGGTGGGCTTCCGACGTCGCAGCCAGGCATTTCGGCATGAGGGGTAGGCTATGGACCCTCTGGATACTCCAAACCCTAGGAGGTGTCTTCTGCATCTGGCTCGGCCGAGCCAGTACACTGCCTCTTGCCATCGTCGCCATGGTCCTCTTCTCAATAGGTGCTCAAGCTGCATGTGGAGCAACTTTCGGAATCATTCCCTTCATCTCTCGACGATCCCTCGGAATCATATCTGGTCTCACCGGTGCCGGCGGGAACTTTGGGTCCGGACTAACCCAACTCGTTTTCTTCTCAACTACAGCCTTCTCCACAGGCACTGGTCTATCCTGGATGGGAGTTATGATTGTGGCTTGCACTTTGCCAGTGACTTTGGTTCATTTTCCACAGTGGGGAAGCATGTTCTTACCACCATCCAAACATGTCGATAAATCTACCGAAGAGTTTTACTATGGTTCTGAATGGACAGAGGAAGAGAAGCTCAAAGGTCTGCACGCACCGAGTCTCAAGTTTGCAGAGAATAGTAAGTCTGAGCGCGGGCGCGTGGGTTCAGCTACAACTCCACCCAATGCTACACCTTCTCATGTCTAAGTCAGCAAGCAAGAGAAGGTTAACACCTTCCCCAGTACAAAATGAACTTTAGTGTTCATGTTCAAATGCATTGGGAAATCCATTGATCGATGACGAACGATTGGAAATTAACGGAGCTATGTCGGTGTGTGTGTGTGTGTGTGTACACACACACACACTAGCTTATGCCCAGCCTATGACTCTTTTAATGTATCATGCTTTGTTTGCAAGTATTTGTTAATTACTTTCTTTCATTTCCGTGATAGGATTACCTTTCTGTTTTGGGACTCCTGTTTTACCATATATACAAATATCTTTACCTTTGAACTTTAGTTAGCATCATATTACACGATACCTTTGTATAAAAGCAACATTAAAAAGATTGCAGAAAAGTCGGAGAAGGATAAAAGTAAATGGAATAATTCTAGACAGAAATTGTCTCCTTATTATTAATAGATGACATTAATTACGCACATTATAATCAATTATAATCTATATCCTTATAAATTAAGAATTTTTAGAATATCTATTTCTACTCTAATTAGAACAAGACACACACCAAGATACTATGAATATTCTTTTCTTGAACAGTCCTCCTTGTGTTTAGCTCCTAATGTATTATGTATAACTTGTTGTCTCACTTAAAACCTTGCCAAGAAAAACCTCATGGGCAAAATAAAACCTTGGCCGAAGGAAAAAGTAGTACAACGCATCAATTACAAAAACTACTACATGTGATGTAGACTTTCCATGTTGTCAACCAAAACATAACTCCCCTTGATTGATAACTAAATCTCGGAGTACATATAAACGTCACATACTAATGTGTCTCACATGTTTCACAAATGTAGATTTTAAAAGTGACTTGGGGAACAAGTCAGCAACACTATCCGCCAAACCAATCTGGTTCACATAGATATTAATTAACTATTGTTGTTGTTGATTGAAGAAGTATTTTTGGAAAAATGTGCCTAGTATGATTACCTTTAATATAACCTAACTTTATATGTTCATCGTAAGCCGTATTACCTTTAGAGATACAAGTTTGTGCTGTCGTAGTAGATGGTAATTCACTATACCCTCGAATATGGTGTATTACTGACCTAAATCAGACACACACTTTAACCGCTTCATGCAAAGCTATGATCTTAGAATGATTCGAGGAAGTAGCAACAAGGGTTTTTATTCTAGATCTCCAAGAAATCGCCGTGTTCCCCATGATGAAAAGATAACCAGTTTGGGAACATCCTCTATGTGGGTCTCAGAGATACTCAACATAAGCAAATCCTACCAACACATCTAATGGTGTCTCGAAATATGGGACTACACTGTAATGTGGTTTAGTTCTTGCAATCGGAGCATCCTTCGACGGGTCAAAGGTCTCACTTGACGGGTCGAATGAATCATGTTGATCCATCCAGGGTGCTATATTTGAAGGTCGAGAGAATTACTCGACGAGTCAAAAAATTTAGAATCATAAAGTTGCATTTCAACCATTCTGTTTACCTACATTTCAAGTTTCTCTCTTGCTTCTTTGTAGGGAAAGAACAAACCCAAGTCAATGGGTCCCTTCAAGTACTTGAAGATATGCTTTACTCCATTCTAATGACGTTGCATTGGCGCAGAGCTAAACCTAGTTAACAAGTTCATAGAGAAGACAATGTTTGGACTTGTGCACTGAGCTAATTACAGAAAAGTCCAATAACATTGAGATATGGTACCTCTGCTCCCAAAAGTTCGTCGTCATCATCTTTCGGAAGAACCAGATCATTTTTGGGTTCCAGACTGCGAATAACTATTAGTGTGCTAAGAGGTGTGCTTTGTCCATGTTAAATCGCCTAACCATCTTTAGGACATAAGCAGACTGGTGAATAATAATTCCACCAACTCGATGTTCCAACTCCAAATCAAGACAAAATCGAGTCCTACCAAGGTCTTTCTTCTCAAACTCAAATTTCAAGTAGTCAACCATCTCATTAATCTCATCAAGAGACTCGATTATGTTCGTATCATCTACATAGACTGCCACAATGACAAATGTTGAACTTGTTCCTCTAATGAACACATATGAGCATAAATCATCATTCTTGATTCTTTTCCCAATCAAGTAGTCACTTAGACATGTATACCATATTGGACCGGATTGCTTCAATCCATATAGTGAACGTTTCAATCTAATCATGTGAGCACTCCATGGTTTAGAGTATATGAATTGGGTATAACTATGTCATCCAACGCTCTCATGTATATCTCTGAATCAAGATCACCATAGAGATATAGTGTAACCACATCCATCAGCTGCATATTCAGTTTTTTGGACACTACCAAACTGATAAGGTAGTAGAAAGTAATGATATCCATGACTGGAGAATAATTCTCCTCATAATCAATGCTAGGGGGTTGAGAAAGTCCTTGCGCCACAAGTCTAGCTTTATACCACAAGACTTCATTCTTCTCATTACACTTCCAAATAAATAGTCATTTATGTCTAACCGGCTTAACATTCGGTGGGCATAGCTTTATTAGACCGAAAACTTATTTTTTCTTCAGAGAGTCTAGTTTAGTCTGGATAACATTTTTCCATTTTGGCCAATCTGCTTTACGTTGGCATTCAGCAACAGAGCAGAGTTCCACTTCATCATCGTCAATAATCTCCTGAGCAACGGAATAAGCAAATACATCATCAACTAACATATAAGATCTATCCATAATAATGCGCGCATCATTGTTCCTTAGTGAGATTTCCTTGTTCTCTGGCATCACAAATGACTCTGAGGCCTCCCCTATAGATGCCAATTATGATTCTAGGACATAACTATAATCATGAACAATCTCATGTGAATGATTCAAAATGTTGATGATGAAATGATCATTTTGTGACTGGATGGCATATCATACAATACCATGGTCAGCCAATACACGTAGGGCGCTTGTGGTGACGAGCGCGTTTGGCGCACTCCCTGGGTGCATTTCCCCTTTTAGCTTTCTTTGACAATTGATTTTGGGTGCTAAGTATAGTATATATATTTCTATGGGTTAGCACATGGTGTACTAATAAGGCTTATACCCTGTTACCGTCTGGTACACACTGAATGGTTGGCATGCTGCTGGTTTGAAATGAATAAGCAAGCTGCATGGAACACTGCATATCCTAAAGTAGATACTGGTCAATTTGTATGCATTACCAAAGCTCTGGCCATAAGCTGTAACTGTTATATTTGTGCTTCTGCAAGACCATTATGTGAATGAACATGGGGAATGGTAAGTTCAACTACACTCCTGATTGACATGCAGTAATCATCAAAAGATTTTGATGTAAACTCTCCTACATTATCCAATCTAATAGACCTGATTGGATTGTCCAGGTGGTGAGTCCAAAGCTTAATGATATGTGCTAGAAGTTTTACAAATGTAGCATTCCTTGTGTATAGCAAAGCAACATGTGACCAAAGCATTGATGCATCTACTAAAACCATAAACTATTTAAATGGTCCGCATTTATGTTTGATAGATTTACAAATATCACCATAGATCCTGTGTAAAAATGGTATATTTTTTGTTTTATCAACCTGCAAAAGAAGGACATGCATGGAACTTTGCAAATGAACAAGTTTTACAAAATGAGCGGTGTACATCAGAGATTGCCACGAAGAAATCTGGTGGGATAACACTGATCTTGGAGACCGAGCCCCGACTGAGTGGAGTAATCTCCCCCCCCCTCTAAACCAGTGGTTTTGGATATTCCAAATGCTTATTTGCTATAAAGAATGGATGACTATGAGAATTTATCAATATTTTGATCATCATATCTCGACCTACGCTAGACACGTACCTTGACGAGTCAAAGGATTCTTCGGCAGGTCGAAACAGGATCACTTCAGGTCCAAGGTATCCCTCTTGATGGGTCGAGTAATAACCATCGACGGGTCGAAATTTTCCAAAAATTCATATCAAATTTTGGGTCTATTTCAACGGGTCGAAAATACATCTCATTTGGTAAAAACATGTTGGAAAACGATACAGAAGCTTGGTCATGACGGGTCGATCCCATCCTTTGACATGTCAAAGGTGCTTGGAAGTGGAAAGATCGAGGATTATCTTCGACGGTTGCGAAAAGATACCAAAAATGTCCCAAGGGCTATGTCTCGACGGGTCGAGAGGAAATCTTGACAAGTTAAGACGCCTGATATCAAAACGTCCTCTCTTTTCTTTCTCATTTTTCTAGTTCTTTGGTGTCATATTGCCGTGTAACTTTGTATATTTTGAAGCATTTATGCTTATAAAGTAAAATATCACTCTCAACACTTTAATTTCATATAATGAAAGAAAGAAATTTCATTATTTTTCCAACACAAAACTTACATCAAAGATGTCTTATTCCCAAACTGACTAAAATAAAAGTTTTAAAACATTACTAAAAAAATCCAAAAACAAACTAAACTTGAAATACATAGCAGAAACAGCTGCCTAATACATAGACTACTTAAAATTTGAAGTCTCAAGACTTGCTCTCTTGTTATCTACTATAATAAGATTGGCGTCATCGCCATCTTCCATCTCATAGTCTCCAGTAAAGTTAGATTCTTGTGCTAAGTATTGCTTGCATTTCTTGTAGACATTCTATATATCCTTGTTTCATGATATTGCTTGTGCATATCGTTTGTAGAACTACACCTATAGTATGGGTACGTGCCAATCTGCCAGATGGAGCAGAGCGTGAAGAATTTCCACCATTTCTAGGACCGAAATTGGATTGATTCTTCTTGGAGTGACTAGGGACTGCGTCTTGGTGAGTCCAAGTCAAATTCTGACTACGACCTCTGCCTCGTCCTCTTCTCCCACCATAAGTGATGTAAGGCTCAGAACGGTTATTATTCTTCTCCTTATGTGCCTTCTCAGAAGTATTATGATTCTCAGGTGTTTTCTTGGTCCCAGCATGCCTTGCATTGTTGTTGAGAATTATCCAATGATGCCTCTTCTTTTTAGCTAGGATGTTCATGAGATCACTAAATGATTTAGATCTTCTGTGTTCGTACTCAATCCGGTACTGATGAACGAGAAGACTCATGGAAGAAGTGAAGGTATTCAAAGACTTCTAGATCATAGCCTGCTCAGTTTTTTCAACTCCACAGAAGCTCATCTTCGATTGTACCTCTAGCATAGTTTGAATGAAAGCTTGAACCTTCGGATAATCCAACAAATGGATTTGGTCCCATCTTTCAGTTAATTCTGAAAGTTGTGCATCATGCACATTGGTGAAGGTTTCTTTCAACACGTCCCATACACTACCAATAAAATGGACTTAGGCAACGACGCAATTCCGTTGTCTAAGATGCCTTTTTCGTCGCCTAAGTACCTAGACAACGAAACTCATCGTCTAACTTTTGGGAATCTACTATGTAGTGCAAGAAGTTAAGGGGCAAAACAAAAATTATCAGTCATCTAAGAAACATCATAGGCGACGAAACAATTTTCATCATCTAATGTCACGACGAACTTTTATTGAAAAAGGGGACGAAATTTTTTGTCACGTAACTTATCTTGGATGACAAAAATGTTTCGTCGTCTAAGTTTGACACTTAGGCAACAAATTTTTTTCGCCGTCTAAGCTGTGCCACTTAGACGACGAATGAGAAACATTCGCCATCTAAGTTGTCACACCAGGACGACAAATATAGTAACTACTTCGTCGTCTTAATGTATTAACCTAAAAGACAAAATATTCAAGTTTTTCCATCTAAGTGATATATATATATTTATTTTTTTAATAATTATTTCACAAATAAAATTGAATTAAAAATTAAATAGTAAATTAAGAAAAATACTCATTCAATATTTATTAAATATATATAAAATTTGTACATAAAAATTGTACTGTTCCGATTGAAATATAAACTACGTACATAAGAAACTAATGAAATATATCGATATTGGTGGGAGTTTAAACTTCGCTTATTCCCCCGGTGTTCGGATCGTCATCATCGGGTCCATAATCCCAAGACGGAACATTCAGCTGATAGAAGGGCGGAGGGGCCATGCCTTGCGACCTGAGGTACTCCATCATGAAGGACACATGCGCCTGTACCATACTAGTCTACTCCTGGGCTGATCGCATCTGCTCTTGGACCGATCTGGCCTCATCCTCGGCCGCTCAGACCCGCCGCACTCGATCGTCTAGTTACTGAAACATGACTCAAATCTTGCTGGGCTGCCCGTCCAAGGCCACAAATCTCCTTCCTAGCTTGGCAGTCGAAAATTGTAACTGCAATTGCGATCTAAGTCTCCAAGGACAGAGAAGACAGCTTTTCGGGCAACATCTCTAGGTTCTGCGATTGTATGCGCGCTACTTCTTCGGCAGCCTTTTGTTTCACCGATACCTGAAATAATTGTCATGAACAATATATGATTGTCAATTTATAAACAAAATTTGACATAGTTTCCCCTAAAATTGAGGAAACTAAAAACCCGCACGGAAGAAAACACTTCGAATAAAAAATTTCCAAAAGAACTGGTTGTGGACACCGATTCCCATCCGAATTTGTCAAGTTCATAATCATGTTTAATATAGCCATCTAAACCAAAATCCAAGAGAACAACCTAATTAAATGTTCTAATCAGGATTCAATTCTTCAAACCAACAGTAAGATTAAACTAATTCAATTTCAGAATAATTGTTACTTACGGCACGTTGACTCGCGATATCTTCTTCCTATCCAAGCTTTTAGTAAGCAGACACGGAGGCATACAGATGCGGGTGCTTTGAACCCACATCTCTGTGAGTCCTTGCGATGTTGATCATCTTGCATGAGCCCGAACCGTGGTGGTACGTCTTCATCCCAAGATTAGCTTTGTTCGCCTTTAACCTTCTTTGTTTAACAACAAGGGAAATTAATTATTGTTGTAGGAGAAAATATGTAAATGGGAAAAACTGTGTCCCTTTCATTGATAGAATGCCTTAAATACAGATTGATACAATCTATTACAATAAGTGTCTCGATATGACAAGGATTCCATGTATCTATCTAATTAATATTCGTATCTAAGTAGGACAAGACATACACTGGGAATTATGGAGAATTAATCTCTTTAAACACTTCCCCTTGTGTCGATGGCCATAAGAATGATGTATGACTTATTATCTCATTAAAAACCTCGCCAAGCAAACAAAAATCTCATGGGTAAAATAAAAACTTGGTCTAAGGGAAAAAGAGTACAATGCACCAACTACTAAAGCTACTACATGTGATGTAGACTCCCCCTGATGTCTACCGAAATGTAACTCCCCCTGACTGTAAACTCAGTCTAGGAGTTCTGATAACCTGCGCATACCAATGCTTCTCACATGTTTCACAAAAGTAGATTTAGGAAGTGACTTAGTAAATAAGTCCGCAGTATTATCAACAGAACCAATCTAGTTCACTTGGATATTCAACAGCTGTTGTTGTTGCTGATTAAAGAAAAACTTCGGTGATATATGTTTTGTATTGTCACCCTTAATGAAACCCAACTTCATCTGTTCAATGCATGCAGCATTATCCTCATAGATGCAAGTGGGATCAGTAACAGTAGATTTCAATCCACTAGAGCCTCGAATATGACCTATGATTGACCTGAGCCAAACACATTCTCTAACTGCTTCATGCAAAGCAATTATCTTAGAATGATTCGAGGAAGTAGCAACAAGGGTTTGCTTTGTTAATCTCCAGGATATCGCCTTGTTTTCCATAGTGAAAACATAACCGGTCTGTGAACGACCTTTGTGTGGGTCAGAGAGGTACCCAGCATCAGCAAATCTAACCAACACATCAACCAGTGTTTTGGAATAGGGGATAGTATGAAAATCACTTACAACAGCTCCATCTTTCGATGGATCGAAGGGGTTACTCTGCTCCGTCCAGGAAGCATCCATCGATGCATCGAGGAAATTCTTCGATGGATCGAAGGGCCTGCTCGGGTCAGCATAGTTTAAAGCATTAAGATGCTTAGAACTCAAGTGTTGTGATTCAACATTCCCTTCACCGGGAATTGCAGGCTTCTCTCTTATTCTGTATAAGGGAAGAATAAACCCATGTCAATGGAACCTTTCAAGTATCTGAAGATTTGTTTTACTCCATTCCAATGACGTTGCGTAGGTGCAGAACTAAATCTGGCTAACAAGTTCACTGAGAAGGCAATATCTGGACGTGTGCACTGAGCTAAATACAACAAAGCTCCAATAGCACTAAGATATGAAATTTCAGCTCCCAAGATCTCCTCATCGTCATCTAGTAGACGAAACAGATCTTTCTTGGGGTCCAGACTGCGAGTAACCATTGGTGTGCTAACAGGGTGTGCTTTGTCCATATTGAATCGCCTGAGCATCTTTTGGACATAAGCGGACTGGTGAATAAGAATTCCACCAACTCGATGTTCCAGCTCTAATCCGAGACAAAATTGGGTCCTACCAAGGTCTTTCATCTCAAACTCAGATTTCAAGTAGCAAACAATCTCATCGATCTCTTCAAGAATTCCGATGATATTCATATCATCAACATAGACAGCTACTATAGCAAATCCTGAACTTATTCTTTTAATGAACACGCAAGGGCATAAATCATCATTCTTATATCCCTTCCCAATCAAGTAGTCACTGAGGCGTGTATACCACATCCTACCGGATTGCTTCAATCCATACAGTGAACATCTCAACTTTATAACATGAGCACTCCGTGGTTTAGAGTTACTTGATTTGGGTAGAGCAATGCCATATGGCACTCTCATGTATATCTTAGAATCAAGATCACCATAGAGATATGCAGTAACCACATCCATAAGATGTGCATGTTAAGCTTTTCGGACACTACCAAGCTTATCAGGTAGCGAAAGGTGATGATGTCCATAACAAGAGAATACGTCTCCTCATAATCAATTCCAGGGCGCTGAGAGAAACCCTGCATTACAAGCCTAGCTTTATAACGCATGATCTCATTCTTCTCATTACGCTTCCGAACAAAGACCCATTTATGTCTAAATGACTTTACATTCGGTGGGCATAGCACAACCGGACTGAAAACTTGCCATTTATTCAGAGTGTCTAGTTCAGCCTGGATTGCTACCTTCCATTTCGGCTAATCTGCTCTACGTTGACATTCCACAACAGAGCGAGGTTCCACTTCATCGTCGTCAATAATTTCATGAGCGACGAAATAAGCAAACATATCATCAACTAACATGGAAGATCTATCCATAAGAACGCGCGCATCATTTGTTCTAAGTGAGATTTCTTTGTTCTCTAACATCACAAGAGCTTCTGAAGCATCCCCCAGACTTGCCAATTATGATTCAAGGACATAACTATAGTCAGAGACAATCTCATGTGAAGGATTCACAATGTTGATGATTAATGAATCTTTTTGTGCCTTGATGGCCTACCTTTTAACCAGCGGCTCATCAGTGGATTTTCTTAGTCTCCCCCTTTTCCTGATGGGAGCTGAGGCCGATGCAACACCTTCCACATGAGCAAGAGGAACGTCTCCTTACCCAGTGTTGCTACTAACGAATCTCTTTTTCGGGATTTCCAACCTTGCAGGTCTCGTCACTTTAGCGATATCAATAAATGAGTCGGGCATAGAGTCTGCTACTTGCTAAAGATCAAGTATTTTTCGCACTTTCATCTCACTCTGCGACGTGCGAGGATCATAAAGAGACACAGTGAGATTAAACCACATCAATTCCTGACGTTCCATTGGAATGGAAACATTCCTATCTCCCCCTAACGGCGGGAAATATGTCTCTTTAAAGTGACAATCTGCAAATCTATCAGTAAAGAGATCTCCTGTCGAAGGTTCAAGATAACGGACTATCGTTGGAGATTCATAACCAACATAAATGCCTAATCTTCTTTGAGGACCCATTTTAGTGCGCTGTGGGGGGGGGGGGGGAGGGGGCAATTGGCACATAAACCGCGCAACCAAAAATGCGCAAATGTGAAACATCAGGCTCATATCCAGTTACCAACTGGTACGCACTGAATGGTTGGAGGGCTACGAGTCGAAAACGAAGAAGCATTAATGCGTGTAACACTGCATATCCTCATGCAGAGACTGGTAAATTTGTATGCATTACCAAAGCTCTAGACACAAGCTGTATCCGCTTGATATGAGCCTCTGCTAAACCATTCTGAGAATGAACATGAGGAACGAGATGTTTAACTTCAATCTCAAGGGACATGCAATAATCATCAAAAGATTTTGATGTAAACTCTCTTGCATTATCCAATCAAATAGACTTGATTGGATGATCTGGGTGGTGAGCCCTGACCTTAATGATTTGAGCCAGGAGTTTTGCAAACGCAACATTCTTTGTGGATAGCAAAGCAACGTGTGACCATCACGTTGATGCATCTATCAAAACCATGAAATATTTAAATGGCCCGCATTTGGGTTTGATAGGTTCACAAATATCACCTTGGATCCTTTGTAAGAATGGAATATTGTCATTATTATCAATAGCAAAAGAAGGACGAGCCATCAATTTTACTAAAGAACAAGCTTTGCAGAATGAGCGATGTGCATCAGAGATTGCAACATAAGAATCTGGTGGGATAACGCATAACGCCTCAGCGGTACTTTGTCGGGATGGTGCTGCACTCGTCTTGGAGACCGAGCCAGGAATGAGAGGAGTAGTCTTATCCTCACCATCTAAACCGATGGAAATAGATCCCACATGTTTTTTCGCTCTAAAGAACGGATGACCATGAGTATTTTTTAAGATTATGATCATCATGTCACGACCTGGGTGTCCCAGTCGAAAGTGCCAAAGCTTGTATGACACAGAATCACACATAGTAGTGTGAGCCACAGCATTAGATTCAATGATCCTAACTGTAGTTAGATATAAAGCACTACGAATAGCCGGAAACTTCTCTAGAATGCGCTTGCAGCCACATTCAACAGAGATAATACACAATAGTTCTTTTCCATTCTCACAATAGGTTTCCAAGTGAAAACCGTTGGCACGAATATCCTTAAAACTTAGCGAGGTTTGATTGGCCTTTGGCGCGTATAAGGCATCAATGATATATAATTTTGTTCCATGGGGCAGCAAAAACTCTACAGAACCACGCCCTTGTATAACGGGCACTGCACCAATCATGGTTGTCATTGAGGATTTGTATGGAAAAAGATCCACAAATAGTTGCCTATTCTACAGAATGGTATGGGTAGTACCACTATCTACTAGACACTCAATTTCGCCTTGAGACATCTACACAATCAATGTAAATAAGTAAGTCTTTGAAGCAAAGACCAAGCGTACACTTTAAGTATATACTTGAAGATTTAGGTAAGGGTGTGACCCCTATTGAGTGTTGATATGGCATGACACAAACTGATGTATAACCACATCTGATTTTCAGATACCATTTTCGATGGGTCGAAGCAAGGCTTCGATGGGTCAAAAAGTTAACATGAGACAGTTCTTCGATGGGTCGAATAACTTTTCTATGGATCGAAAAAAATGACCAGAACAATGTCTTCGATGGGTCGAGTAGGTTATCGATGGATCGAAGAAACCCAAAAATGAGATTGAATTTTCAACATCAGTATTTGACTGGTCGAAGAGATTGTCGATGGGTCGAAAAATTTGACCTGAGACATTCCTTTGATGGGTCGAAGAGAGTGTTGATGGGTCGAAAAATTTGACCTGAGACATTCCTTTGATGGGTCGATGAGTCGAAAAATTTGACCTGAGACATCCCTTCGATGGGTCGAAGAAGTGCTCGATGGATCGAAAGGTGCAACCAAAGGACCCGAGGATAGGGTTCGATGGATTGAAATTTTTTTTTTGATGGATCGAAAATGCCAGAAAACAACCCGAGAGATAGTTTCGATGGGTCGAAGTGCAATACTTCGATGGATCGAAAATGTCACCGAGTTCAAAATAACATTCTCTCCTTTGTGTCACATTTAGAACGTATCATTGTCTCATATTGCCATATACTTATAAACATCGAACCATACATAAGAATTGCATGGAATAGAACATTCTCAAAACACTTTCATATACCGAAAATAGAGAAATATTCATTGTTTGCCAAACAAAAGTTACATCATAGATGTGTTCTTATTCATAAAACAAAGACAAGTGTCTTTAAAATTCTTGACCGAAATGTAAGCAAAAAAAAAAAAAACTAAAAACTTGAAAGATTACAGAGACAATGCCTTTTACATAGGCTTAATCAAAATCTGGGGTAGCAAGATCTTTCCCCTTGTCATCTGCAAGAATGAGATTGGTGTCAATCTCCATCTCTAAATCTCAAACATAATTCGACTCTTGAGCTAAATACTGCTTGTGCTTTTTGTAGATGTTCTGGATTTCTCTACTAGCACGGCACTGTTTGTGCATATGCTTATTAGAACCACATTTGAAGCAAATGTATCTTCCAGAATGTTAGGACCGTTGACCATCAGAAACCGAACCAGACTGGTCCTTGTTGGAGTTGGCGTTCTGATCTCTATGCCAAATCAGATTTCGGCTATGACCTTAGCCACGCCCACTCCCTCTTCTACCCCCACGTGGAGCATGTCCTCCACGAACATAAGGTTCTGAACGAGCAACCTTCTTATTTTTGCAGGCATTTCCTCAAGTATGGTAACTCTCAGGTTCTTAGTACCAGCTGGTCTTGAGTTATTATTGAGGATGATCTCATGATGCCATTCTTTTTTCGCAAGGCTATTGATGAGATCACTGAAGGTGGTAATTCTCCCCTGTTCGTACTCAATTTGGTACTGATGTGCGAGAATGCTCATGGAAGTTGGGAAGGTTTGTAACGCCCTCTCAATTATGTCATTCTCAGACTTTTCAACCTTACAAAAACTCAACTCTTCTAGCATGGATTGATTAAACTCTTAGATTTTGGGAAAATCCACAAGTCTAGTGTGCTCCCATCTAGCAGTCAACTCAGGAAGCTGTGCATCATGCACATTGTTGAAGCGCTGCTTCAGAACGTCCCACAATACCATGGGATATGTTTTGTTTAGATAATGCTTCTTGAGAGTTGGATGAATATGACGCCTCAAAAACATGAGAGCTTGAGCTTTTGACTCTTCAATGGGGGGCATGAGATTCATTCCTGGCCCAGAGGGTTTGATGTTGTTGGTCAATCTCTTCCCGATGAATGTAGTTTCCATATCAGAGATCCAATAGTGATATTCCTTGCCTTGGAGGTTAAGGATGTCGAATTCCGGCCTAGCTGGCTCATTCGAACTCATCTACAAAAACACACATAGATATTTTGTTAATAACGATCGAAAACTACGATCACAAAAACTTTCATGTTTTATGAATAAGAACGTGATCCATGATATATGGTCACAAAATCGATCATAAACGGTGGCAAAAACCACACCCAGCTACCGTGACTAACTGTCACATGGGATCGATTTCCATTTTCTTTTCTTTTCTTTTCTAAACCGTGACTCCCCCAGGACCATCACTTATACTCTATGGATATAGGTCCATAAGAACTAGGCTAAGAACATGTAATAGAAAGCAACACATATTACAACTATCATCAACTTAGATCTAGGGTGTTGCGGTAAGTAAGTTTGCTAGATCTAGAGATTGATAGTTTAGAAAAGTTTACCTCGATAGGTGTTATGCTCGGTATGACCGCTAATTTTTATGAATGAGAAGAAGTTCTTCTAAAACAATTTCTTGGAAGTCGTGCAATCTTGTCAATCTTTTTTTTTGGGCAGTCTGACCTTTATGTACTCAAATGGCAATAACTTTCTCTAGACACCTCCGAATTAAGATTTTCTGGATGTTCTGGAAACTAGACACCTGGGGCTTTCCATGCATATTAAGATCGTTCTCTGGTTCGTCGTGAACTGCTCATAATACTCTGGTGAAGTTTGCTAAACTGCATAGGCTCGATTTTGGCTGAAGAAGAGGAAAAAGGCTGACGGTGGTCAGCGATTTTCTCCTAGTTTTGGGTTTTTCTATTAGCTCTAAGAGTCGTGCTGATAACGTGTTGTAGGAGAAAATATGTAAACGGGAAAAACTGTGTCTCTTTCATTGATAGAATGCCTTAAATACAAGCTGATACAATCTATTACAATAAGAATCAGCCTCTATATTTCATTGATAGAATGCCTTAAATACAGGCTGATATGACAGGGATTTCATGTATCTATCTAATTAATATCCGTATCTAACTAGGACAAGACAGACACTAGGAATTATGGAGAATTAATCTCCTTAAACGATTATTAATTAAAATTTTAAAACTATTATATGATTAATTACACTAAAGGTAACAAAGACGAACTTGATACTAGTCGCACTCAAAGTACTGAACAAACCAATCTCACTCCTCTTTCCTTTCGTTGAACTCCTCTGGGAATATAGAGGCGTTGTGTTCCCCGTAGTGCTTGCGCAGGCTATGCTTCCATCTCTTGTAAGTATTTAAGGTCATCTTCTGTACGGCTTCTAACATCTTCGTACTTTGCTCTAAGACAAAGGGTAGAAAAATTTAAAAAGATTAAATTCTTAACCCTTTATAATTATTTATGAAATAAAATAGACAAAATTAAATATGCCATGTTACCGAGAGTTCGCGGACAACTTTGAACTTCTCAACATTCTCCAGATTGTCCCAAGTAGGGGCCATCGATCATGCATACGTTGCCCCATACAATATTTCCGATTTGAGATGCGGTCAAACTGGAGAGCTCCTTCGACGGTGGGCCTTTGGTGAAATTATCATCATGCACGCTAATCCGGTTCCCCGTTTTCTTGCATAGTTTTTTGACTTTTCTTCCATTCACAATTCCCTGAGTGCGTTTGGGGGCCTGGGCTAAGGGGTCTATACTGGTTGTTTTGCATCGGATGCTACAGCAACCAAAATTGCTAGAATATTGAGGATCTTGTGAGGATGTCTTGGCCCCCGAATCCAGATTCGTTGGTCTGTCGTTTGTCGATTTGACATTAGGAACATTCGGAATGGTCCCTGACATTGAAGGAGCTGCGGGAGCTATAACAGACTCCTCTGACCGTTGACACCAACCCAACTATTCGAATGCCGATTGCAATATGGCACTCTGCTCCTGTTCGGTGCACCTCCTCCTCCCGTCAGGCATCTTAAGCGCTACAACTGAAACTATATATGCAACATTTACTCAACAAAACCAACCATATTCTTCAAAACACAACCATACTCACAGTAGCAATCAATCCAAATTGAACAACATTTGCAGTAACACACCTTAATCAATCCCAATTCTCACATCAATCCGAGAGAGAGAGAGAGAGAGAGAGAGGAAGTGAGTTTGAATCGGTGAGGCCGAGTTGGGTCGGAGAGAGGAGGTGTGGCCAAGTCAGGTCAGTGGAAGGGAGGCAGCATCTACGTTGGTGGAAATTAGCATCAGAGATAAAGGAGAGGAGAACGGTTTAGGGATTGAAATTAGGGGATTTTTCAAATTTTGGGCAAACCAAATCGATCTTATTAAAGGACTTAGATGACGAAGTCAGCAACTTTGTTGTCTAAGTGGTTTAAAAAACAACTTAGACGACGAGATGCCTTGCTTTGTCCTCTAAGTGGTTTTTAAAATTTCGCTGAAATATTTGGCGGGTACCGAAAATCACCAAATATTTGACTTTAGACGATGAAACTTATTTATTTTGTCGTCTAAGCTTCCACCTAGGTGATGAAACTTCTTTATTTCGTTATCTAAGGTAAACTTTATTTATTTTCTGAAATAAATCATAAATTGGGTACTTGCATGAACCTTATAAGAAAACAACCGTCAAGTGTAACCGTTTGATTCATATGACATTGTAGAAAAAATTGAAGCCAATTTGGAAAGTTTTCATATTCAAACGATATAATCTTGTGAATATCGACAAAAGTTTAAAGAAATAACGGAAACGATCGTTAATTATTAGTCGTAAACTATTTTTGACGTTACATGCATTTCCACTTACGTCGAAACTTTATATATCAATTAAATATAAATTAATTAAAAATTTACATAAAAAGTAGATTAACGAGTTAATACTTATTATACAGCATATACTAATGTTGTATAATTTAAGTGTTAGTATGTATGTATTCACTCCACATTAATATTAACAAAATTGATTTTTAACATAACAACCGTTAGATATATTCATAACTTGTACTATGTAAGTAGACAAATTTTAAGTCAATATGAAGTTCGTTGAGGATTTGATCAGGTTAGTCAACCATAAAACAAAATTTTCAACATAACGAAAATGTTGATATACGAAGTTTCATAACTCTGATTTTTGAACCGTCGACACTCACAGTCCAAGAGTTGATTACTCTAGGCTCTCAATGAATATAATCATCAATCTAACAAGGTACACATGATCATCCTCTTTTCATATTGTGACAGGAATTGATTACTTAGACGACGAATATTGTTGAATTTCGTCATCTAAGTAGAACATAGACGACGAAACATTATAATTTTTTCATCTAATTAGAACTTAGACGATGAAACATTAAAGTTTCATTGTCTAATATTATCAGGGTATAGGTTTAGAGTTTAGGGTTTAGGAATGAAAGGACCCAACCCCGATTTAGTTTCCTAAACAGGAATCAAACCCCTTCTGAAAACACGAACCAACAAAAACCATTAAAATTTCGGCAGAGTAACGCTACTAATGCGGAATTGCCTTTCCCTGTACCCGTAAAATAACACTTCATCCTATGCCACAAAAGCCAAACCGTGGGCACTAATCCCATCCGGATTTCTCAATATCATATCAATAACAATAAACAGTAAACATAACTGTACTATATAGAAAATCCGGGGAAAACCATATAAAACATGTATCAGTAACGTATCAGAGCGACCTCTAGTGTATATATATATATACAAAATATACAACAATAGATAAAACAAGGAACCTACTAGAAAAGAAAGGTAGCTCGAAAGACTAGCCTCCGACCGCGACGTGAGACACCAGAATCCGAATTGCAAACTGGGCAAGGAAACCGAAAAGCCCAGGGGAAAGGCAATAAAACTTTAGAGTGAGTGGACGAAAATAAACATATGCCTTTCACCAATTTCATATACAATAAACAAGTATAGTGAGTTCGGAAAATATATATGGAGGTGACAGGCGAATCTCTCAAGCCCGACGGTCAGGCGAATCTCTCAAGCCCAACGGTGATTGGCCAAGGGAATCTCTCAACCCTGGCGGCATAACAGGGGAATCTCTCAACCCTGCCCAGAGGAATCTTTCAACTCTGGTCAGACTACCGGTGATCAGCCGAGTAGCCGAAGCATCAATGCAAGTATGCCATCACCATAAAAATATAAAATAATACCTCCGAAAATAATAAATAAGCTCAACATCGTATATAAACAAATACAAAAAATCACGAACTCCCAACGACTGTGAAAATATAAAAGTGTCCACTCACAGGTGAGCAAAGCGCGCACACGCGCTAATCACGTGGTCCAGCGGAAGATCCCTTGACCGAAGCACGATTTCGATCCCCTGAATAATCACAAAAATATATCTGATCAAAATCATAATTCACAACACTGTACCACACCTCGGAAATCAACCGTTCCCGGAAACGTATAACTGATACAGAAATAATTAACGAAATTCTTGAAATCTCCACTCAAACCCTCGACTAAAAATCCGGTACCCAATTCAACTCGAAAACTTCAAGGTGACAATCGGGGCGCGAATACAAGCTAAACAACATATAACTCGACACATTTTCAAAAAAAAGTCAACGGTCGCCGGAGCTCCGCCGTTGACCGTCGCCACCGGCGGCAGCCCGCCGTCAACAGGAGAGATTCTCCGGCGACCAAGCTCACCAAAGCTTCATCTCAATGAGCCCAGCACATCTCTCAACTGTGGCTAAGTCCAATTTCGGCCACACACGCCGGAAATCAGCTCGAAACCCACGGGGGTTCCACCACCGCCGGCGACGCTGTTCGTCGTCGATCCTCAGTCCACGGTGCACGGCAGCCTTCGAGACCCCTCCCAAAAGCTCCGTTGTGGCCCCACGAACAGAATCCCCCAACTCCCCGGCCACCACCGTGGCCGGAGCACCTCCGTCCACGAAACCCGATTCCGGCCAAAAATCCCCAAACTTCAACTCAACATTTCTCCCTCAATTCGACATCAATTCAAGCAAAACCAAGTTCTAAACAGCTTAGAATTATGAGGAGAACAATTTACCTTCCAAGGTCGTGGCCTGAAACGGCAGGTCCGCCGGAGAATTCAAACGGTCCGAAAATTCCTCCACGGTCAACGCTGGTCAAACTTCCAAACAGTGCTTTTGGACAATTTCCGATATTTATACTCGCGGCTCGGGATGATCGACGGTCCAAAACGGATAACAATCACGATTCAGATAAACTCGATATGAACGGATAAATTCGACAAAATTCCGAAACTTCAAATATTCATATTATATTCCTCGGTCGTTAAAATAATCATCCGGAACCTCCCACGAACTCGAAATCACGTGTACAACAACTCTCGAGAAGAGATTCAACTCAAATTCTTGGCCGATAATTAAATCATGATCAAAACTGGCAAATCAATCAATTACGGAAAATAGTGATTACGCGCTAACTCGAGGATTAAGCCAATTACTCTACTGATTCTGTTCCGGGTCGTCACAAATCTACCCCCCTTAAAAAAATTTCGACCTCGAAATTTACGTACCTGTCAAGTGAACAGATGAGGATACTGCTCCTGCATACGCTGCTCAGTCTCCCAGGTGGCCTTCTCAACCGAGTGATTCTGCCACAACACCTTCACCAGCGCTATAACACGGTGCCTCAACTCCTGCTCACGCTGATCGATACTGGCCTACCTCCCATACAGGGTCTCGTACGATGCCATCTCGATACTAGCCTGATAGCTATTGTTGTAAGCAAACTCAAATCAAATGCAGTTGTTGGTCCCAATTTCCTCGAAACTGCAAAACGCAAGACCGCAACATATCCTCAAGAGTCTGTATAGTCTGCTCAGACTGCCCATCAGTCTGAGGATGAAAAGCTGTACTGAAGTGCAACCTAGTGCCCATGGCTCGCTGCAATGCGTGCCAAAACTCGGAATTAAACTGACTGTCTCGGTCAGAAACAATAGATACAAGTACTCCGTGCAGTCGAACGATCTCCGACAAATACAGCTTTGGCAATCTGCCTACTGATATCTTCCCCAGAAGTGCGAGAAAATGAGCGGATTTCGTCAATCGATCCACGATAACCTAAATACCAGTATTGCCAACCGAAGTTCGCGGCAACTGATACACGAAATCCATGGTAATGTGCTCCCACTTCCAAACTGGAATCTCCAGTGGCTGCAACTTTCCCGCAGGCTTCTGCCTCTCTGCTTTAACCTGCTGACAAATCAAACATCGGCTCACATATGCGGCAATCTCCCGCTTCATATTGAGCCACCAGTAATACGCTCGAAGTGTACAAAACATCTTCGTACCTCTAGGATGCATCGCATACGCCGAACAATGAGCTTCATCTAAAATCTCTTTCTTCAGACTCTCATCTCGGGGTACGCATAATCTGCCTCTGAATAGCAACGTACCATCATCATTCAACCGAAACTCTATTGGCACACCATTCCGTATCATGGTCTTCTTGTCCAACAGGTAGGAATCTGAATCTTGAGCTTCCCGAACCTGATCAACCAACACGAGTAGAACCTTAAAACTGGCCAACAAAGATCTATCATCGTCTCACTCGAACTCGGCTCCCGTGGCCCGAAGCTCGGCTAAAATAGATACTCTGGCCACACACACATGGAACAACGAAGCTCCGAATTTCTCACTGAGTGCATCGGCAACGACATTAGCTTTCCCTGGATGGTACTCGAAAGTACAATCGTAGTCATTGATCAACTCCATCCACATGCGCTGCCTCATGTTCAAATCTGGCTGCGTCCGCAAGTAAGTGAGACTCTTGTGATTGGTGTAGATCTTGCACTGAGCTCCGTACAGGTAATGTCTCCAACTTTTCAACGCTAACACAATAGTGGCTAACTCCAAATCATGGGTCAGATAGTTAACTTCGTGTGGTTTCAGCTGCCTGGAACCGTAGGCTACCACTCTGCCATGCTGCATCAGCACACAACCAAGTCCCAACTTCGATGCATCACTGTGGACCATGAACTCACCGCTGTCGTCAGGTAAAGTCAGAGCCGGTGTGGTAGTCAACTTTTCCTTCAGGAGCAAGTAACTCTCCTCACATACATCGGACGACTCGAACTTGACGCCTTTCTTCGTCAATATGGTCAGTGGAGTAGTAATCCGAGAAAAATCCTGCACAAAGCGCCGATAGTAGCCTGCCAAACCCAAGAAACTCCGGATCTCTGGTACGGTGATAGGTTTACTCCAATTCAACACGGCCTCGATCTTGTCAGGATCAACACTGACTCCCTCAGCTGATATCACGTAGCCCAGAAACTTCACGCTGTCCAACCAAAACTCACACTTGCTGAACTTTGCAAACAACCGATTATCCCGCAAAGTTCGCAAAACCGCTCGCAAATGCTTCTTGTGCTGGCGCACACTCCTGGAATAAATCAGGATGTCGTCGATGAACACGATCACAAACTTGTCCAGAAACCGTCTGAACACCCGGTTCATCAAGTCCATAAAAGCCGCGGGGGCGTTGGTCAACCCAAATGGCATAACCAAGAACTCGTAATGCCCATACCGCGATCTGAAAGTTGTCCTGGCCACATCTGACTCTCGGATCCTCAACTGATGATATCCGGACCTGAGATCAATCTTTGAAAAGATTGAAGCTCCATTGAGCTGATCAAACAAATAGTCAATCCGCGGCAACGGATACTTATTCTTCATAGTGACCTGATTCAGCTTCCGGTAATCGATGTACAACCGAGTGGATTCATCTTTCTTCCGCACAAACAAAACCGGGGCACCCCACGGTGAAACACTGGGTCGAATGAAACCCTTCTCCAACAACTCCTGAAGTTGAATCTGCAGCTCTTTCAACTCCGTTGGCGCCATACGATACGGTGACTGAGATATGGGTCCTGTGCCCGGTAATAGCTCAATAGTGAAATCGATCTCCCGAACTGGAGGTATACCCGGTAACTCCTCCGGAAACACATCTGGAAATTCAGAAACGACCTCGATATCACCAATGTCCGGCACAACAACCGTGGTGTCCACAACATGAGCTAAGTAAGCAACACAACCCTTTTTCATTATCCAATCCGCCTTCATTGCAGAAATCACGCATGGTAATGAAGTGTTCTTCTCGCCACGAAACAATATCTCAGGAAAGCCTGGTCGTCGAAACGCAACCTCCTTCTTGTGACAATCGAACATGGCCCAATGTGTCTCCAAGAAGTCCATACCCAAGATCAAATCAAAATCAACGATATCCAACAACAACAAATCCGCGGCTAAACCATGGCCTCCAATAAAAATCTCACAGTCTCTGTACACCCAGCCAATACTCATAATCTCACTGAACGGATACAATACTCTCCATAACCCCGGAAGTGGAGACGCATGTACCGTAGCTAAAGATGATAGTCTATATGACATAAATGAATGCGTAGCACCTGGATCTAACAATGTAAGTACTGGATAACCGAAAACATGCAACGTACCGATAATAACCTCCGGTGAAGCTCTGCCCTCACGCAAAGTCATGGCATGAACCCTAGCCTACCCGGCTGGTCATCCACGCTGAGGCTGTCCCTGCTGTCCGCCCTGGCCCGCAAACTGTATTGGTCGAGCCCTCGAAGTGGCACCTCGCTCTCCTTCGGAACTCTAGGCCGCCTGTCCACTAGCATCATCAAGCTGGAAACACTCCTTTGCATAATGACTCACATGGCCACAACGAAAACAAGTGACAGGGCCTCGCTGACACGGACCAACATGGTGCCTACTGCAGAGACTACACAATGGGTACTCCCTCGGTACGGCGAAAGCACCACCGGTACACCGAGGATAACTGGAACCGCTAGAACCCCCACTAGACTGTGGTCGCTACGGTCGATCTCTCCTCCATCTCTGCCTCTGTCTCGGTGCACTAGCTGGTGGTCGATATAGTCCACTGCCTGAGGATGAAGCCGAACCGGAAGTATTAGAACTCAGCCTCTTGGAAGGCCCCTGACTCGGTCCACCTTCCTCAAACCGTCAAGGCTGATATCTCATCTATCTTTCCTTCTCGATATCCTCACCTCAGAGTGCTGCACTGACAAACTCATCGAAGTTGTTCCGAGGCATCGTAGTCAGAGTCCCCTTGATGTTCAAGTTCAAACCCAACTCAAATCTGCGACACTTGGCTTTCTCAGTAGCTACCATGTCACGAGCAAACCGAGATAAGCAGGTAAATCTGTCCTGGTACTCAAGCACAGATAAACTGCCCTGCCTAAAATTCGTGAACTCCTCATACTTTCGCTGCTGGGTAACCTGATTGAAGTATCTCCGCATGAAAAAATCTCGAAACAAAGTCCACGGAGTATCAACTAGAACTCTATCAGTGCTAACCCACCAGAAGTATGCATCTGACTCAAGTAATCTGACTGTTGTCACTGTCATCTGCACAGGAATAAAACGCAGACTCTCACAAACTCTTTCAACCTGAACCAACCATGCCTCACACATCTCTGGATCAGCTGAACCCGAAAAGACAGTCGCACCAGCAGTACGAGCTTTAACCACAGGGTCAAAACGCTCCTCCAAACGCAACACTCACATCAGCAAGTCGTGCGTCTAGCGATCCTCATCAGGATCCACTTCCCGATTCACACGGGGACCACGTCGATGAGGCATTCTACTGATACAAGACAAGCATTAGGTACAAACAGAAGGAACGTAATCATGAGACCTCAGATATTTGAACATATACAACACCCGAAGCATTGATGAGTACCGCTGGCCAGTCGGGTCATCACTCTAGACATGCTGTACAAACTCAAATACCCTAAGCGTCACAACTACAAGAGTCTACAGAATCTGACAACCTAATGCTCTGATACCAAGCTGAAAGGACCCAACCCCGATTTAGTTTCCTAAACCGGAATCAAACCCCTTCTGAAAACACGAACCAACAAAAACCATTAAAATTTCGGCAGAGTAACGCTACTAACGTGGAATTGCCTTTACCTGCACCCGAAAAATAACACTTCATCCTATGCCACAAAAGCCAAACCGTGGGCACCAATCCCATCCGGATTTCTCAATATCATATCAATAACAATAAACAGTAAACATAACTGTACTATATAGAAAATCCGGGGAAAACCATATAAAACATGTATCAGTAACGTATCAGAGTGACCTCTAGTGTATATATATATACAAAATATACAACTGTAGGCAAAACAAGGAACCTACTAGAAAAGAAAGGTAGCTCGAACGACTAGCCTCCGACCGCGACGTGAGACACTAGAATCCGAACTGCAAACTGGGCATTATCTAACCCCTCTAGGTTAGATAATGTGTCTTCTTCACTTAATGCTTTAATCTAAATGCGAGCAATCTTGGTTTAGGTTAATGATGTGTCTAAATGCGAGCAATCTTGGTTTGGTCACTTAATTATGAAAGATGTATGCGAACCACGTAGTAAAGTCCTAGATAAAACTTAGGTTGCATATCATATGATTAGGTTATAAAGGAATGAGGTAAGTATGATGAGTTGATCATGTACATATGTAGGATAGCTTTTATTTTCGGCCTAGTAAGCATGTTTAGGGTTCTTTGTTCTTGTTTGTTTTCTACTTGTCTATGAGTGAAGCATGATAGAACCTAGGATTTCTCTATGTGTTTACTAACCATTTTCTATCTTTATTTTCGTAGATTATAAACAACCAATTTATAAACTCCCCCCAAAAAAAAACTAGCGTAAATATGCATGCACCCTCAATCCCCGGTTAAGAACGATACCCTATTTACCAATGCTACATCTACAACAAAGGGTTTTAATTGCTTATGCGTTTTTGTTGAGTGTTAAGTGTTAATTTAGTAGTTGCAAAAGCGTGTATCAATTTTGGCGCCGTTGCCGGGGATTGTAAAGTAAGTGTGTGATTTCGTTTGTATATGTGTGAAATTGTGTGAATATTACAAAAGCATGTAAATAACTTCGAAATTTTTTTTTTATTATTATTTTTTTAATTCTATACGTAACCAATACTTGTTCATACTAACAAATCTGTTTTTGCAGCCATATTTATCACGTTAAAGGTGTCTCAAATTGAAAGAGTAGATCGGTTTGGTTCATTAGGTCGCACTCATTGGAATAGATGGCGCCTCTTTTCCATGCTTATCTCCTTAACCCCTCATGATGTGTGGATTTCATCACCACACACCATAACCTAAGCGAAGTTATGGACATGAGGTTGAGGGCGGAGTTTGCTATGGACTTGAGGGAGTGTAAATTCTCGAAAGATTGGCTGAATGTCGAACATGGTGTCTAGACCGGGTTATGACTGGTGACAGGTTTGGATCTAAGAAAGACTAACATCAATGGAGTACATACCATTGGCCCGGTTAGCCTCGGGATGTTATGTCGAAATTAGTCCTGCCTCTCGCGTTATCTCTATCCCCAACTGGCCATGTTTTTTCGATTGAACCAAGGCCGATTAATTGAGAGTTTATACTTTATCGCGCGGGTCGCACGTCCAATGAACGACCGAAAGATCAAATCTGTACATCTCTTTTGAAGAGAGACGAAAAACCCAATGAACAAAATACTTGTGCATATTACTATACATATTTCGTGTGTTTTGTGTATACTTATACTTTTATACTCATAAACTTGTAAAGGATTAACCACTTGCATTTGTAGATTGCATTAACCTTCTGGCGGCTTTGTGATGTGTGGATTTCATCACCACACAACCTAACCTAAGTGAAGTTAGGGGCATGAGGCCAAAAGAAAGGTCACGTTTGCATCATGTATTTAGCACGTAACTTTGTGTGTTTTCTGCAGGTTCTAACGTTTTTCTCTTATGCATTCACGTCATTTTTCACTTAGACTCTTGTTTGATGCATTTGAATGACGATTTAAGTGTTTTGAGCATGAATTTGAAATGAAACGTGGTATGCTTGCATTACCTTACTTGTATATATGTGTTTCTAAGTCTTTGCATTGTATATATGCTTAATTTTGCAGAAAACGTGTAAATTGAGTCCTAACTTATCTATGCATTCATTTTAGGGTGTCTAAAGCCTTGCATTCACGTTTAAAATTCTTGAAGTGTCTTACCTTAGTGTTTTTACAAGCTTTCGTGTGTTTGTGCCTTGTTTTTCTTTATTCATTTTGGTGTGTTTTCGTGAGTTTAGTGTGTTTTCGTGTGTTTTTTTTTTTTTACAATTTTGGTTAGTATCTTGCATTCCTTGTGTATCCTTTTGATACTAACACTTGATCTTTGTTGGATGAGCAGTTTTTCTATAGCTAACCTTGAATGTCCAGCTCCCATCCAACACCTAAGATCAATCTTCAAGCACTCACGGACTGTTTAGCTAACTTGAAGTCTCAAGCAGTTCCAAGGGACCAAGATTTTGATCAGCCTCTCATTGAGGAGTATTTAGACTCTCCACACTCATCCCATCACTCCACCGAGCACTCACAAGAAGAAGAGCAAGAGATGGCACGCAACAACCCACCGAATCCTCCCATCAATGAGAAGCGATCTCTTCGCCAACGTACTTGCTCAATTGAATGGAGTAGCGATCCTTCGTGCATTCGATTTCCAGATCCTCAAGAGGACAAGAAGGACATTGAGTTGAAGAGTGGCTTCCTACACCGTTTACCAATCTTCCATGGGCTGTCAAATAAAGATCCAAACATGCATCTCAAGCAATTTCAGTTCATTTGCATGAGTATGAAGCCTACGGATGCCGATGAAGAACTCTTCAAGCTCAAAGCATTTCCCTTTACATTGATTGATAGAGCTCAAACTTGGCTTTTGGAACTCCCGCCTAACCACATCACGACATGGAAGCAACTTGCGGACCTGTTCTTGGCTAAGTACTATCCGGCCTCAAAGATCACTATTTTGAGGAAGAAGATCACAGGAATTACACAAGCATCGGATGAGTCTTTTGGCCAATATTATGACCGTTTCAAAGTTCTATGTGCCACCTGCCATTCCCATGGTTTTTCCGAGACAAACCTCATGAACTACTTCTATGATGGTTTAAAACCAATTGATAGAGAGCTTCTTGATGCCGCTGCAACCGGAGCATTCATGGATTTAGATGAGATAGAAGCTCGAACTTTGTTGGAAAACCGAGCCAATAATGATGCTCAATATGGGATGGCTCCACGAAAACAAGTGAATGAAGCTAGTTCAACGCAAGTTAAGGATGAGAAGTATGACAAGCTAACGTTCATGTTAGAGCAACTGCTTGAATTAGAGAAAAAGAGAGCCAAGGCAGCTCAAGGACCAACGTGTGGAGTATGTCAATTGCAAGGGCACCATAATGATCAATGCCCTAATGTGGTGGAACAAAATGGAGATCCGAAGCAAGTTAATGCTATTGGAGGATATCAAGGGGGCCAACGTTACAACAATTACAACAACAACAATTTTGGCAACCGAGATCATCCAGGTTTCAAGTGGAGCAGCAATGAGGGATGTTTAAACCCTCCGGCACCTCAAAAAGGCTACCAACGTGCTCCCTTCCAACCAAGGCGCCAATACATCAAGCTCCCATTCCAACGATGCAACATATGCAACAATCTCCTCCAGTTCAACAACAATTTACAAATTCGGACTATGACAAGATGTTCACTCAATTGTCCGCTTCAACACAAGTTCTCTTGGAGGGACAAGCAAAAGCAAATGAGACGTTGGAAACACATGGCCGAGACATCACCGAAATCAAAAAGCAAATGGGCCAACTCGTGGACTTCATGGGTCAATTCCGTGAATCTGGCCATCTCCCTCCTCAATCTCAACCACCAAATCGGTAACACAACATGAGGAACTTTACGTCTAGGCTGTAAGACGTTAAAAAACAAGCGCTTGTTGGGAGGCAACCAAATGGAGGAATCGTCAATGATTTGTTCTCTCCTCCCTTATCTTTTTAATTTCATTGTTTATTTACTTTGTTTAGCTAAAATTTTCGTGGGTCTCTCTCTTCATACTTAGTTCTATGTTTCCTTTAAATACATTGAGGACAATGTAGAGTTTAAGTGTGGGGGAGGGGTTTACAACTTTATTTAAGTCTATTTTATGTCCAAAAAAAAATAATTATTTTGTGTCTTTCTATTTAACTTAGGGTTTTTAAAGAGTCTTTTTCATTTTTTTAGGATGCCCTTAACTAGTCTATGATGAAATTGGACCGAAAATGAATATATATGGCATGTAAATCACCTAGAACAATTTCTAGTGCTAATTGAGATGTTTTGAGTGTTATAACATGTAGTGGATATGGTATGTTTAAACATGGTATAGATTTCGCATGTTAGAATGAGTTTTAAATTATACAAACCTTAAAAGTAAGTTTTTGAGCCTACTTTATTCCCTTTGAAGAGTGAATTTCGTGCATATGGTTTTCAAGAACAAAACATGCTTCATCTAATTGCTTGCCATAGACTTTAATGAACTAGAGATTACTAGAACTTACTCATGTAGACTTGCAAAGCTTTTAAGTTGATAAATACTTTGATTTTGGATATGATTAAAGACATTTAGGTTTTCCACCACTTAAACCAAATAGCCATGTGTCCCATTGTGCGCACGAGTTGCGACACCCCTAGATTAACCCCTTTGAGCCCACGTTTAGCCTTTCTTTCATTACCGCATTATATCTAAACACTTAGCCTAGTGTAGAGTTCCTACCCTTGTTCTAAAAGACTTGGTGAAGAATTTCGAAGCTAGCACAATGAAAGTGGCGTGAAGATGATGAAAAGATGTGTGCATAGGGATAGACTTGTCCAACAAATTTTGTATTTGAATGCCAAAATTTTCGAGATAAAAAAAAAAGAAAAAGAAGAAAAATGTATAAAGATCTCGAGGCATTGTGTTTAGATTGTATAAGTTTGGATTAATGTCCCTTATACTTATGAATTTGGAGATTGCTATGAATTGAAAGCCCAAAAGTGAAGAAATATGGCCTTTGTCCTGTTCATAAAGCTCAAAGGAAGTTGAGAATGAAGTTAGGGCCCAAAAAGATGAAAATTGGCCCCCGATCTTGAAGTTGACACAAGGAAAAATCATGGAAAGGAAAGCCACGAATTTGAAGAATTCTAAGTGCTAAACTAAGTCTTTGGAACGTTTTTACACCACCACTTATCTAAATTTCGAATGCCTTAGCCTTAGCCTCATTACAACCTTTCTAAAGTCCTTTATGATCCTTAAGATGAGTAGCCTTCAATTGGTTGAGTAAGTTACATGAGTAAGCATATGGTTTGGTTCATTTGTGCAAGTAATTATGAGGTATTTCGATGCAATACATATACATTTTGAGTGAACCTATTTTCATGAGTGAAAATATGATGAGTGCATCCATGTGAGCTTGATTCAAACTTGTTCGAAACATTGATCTACGCATTTTATGCTTGATTATTAATGTCTTTCTCTCTACATTTTGCTTTGTTATGAGTTTAGTAAATATGTTTCTAACTTGTTCTATGTTTTTAGGTAGAAAATAAAGGAGAAATAATAAAGGAGGCGACTTGGAGCAAAATGTGGGCTAAGGAAGACGTTCCTAAATTCCGAAGAATAAATGGTCACGTGGAATTACATGGAGCTTCGCATGGATGGCATGGTGATGATGCATGGAATTGATGGCTAATGTTTAATGGCATGGCTTAATTGAATTGCATGGCTGTACGTACGTGGTCTTGAAATGAGCAAGTGATGATGCATGGTTTTGATTACATAATTGCATGAGCTTAATTGTAGATAAGCTAGAAGAAGGTAACGGACATGAGATGATTCTTGAACGGTTTTGAGATGATTGAGGGAACGGTGATGAGCTAATAATGGAACGGTTTTGAGATGATTGAGGAAACGGTGGATGCTAGCTAATGGAGGAAACGGACACAAGCTAATTTAGCTAATGCATGAAACGGTTTTTAGCTCAATTACAAGCATGCAATCATGAACATTCCTTTCCCTATAAATACTAGGGCTTGGCTCCTCATTCGGGATCACTCATTCTAGACGCCAGAGCTCTGCCTCTAAACACCTCCACACGTCCAAAATCTCTCCAAGAAATACCAAGAAGCCGTTCACACCAAAATCCATCATCTACCTTCCTCCATCGAGACTTTCATGGCAATCCTAACTGTCTCCTCCATTCATTGAAGGCGTGGCTTACATCAAGTAGACTAGGGCAATCCCGACATCAAAAAGTGTAACCATGACTTCTACTCTTTACTTCTTGTATTATTTCTTGGTTTGTATGGACAAATTTGTGGAAGTGTTTTTGGTTTGTAATTTTATCAAGTTCACGTGAACCTCCCACGTTTTAGTCTTTGGTTTTCATATATGCTATATTTTGTGCTTAACGCTTTGATTTATTGCATGGCAATCCTACCTAAATCAATGGAAGTGTCAGGGCAATCCCTACACTTTACTTTCGAGAGATATGCATGAAATTAGTCGCTAAAGACTTAGAACTAATAGGTTGCATGTAATTTTGTAGGTTCTAAAGAGTTAGGTGAAAGATGAGTCGATCCTTGTAAATATATTAGCTTAGGACGTTTTACCTTAAAATTTGTAGGAACTTAGACAACAAATCTCGCACCCCCCTAATACCTTAGCATAGTTATGCATGCACCCTCAATCCCCGGTTAAGAACATGTAAAACACGCCAAAATTGGTAACGCGTAAAACATGCATCAAATATTAACACAAAGTAGACACTCAACACATATCTCACACGTATGCAATTTAAAACCCTTCTTTGTAGATGTAGCATTGATAAGTAGGGATCGTTCTTAACCGGGGATTGAGGGTACTAATGCATGACAACGTTTGTAAACATAAAATAAAAAGTATGGGGGGTGCAAAGCTTGTTGTCTAAGTTCCTACAAATTTTAAGGTAAAACGTCCTAAGCTAATATATTTACAAGGATCGACTCATCTTTCACCTAACTCTTTAGAACCTACAAAATTACATGCAACCTATTAGTTCTAAGTCTTTAGCGACTAATTTCATGCATATCTCTCGAAAGTAAAGTGTAGGGATTGCCCTGACACTTCCATTGATTTAAGGTAGGATTGCCATGCAATAAATCAAAGCGTTAAGCACAAAATATAGCATGAAAACCAAAGACTAAAACGTGGGAGGTTCACGTGAACTTGATAAAATTACAAACCAAAAACACTTCCACAAATTTGTCCATACAAACCAAGAAATAATACAAGAAGTAAAGAGTAGAAGTCATGGTTACACTTTTTGATGTCGGGATTGCCCTAGTCTACTTGATGTAAGCCACGCCTTCAATGAATGGAGGAGACAGTTAGGATTGCCATGAAAGTCTCGATGGAGGAAGGTAGATGATGGATTTTGGTGTGAACGGCTTCTTGGTATTTCTTGGAGAGATTTTGGACGTGTGGAGGTGTTTAGAGGCAGAGCTCTGGCGTCTAGAATGAGTGATCCCGAATGAGGAGCCAAGCCCTAGTATTTATAGGGAAAGGAATGTTCATGATTGCATGCTTGTAATTGAGCTAAAAACCGTTTCATGCATTAGCTAAATTAGCTTGTGTCCGTTTCCTCCATTAGCTAGCATCCACCGTTTCCCCAATCATCTCAAAACCATTCCATTATTAGCTCATCACCGTTCCCTCAATCATCTCAAAACCGTTCAAGAATCATCTCATGTCCGTTACCTTCTTCTAGCTTATCTACAATTAAGCTCATGCAATTATGTAATCAAAACCATGCATCATCACTTGCTCATTTCAAGACCACGTACGTACAGCCATGCAATTCAATTAAGCCATGCCATTAAACATTAGCCATCAATTCCATGCATCATCACCATGCCATCCATGCGAAGCTCCATGTAATTCCACGTGACCATTTATTCTTCGGAATTTAGGAACGTCTTCCTTAGCCCACATTTTGCTCCAAGTCGCCTCCTTTATTATTTCTCCTTTATTTTCTACCTAAAAACATAGAACAAGTTAGAAACATATTTACTAAACTCATAACAAAGAAAAATGTAGAGAGAAAGACATTAATAATCAAGCATAAAATGCGTAGATCAAATTTCCCCACACTTAGACTTTGCTAGACCCTAGCAAATACAAAACAAAACAAGGACTCAAAAACAAAGAAAAACAATAAAGGGAAAGAAAAAAAAACAATGGGAAAAAAAACGTCACACTTATATGTACAAAACACTTAGAAGTCTCAACGTTTCAAAGCCGCAAATTTTCATGTTCTCATGTTTGAAAACGTAAGAGATACTAAGTAAAACAACACTAAGCCCTTAGTCAAAATTTGTCTCAGAAATTTCTTTATGTATATGGCGATGGAATTACATAACTTCAAATGATAACCAAGATATGATTCATGCAATGAACAAGTAAGACGTGGTGTAAACAATGGTGATGTTAAAGCTGTGCATGTTTCGAATAAAGTTCAAATCAACTCACATGGATGCACTCATCATATTTTCACTCAAAAATGGATAGAAATAATTGAAAACCTCATGAATGAAATACTTGCACAAATGAACCAAACCATATGCTTACTCATGCAACTTACTCAACAGATTAACTGCTACTCATCTTAAGGATCAAAAAGGACTTTCGAAGGGTTGTAATGGGGCAAGGCTAAGGCATTCGAAAATTTAGATAAGTGGTGGTTAAAAACGTTCCAAAGACTTAGTCGAAATATCACAAACTTTGTAAAACCAGACTCCTTCATCTTTTCCAAAAAAAACGTCACCATGCATAACTTTGAAGTACAAGGGCCGGATTTCATCGTGTTGGGCCCTATCTTCATTCTAAAATTCCCTTGAGCTTTGTGAACAGGACAAAGGCCAAATTTTACATTGATGGGCCTTCATTTCGAAACAAACTCCGAACTCACAAATATGGGGGACATTAATCCAAACTTAGACACTTAGAACCTATTGCCGGAGAACTTTTGATCTTTCTTTTCTTTTCTTTATTTTCGGCAATTTCTACTTTAACAAGCTATTTGAACAAGTCTATCCCCATACACACATTATACCAATCAAGGAGCATCACCAAAAATCACCATCTTCGGCTCTTGTCGACATTACTTCACACTAAGTCTGCAGAACATAGGGTAAAGAAGTCCTACACTAGGCAAAGTGTTTAGGTATTACGGGTGACGAAAGAAAGCTTAATGTGGGCTCAAATGGTTTATCTAAGGGTGTCGCAACTCGTGCGCACATAAGGGACTCATGGCAATTTGGCTAGTGGTGGTAAACCTAAGTGCCTCTTATCATATCCAAAATCAGAGTATATGTCAACTATAAGCTTTGCAAATTCGACATGAGTAAGTTCTAGTAATCTCTAGTTCATTAAAATCTATGGCAAGTAACCAAATGATGCACATGCATAGTTTTGAGACTAATATGCATAAAATTCACTCAAAAGAAATGTATAGGCTCAAAACTCACGTTTAGGGTTCATATGACTTAAACTTATTCTCACATGCGAAATCTGTACCATGTTTAACTATCCATATCTACTACATGTCATGACACTCAAAATAACTCAATTAACACAAGAAATCATGAATGCAGTGCCATATGTATGTTCAAATTCAGTCCATTTTCATCATCGACTAACTAAGGGCATCCTAAGACTCTTTAAAAACACTAAGTTCAACAAAAGACTCAAAAATACACTAATTATGACTCAAAACAATATTTTTTTTTTAGGACTCAAATAAGTTGTAAACCCCTTCCCCCACACTTAAACTCTACATTGTCCTCAATGTACGAAAGTAAAGTCATAGAATTCAAGCATGAAAGCTAGGATTTACGAAAATCTAACTAAGTAAAAACAAAAGAAACGAAGTAAAAGAGATAAGGGAAGAGAATGCAAATCTGTTGTAGACTCCTCCATTGGGTTGCCTCCCAACAAGCGCTTGTTGTTTAACATCTTGCAGCCTAGACGTGTTGCTTTCTTTTATGCTCAATGAACAGCCTGTCTTGGAGGTGCAACTCCTCCATTTTTGCCTTCCACTTTTCAGCTTCCATGTTCTGACCTTCGTGCCTTTTAGCTTTAATTCCCAACAATTTCAAAATCAGAAATTTGTGATCTTTATATGGATGGAAACTAGACGTCCATAGCTTTCCAACCCTATAAAGAACTCCATCTAACTCCAACCGAGCTGAAAGTTATGGCTTTTCGAATTTGACTGTTCTTTTTGGACCGAAGCTGCGAATTTATGAAAACACTTGGAGCACGTTCCTCCATCGTATCCTTCAAAACTCAACAAACATCAAATCCAATGGAAAAATGCATGAAATGCAATGATAAATATGATGCATGATGATGCAACTATGTAATGAATGACATGATATGCAAAGATGTATATGCATCCTAAATATTACAAAAATCTAGCAGCCTGAGCATGACTCCTTGCATAATTTCTCTAGACTTAATTACATGTTGGAACTAACTGAAATTTTACAACTGTAAACTAGACACATATACAAACATGTCATAAAAGTTTCAGAATTTTCCGTAACATGAAACTATGTCAGATAAACCACACAAAATAGCCTATTACCCAGCTCCGATTTGACTCTCTAAAACTAAAATTAACAATTAACATATACGTACATTGTACAAAACATGAAATGATTAGAGTATGGTTAGTCTTCTTTACAAAGTTCAATTTAGAAATGTATGCACATGTATTGATTAAACTGAGTGCGCCAATGATTTAAAGAGAGTACACTAGCTTAATCTTTAGGTCGTTCAATGGACGTGCGACCCGCGCGATAAAGTGTACACTTTCAATCGAATGGCCTTGGTTCAATCGAAAAACATGGCCAGTTAGGGATAGAGATAACGCGAGAGGCAGGACTAATTTCGACAATACACCCCGAGGCTAACCGGGCCAATGGTATATACTCTATTGGTGTAAGTCTTTCTTAGATCCAGAACCTGTCACCAGTCATAACCCATTATAGACACCATGTCCGACATTCAGCCAATCTTTCAAAAATTTACACTCCCTCAAGTCTTTTGTAGACTCCGCCCTCAACCTCATGTCCATAACTTCACTTAGGTTATGGTGTGCGGTGATGAAATCCACACATCATGAGGGGTTAAGGAGATAAACAAGGAAAAGAGGCGTCATCTATTCCAAAGAGTGCGACTTAATCAACCAAACTCATGTACTAAATTTAAATCAAAGACTACCTTTAAGGTGTACACATGGCTGTAAAAATACAATATGAACAAGTGTTAGTAGAAAAATATAAACAAAAATTTCGTCGGTTGTATATACATGCTGAATATTTACACAATTTCACATATTTACAAAGAACACATGCAATTCCAGATTCGTGCAAACTTGAACACATCTGCTTGTCGATTTTTTCCAGAATTATTGGCTCGGCCGAATGTAATGAAAATTTACAGACACAAACTAGTCACGTAACCAAACAATCCTACAAATTTTCAGAGTTTTATGAGACCTGTAGCTATGTCAAATAATTTACACAAAACAGGGCAGTGCACAGTTCCGAAAACGGAAAAATATAAACATATTGTACAAGCATAATCACATAATTCTTTACAATCCCCGGCAACGGCGCCAAAATTGATTCGCATATTTTCAAGTACTTAATTTAAACACTCAATCAAACACGAAAGCAATTAAAACCCTTCTTTGTAGATGTAGCATTGGTAAGTAGGGATCGTTCTTAACCGGGGATTGAGGGTACTAATGCATGACAACGTTTGTAAACATGCATCAAATATTTATACAAAGTAGACACTCAACACATATTAACACGTATGCAATTTAAAACCCTTCTTTGTAGAACATGCATAGCTTTAACTTCACCATTGTTTTCTTCAAGTCCCACTACCAGAAATTGAGACATTACCGGCGACCTCCCGTCGCCGGCCTTGTATTTTTTTTTCGCCGGAATTGTCATTCCCGGCGACAAGTCACCGGCAATGACGTCGCCGGAAATCCCCCGCCGGTGTTAACATTGCCGGCGACGGGAAACGGAGTCGCCGGTAATGTCGGAGACATCACCGGCGACTTGTGTCGCCGGCAATGTCAAGACATTCCCGGCGACGCCGACGCCGGCAATGGTAGCGCCGCCGTGGCCGGAATTTGTGACATTGCCGGCGACTGAGGTCCATGTCGCCGGCAATGTGTGAAAAAATTTTGAAAAAAAAACGCGGTTCTGGATTGGGCCCAATTCCAGAACCTGCATTGAAAGACATAAACCGTACAATCATACAAGTTCAATAGTACACATAAATGTCCAACGTACAGTACAAATAGCAACGACGATACGAAAATTAACTACAACTACAGGTCAGGGTCCAGGAACTTGCGGGTCAGGGTCGAAGTAATCCATGTACTCATTTGAATTCCGGTGGCTTCCTTGGTCTTGCTCTGGCGTTGACTGGTGCGGTGGTGGTGGTGGATAGCTAGGGAACGGAGGGACCGGGACCGGGGGAGGTGTGGGGAAGGGTTGTCCGGTAGTCTGAGCCTCGTACATCGTCCGCATCCATGTGTACATCTGAGCCTGCACCTGTGTCTGCTGCATTTGGTACTCGGCCATCTGCCTCTTTTGCTCCTCCAACTCCCTCTGCATCCTATGAAGCTCCGCCGCGAGGTTACGACTAGAAGTTGAACTTCTTGACCCGGTAGAGTATTCTGAAGTGTTCTTCAATAGTCCTTCGCCCGCCGTGCCCATTCCCCTACAGTAGTAGGTATTCTTTCCAGTCCCGCACGCTTTTGCCATGATCCGAGCCGCTATCGGAGGATCAAGCGGATCGATCTGAGAGGCATACTGGGTGACTTCTTCCTCGGAGCAGTCAGGATGGTTAGTCCGAGCTATACTCATGGTCACTTCTGCGGTCGCCTCCTCCACTCTCGACTAATTGAAAAGGGAAAATGAACAACGTATTAGCTAACAAAATCTATTTCCATCTTGAAAAATAGTTTTATTAACACATGGAGAGGCGAAAGACTTACCGCTTCTTCAGGGCACTGCGGGTAGAACTTCTGATGAATATACACCAACGGGTTCAGCTCTTGTTGTTGCTGCGCCTTAGTCGACCAACCCATGTAGTTGAGTGAACCTGCATGATGGGCCCTGGTGTTTTTCAATCTATTCGCCCGGTTCGTCTTCGAAATCGCCTTGTTTGATAAACATATGAAAAAAAATTAGTAACCAACTATTTCAATCTGATACGATACATTATGCTTGAAAGATATATTAAGGATGCATACCCGAGCTTTGGGGTGCTCGAAGTGGGCTATCAGCCACAGCCACTCGTACTCCCTAAACCGGAATTCGCTAGGGGTGGAACCTCGGCCTAGCTCCTTGTATACAGTGTAATGGGAAGAAAGCTCGTTCTTCCACTCTTTATACCTATATTAAAACAAGGAAAAAAAGTAAGAGATATTAAAACACTTGATAAACTAAAATCTAACTCGATATATATTCAAATAAGTCGAAGCACATCACCTCATATGTAGTTGACGCTCTACCCACGTGTGAATAAGAACTTCATCCACGTCAAACCACACCTGCAATATGAATATATAAAAGGTAAAATTATATATTTATTCGGACTTAATTAATAAATGTAAAATTTACGTAATGAAAATACGATTTTACTCACACTGAGTGCATTATGCACTTGCATCTTCACGTAGATAGGCACAGATTCCCAATCTGGCCAAAGCATTGGGACCTTGTCCCGCACGATCGCACCGGCCATGCTGACATATTTGCGCGTGGTGTCGAATGCCTCGATCACCTCGCTATCCTCATTGGCCCTTATGGGCGTTTTCCTTCCGCCGGTGGCCTGCTCAAGTCTCTTCCCGGTGCAGGTGCCTCTAGCCCCTTTCCGTTTTCCAGTCCCATTAACGAAATTGCCTAATAATACAATGTCAACAAATTGATATCATTAATTGAACCTATCGCAAGTCTTAAGTAATAATTAAGTAATCAATCTGATGTTAAATAAAATTTACCTGCATCGTCCGTTTGTTGGTTGGTGCACCTCACACTCCAAAGATACACGGGGTCGAACGGGAGGAAGTTATACGCTTCCTCCACGCTCAGGAACTCCGGCCGTCCTTCAATATAAACAGGCATCCCCCTATCATCGAATTCAGGGATGACAGGAATCTCGTCGGGTAGGAAGAGACCGGACGACGGAGATAGACGAGGCCTGGACGATGAGGCGCCAGCACCACCATGTGTCTCAGATGATTCCCGTGAAATGGGAGTAGGCACCATCCGAATATGGGGCATTCGGATTGAGGGAGTTTCTGATGCCCCCGTTGACTGTCGCTCGTCTGAGGCTCTGCCACCGGAGGGACGTCTGCTGATTGAGCGTCTAAAGACTGAGGCTCGAGGCTCAACTTCCGGTTGCACGGCTCTTGATCGTGCAGCTTCCTCCTCAGCTCGCGCCTCCAGCAAGGCTCTCGTGCGAGCACTCATCATTGGCCCACTGGGCGTGTTGCTAACTGCGGGCGAGGAGGAAGCTTGACTACTGTTCCCTCCACTATTTCGGGAACCTCTCCGAAGCCAATTAGCCACAAAACCTCCTGGACATCGTAATAGTCATGGATTCGGTAATTAACCGAAACGGTTTGGAACCGGAACCGTTTGAAACCGGAACTGTTTGGAACCGGAACCGTTTGTAACATAACGGTTCCAGTTACAAACAGTTCCGGTTCCAAACCGTTCCTGTTCCAAACCGTTTCGGTTCTATAACAAATCGGAACCGGAACGGTTTGGAACCGGAACCGTTTGAAACCGGAACTGTTTGGAACCGGAACCGTTTGTAACATAACGGTTCCAGTTACAAACAGTTCCAGTTCCAAACCGTTTCGGTTCTATACCAAATCGGAACCGGAACGGTTTGGAACCGGAACGGTTTGGAACCGGAACGGTTTGGAACCGGAACCGTTAGAAACCGGAACTGTTTATAACCGGAAACCTTTGTAACATAACGGTTCCGGTTACAAACAGTTCCGGTTTCAAACGGTTCCGGTTCCAAACCGTTCCGGTTTAAAACCGTTCTGGTTCTAAACCGTTCCGATCCCGATTTCCACCTTCATTTATACGATTAATTAACAACTATATCACCTAAATTAAGAACTATACATATTCGATGTGTATATATATACATCATGCATCTTAATTAAATTTATCCATCACATATTCATCCAAATCACAAACCCTAATTAATTTTCCACATTTATCACACATATATATATCATGCATCTTAATTAGGTTTAATTTCCACATATATATACATCACACATTCATCCAAACCACATTTATACATAATTTTCACATATATATATACATCACTTCATTTTCACATACCTAAATATATATATACATCACATATATATACATTGCATATAAATTTAGAACTTATCACCCTAATTTCCAACTTAGCACCCTAATTAATTTACACATACACATACACATACACATACACATACACATACACATACACATACACATACACATACACATACACATACACATACACATACACATACACATGCACATGCAAAAAAATAATTAAAAATTGAGAGAGAGAGAGAGGGAGAGAGAGAGGATCAGACCTGCCATGGATTTCCACCTACAATGCTTTGCCGATCGACTACAATGGTGAGGGGGGGAGAGGAGGGGAGGAGGGGAGGAGGAGATTTTCGGAGGAGGAGAGGAGAGGGGATCGGTGGAGAGGAGGAGAGGGAGAGGAGGAGTAGAGGATAAGGAGGAGGAGTGGGAGAGGAGGAGGAGGAGGTGAACTCACCGGACCGATTTGGGAGGAGGAGAGGGAGAGGAGAGGGAGAGGAGGAGAAATGAAAGGCTCGGGCTATCATGCATCTATCCAGAAAACATTGCCGGCGAGTTTCTTATAACTCATTACCAACGACTTCAACTCGTTGGTAATGACATTACCAACGAGTTATAAGCAACTCGTTGGTAATGACATTACCAATGATGAGTTAACTCGTGGGTAATGTCATTACCAATGAGTTGCTTATAACTCGTTGGTAATGTCATTATTTCCCGAAGAATATCCGACAACATTTTCCGTCTACGATTTCCGGCTACATTTTCCGACTACAATTTCGATTATCGATTTCTGTATACGTACGATTTTCCGACTACATTTTCCGTCTACGATTTCCGGCTACATTTTCCGACTACAATTTCGATTATCAATTTCCGTATACGTACGATTAACGACTACATTTTCCGACTACAATTTAGATTAATGATTTCCGTATACGTACGATTAACGACTACGATTTCTGTATACGTACGATTAACGACTACATTTTCAGTCTACGATTTCTGTATACGTCTACGATTTCCGGCTACATTTACCGACTACAATTTCGATTATCAATTTCCGTCTACGTACGATTAACGACTACATTTTCCGACTACAATTTAGATTAATGATTTCCGTATACGTACGATTAACGACTACGATTTCTGTATACGTACGATTAACGACTACATTTTCCGTCTACGATTTCTGTATACGTACGATTTCCGGCTACATTTTCCGACTACAATTTCGATTATCAATTTCCGTCTACGTACGATTAACGACTACATTTTCCGACTACAATTTAGATTAATGATTTCCGTATATGTACGATTAACGACTACGATTTCTGTATACGTACGATTAACGACTACATTTTCCGTCTACGATTTCTGTATACGTCTACGATTTCCGGCTACATTTTCCGACTACAATTTCGATTATCAATTTCCGTCTACGTACGATTAACGACTACATTTTCCGTCTACGATTTCTGTATACGTACGATTAACGACTACATTTTCCGTCTGCAATGAGGACTGCAACAATCAACCGTCATGCACTCTGAACAAGCCCTGTAACCCCTGGTAACGTTGCCCGACAACATACCGCGGGCAGGAAAATCACTGATGGTGCCAACAAGCATGGCATGCATCTGGAACATCTCCTTTTTGAACCTATCGTAAGTGGGGTGGCCACACTCACTCAGGTACTTAAGCTCCTCAATCAAAGGCCTCAAATACACATCGAGACACTTTCCTGGATAACCCGGGCCCAGAATTAACAGAGTGAGCATATTGTATTCCTTCTTCATGCACATCCATGGTGGAAGGTTGTACGGTACCAAAATAACTGGCCATATACTGTATTGAAGACTCATGTTGCCAAAAGGGTTGAATCCGTCAGATGAGAGCCCTAGCCAAACATTTCGGACCTCTGCTGCAAAATGATCAAACTCCCTGACCATGTGCTTCCAAGCCTCTCCGTCGGAAGGGTGTATAAGGGTGTCATCGTCAGGCAAGTTCCTCTCAGCCCACCATCTCGTTGCCACGGCCGTGAAAGCACACATGAACAACCGCTCCAACCTATCAATAAGCGGGAAATATCGAAGTATCTTCACAGCTTTCTTGTTGCCTGCAGGAGTCAACTTATACCTTTCTGTAAAACATACCGGGCAGGCTTCAAGGTCTTCGAGATATTTTCCTCAGAAGAGAATACAATCATATCTGCATGCATGAATTTTGATGTAGGAAAGCCCAAGATCTTTCAGGATATGTCGCACCTTATGATGAGTGGTAGGAAGACGATGACCGGGTGGCAGTAGCGAAGCAGTCCACTTCAACCAAGAATCAACAGCTTTGACAGACATTTTGTTCTCCATTTTTAGCTGCATCACTCCCATCACACTTTCAAGAACAGTCTTACTACAACCGTCGTACAACGGAGTCTGTTGCAATGCAATCAGGTTGTTGTGCTTGTCCATACCGCTTGTGTTTACATGACCTCCAGGTAATGGTTCGACTGGCTCGATATGGGGGAAACCCTCAACGACGGGAGGGACATTTGGTGCTTCATCAGCAAATACACCGCTCTCATGAGGAAACATATCATTGATTAACATCGATGTTGGATCATAGGATGAACTGCCCCTCTCAGCAAAATGTCCTTGATCATAGCGTGGACTGGCCCTCTCACCAAATTGTCCATGATCATGCGGACCCGCTACCGATGTTTCACCGTGATAAATCCAACATGTGTACTTTTCCCAAAACCCGTATTTACTCAGGTGCCTCTGGACTTTATCAATGGGAAATCGAAATCGATCGCTGAAACACTTACATTCTTTACACGGGCAATAATGAAGTGTAGTGTCTCCACAATTAGCCTTCACAAAATCCACAAAACTCCTAATTTCCTCGTGATATCTGACATCCCATCTTTCGAGGCTCATCCAACTCTTGTCCATCCTGAAAATTCTAACAATTTTACGTATTAATTATATATATATACACACATTCACTACTAATAATCGACGTGATCTCTCAATTCAACTCTAATTAAATCAACACATGCATGCATATGTATATATATATATCGATCTAATCTCTGAATTCGATTCAGTACTCGATGATAGTATTCTCCTTTTTTCAATTCAAAACGTATTTGACTGGGTAGGAGGAGGCTCTGTTAAGCCTGGCTCCGATAACAATACGATAATACCAGTCATTGATTCAGACACAAGATTAACTACAAGCTGTTTTCTCGTTTCGGTGACCGTACATCAACAACATTTCATATATATATATATATATATATATATCTCACGAATTGGATTTGATCAACACACAGACATATATATATATACCACATATACGTATATATACACCTACGTACCTATATATATATATAGCTTCCCGAGTGATCGAGTTTTCGACGCGCGCCTTAATTTTGACATTATACCGAATGATCGATTTCAGAGCGTACGTTTTCCTTCTTTCGATTTCTCTGGATTTTTTTCGCTCAAAATGATTGAATGATCGAGCTGCCCCATCCGGCATCTAATATAAGACACATTGCCGGCGACGGAGTAAGTCGCCGGAAATGAAGACATTACCGGCGACTTTACGCCGGAATCTCGCCGGTAATGTTGTAAAACATTACCGGCGACTCCAACCGTCGCCGGCAATGTCTAAGGAGACATTTCCGGCGAAATTCCGGCCGGAAAATCGCCGGAAATGTCTCCCTAGACATTGCCGGCGACGGTTGGAGTCGCCGGTAATGTTTTACAACATTACCGGCGAGATTCCGGCGACATTACCGGCGACGGGGTAAGTCGCCGGTAATGATGGACATTACCGGCGACTTTTCCGGTCGCCGGCCTTGTTGGCCGGAATCTCGCCGGTAATGACTCCTTTTCTTGTAGTGTCCTATTTGTTTATAACATGATCATATTTCTATTAACTCTCGAAATTGTTGAACTTTAAATTCTAAAATCTTGTGATTCCATCACCATATACATAAAGAAATTTCTGAGACAAATTTAGTTAAGGGCTTAGAAGTTGTTTTTATTTGAGTCCATGGAATGTGTTCAACGTGAAGGCTAGCTTCATCGTTGGAAATATGTAGCTTACCTTCTCGTTTCCTTTATTTTAGTTTTTTTTTTGCCAGGGACTAGCAAAGTTTAAGTGTGGGGGGTTTTGATCAACGCATTTCATACTTGATTCTTAACGCAATTCTCTCTACATTTAACTTTGTTTTATGCTTAATAAATATGTTTCTAACTTACTTTATGCTTTTAGGTAGAAATAAAGGAGAAAATAATAAAGGAGGCGATGTGGAGTAAAAACGGGCTAAGGAGAAAAGTTCTCAACTCCGGAGAAGAAATGGTCCGAGGAATGGTCTTCAAATGGTTACTAAAATGCATTCCCATATGGTGTCAAGAATTGGAAACCAAATTCCATATGAAATGGATATCAAAATGGTGGACAAGAAGATGAAGACATTTCTCCTGCGCGACCCAGGAAAAAGCAAATATGGCGGAATATATGGAGCATATAATGGACGAATTTTGGGAGATATTATATGAATTTTCAGACATGATTTGAGGGCCAAAATATGTGCAAGAATATGGTAGATTCGGCCAAGAATTATAAGGGAATAAGGAAGGCAAGATTTGAAGATATGAAGATTTCATTTTCCTTGAAGAAGAAGAAAACAGGGCAGCCAAGTCACTTAACTTCTAAAATCCGTAGTAAATTTAATTTAATTCCAAATATGGCGTTCCTTATATAAATTTTATATCCCTTTGAATAAGCTTTCCAATGAAATAAGAATCCGAATTTTCCAATATCTGAAACTCCGGGAAAACGCGTTTGAAGACAGACTGTCAGATTTACCCGGGTACATAAGGAAAGTCTTGTTTTGGTAGGAAAAGACATAATCTTCTTCTATAAATTGGGGAGCTCGACTCATTCATGATCATCACTCATCATACAAGCCAAGTCTCTTCCTTAAACACTTCCTCTCCACAAATACTCGAGATTTCTTCAAGGAACGCCACCCTCCACACCATAAACACTCGGCCTCCACCTAGAGCAACCTTAGGCAATCCGAGGGTTCATCTAGCCATCCATAGAAGGATCTTGTGCATGCTTTGCGACTGCAATCACGACACAAAGAGTGTATTTCTATCCCTCTACTTTCTCCTTGTAAAGAATTTCAGTTTTGTGTAGAGTGTAAAGATGTGTTCTTGTAATATAATTCTAATTCTATTTTATGTCATCTATTTCGAGTCTAAGTTCTTTCTTTGTGCTAATCTAAATGCGAGCAATCTTGGTTTAGGTTAGATAATGTGTCTTCTTCACTTAATGCTTTAATCTAAATGCGAGCAATCTTGGTTTAGGTTAATGATGTGTCTAAATGCGAGCAATCTTGGTTTAGTCACTTAATTATGAAAGATGCATGCGAACCACGTAGCAAAGGCCTAGATAAAACTTAGGTTGCATATAATATGATTAGGTTATAAAGGAATGAGGTAAGTATGACGAGTTGATCATGTACATATGTAGGATAGCTTTTATTTTCGGCCTAGTAAGCATGTTTAGGGTTCTTTGTTCTTGTTTGTTTTCTACTTGTCTATGAGTGAAGCATGATAGAACCTAGGATTTCTCTATGTGTTTACTAACCATTTTCTATCTTTATTTTCGTAGATTATAAACAACCAATTTATAAACTCCCCCAAAAAAAAAACTAGCGTAAATATGCATGCACCCTCAATCCCCGGTTAAGAACGATACCCTATTTACCGATGCTACATCTACAACAAAGGGTTTTAATTGCTTATGCGTTTTTGTTGAGTGTTAAGTGTTAATTTAGTAGTTTCAAAAGCATGTATCATGCCTTTCACCAATTTCATATACAATAAACAAGTATAGCGAGTTCGGAAAATATATATGGAGGTGCCAGGCGAATCTCTCAAGCCCGATGGTTAGGCGAGTCTCTCAAGCCCGCCGGTGATAGGCCAGGAGAATCTCTCAACCTAGACCAGAGTTGACCCTGCCCAGAGGAATCTCTCAACTCTGGTCAGACTACCGGTGATCCGCCGAGTAGCCGAAGCATCGATGCAAGTATGCCATCACCATAAAAATATAAAATAATACCTCCAAAAATAATAAATAAGCTCAACATTGTATATAAACAAATACGGAAAATAACGAACTCGCAACGATTGTGAAAATATAAAAGTGTCCACTCACATGTGACCAATACGCGTACACGCGCTAATCACGTGGTCCGGCGGAAGATCCCTTGCCCGAAGCACGATCTCGATCCCCTGAATAATCACAAAAATATATCTGATCAAAATCATAATTCACAGCACTGTACCACACCTCAGAAACCAACCGTTCCCGGAAACGTATAACTGATACAAAAATAATTAACGAAATTCTCGAAATCTCCACTCAAACCCTCAACTAAAAATTTGGTACCCAATTCAACTCGAAAACCTCAAGGCGACGATCGGGGCGCGAATACGAGCGAAACGACATATAACTCGATACATTTCCAAAAAAAAGTCAACGGTCGCCGGAGCTCCGCCGTTGACCGCCGCCCCCGGCGGCGGCGCGCTGTTAACGGGAGAGATTCTCCGGCGACCAAGCTCACCAAAGCTTCATCTCAATGAGCCCAACACATCTCTCAACTGTGGCTAAGTCCAATTCCGGCCACACACGCTGGAAATCAGCTCGAAACCCACGGGGGTTCCACCACCGCCGGCGACGCTGTTCGCCGTCAATCCTTTGTCCATGGCGCACGGCAGCCTTCGAGACCCCTCCCAAAAGCTCTGCCGTGGCCCCACGAACAGAATCCCCCAACTCCCCGGCCACCACCGTGGTCGGAGCATCTCCGTCCACGAAACCCGATTCCGGCCAAAAATCCCCAAACTTCAACTCAACATTTCTCCCTCAATTCGAAATCAATTCAAGCAAAACCAAGTTCTAAACTGCTTAGAATTACGAGGTGAACAATTTACCTTCCAAGGTCGTGGCCTGAAACGGCAGGTCCGTCAGAGAATTCAAACGGTCCGAAAATTCCTCCACCGTCAACGGTCAACTCTACGGTCAACGCCGGTCAAACTTCCAAACAGTGCTTTTCGACTATTTCCGATATTTATACTCGTGTCTTGGGACGATCGACGGTCCAAAATGGATAACAATCATGATTCGGATAAACTCGATACGAACGGATAAACTCGATGAAATTCTGAAACTTCAAATATTCATATTATATTCCTCAGTCGTCAAAATAATCATCCGGAACCGCCCACAAACTCGAAATCACGTGTACAACAACTCTCGAGAAGAGACTCATCTCAAATTCTCGGCCGATAATTAAGTCGTGATCAAAACTGGCAAATCAATCAATTACGGAAAATAGTGATTACGCGCTAACTCGAGGATTAAGCCGATTACTCTACTGATTCTGTTCCGGGTCATCACAAGGAATGACTTAGACGATGAAACGCTCACTGTTTTGTCATCTAGATATTTCCTTAGACGACGAAAGCTTACCATTTCGTCGTCTAAGTTCATTTTAAATAGAAAAGCATCCTTCTGTCATTTTTTTAAACGCATTCCTATAAGACATAACAACTATTACAAACACTCCATTTGAACCTCTTTTTATTGGTGCCTTGTAATTCAATCGATTGATCAAATATTTGTACTCATACAAATTAATTAAGAACTTAATTAAGTTTGAATTCAATCAAATTCGATCGATCAATCAGTTTCGTCATCAAAGTCTTCCTCACAATCTTCCCCCCTCACTCTTAACTGATGATGGATCATCATCATCATCATAATCTCCATCATTTCAATTGTATAAGATGTCGTCGTCGTCTTCCAGCTCCTCTTCTAAGTTCTTTTTCTCTGGGTCGTCGATCTCATTTTGAGTAAGATATGTGGCATGATCAGGCATGGGTAAACATTCGTTATAGCAACTCAGTTTCATTGTGTGTAGGATGACAGAAGTATCAGGTTCTTGATATACATTGACATTATTTTGTTGAGTGTTTGTCACTAACGTCCCTTCTAGTGTTGTGGCACTCCAGCGAGACATATAGTTAACTACTTTCCAGCCTACACCCACTTTTGGATCATCTAAATAGAACACCTACTTGACTTATGTCTCAAGAGCGAATGACTTATCGTCATACCAGCTTGAGTTTGTATCGATTGATAAAAGGCTTAGATCTTCCTTCGTATGCTTGAACCATTTACACTTGAATAGTTAAATGTTGATACCATTCCCATATAGTAGCTGAACGACATTAAGAAGAACCCCAAAATATACATCAGCGCCTTGTTAACCGTGATCTCACTATTTTGTGTTCTTCTTCCTTCATTTCGGTCCACTATGAAACTTTACACCGTTGACAAAACATCCGGGGTTAATATAGTGTTGGACCGGCTTATGGGCCAACATGGGCTTTTCCCATAACCACCACCCCTCATGGTTAAAGGATTTGTGTAGATCCTCCATCTGTAAAATTGTGAACAAAATATATGAATGTCTATTTAATAAATTTCTACCAAAAATTTAACATAGTTTCCTCTAAAACTAAAGGAAACCATATGTAAAACCTACATGCAAAATTTGAGGAAAAACACCAGGAATCCATTAAACACCAAAATAATGAATTACTTTACCTAAACCCTACTCTTGTCTAGATTTCTCAACATTAAATAAAGGAAGCACAAAATGTATATGGTTTAAACATACCTATCGAAGGAAATAATAAGGGAACCTCATCTTAACCACTTTTTCCATCCAGTTATGACTCTTGTCCTGTTTATCTGTCTGAAGTTTCTCCCTATAAACTTTCATGAACTCCTCAACCTCGTCATAGTCTCACAACACTACCCAATGAGTTTCATTAAGTTTTTCTTGAGTTAATCTTTCGTTTAATACTCCTCTAAATGGTCGTACAACATCTATAATGACTGAAAGATTGTTGCTAACATGTGTATTGGAGGCGATGTGGACTGGATCTTTGAGGTACTTGCTGCAGTATGTTACACATTCATACATTATGTATGTTTCTACTATGGAGCCATCCAAAGAAGATTTATTTTTGATGAGTACTTTATATTGTCCTAGTTATCTACAAAATGGAAAAAATTATTTCACATTACTATAAGAAAAAAATATATATAAATGATGGAAAATGTGTTTAACAAATTTAGTTACATGAAATATTGTACCTTTCTTGAGGATACATCAAAGTAGTGTGCCAAACCAGAAAGCAACACTTGTTCTGGAAGGTGAACCATGAGGTAAATCATGATGTCAAAAAATGCAGGCGGAAAAATTCTCTCTAGTTTGAGGATGAGGACAATTTCCTGATGTAGTTCGACCATATTTGACTTCTTCAACTCTCTGGCGCATAATCGCTACCACCATCTGCACAATGAAACTATAGGTTCGACGACGTCTATAGGAAAATAAGGTTAAATAACCACTGAATCAGACATTACAGCATAACGTGACAGTCATGAGTCTTTAGACAAATGAACTTGTGTTTCCCAACTTTGACACATCCACATATATATATATATATATTCGTTGCATAATTAAATGAACACTTTTAAACAAGTTAAATACAATATCCCTCAGTGTCAGCTTTACTGTGTAAGGTGCATCTGGCATCTTGCTATACACTCCTCTCCTATCCTCTTTAACTATAAGGGACAGTGTAAATTCATATATTCTAAATCTTTTCGCACTTTGGGAGTATCCTTAGTCTTCAACTCAATACTAATAATTGTTCCCACCATGCTGTCACACACATTCTTTTCTATGTGCATGACATCTAGGTTGTTCCTGAGTTTCAACTTCTACCAGTAAGGTAGTCTAAAGAAAATACTCATGTGGTGCCAATAGCTAAGATTGTTTAGAGAGTGTGGAATGAGTTTCTTCATATCGTCGTCATTAGCCAACATAACGAAATTGAAGTTGTTTAACCTCTTAAAAATCTCTTCGCCATACCACTGTCGGGGTTTAGGATTATTCTCTACTTTCCGGTTGAAATTATCCTTATTCTGTCGCCACTGATGATCATGAGAAAGCCATCTATGATGACCCATGTAACACACTTTTCCCCCGTGCCAACTAGAGTTTACGTCGTCTAAAAAGATAGGACAAGCATTATATCCTTTAGTTTTGCAATATGCGAACATCCAATACACAAGAAAATTGATGATGGTTCACATTATTGTTGTTCTCATTATAAATATTGTGTCAATGAACTTGTCATAAGTTGATACTCTATTTTCCCACAACAGTTTTAGCTCGTCAATCAATTTTCTTAGGTATATATCTAAACACTTTCCAGAAAATTTAGGACCTGGATTTAGCAGAGTAAGGACATTAAATTCCTTGTTCATACACATCCATGGAGGCAGGTTGTACGACATGAGAAAAACTATCCAAGTACTGATGACAACACTATTATTACCCCAAGGATCCATCTGTAGAAAATCCAAGTCTAACATTTCGAACGTCTATTGCAAAGTCTAGAAATTCCCTGTCGAAATCTTTAAAAGCCTCCCCATCTACCACATGTCTGAGCACATCATCATTTATCCTCTATTCCATGTATCATCTCATCACCTCTGCTATGCATAGAGACATGTACAAACACTCCAGTCTAGGAATCAACGGAAAAAGTGAAGCACTTTCACAGGAATTTACTTCTTCGAACTCCTCCTATTAGGGTGCAAATATCTGGACTGGTTGTATATAGGATAGTAGTCCAAATGTGCATCCTCTTTGTAAAGAAGCACACAATCATTTCTACAGGCGTAGATCTTCTTGTACTTTAGACCGAGTTTACTCAAGATCTTTTTTATCTTGTAATGGGAATATAGAAGCTTGTGATGGTTAGGAAGCAAATCACATATTTTAAACAACATCAACCGTCATCAACACGTATCGAATCTAGAAATCCTACAATCCCGAACATCAACACATACTAGCAATCACACATACCGAACATCACATTCATACCACAATCCTACATTTATAACATAATCCGATTCTTAATTCAACACATTCATCACAACCAACACATTCAACACATATCATAAACATTAAATCAACACATGCAATTAACACAACAACTATCAGAATTTCACACCTAAGCACACTGTCACAATTTCACTGAAACACTATCAATGTTACACTGAAACCCAGAGTTTAGGGTGGAGAGAGAGAGACAGAGACAGAGAGAGAGAGAGAGAGAGAGAGAGAGAGAGAGAGAGAGAGAGAGAGAGGGTGTCCGGGTGTTGTGGTGGTGTTGGGGAAGAGATTGACTCGATCTTATTATACCCACTTAGACGACAAAATGAACTTGTCGTCTAACTTGTCGTCTAAGTGGTTTTAAAATACTCCAAAAATTTCGGTGCAAAAATATAACCACAAAAAAAAATGGTCCTAGACGATGAAAACAAATTAATTCGTCGTTTAAGTGTTAAATTTTTGGTCTTAGGTGACGAAAACTTTCTTTTCGTCGCCTATGAATGAATTTATTTGACTTTTTAGATTATATCTGAAAAAAAAAAAATTTAGTTCCTGCTTAAGAATCTTCATAAATCAACCGTCAAATGTAACCATTACATTCATATAATGTCACTACCACATTTGTGCCCATTACCGGCGAGATCACCGAAGACAAGGCCGGCGACCGGAAAAGTCGCCGGTAATGTCCATCATTACCGGCGACTTACTCCGTCGCCGGTAATGTCGCCGGAATCTCGCCGGTAATGTTCCAAAACATTACCGGCGACTCCAACCGTCGCCGTCAATGTCAAGCCGAACATTTCCGGCGATTTTCCGGCCGGAATTTCGCCGGTAATGTGTGGCTAGACATTGCCGGCGACGGTTGGAGTCGCCGGTAATGTTTTGGAACATTACCGGCGAGATTCCGGCGTAAAGTCGCCGGTAATGTCTTCATTTCCGGCGACTTACTCCGTCGCCGGCAATGTGTCTTATATTAGATGCCGGATGCGGCAGCTCAATCATTCAATCATTTTGATCGAAAAAAATCCAGAGAAATCGAAAGAAGGAAAACGTACGTACGCTCTGAAATCGATCATTCGGTATATTGTCAAAATTAAGGCGCGCGTCGAAAACTCGATCACTCGGGAAGCTATATATATAGGTAGGTGTATATATACGTATATGTGGTATATATATATATATATATGTGTGTGTGTGTTGATCAAATCCAATTCGTGAGATATATATGAAATGTTGTTGATGTACGGTCACCGAAACGAGAAAACAGCTTGTAGTTAATCTTGTGTCTGAATCAATGACTGGTATTATCGTATTATTATCGGAGCCAGGCTTAACAGAGCCTCCTACCCAGTCAAATACGTTTTGAATTGAAAAAAAGAGAATACTATCATCGAGTACTGAATCGAATTCAGAGATTAGATCGATATATATACATATGCATGCATGTGTTGATTTAATTAGAGTTGAATTGAGATATCACGTCGATTATTAGTAGTGAATGTGTGTATATATATATAATTAATACGTAAAATTGTTAGAATTTTCAGGATGGACAAGAGTTGGATGAGCCTCGAAAGATGGGATGTCAGATATCACCAGGGAATTAGGAGTTTTGTGGATTTTGTGAAGGCTAATTGTGGAGACACTACACTTCATTATTGCCCGTGTAAAGAATGTAAGTGTTTCAGCGATCAATTTCGATTTTCCATTGATAAAGTCCAGAGGCACCTGAGTAAATACGGGTTTTGGGATAAGTACACTTGTTGGATTTATCACGGTGAAACATCGGTAGCGGGTCCGCATGATCATGGACAATTTGGTGAGAGGGCCAGTCCACGCTATGATCATGGAGATTTTACTGAGAGGGGCAGTTGATCCTATGATCCAACATCGATGTTAATCAATGATATGTTTCCTCATGAGAGCGGTGTATTTGCTGATGAAGCACCAAATGTCCCTCCCGTCGTTGAGGGTTTCCTCCATATCGAGCCAGTCGAACCATTACCTGGAGCTCATGTCAACACAAGCGGTATGGACAAGTACAACAACCTGATTGCATTGCAACAGACTCCGTTGTACGACGATTGTAGTAAGACTGTTCTTGAAAGTGTGATGGGAGTGATGCAGCTCAAAATGGAGAACAAAATGTCTGTCAAAGCTGTTGATTCTTGGTTGAAGTGGACTGCTTCGCTACTGCCACCCGGTCATCGTCTTCCTACCACTCATCATAAGGTGCGACATATCCTGAAAGATCTTGGGCTTTCCTACATCAAAATCCATGCATGCAGATATGATTGTATTCTCTTCTGGGGAAAAGATCTCGAAGACCTTGAAGCCTGCCCGGTATGTTTTACAGAAAGGTATAAGTTGACTCCTGCAGGCAACAAGAAAGCTGTGAAGATACTTCGATATTTCCCGCTTATTGATAGGCTGGAGCGGTTGTTCATGTGTGCTTTCACGGCCGAGGCAATGAGATGGTGGGCTGAGAGGAACTTGCCTGACGATGACACCCTTATACACCCTTCCGACGGAGAGGCTTGGAAGCACATGGTCAGGGAGTTTGATCATTTTGCAGCAGAGGTCTGAAATGTTTGGCTAGGGCTCTCATCTGACGGATTCAACCCTTTTGGCAACATGAGTCTTCAATACAGTATATGGCCAGTTATTTTGGTACCGTACAACCTTCCACCATGGATGTGCATGAAGAAGGAATACAATATGCTCACTCTGTTAATTCTGGGCCCGGGTTATCCAGGAAAGTGTCTCGATGTGTATTTGAGGCCTTTGATTGAGGAGCTTAAGTACCTGAGTGAGTGTGGCTACCCCACTTACGATAGGTTCAAAAACGAGATGTTCCAGATGCATGCCATGCTTGTTGGCACCATCAGTGATTTTCCTGCCCGCGGTATGTTGTCGGGCAACGTTACCAGGGGTTACAGGGCTTGTTCAGAGTGCATGACGGTTGATTGTTGCAATCCTCATTGCAGTAAAATTGTTCAGATGCGTCACCGTTGTTGGCTTCCATATGATCACCCATTTAGGCAGGATCCAGACGCGTTTGATGGGACTGTGGAAACAGGTGTGGCACCCAGGCGATGGACAGGGGAAGAAATTTTGGAAGTGTTGAATGAATATGATTTTGGCCAGCTGAGCAATCATCCTGACATAGTGGCGTCAATTCCAGACAAGCCCGAAAGGTATAAGTTTTGGACACACAAGAGCATATTCTGGGAACTCCCCTACTGGCCCAAGTTGCCTATCAGACACTACTTAGATGTCATGCACATAGAGAAGAATGTGTGTGAAAGTGTGGTGGGCACAGTTCTTAACTTGGAGGGGAAAACAAAAGACATCCCTAAGGCACGCATTGATCTGAAAGCAATGGGTCTGCGAAAACATTTGTGGTTAAGAGATGGTAAGAGAAAAATGCCGCAAGCTCCGTACACCGTAAAGCCGAAGCATAAGCATGAAATTTTTCGGTGGCTGAGTAATGTCAGGTATATATTCTTATGGCTATGTAGGAATTTGGCCTTAAATTTTTAGCGGAGTATATATGGTTATATGCGAGAAATATAATTGGTCCATATATGTGGCTTTATCTATATATATGCAGGTATCCTTATGGCTATGCAGGAAATATAAGCAGGTGTGTTAACTTCCGGGACAATAAGATGTACGGATTAAAGAGTCATGACTGCCATGTACTGCTTCAACGCCTTTTCCCTATTTTCATTCGAGGGTACATGCCCAAAGAGGTGGTGGAGCCGTTGGTGGCCTTGTCAAGATTCTTTCAGAAGTTATGCACCAGGGAAGTTAAAAAAACAGACCTCAGGGAGATGCAAGATGACATCATTTTTATCATGTGCAAGCTTGAGAGGATATTTCCCCCAAATTTTTTCGACATAATGCCTCACCTGATGATCCATCTTCCCGAACAATTGTTGCTTACCGGTCCCGTACACTACACTTGGATGTACCCCATGGAAAGGTACAAATGATTCATACATTTGGTTTGCCTATGTTTTTATATGTAAATTCTTATTTTTTAAGTAAGTTAACATGCACTTGTTAACTTGTAGACAATTGGGAGCCTACAAGGACTATGTGAAGAATAAAGATGCACCTGAAGGGTGTATCGCTGAAGCATATCTTGCGCACGAGTGTGTAACGTACACCAAAGTGTACCTCGAAAATGTAGAGGACCCCCAACAACAGATGCCGATAGATGAACCCCAGTTCAACCTTTCTATCATCTCCAGTGACGTGGTAGTACAGGGAAGCTTGCCAAAGTTGTACAAGTTGGATGGAAATGAGGTAGCCATTGTCCACTAGTCGGTACTGATTAACTGTCAAGAAGTACAATATTGGAAAAACTATCATCTTCACTGCCCTGCTATTGCCGGAAATGTCGATTACCACAACAAGACGTTTGCAAACTACTTTGGTCAATGGGTAAGTATATGTGTATATGTATATTTTTATATATATCCTTATATAGCATGTATGTATGTACGTGGTTTTGTGGTTTCAAGATGACATAATTTCTTCTGTACGTATTAATATATGGACGTTTTCAGATGAACCATGTAGCAGATGATGGTTGCCCAGAGTGGTCAAACGAATTGAGGGTCCTGGCGATGAAACCGATTGCTTCAAAAGTTTACTCGATGTGTCAGGTCAATGGCGTGAAATTTATATGTGAAAATCGAGACGACCGACTGAAAACACAGAATTGTGGGGTGATGGTCCATGGTGGGCAGGATGGCGTTGACTATTACGGTGTCCTTCATTCAGTTGTTGAACTAATTTATGGGAACCGCATTAAAGTGCACTTGTTCAAGTGTAGATGGTTTGATACTAGCCCGGATAACACAAGGACCGATCAGTACGGAACATTTTCGGTGAATACTGCTACTACCTGGTATGAAGATGACCCTTTCGTTCTTGCCTCATCAGTAAAATAAGTGTTTTACCTGGATGATCTTCTTAACAAAGTCCCGTGGAAGGTGGTTAACCATGTTGCTCATAGAAACATATACAGTGCTGCCACACTTGGTGATACCGCAGATGATGAGGAAGTTACTGCATACCAAGAGCCGAACGCTTTTCACATTCCGGAATCATCTACGATTCGCCTTAATAATGTGAGATCTGGGAGTATGGTTCGAATTACTGGAGCAGAACTTCTCGATGTTAATCCATATGAAGTTGATGCTGATTCAGATGACGAGGAGCGGCACATATTGCCAGAGGTTACCTATGAAACCGAGTCAGACTCAAGTGATGAAGATGATTACGATTATCATCCTTAGTACGTTGGAAATTGTAGTCGGAAAATGTACGTAGTAAAATGTACGTAGTAAAATGTAGTCGGAAATTGTAGTCGGAAAATGTACTCGGAAATTGTAGTCGGAAAATGTACTCGGAAATTGTATGTAGTCGGAAATTGTACGTAGTCAGAAATTGTATGTAGTCGGAAATTGTATGTAGTCGGAAATTGTACGTAGTCGGAAATTGGAACCGTAGTCGGAAATTATACGTAGTCGGAAATTGTACGTAGTCGGAAATTATGTAGTCGGAAAATGGTCGGAAATTGGTCGATCGGATAATAGTCGACAAATAATGACATTACCAACGAGTTGATAAGCAACTCGTTGGTAATGTCATTACCAACGAGTTAGCAACTCGTGGGTAATGTCATTACCAACGAGTTGCTTCTCAACTCGTTGGTAATGTCATTACCAACGACGTTGACCTACCTCGCCGGCAATGGTGGCGGTATAGCTCGAGCTCGATCTGCTCCTCCCCATTTCTCTTCGGCCTAATTCAATTCTCTCTTCCCTCTTCCCTCTCTTAGCACGAAATTCTCACCTCTCCCCTCTCCTCAATCCTCTCTTCTCTCTTCCCTCTCTTCCTCTCCTCCCCTCTCTCCTCCTCCCCTCCTCCTCTTCCTCATCCCCTCACCTCCGTCGCCGGCACAGTTGGGTCGAGCTCCACCATGCCAGGTTTGAGCTCACTCTCTCTCCCTCTCTCTCTCTCTCATTCCACAATTTTTTTTTGTGTATTTTGATTTATTAATTTTTGATAATTGTGGGATGTATATATGTATGCATGTGGACAATATTTGTAAAATGTAATTAAGGTATGTTTGAAAATTGTGGGAAAAAAATGTGGATAATTGTAGGGTGAAGGACCAATATATGTGATGTGTGTATATATGTTAATTTAGGTGATATAGTTGTTAATTTAACGTATAATAGGTGAAAAAATTGTTCGGAATTTAACGTATAAATTAAGGTGAAAAATCGGAATCGGAACAGTAGTCAACCACAACAGTTTGGAACCACAACAGTTTGAAACCGGAACTGTTTGTAACCGGAACCGTTATGTTACAAAAGGTTCCAGTTACAAACAGTTCCGAATCCAAACCGTTCCGGTTCCAAACTGGGGTTCCATAACAAATCGAAACCGGAACGGTTTGGAACCGGAACTGTTTGTAACTGGAACCGTTATGTTACAAACGGTTCCAGTTACAAACAGTTCCGGTTTCAAATGGTTCCGATTCCACACCGTTCCGGTTCCAAACTGTTATAGAACCCCAGTCGGTTCTGAACCGGAACTGTTTGTAACCGGAACCGTTTGTAATATAATGGTTCCAGGTTCAAACGGTTCCGGTTCCAAACCGTTCCGGTTCCGATTTGTTATAGAACCGAATCCATGACTATTACGGTGTCCATGCCAGGAGGTTTTGCGGCTAATTGGCTTCGGAGAGGTTCCCGAAATAGTGGAGGGAACAGTAGTCAAGCTTCCTCCTCGCCCGTAGTTAGCAACACGCCCAGTGGGACAATGATGAGTGCTCGCACAAGAGCCTTGCTAGAGGCGCGAGCTGAGGAGGAAGCTGCACGATCAAGAGCCGTGCAACCGGAAGTTGAGCCTCGAGCCTCAGTCTCCAGACGCTCAATCAGCAAACGTCCCTCCGGTGGCAGAGCCTCAGACGAGCGACAGTCAACGGGGGCATCAGAAACTCCCTCAATCCGAATGCCCCATATTCGCCCGGTGCCTACTCCCGTTTCACGGGAATCATCTGAGACACATGGTGGTGCTAGCGCCTCATCGTCCAGGCCTCGTCTATCTCCGCCGTCCGGTCTCTTCCTACCCGACGAGATTCCTGTCATCCCTGAATTCGATGATAAGGGGATGCCTATTTATATTGAAGGACGGCCGGAGTTCCTGAGCGTGGAGGAAGCGTATAACTTCCTCCCGTTCGACCCCGTGTATCTTTGGAGTGTGAGGTGCACCAACCAACAAACGGACGATGCAGGTAAATTTTATTTAACATCAGATTGATTACTTCATTATTACTTAAGACTTGCGATAGGTTCAATTAATGATATCAATTTGTTGACATTGTATTATTAGGCAATTTCGTTAATGGGACTGGAAAACGGAAAGGGGCTAGAGGCACCTGCACCGGGAAGAGACTTGAGCAGGCCACCGGCGGAAGGAAAACACCCATAAGGGCCAATGAGGATGGCGAGGTGATCGAGGCATTCGACACCACGCGCAAATATGTCAGCATGGCCGGTGCGATCGTGCGGGACAAGGTCCCAATGCTTTGGCCAGATTGGGAATCTGTGCCTATCTACGTGAAGATGCAAGTGCATAATGCACTCAGTGTGAGTAAAATCGTATTTTCATTACGTAAATTTTACATTTATTAATTAAGTCCGAATAAATATATAATTTTACCTTTTATATATTCATATTGCAGGTGTGGTTTGACGTGGATGAAGTTCTTATTCACACGTGGGTAGAGCGTCAACTACATATGAGGTGATGTGTTTCGACTTATTTGAATATATATCGAGTTAGATTTTTGTTTATCAAGTGTTTTAATATCTCGAACTTTTTTTCCTTGTTTTAATATAGGTATAAAGAGTGGAAGAACGAGCTTTCTTCCCATTACACTGTATACAAGGAGCTAGGCCGAGGTTCTACCCCTAGCGAATTCCGGTTTAGGGAGTACGAATGGCTGTGGCTGATAGCCCACTTCGAGCACCCCAAAGCTCGGGTATGCATCCTTAATATATCTTACAACCCTAATGTATTGTATCAGATTGAAATAGTTAGTTACTAATTTTTTTCCATATGTTTATCAAACAAGGCGATTTCGAAGACGAACCGGGCGAATAGATCGAAAAACACCAGGGCCCATCATGCAGGTTCACTCAACTACATGGGTTGGTCGACTAAGGCGCAGCAACAACAAGAAGTGAACCCCTTGGTGTATATTCATCAAAAGTTCTATCCGCAATGCCTTGACGAAGCGGTAAGTCTTTCGCCTCTCCATGTGTTAATAAAACTATTTTTCGATATTAATTTATTTTGTTACCTAATACGTTATTCATTTTCACTTTTCAATTAGGCGAGAGTGGAGGAGGCGACCATGGAAGTGACCATGAATATAGCTCGGACTAACCATCCTGACTGCTCCGAGGAAGAAGTCACCCAGTATGCCTCTCAGATCGATCCGCTTGATCGCCCTATAGCGGCTCAGATCATGGCAAAAGCGTGCGGGACTGGCAAGAATACCTACTACTGTAGGGGAATGGGCACGGCGGGCGAAGGACTATTGAAGAACACTTCAGAATACTCTACCGGGTCAAGAAGTTCAACTTCTAGTCGTAACCTCGCAGCGGAGCTTCACAGGACGCAGAGGGAGTTGGAGGAGCAAAAGAGGCAGATGGCCGAGTACCAAATGCAGCAGACATAGGTGCAAGCTCAGATGTACACATGGATGCGGACGATGTATGAGGCTCACACTACCGGACAACTGTTCCCCACACCTCCCCCGGTCCCGGTCCCTCCGTTCCCTAGCTATCCACCACCACCACCGCACCAGTCAACGCCAGAGCAAGACCAAGGTAGCCACCGGAATTCAAATGAGTACATGGATTACTTCGACCCTGACCCGCAAGTTCCTCGACCTGACTTGTAGTTGTAGTTAATTTTCGTATCGTCGTTGTTATTTGTACTGTAACGTTAGACATTTATGTGTACTGTTGAACTTGTATGATTGTACGGTTTATGTCTTTCAATACAGGTTATGGATTTGGGCCCAATCCAGAATCGCGTTTTTTTTTCAAAAATTTTCCACACATTGCCGGCGACATGGACCTCAGTCACCGGCAATGTCTCACATTCCGGCCACGGCGGCGCTACCATTGCCGGCAACGCCGTCGCCGGTAATGTTAACACCGGCGGGGAATCTCCGGCGACGTCATTGCTGGTGACTTGTCGCCGGTAATGTCAATTCCGGCGAAAAAAAATGACAAGGCCGGCGACGGCAGGTCGCGGGTAATGTCTCCATTTATGGTAGTGTGTTGAAATTTTTTTTTCACCAAATTAGGATTTGTTTAGAATTCGATATAATTTGTGATTATCGACAAAGAGTTAAAAGACACAAATGATCGTAAAAAAATATAATTCATAAACTATTTTCGAGGTTTTGAGTGTTTCCACTAACGTATTTCTTATATAACAGAAGTGAAGCACCTGTTCACTCTTACTATTCACACTTTCAGAAACTGTTTACGTGCATGCCAAGCGTGTCACTCGTTTCCTTTAAAGTCAATCTCTCTCACACAATCGCTCTCCTCTCTCACATACACATCGCTCTCCTCTCTCTCATACCCAGAATTCGGTCGCTATCCCATCTTTTCCTCCCCGTTCCCTCAGCCTCAGCCTCACTTTATCATCCCCACTCACTCCCCTCTCAAGTCTAATCGCAAGTGCAACAACCTCACTTCAACTGATAAAATTCTCCTCACCTATTCCACTGATCCCATCGTCCACCTATTCCGCTGATCCTTTATCCACCGATTCCAATCTCACTTTTCAATTAACTTTCTATCATAGTTTCATCGTCCCCTCTCAAGTTTCTTATAGAACAAACGTGATCAAGTCTCAGCCTCTCAATCAGCCCCTCTCTTTCTCTCTCTGTCATTTTCGATTCAGGTTGGTTCTCTCTTTTTTATGACTTTTGTTTCTTTTATTTGGTAAGACTAATTTTTGATTTGATCTGGCATGCATACCTTACAGTATGTTTGTTAGTCTACCTGTTTTGCAAATAATATTATATTCAAGTTGCTTTGATTTGTTCCAAGCTTCCAATGGGGACCAATTTATCATATATGTATATGCCTTTGGATTCGAGTATTGTTTAAGATGGTGAGAGGATAATCATTAAAGAGAGGAGGTCAAGTTCCCTTTTTGTATTAACATGCCAAAGACTACACCTTTTTTTCCTTTTTAAATCAGCATCCCATCCTTTACACTTCTAATGCTTTCTAGTTAAAACCAACACTCTGTCAAGAATAGGCCAAGCTGGAGTGAATGTTGTGTAGAGATTCATCTGTCCAAAGCTAAAATGTTTAAATCCAAAAATCATATTGTTCTGGAGTATTGAATCTTTGAAAATATGAATTATTATTGCTCAACGAACGTGTGTATGCTCTGCTTTTACTCTTTAATTACATATGTATCAAAATAGTAACACATCTGAAATCTTGGTTGGGGCATTGTGTGTGCCGCCATGTCTGTAATGTTGAGTTGATATATATGGTCATAAGAATTAATCTTGAATTGATAGTGCTGTAAAGATGCACTTTATAGTCTTTACTAAAGGAACTATTTCAATCTACTGTCATGAAAATCGAATGGAACTATTACTTTGCCAACTCAAAAGTCACTTAACCATGGACTAAATGAGAAGGAAGCTATACTTGCCTCAAATGAGGAAGCAAAATTTTGCAGGGTTCTTGGAATTTTGTACTTTTGGGACAAGTTTACAAGTGTACTTTTAACATTGAGTTATTGTTTTTTGAATGTATTTCTTTGTAGTGTAATACAAATCCTTTTGTTCAAGTTTCTTATAGAACAACTATGATCAAGTCTCATACTCTCAATCGATCCCTCTCTCTCTCTCTCTCGCATTTTCGATTCAGATTTAGGTTAATTCTTTCTTTATTGTGACTTTTGTTTCTTTTATTTGGTAAAACCTTTTTGATTTGATCTTGTATTATATTGAATTTGTAGATGCTGTATTTGTATCGCCTTTGGATTTTTTGGTAAAACCCTTCTTTCATTGAGTTTGTCATTTCATCCGAGACCGCCGACTTCTATATTCTTTTCAGGTTTGATTCTAATCTAGGTGCTTTTTCATTCTTGGGGTTTAGTACTGTTTGGATTGTACTTCAAGATTATGTGGTAGGAATGAGTGGTCTGTTTTTCTAAAATGGGATTTTGGATTTGTGAATTGGATTTCAAGTAAATAAATTAAGTTTGGAAGCTGGTTTTACTCAACAATATTATGTTGAAAATTTGAAATAGATGAGCACTATATACTTGCTCCTTTTTTTTCGCACGCACTTTAGTTCGCTCTCCTCCATAGAGCAATATCTCTTTTGCTCCTTCGATCCGACTTTTGGATCCTTGGTTTCAGGATTCTATATTTAACAAAAGTCATTTGTTTGACAGGGATCAAATCTCCCAATTTCAGCAACGTATAAAGTTTTGTTCGTTGGGTTTGGATTTTTTCTCTTTCGAGGTACTAATTCTTGATCAATGTTTATGGTGTTTAACATAGTCTGTTAAGAGATATATCATATGGGATGGTGGTGATTTTGTTTTTGTTTGGATTTTGTACTTACTCTAATCAATATGGTATTTGGGTACATGGTGGTTTCATGTGGAAAATCGGAAATTGCATTTTTTTTGTTTCAGTTTGTTGTTGGTTTAGGATTGAATGGTCTTCTGTTGTTACTTAGATATATATATATATATATATAGATATATATGAAGGAATGTGATTGTATATAGTGTGGGTTTTTGTATATGTGGGTTTGTTGCTTTTGTTTATGTGGATTTATAGGTTTGATCACTTTTTGTCTATTTCTCTTTAGGTATTGGATTTGCATCCATCAATTCTAGAATTATGGATTCTTTATTTCGCTATTCTTTTCACTTTGTTGGGTTGCCACTTTTTATTAACTTCGGAGGTTTTAGGGTTCTAATTCTAAATCGATTTGGTTATTTTTCTTTGGGTTGTGATGAGTCATGGGACTTAAGTGGTGAGTTTCGATTTCATTTCATTTGGCGCATCTGTGTTGAATATAGTTGTTGCATTGTACTTTTTGTTATCTAAATCATACCATGCCATGAGCAATATAATAAGATATATGTTATATATATTTCTATGTTATTCCTCGAGAATGATATTCTCTGGAGATGAAACATTCTATGTATATTTCTGTCACTTATTGTCCTGTTTTAATTTTTTTAATGAGCTTCTTTCTTCTAGTGTTAGTGTGTATGTGGCTTCTCTACTACTAAAAGTTGTATGTCTTAGTCTTTAGCGTGACATATTTGTTGCTCCATTTACACTATGGCATAGACAACTTTACCTCAATTCTTACATTCTCTCTATTAAGTCTGTTAAATTGTTTTGGTTTAGGCATGACATTATTGTTCTCTGTGGATATAAGTGTTATCTTGAATATTTTTCTTGATTGGTTTTTTTACAGTTCATATGTTATATGCAAAAGATACTTTGTTGTATCTTTGTGTTGTTCTTTCTTTGGTAATTTTCCTCTCCATTTTCAGTTTTTCCTTAACGGTCAGGTCTGTATTTTTTTTGTTTAATGTTGTCTCTCATAATGTCTCGTTAAATAAATATTTCCTGATTTTTAATAGTCCTACTTAAGGTATGCGGTGGAAAAAGAATACTGCTATACCATTGCAGTCAGTCTCAGAAACTTTCCAAGACAAAAGATCTTCAAGCAAAAGACAGTACTTTTTTGAAGTTATATGAAGAATCCTCAAAATTCCAAGGTCCAGAAACAACAACACTTGACATTAACTGTGATGGAGATCTTCACCATCTTATCTCAGGTGGTGTACAATATGAATTGTTTTACCGTTATATTTCAATAGAAATGACAAAAATAGAAAAAACAATTTCCTGAGTTTTGGTAGTTCTACCTAAAATTTCCTGAATTGTAGTTTTTTTTTGTTTTGGATTAGCCTTACTCTCGATTATAGAATAACCTAACCATAGCTATTTTGTCTGTTTCAGCAAATTCCCTAGACAAGAAATCTTTAAGCAAAAGACAGTGCTTTTTCCAATCTATTTTTGAAGACTCCTTCACGTGCCATGATCCAAAAAATGATGATGGAGATCTTCACCAAGTTATCGCAAGTAGTGTATAATATGGACTATTGTTATGTTATATTTCAATAGAGCTCTTAATACTAGCTAAATTGTTAGATTATCAATTCTTTCTTTTCGATTATAGAACACACATGCTTATTATTGTTCAGTTTTTGAAATCAAGCCTTTATTTTCGTATTATCTTCACCAAGTTATGTCACGTGGTATACATATGCAGTAACTTATTGGGTTGTATGAATTGTGTGTTTTGAATGAATGGTCTGCCTGTTTTTCATTTAAGTCAAATTTTTTCATAAAAATAAATAAATTCTTCCTCAATGTCAGTAAGGTTAAAGGTCCATTTTTTGGACATTCTTAAGTTAATTCTTTTCTTCATTGATTGAATTTTGCGCATGATGTTTGTTGATTTTTGAAATTGGTTTTCTTTTCTAAAATTGGTGTTTAGATATGGTGCGGAAAAGGAACCATGACTCCATCGATGAAGGGATAGAGTTACACCAGGCCGAACAGTCTTTGGATAAAAGACAGTGCTTATCTTAACCTGTTTCTCAAGAATGCTCGACATTGCATAAGTCAGACATGGAAATTGGAGACAGTAGCCATGATGAAGAAATTATACCAGGTATTATGAGTTTATGTCCTTGAATTCGAGAATTTTTTTGCTTGGGATTAGTTCTGTCACTCAATTATAGAACAACCTAATCATATTTATTGTCTCTTGCAGAAAATTCCCTAGACAAGAGATCTTTAAGCAAAAGACAGTGTTTTTTCCGATCTATTTCTGATGACACCAACACGTGCCGTGATCCAGAAAATGATGATGGAGATCTTCAATAAAGCTCTTAATACTAGCTAAGATAGTGTTGTTAGATTATTAGGTATTTCTTTTGGTTTATAGAACACACGTGCTTATTATTGTGTAGTTTTGGAAAATAATTCTTTGTTTTCGTATTATCTTGACCAAGTTATGTCATGTGGTATACCGATACAGTAACTTATTAGGTTGTATGAATTGTTGTATTGTCTTTTGAATGAATGGTCGGCTAGTTTTTCATAAAAGTCAAATTTTTTGTAAAAAAATGTCTTCCTCAGTGTTAGTAAGGTGGGAGGTCCCTGCTTTGGACGTTCTTAGGTTAATTCTTTTCTACTTTGATTGAAACTTGCACACGATGTCTATTAACCTTTTAAATTGGTTTTCTTTTCTGAAATTGGTGTTTAGATATGGTGCGAAAAAGGAATCATGACTCTGTCGATGAAGGGATAGGGTTACGCCAGGCGGAACCTGCTTCTCAAAAAATTTCGACATTGCATCAGTCAGACACAGAAATTGGAGATAGTAGCGATGACGAAGAAATTATACCAGGTATTATGAGTTTATGTCGGTTTATTAGGTAGTATAAATATTGGAATGTTTATGAAAGAACCCAACCCCGATTCAGTTGCCTAAACCAGAATTAGATCCTAACAACACTACAACCTTTTAAAAAATTTCGCCAGAGTTCCAAATAGTCCACAAAAGCAAACCTGCAATGAAAACACACTTCCAAATAGTCCACAAAAGTCAAACCGTGGGACGCCAATTCCCATCCGGATTTCTCAAATTCACAAACTACTGAATAACAGTAAAATTATTTCTTTATACATATTATTCAAAATCCAGGAAGTACTTGAAAATCATAACAAAATAAAGTAACTAACATAGTACTCAGAGCGACTTCTAATTTACAAATAGACAAAGCTAGTAGGTTAAACCAAGAACCTACTAGAAAAGAACGGTGACTTTAACTCTAGGCCTCCAACGACGACGTACAACCACAGGATAGAAACTGCAAACATGGCAAGAAGGAAACCGAAAAATCCAGAGAAAAGCATATATAAATAATAAAACCGTTGGAGTGAGTGGACGAAAATAATAATATATCACATAGATCGGAAATATAAATCCAACATGCTTTTCACCATAAATGCACATCAAAATCATGCGAGTCAAAACAATCAAGCTCAGGTCAGGTGTTTGTCCTAACCCTCCTGGGTACTGTGTAATATGTGGAGACAATAACTTGAGTATGTTTCCCTCAAGTTACAATCATGTCCAGGTCAGGTGTTTGTCCTAACCTTCCTGGGTGCTGTGATATCACGGGTTAGGTGTTTGTCATAACCCTCTCGGAGCATCTCTGGGATCAGCCAAGATGCCATAGCATCGATGCATCCATAATAACCATACTCATTGTAAAAACAAATCCTATGTGCCTCTGAAACAATATATACTCATAAAATACGTAATCATAAATGCATGCTCATAAATGCTTAGTCGTAAAAGCATAATCATGGACTCGCAAATCAACTGTGAAAATCAAAGTGTCCACTCGAAGTAAACAGCTAGCCCTGAGGCCTGGCAGAAGTTCCCTCGCCAAAATCTTTCTCGCGGTTTCTTGAATAAATAACAATTCATTTAATTTTAGAATTCGATAAAACGTGCGAAAAATAACTCAGAAAAAATCCCGGAAACCCCACAAGAAAAATAGGATTTTCGACTCGCCAGAGATCCGTCGTAGGCGGCGGTGCGTGGCCGTCACGCGCCACCGTCGGCGGTGGTGCGTGAACCAAACGCGCCTCCGGCGCAAACAACTTCGATGTGGGTGTTTGACCACTCATTGGAAAGATCTCAACGAGCCCAACATATTTTGTAACTGGACCAAGACCCAATTCCACGGCGATTGGCCAGAATTGAGCTCGAAAGCCCACGGTGGCCGAAATCGCCGGAAAACTTCTCCGGTCGATTTCGTCACCAGTGATGCACCTCGCCCCCCAAAACCAAGGGGGTTTTGATCCTTGGGCAAAACCCAACCAAGCCCACCCAAAAACTACGCCAGAAAACGACCGGAACGCCGCCACCGAATCCACCCGGATTCCGGCGGGTTCCTGGCCATTTTTCGGCCACAAAACCTATCCAAAATGTACAAACGAATACATGAATCAAAAGAGGAGAGGAAGAGCTTTAAATCTATACTAAGAACGCCGGCAATCGTGGCGTTTTCCGGTGGGTCGAAATCGACAATCCAAACGGGCCAAATCGGTATATGGGTCACGTACTATATTGTACAAGTATTTCGTATTTCTACGAATTACTATGTATTTCTACCAAAATTTAGTATTTATTCCCAAAAGTTTCAGATCAGATCAACGGCCACCATTTGATCTGACCAAGATCCAACGGCCCAAAATAAACCGCTAAGGAAAATATTTTAAAATACATAATTTCACAAACAAACTTCCAAAAATCAAAAGAAGTAGCTCGATAACCCGAAAAATTCTCATGTGTACGAATTTAAATACTCTACGACTTTCGCGAAGCAAGTCGGATCAAATTCTAACCCGAAAGAAAAGTCGTTAACAAAATTTTACGAGGTGTATAATTCGTGGAAAACCTAATTCGTAAAGTTTACCGTTACTTTTGGTTTGGATCGTTACAATTCGACCCCCCTTAAAGAAATTTTTCCCTCAAAATTAAACACACTTGTTAGTTAAAAAGATAGGGGTACTGTTAACGATAGGGGTACTGCTCGGTTTCCCTGGTGGCTTCCTCAACTGTATGATTTCTCCATAAGACTTTCACAAGAGGAATGGCTTTGTGACAAAGTTCTTGAACTCTCGAATCAAGAATTTGAACTGCCTCTTCCACATAAGACAAATCCTCCCGGATAGGAAGCTGACAAGGTGCTAAAATATGAGATGGATTAGAAATGTACTTCTATAGCATAGATACATGGAACACATCATAAATCCTGGCCATCTCAGAAGGTAGTGCCAACTTGTACGCCACAACACCTACTCGCTCAGTAATCTTATACGGACCAATATAATGCGGGCAGAGTTTACCACGTTTCCTAAACCGTACAACACCTTTGCAAGGAGACAATTTCAAAAACACCCAGTAACCAACTTCGAATTCCAAATCTTTTCTCCTCACATCAGCATAGCTCTTTTGTTGATCTTGTGTAGCTTTCAATCTGTCTCGAATAATCTGAATGTATTTTTCACCAAATCAGGACCAAGAAGCTATATTTCTCCTACTTCACTCCCACACAACGGAGTTCGACACTGTCTACCATACTTCATATAGAGCCATACTGACACTGGCCTGGTAACTGTTGTTGTACGCAAACTCAATCAAATTTAATTGTTGATCCCAATTTCCTTTAAATTGCAACACACACGATCGGAGCATATCTTCGAGAGTTTAAATTGTCCTTTCTGATTGGCCATCAGACTAAGGGTGGAAAGCTGTACTAAATCACAATTTAGTCCCTAATGCTTTCTGTAATGCTCGCAAAAACTCGGAAGTAAACTGAGTATCCCGATCCGAAACTCTAGACACAGGCACTCTATGCAATCGAACAATCTCAGCCATATACAACTTTGCCAATTTACTCACAGAAAGTTTCCCGGGAAGTGCAAGGAAATGAGCTGACTTCGTAAGACGATCAACAATCACCCAAATTCAAGTATTACCATTAGATGTACGAGGTAAATGATACACAAAATCCATGGATGCATGGCATAAGCAGAACAATGAGCTTCGTCGAGTATTTGCTTCTTCTGTTCATCATTTCTCGGTACACATAACCTCCCTCTGAATAGTAAAGTGTCATCTGTCTTCAATTGAAATTTTGTTGGTTCACCATTTTGAATCATGTTCTTCTTATTTCCTAGATAAGAGTCTACATCCTGAGCTTCACCAACCTGATTCAATAATACCGGTCGAACCTAGAAACTGGCCAACGATGCTTCATCATCATCCCATTTCAATTCTGCTCCTGTAGCTAGCAACTCAGCTAACAGTGATACTCTTGCTACACGTACATGAAATATGGAAGCTCCAGATTTTCGGCTAAGTGCATCAGCAACAACATTACTTTTCCCGGATGATACTCAAATGTACAATCATAATCATTAATTAACTCCATCCACCTTCGCTATCTCATGTTCAAGTCTAGTTGAATACGCAAATAAGTAAGACTCTTGTGATCAATAAAAATCTTGCATTATGCTCCATATATGTAGTGTCTCAAGCTCTTCAATGTTAATACAATGGCAACTAGCGCAAGATCATGCGTGGGATAATTAACTTCATGAGGCTTCAATTGTCTGGAATAGTACGCCACCACCTTGCCATGCTACATCAAAACACAACTAAGACCCAACTTCGAAGAGTCACTGTAAATGACATACTCCCCACTGTCGTCTGGTAATGTCAACACCAGTGCAGTAGTCAAATTCTCTTTCAATGTCAGTGAAAGTACCCAACCCCGATTTAGTTTCCTAAACAGGAATCAAACCCCTTCTGAAAACACGAACTTGCAAAAACCAAAAGAATTTCGGCAGAGTTTCGCTATAATGTGGAATTGCCATTAACCTGCACCCGAAAACACACTTCATCCTATGCCACAAAAGCCAAACCGTGTGCACCAATTCCATCCGGATTTCTCAATATCATAACAATAATGTAAAGTAACAAGTAAAAATGTACTTTCTAGAAATCCGGAAAAATCATATGAAAATATAACATATTCAGTATTCAGAGTGACCTCTAGTATGTACATATATACAAATAGTAGGCTAGACTAAGAACCTACCATAAAGGAAATATAGCTCGAATACTAAGCCTCCGACTGCGACGTGCGACACAAGAATCCAAACTGTAAGCTGGGCACGGAAACCGAAAAGCCCAGGGGAAAGGCAAAAAAAATCGTTAGAGTGAGTGGACGAAAATAATCATATGCCTTTCACCATTTATATAATATAAAAACAGAGCGAGTTCTTAAAATGAATGGAGGTGTCAGGAGAATCTCTCAAGCCCGACGGTGATAGACTAGGCGAATCTCTCAAGCCTAGTGGGCACATCAGGAGAATCTCTCAACACTGAAACTGGACTACCTGTGATCAACCGAGTAGCCAATGCATCGATGCTAAGTAAATGTCATCACCATATAAAATATAAAACAATACCTCCAAAAGAAATAAATAATCTCAATATCGTACTGTAAATAAATACTGAAATCAAGAACTCGCTACGACAGTGTAAATAAAAGTCCACTCACAGATAAGCATAACGCAAAACGCGTTAATCCTGTGATCCGGCGGAAAATCCCTCGCCAAACGAACGATCACGATCCCCTGAATAATCATAAATTCCACTGCTGAAAATCGTAATTCAAAACCTTGAATCACATCTCGAGAACCAACCATTCCCGGAAACATATAACTCAATATCGACGAAATCGTCAAAAATTCAATAAACACACCATAAAACCTCACAATAATTTCCGATGCTCAATTCAAAATATAAACCTCACCACTGCGATCGGTGCGCGATTCCGAGCAAAACAACATAAAACTTGTCGAAAAACACCTCGGCCGGAAAATCAACGCCGCCGGAAAATGTCATCGGCCCAGAAAAAATTCGACCTACACATGGATTTGAAGATCTCGACATTTCCAACAACTTTCTAGTTCAAAGTTAAGCCCAATTTTGACCGGAAGAGGTCCAAATCTCACCTTAAAGACAAACCCTCGCCGGAATTTCTCCACCTCCGATCTCCTCCGTCCAACCACGGCAAGGCTTGAAACCACTTCTAAAAGCTTCCTCTCCCCAAGGCTAACAAAACCCCTCAACCCCCGAGCTCCATCGCCGCCAGAAACGCCGCCTCCCAAGGCCACCGAAAACCGCCGGAATTCCTCCATTTTTGCCGTGTCGTTTCTCCCTCCTTCGGCCACCATAGAGGGCGATCCACCTACCAAATTGAAAAGGGGCACGAGCCCAATACTTTTCGTCAAGGGACCATGGCCAACCGTGGCCGAAAAATGGCCCAACGACGGCACAAACATCTCGGCCTCCAAACGGGTCGACCCACCCACGGTCAACGCGGGTCAACACCATCTTTCCCCTTTTGGAAACTTTCCCAATTCATCATGTATTCGCCCGTATTTATACCGTACATGTATCGAAACCCAAACGGATAAATACGACAAAATCCAACGGCCAAAAATATTCATAACGTATTCCTCGTAACTCGAAATAATCCTCCGAAAGTTCCCACGAGCTCGAAATTAAATTCTCTACAACTTTCGTGAAGGATCTCAAATCAAATTCTGAAAGGACCCAACCCCGATTTAGTTTCCTAAACCGGAATCAAACCCCTTCTGAAAACACGAACTTACAAAAACCATAGAAATTTCGGCAGAGTTTCACTATATCGTGGAATTACCATTAACCTGAACCCGAAAACACACTTTTTCCTATGCCACAAAACCCAAACCGTGGGCACCAGTCCCATCCGGATTTCTCAATATCATAACAATAATATAAAGTAACAAGCAAAACTGTACTTTACAGAAGTCCGGGGAAAATCATATGAAAGTATAACAGTAGAGTAATCAGAGCGACCTCTACTGTATATATACAAAAATATACAACAGTAGGCAAAACAAGAAACCTACTGGAAAAGAAAGGTAGCTCGAACACTAAGCCTCTGACTGCGACGTGAGACACCAGAATCCGAACTGCAAACTGGGCACGGAAACCGAAAAGCCCAGGGGAAAGGCAAATAAAATCGTCAGAGTGAGTGGACGAAAATAATCATATGCCTTTCACCATTTATATAACATAAAACAAAGCGAGTTCTTAAAATAAATGGAGGTGTCAGGCGAATCTCTCAAGCCCGACGGTGATAGACTAGGCAAATCTCTCAAGCGTAGTGGGCATATCAGGAGAATCTCTCAACCCTGGATCTGGACTACCGGTGATCAGCCGAGTAGCCAATGCATCGATGCTAAGTAAATGTCATCACCATATAAAATATAAAACAATACCTCCAAAAACAATATATAAACTCAATATCATACTGGTAATAAATACTGAAATCAAGAACTCGCTACGACAGTGTAAATAAAAGTCCAATCACAGATAGCACAGCCCGCAAACGCGCTAATCACGAGGTCCGGCGGAAGATCCCTCGCCCAACGTACGATCTCGATCCCCTGAATAATCACAAAATATAACTGATCAAAATCACAATTCATTACTCTGTACCACACCTCGGAAACCAATCGTTTCCGGAAACATATACTCGGATACAAAATAATCGACGAAAATCTCCAAACTCTCCACATAAACCCTCGACTAAAAATCCGATATCCAAATCAACTCAAAAACCTCAAGGCGATGATCGAGGCGCGATTACGAGCAAATGGGCATAAAATTTGTCGAAATCCAAAAAGTCAACGGGTCGCCGGAGCTCCGCCGTTGACCGCCGTCACCGCCTGCGGCGCGCTATCACCGGAGGAATTTCCCGGCGACCAAGACCCCAAAATGATCTCCTCCTCAAGCCAAGCCTCTTTCCCCAAAGAGTCACCACCATCCAGTCACCACCGTGGCCGGAAATCAGTTCGACAATTCAAACTCTCAAACCGGCCGGAAAACTTCTCCGGCAAAATCCTCCACTGTGAGGCCATCTCGGCCTCCCAACTTCAAGGGGCTTCCTCCGTAGCTCGAACCCAACCTTTTCCACCTAAAATCCCCCTCGGAGCGTCACCCCCCATCAAACCCGATTCCGGCCAAAAACTCAAGAACTTCAACTAGCTCGTTCTCCCAAAAATCCTCACCAAATTTTAGAAATCAAAGTCCTAAACCACAGCAAATCAAGAGGAGAATCGAACCATACCCAAATCGGAGGCGGAGGTGGCCGGAAACAGAAGGTCGCCGGTGAGTCAAACGGTGGTGCTTTTTCTCCCTCGGTCAACCCGGGTCAACGCCAATTTCTTGGTCAACCACGGTCAAACTTCCAAAAACAGTTTTTTCGACTATTTCGATATTTATACTCGCGGCTCGATACGATCGACGGTCCCAAAACGAGTCACATCCACATTTCAGATAACTCAAATTCAAACGGATAAACACGACGAAATTACGCGATTTCAAATATTCATAACATATTCCTCAGTTATCGAAACAATTATCCGAAACTGCCCACGAAGTCGAAATCATGCGTACTACAATTCTCGTTAAGAGACTCAACTCAAATTCTCGCCCGATAATTAAGTCGTAAACCGAACCGCCAATTCAATTTATTTACGATAAACTGTGATTACTCGTAAACTCGTGGATTAAGCCGATTACTATACTAATTCTGGTTCGGGTCGTCACAAATTCTTACCCGATAATTTAGTCGTTAACGAGGCCGCCGTATTGATCAATTTCGACAAAAGCGCGACTAATCGCGAAACTCGCAAATCAAGTCGATAAACATACCATTTTCGGTTCGGGTTGTCACAAATATAACCCCCCCCCCCCCCCCCCCCCCCCACAAAAATTTCGACCTCGAAATTTCCAAGTCTGCCAACTGAAAAGTAGGGATACTGCCTCTGCATACTGCTCAAACTCCTAAGTGACTACTTCAACTAAATGACTCTGCCATCAGACTTCACAATAGGAAATATCTCTGTGCGGTAATCCTTGCACCCTCAAATCCAGAATCTGAACTGGCTTCTCCACAAATGTCAAGTCTTCCTGTGTAGGGAACTGATAGAGTGCAAAACATGCAATAAATTTGAAATGTAGTTCCACCACATGGAATACAACATATACACTTGCCAACGCTACAGGCAATGCCAAACTATATGTCACAACACTAACTCGCCCCATGATCACATACAGACCAATATAACGTGGCAAAGTGTACCACAACTTCCAAAACAAATCATACCATCCCAGGGAAACCTTAGTCACCAACCTTGAACTCAATGACTCAACCTACTCCCATCTGCATAACATCTCAGACGATCTCGAGCAATTATCAACCTGTCTCAGCTAATCTGGAAGTCTACAGTAGCGCATATCACTAAACCGGAACCAAAGCCATCTCATTCCTAACTCGCTCCAACACAATGGAGTGCAACACTGTTCCTCATATACAACTTCATACAATATCATAACAATACTGGTATGCAAACTGGTACTGCAAGCAATCTCGAACAAATGAAACTGCTGGTCCCAAATCCCTCTGAACTGCAATACACAGGACCACAACATGTTCCCCCAAAGTCTGAATAGTCCTCTCAGATTGCCCACCAATCTGAGGATGAAAAACTGCACTAAACTGTAATCTGGTCCCCAATGCTCACTGCAATGCCTGCCAAAACTCTATTGTAACTGATTATCTCGATCAGATACTCGGGACACAAGTTCACTATGCAAATGAACAACCTCTGCCAAATACCACTCTACCAGCATGCCCACTGAAATCTTTCCTGGAAATACAAGGAAAAGAACGGATTTCATCAAATGGTCCACTATTACCCGATAACTAGTATTACTATCCGAAGTACGCGATAACTGACACACGAAATCCATAGTGACATGCTCCAACTTCTAATCGGAAAACTCCAATGGCTGTAACTTCCCAGCAAGTTTCTGCCTCACTGCTCTCACCTGCCGACAAATCAGGCATCTGCTCCCATAAGCTGCTATTTTTCTCTTCATATTGCACCACCAGTAGTAAACTCTAAGTATCTGATACATCTTCGTACCACTAGTACATAACATATGTAGAACAATGAGTTTCAATAAGCATCTCTCTCTTCAAATCTTTGTCTCGGGGCCCACATAACCTCACTCTGCACGACGAAGTGCCAATATTCCTCAGTTGATACTCTGCTGGAACACCATTCTGAATCGCATTCTTATTGTTCAACCAGTAGGAATTCGCATCCTGAGCCTCATAGACCCGATCAAGTAACACAAGTCGATCCTGGAAGCTAACCAACAATGCTCCAATCATCATACTCTCTAACTCAGCTCCCGTAGCTCGCAACTCAGCTAACAATGAGGTTCTCGCAACACGTATATGAAACATAGAAACTCCAAATTTATGACTAAGTGCATCAGCAACAACACCCCTAAATGATATTCAAAGTACAATCACATTAGTCTTTCTCGAATAAACTCAAATGTGTAGCCATAATCGTTAATCAACCCCATCCATCTACGCTGCCTCAAGCTCAAATCTGGCTGAATATGCAAGTAGATGAAACTCAAGTAATCAGTGTATATCCTGCTCTGCGATGCACGCCATACCAGTAGTGTCTCCAACTCTTTGATGATAACACAAAGACAGCTACTCCCAAATCATACATAGGATACGTAACTTCATAAAGCTTCCACTGCCTGGAACCATATACCATCATATTGCCCTGCTGCATCCCAACACGACCAAAATCTAGTTTCAAAACATCATTATACATAACATAATCGTCACTGACATCACATAATGGTGAACAATGGTGCAGTTATCAACCTCTTCTCTAACCCCAACACGTAACTCACATCACAAGTATCTGACCATTTCAAACTCAACCCTCTGGTCGAAACTGATGATACTCCAATCTGAAATCAATCTCCGAAAACTGAAACTCCAATAAGCTAATCAAACAAGCCATCAATCTGAAATGGAGGATACTTGCTCTTCTCTGAAGCCTGATTCAGCTTCCGGTAGCCGATGCACAACCTCATCGAACCATCCTTTATCCTCGTAAAACATACTGGAACTTCCCAAAGTAAAACACTAAATCAAATGAAGTCTTCCTCAAACAATTCCTGGAGTTGAATCTGCAACTCCCACATCTTTGATAAATTCTCTGAAAAACATCTGGATACTCACAGATAACCTCAACATCACGAACATCAGGTATAAAAACCTCAACATCACGAACATGTGCCAAGTACGGCATACATCCTTGCTTCATCATCAGCTCAGTCTTATTGCTGAAATCACACGTAATAGAAAAGCATTTCTTTCACCTCAAAAGAAGATCTTTTGCACGACTGGTCGTCAAAGGACTACAACATTCTTGCGACGAACAACCACTCCGCAGCTAGTCCACAACCTCCTGCAAACCTCATAATCTCGATACCCCACCTGATACTCACAATCTTATCAACTGGATATAGCACTCTCCACAAACCCGGAAGTGGAGATGCAAGTATAATAGCCATAGATGTCAAGCAACAGTAATCTCAGAGAAACTCTGTCCTCACACAGGGTCGTGGCACGAACTCTGGCATGTCCAACTAATCGTCCACGTTGATTGCGAATTTGCTGATTGACTTGCCTAGAAGTCTGCGTTGGTCAAACCCCAGAAATGGCATCTTGACCTCCTCCTGAACTCTGAGCTGCCGAACCACTAAAACAGCTGACTAAGGACGTTCCCTTGTAATGCGACCCTCCTGGCCACCAAAATAGCAACTGAGAGTGCTCTTCGGACACAAATCACAGTGACTCCTGTTGTGTGGAAGGATAACCAACGAACACCCAGACTCATGCCACAGGAACTAATCCACTACTCCGTGATTTCCTCTTCCACCAAACGGATCTTTTGCCTTGTTCAAATGACCCTCAACATAATCGAAAAGGCCACAGCCTGATGAAGATACTGATCCCGAAGTGCCAGAACTCAACCTCATCAAAGTATAAGTTCACCTTCCTCAAACCGACATGTCTAAAACCGCGTATGCCTTTCCTTCTCGATGTCCTCGCCTCTGAGTTCAGCATAACAAACTCCTCACGATTGTCTCGAGGCATAACAGTCAAAATCCCTTTGATGCTCAGGTTCAAACTCATCTCGAACATCCTCCATTGCTTCCTCTGAAGCCACATAACACGTGTAAACTGGAACAAACATGTGAATAATACATCCATGCCTCAGGTTGGTAAACACTTCATATTTCCGTTGTTAGGTAGCCTGATTGAACCATTTCCGTATAAACAATACCCTGAATGTAGGTCATGGAGTCGCAACAGGAACTCACACAATGCCAACCTACCAAATACAATGATTTGACTCAAGCAAACCATCAACTACCACAATTCTCTGCTCTAAAGCAACATGTAGACGCTCATACACGTACAACCGGGCAAATCACACCACACATATCTCTGAACCCAAATGCTTATCCAAACCCACAACTCATTTCTCAAGTCGCGCGTCGACTGATCCTCAACAGGATCCACAACCCTACTGACATGGAAAGCACGTCAAGGAGGCATCCTAATGAATAAGACATTATTCACAACAAATAGGACGTAATCATGGAACTTCAAACATTTGAAAGCATTCAACACCCAGAGCATTGATGAGTATCCGCCGGCCGGTCGGGTCATCGCTCCAGACATGCTGTACATTCTCAAATATCCTTAGTAAACACGACTACAGAAGTCTACAGAACCTAAAACCTAATGTTCTGATACCAAGCTGAAAGGACCCAACCCCAATTTAGTTTCCTAAACCGGAATCAAACCCCTTCTGAAAACATGAACATGCAAAACGTTAACCAAAAGAATTTTGGCAGAGTTTCGCTATAACGTGGAATTGCCATTAACCTGCACCTGAAAACACACTTCATCCTATGCTACAAAAGCCAAACCGTGGGCACCAATCCCATCCGAATTTCTCAATATCATAACAATAATGTAAAGTAATAAGTAAAACTGTACTTTATAGAAATCCGGGAAAATCATATGAAAATATAACATATTCAGTATTTAGAGTGACCTCTAGTATGTACATATATACAAATAGTAGGACAGACTAAGAACCTACCATAAAGGAAATATAGCTCGAATACCAAGCCTTCGACTGCGACGTGCAACACCAAAATTCAAACTGCAAACTGGGCACGGAAACCTAAAAGCCCAGGGGAAAGGCAAATAAAATCGTTAGAGTGAATGGACGAAAATAATCATATGCCTTTCACCATTTACATAATATAAAAACAATGCGAGTTCTTAAAATGAATGGAGGTGTCAAGCAAATCTCAAGCCCGACAATCAGATGAATCTCTCAAGCCTGACGGTGATAAACTAGGCGAATCTCTCAAGCCTAGTGCGCACATCAGAGGAATCTCTCAACCCTGAAACTGGACTACCGGTGATCAGCTGAGTAGCCAATGCATCGATGCTAAGTAAATGCCACCATATAAAATATAAAACAATACCTCCAAAAACAATAAATAATCTCAATATCGTACTGTAAATAAATACTGAAATCAAGAACTCGCTACGACAGTGTAAATAAAAGTCCACTCATAGATAAGTATAACGTAAAATGCGTTAATCCTGTGATCCGGCGGAAAATCCCTCGCCAAACGAACGATCACGATACCCTGAATAATCATAAATTTTACTGCTCAAAATCGTAATTCAAAACCTTGAACCACATCTCGAGAACCAACCATTCCCGGAAACATATAACTCAATATCGACGAAATCGTCAAATATCCAATAAACACACCATAAAACCTCGCAATAATTTTTGATGCTCAATTCAAAATATAAACCTCACCACTGTGATCAGTACCCGATTCCGAGCAAAACGACATAAAACTTGTCGAAAAACACCTCGACCGGAAAATCGCCGCCGCCAGAAAAAATTCAACCTACACATGGATTTGAAGATCTCGACATTTCCAACAACTTTCTAGTTCAAAATTAAGCCCAATTTTGACCGGAAAAGGTCCAAATCTCACCTTAAAGACACAAACCCTCGCCGAAATTTCTCCACCTCCGATCTCCTCCGTCCAGCCACGACAAGGCTTGAAACCACTTCTAAAAGCTTCCTCTCCCCAAGGCTAACAAAACCCCTCAACCCCCTAGCTCTATCGCCACTGGAAACGTCGCCTCCCAAGGCCACTGAAAACCGCCGGAATTCCTCCATCTTTGCCGTGTCGTTTCTCCCTCCTCCGGCCAAAATAGAGGGCGATCCACCTACCAAATTGAAGAGGGGCACGAGCCCAATACTTTTCGTCAAGGGACCATAGCCAACCGTGGCCGGAAAATGGCCCAACGACGGCACAAACATCTCGGCCTCCAAACGGGTCGACCCACCCATGGTCAACGCAGGTCAACACCAGCTTTCCCCTTTTAGAAACTTTCCAATTTCGTCACGTATTCCCCATATTTATACCGTACACGTATCGAAATCCAAACGGATAAATACGACAAAATTCAACGGCCGAAAATATTCATAACTTATTCCTCGTAACTCGAAATAATCCTCCGGAACATCCCACGAGCTCGAAATTAAATTCTCTACAACTTTCGTGAAGGATCTCAAATCAAATTCTTACACGATAATTTAGTCGTTAATAAGGCCGCCATATTGATCAATTTCGACAAAATCGCGACTAATAGCGAAACTCACAAATCAAGTCGATAAACATACCATTTTCGGTTCGGGTTGTCACAGTCAGATAGCTTTCTTTACAGGTATCAGACCACTCAAATTTAACTCCTTTCTTCATTAATCGAGTAAGTGGAGTCGTAATCCGCAAAAATTCCTGTACAAAACAACGATAGTATCCCGCTAAGCCCAGAAAGCTTCTTATTTCGGATATGCTGGTAGGTCTGCTTCAATTTAACACTGCCTCAATCTTGTCAGGATCAACGCTAACTCTGTTAGCCGAAATCACATGACCTAAAAATTTCACCTGATCCAGCCAAAATGCACACTTGCTAAACTTCGCATACAACTGTGTATCCCTCAAAGTTTGCAAGAGGGCCCGTAGATGCTTCATATGCTGCTTCACACTTCGGGAATAAATCAGGATATCATCGATGAACACAATCACAAACTTATCCAAATAACGCCTGAAGACTCAATTCATGATATCCGTAAAAGCAGCTGGGGCATTCGTCAAACCGAAAGGCATAACAAGAAACTTATAATGCCCGTATCGTGGTCGAAAAGGTATTTTTGGAACATCCGATTCCTTGATCCGCAGCTGATGGTATCCAGACCTCAATTCAATCTTCGAGAATACTAGACCTTTAAGTTGATCAAACAAATCATTAATCCATGACAAAGGATACTTGTTCTTTACTGTGACCTAATTCAGTTTCCGATAATCAATACACAACCTCATAGAACCATCCTTTTTCCTTACGAACAGCACTGGAGCACCCCATGGTGAAACACTAGGCCGAATGAAGCCTTTCTCAATCATCTCTTACAAATGAGTCTGTAACTCTTTCCGTTCTGCTGGAGCCATTCGGTAAGGTTCTTGTGAGATAGGACCAGTACCCGGAAGCAACTCGATAGTGAAATCAATTTCTCTTATCGGAGGAAGACCAGGTAAATCTTCAGGAAACACATCTTGGTACTCACAAACTACAGAAATATCCCCAATATTCAGCACAAAAACATGAGTATCAACCACATGAGCCAAATACGCCTCACAGCCTTTCTTTAACATCTTCTCAGCCTTTACTGCCGAAATCGATCAACCAAAATGGAGAGACATTTCTTTCACCGCGAAACAAGATTTTTGGCATGCCTGGACTTTTAAAAACTACCTCATTCTTATGACAATCGAAGAATGCCCAATGGGTCTCCAAGAAACCCATCCCCAAATCACATCAAAATCTACAATATCCAACAACATCAAATCGGCGGGTAACCCATAACCTTCTATAAAAATCTCACAATCCCGATACACCCACCCGACACACACTACCTCGCCGGATGGATACAACACTCGCCACATACTAGGGAGTGGAGAAGCAGGTATAGTAGCTAATGATGCTAATCTATATGACATGAAGGAATGCGTAGCTCCTGGATCTAAAAAAGTAAGAACTAGAATACCGAAAACATATAACGTACTGATGATGACTTCAAAGGAAGCTCTGCCCTCTCTCAGGCTCATGGCAAGCACACGAGCTTATCCAGCTGGTCGTCCACTTTGACTACGATTCTGCTAATCTGCTTGCCCAGAAGACTGTATTGTTCGATCTCCAGAAGTGGTACCTTGACCATGACCACTACTCTGAACTGCTACACCCCCAGAAGTACCACCTTGTAGACATTCCCTTGCAAAGTGACCCTCCTGGCCACAACGGTAACAACTGGTGGTGCCTCGAAAACATGAACCATAATGCCGCCTATTACAAATGTTGCACATTGGATAATCTCTTGGTGCAGCTGGGGTTTCATATGTGCGTCGAGAATAACTTGATCCACTGGAACTCGTACTTGCTTGAGGCCTCTGGGGTCGATCCCTCCTCCATCTCCGACTTCCTCTCTGACCAGATGAACTAGTAGAAAACCTGTAAGAGCCACCACTTGAAGAGGATGTTGATCCAGAAGTACCAAAACTCAGTCTTTTTAAAGGACCCTGACTTGATCCACCTTCCTCGAAACGGCGACACTGAAACCGCATATGTCTCTCTCTCTCTCTCAATGTCTTCGCCTCTGAGTGCAGCACTGACAAAGTCATCAAAATTGTCCTAAGAAATAGTTTTCAAAGTTCCCTTGATGTTTAGATTCAGACCCAACTAAAACCTCCTGCATTTTGCTTCCTCAGACACAACCATATCACGTGCAAATCGAGACAAACGGGTGAACTTATCTCGATACTCAAGCACTGATATACCTCCCTGCCTCAAATTGGTAAACTCTTCATACTTTCTTTGTTGGGTAGCTTGATTGAAATATCGACACCTAAACAAGTTCCTGAATGTAGGCCATGGAGTATCAATTGGAACCCTCTCGGTGCTAACCCACCAGAAATAAGCATATGAGTCCAATAACCCTACAGTAGCAACAATCCTCTACTCAAGAGTAAAATGTAGGCGCTCACAAACACGCTCCACCTGGACTAACCAAGCCTCATATACTTCAAGATCAGTAGAGCCAGAAAAGGTAGTTGCTCCAGTTGTCCTCACATACTTGCATAAGCAAGTCGTGCGTTCACTAATCCTCAACAGGATCCCTAGCCTTATCAACACGGGCTCCATGTCGGGGAGGCATCCTAAGAAAACCAGACATTAGTCACCAAAACCAACATGGTGCAATAATGATACCTCAAACATTTGAAAGCATATAACACCCAGAGCATTAATGATTATCCGCCGGCCGATCAGGTCATCGCTCCGGAAATGTTGTACATTCTCAAAAGGTCCTTAGTAACATAACTGCAAAAGTCTACAAAACCTAAAACCCAATGCTCTGATACCAACTGAAAGAACCCAACCCCGATTCAGTTGCCTAAACTAGAATTAGATCCTAACAACACTACAACATTTTAAAAAATTTCGCCAGAGTTTACTTTCTAAAATGAGTAAACCAAAAACCTGCAATGAAAACACACTTCCAAATAGTCCACAAAAGCAAAACCGTGGGACGCCAATTCCCATCCAGATTTCTCAAATTCACAAACTACTGAATAAAAGTATTTGTTTATACATATTATTCAAAATTCAGTAAGTACTAGAAAAGCATAACAAAAGAAAGTAACTAACATAGTACTCAGAGCGACTTCTAATATACAAATATACAAAGCTAGTATGTTAGACCAAGAACCTACTAGAAAAGAACAGTGACTTGAACTCTAGGCCTCCGACGACGACGCGCAACCATAGGATAGAAACTGCAAACTGGGCAAGAAGAAAACCGAAAAGCCTAGAGAAAAGCATATAAATAATAAAATTGTTAGAGTGAGTGGACGAAAATAATAATATATCACACAGATCGGAAATATAAATTCAACATGCTTTTCACAATAAATGCTCATCAAAATCATGCGAGTCAAAACAATTAAGCCCAGGTCAGGTATTTGTCCTAACCCTCCTGCGTACTGTGTAATGTGTGGAGGCAATAACTTGAGTACGTTTCCCTCAAGTTACAATCATGCCCAGGTCAAGTGCTTGTCCTAACCCTCCTGGGTGCTGTGAAATTACGGGTCAGGTGTTTGTCATAACCCTTATAGAGCATCTCAGGGATCAGCAGAGAGGCCATAGCATCGATGCATCCATAATAACCATACTCTGTGTAAAAACAAATCATACGTGCCGAAACAATATATACTCATAAAATAATTAATCATAAATGCATGCTCATAAATGCTTAATCGTAAAAGCATAATCATGGACTCGCAAATAAACTGTGAAAATCAAAGTGTCCACTCACAGTAAACAACTAGCCCTGAGGCCCGGCGGAAGTTCCCTCGCCAAAATCTTTCTCACGGTTTCCTGAATAAATAACAATTTGTTTAATTTCAGAATTCGATAAAACGCGCGAAAAACAACTCAGAAACCATCTCGGAAACCCCACGGAAAAAATAGGATTTTCGACTCGCCAGAATACTAATGTTAGTTCAGATTCAATTTCATACAATTCAGATAATAACGATAATACTAATGTTTTATATCCAATAGAATTTTTGAATAAGCTTGAATTTAGATGGATTGCCTACGCATGAACTTAATTATATTGAAAATTGGCATGCCTATTATGTTATTAAGAAATTTAGATAAGATACATGGTTTGTGTAACGACACGAGATTAATTGTGACAAAGTTGTTTGAAAAACTAATTTAGGCAAAAATAATTATTGAAAACAACATGGGAGAAAAAGTTCATATTCCAATGATAGTGTTACATGCAACAGAAACCAAATGGCCGTTTACGTTTAAAATACTCAATTTTCTGTCAGACCATGTTATGCAATGACAATAAACAAGAGTCAGAGGCAGTCATTAAACCAAATATGAATATATTTATCAAAACCAGTTTTACTCATAGATAATTATATGTAGCGCTATCTAGAGTTACGTCAAATAAAGATCTTAATTTTTTTATAAATAACAGTGACAACATCCCTAGTAATTCTACAAAAAGTAGTCTATAACACATTGTATTTTGAGATAGAATATACATATTTTAATTATTGTAACTGTTCTATATATACAAGTTTTCATAATTTTCACCACTAATTTCTCTTCACAATTTCGAAATTTCCTATATGGCCAGTGCTCACACGCTTCGGACATGCGAGGTCCTCTCTCTCTCTCTTTTTTCCTTTTTTTTCTTTTTTTTTGTTGGCTAAGACGTCTGAGTCTTGATAAGTTTGTGGAGGTAGTTTATCTCTCTCAGATATTTTCTCCCAATCCTCACATCTCTGCCCATCCCATTCAGCCTCCATGAATCCCTCCATGAATTCAGCTTCTAGAAACCCATGCTAGTCTCTACCACAGTTTTCTAACCCAATCCTCTCTCTTTCTCTCACTCTCTTACAGCCTCTCCACTCTCGACCTAACCCAACCTCCCTCTTCTCGGATCACGGCCCTCTCTCTATGATCCCAGCATCTCCTCTCTCTCTCTAAGAAACTCTTAGCAGCCTCCTGACTAATTAATCCATTAAGAAATGGCTTTGTGAGCCCAGCCTTGGCTAAGAAACGGCTTTTATCTATTGGAATTTTCAAGGCTAATGAAGCTCTTTAGACTTCAATGGCTAGGGCGGAAGATAAGTTCAGGTACCACATATGATTTCTCTTTTTCGCTTTCTCTTCTTCAAGCATATGATTGGGTTTGATTTTTTTATGATGATTTGATTTTGAAGTGTTGAGGCTTTTGCTTATTTATTTTCCTAAAGGGTCAGACCTAGAGGAGTTTCCAACAAAAGAAGTTCGATCTTTTAGTAGCATGTATGTTTGAGTTTGCTTTTACTGATTCAGGATTTTATTTTTGAAGGAATTGAAGTGGATTCAAAGACAATGAGGTTGAAGTTATCCATTTTTTGACGATTTATGTACATCAACCTGTGTACTGTTTCTTATCACTGTTTAAAACCCAGAACATTGATTTATATGGTTTATTGGCACACTTGATGTTCTTTGTCTGTTGAAAGATCTTATTAGAACCAAAATGGGTACCATAAATCTCATTCGCTGGTTTCCAAGGATAATTTCCACATAGGAATTGTCCTAGGGTCTTTAGCTATGGAAACAATGCTTATAAATTAATTTATATGTAATTTGTCATTCCTTATGTGTGAATTCTACATTTATTTTCAAGTTGTTTAGTTGTAGTGCAAGGTTTGTTTGAAAATAAACAAAAATAAAAAGACCAAGTGTAGGCTCTAATCACATTAAATTTTTGGTAAGTCTCTATATAGCCTGTTATATGAAATTTATCAGTAGGAATAATCATTAAGGAAAATGTTAAAAGTCCAACTATGTGGTATTTATGGAATGCACAGTTTATCCCCTTTGTCATTGATATATTTGACTAATCCTCTGTTGTCTTAAGGCCACCATGAAGGACTTCTAAAACTAGTTACTACGGATTTTAGAGTTGAGAATTTGTTTCTGAAATTTAAAATGTATACGAACAAGAGTTTGAGATTTTTAAATTGGGTAATAACAAGGAATAGCATATTTGTCTTCAGATGAGTTATAACATAGGTTCATCTTGCAGTACATATTTGTTTAGATTCATATTTCTATATGTCGATCATTAGGCAGTTTGGTTTACATGATCTGAGAATAAATTATTAGAATACAGCCTTCTAGAGTAGGTAATTACAACCCACTTTGATTACAGAGAGATTGAATTATAGAGAAATCAAAATGATTATATATGTACAGTTCTTGGTTAAAGGACTATAAGTTCTAACCAAAGTTCCAAGCTCATGTGGTACTAAGTACTATGCTTTATGATTTGGATTTTATTTTTTATGATATCGATCGAGATGGATTAGATAATATTGACGTTGCTTCTTTTTGTTGGATGCATTTAGGATTTAGGACTTTGATTGCATCATCATTTAGTCATGGCTTAATATCAAAGTCTGAAACTTATAGTTGTATATTATGTGAACCCATATAGTTTATTGTTGTTAGTTCTGTTTATGCACCTTATTTTGCTTATTCTTACTACAAGAATTGCTTTTGTTTTCTTTCTGATCATCTTGGTTATTCGATACATGAATGAGATAATTTTCTGATGCTAATTGAAAAGACCCAACCCCGATTTAATTTCCTAAACCGGAATCAAACCCCTTCTGAAAACACGAACTTGCAAAAACCATAGAACGCGGAATTGCCATTAACCTGCACCCAAAAATACACTTCATCCTATGCCACAAAAGCCAAACCGTGGGCACCAATCCCATCCGGATTTCTCAAAATCATAACATAATGTAAAGTAATAAGCAAAACTGTACTTTACTGAAATCCGGGAAAATCATATGAAAACATAAACATCAGAGTATTCAGAGTGACCTCTAGTATATATTTACATAATTATACAACAGTAGGCTAAACAAGAAACTTACTGGAAAAGAAAGGTAGCTCGAATACTAAGCCTCCGACTGCAACGTGCGACACCAGAATCCGAACTGCAAACTGGCCACGGAAATCGAAAAGCCTAGGGGAAAGGGAAATAAAATCGTTAGAGTGAGTGGACGAAAATAATCATATGCTTTTCACCATTTATATAACATAATGCAAGTTATTAAAATAAATGGAGGTGTGAGGGGAATCTCTCAAGCTCGACGGTCAGGTGAATTTCTCAAGCCTAGTGGGCACATCAGGGGAATCTCTCAACCCTGGAACTGGACTACCGGTGATCAGCCGAGTAGTCAATGCATCGATGCTAAGTAAATGCCATCACCATAAAACATAAAATAATACCTCCAAAACAATAAATAATCTCAATACTATACTGGAAATAAATACTGAAATTAAGAACTCGCTACGACAGTGTAAATAAAGGTCCACTCACATATAAGCACAGCATGCAAACGAGCTAATCCCGAGATGCGGCGAAAGATCATTCGCCCAACATACAATCTCGATCCCCTGAATAATCACAAAATATAACTGATCAAAATCACAATTCATTACTGTGTACCACACCTCGGAAACCAACCATTTCCAGAAACATATAACTCAGATACAAAATAATCGTCGAAAACCCTCAAATACTCCACATAAACCCTCGACTTAAAATCCGGTATCCAAATCAACTCGAAAACCTCAAGGCTACGATCGGGGCGCGATTACGAGAAAAACGGCATAAAACTTGTCAAATATCCAAAAAGTCAACCTTTCGCCGGAGCGCCGCCGCCAGGGGCGCGGCGTCAACAGTGGCGGATTCCGGCCAAACTTTCCAGATCACAAATACTCCTCAAGCCCAACACATCTCTCTTCTACACCAAGCCTCAATTCCAAGCCCACAGGCCGGAATTCACCTCGAAACCCATGAAATCCATGGATTCCGGTGAGTTTTCCGGCGAGCTCCAAACGGCGACCAACCCTAAAAACTCTTCACCCAAAAGCTTCCTTGGGTTGAGGGGAGCAAAACCCCCAACCCCTCCGACCCCAAAAGTGGCCAGAAATGGCCACCCGATTCCGGCAAACACCACGAACTTCACCGAGCTCGTTCTCCTCCAAATCTCAACCAATTCAACTCAAACCAATTGCAAAACACTAGGAAATCATGAGAGGAAGCTAATCATACCAACGATTTGGTCTGAAGTGGCCGAAAACGGAAGGTCCACGGTGAGTCAACCGGTGGTGCGGTTCTCCCTCGGTCAACGCGGGTCAATGGTCTACTTCTGGTCAAACGACGATCAAACTTCCCAAAACAGTGATTTTCGACAATTTTACGACTATTCCGATATTTATACTCGTGGCTCGATATGATCGACGGTCCAAATCGAATCACATCCACGTTTCGGATAACTCAAACTTAAACGGATAAATATGACTAAATCACGCAGTTTCAAATATTCATAATATATTCCTCGTTTATCTAAACAATTATCCGAAACCGCCTACGAACTCGAAATCACGCATACTACAATTCTCGTGAAAAGACTCATCTCAAATTCTCACCTGATAAATTAGTCGTGAATAAGGCCGCTAAAACTGCTCAATTACGTCAAACAGTGATTACTCGTAAAATATGCAAACCACGCCGATTAACGTACTAATTCTGATTCGGGTCGTCACACTTATTGTTTTGGTTTTTTTGTGTTGTGCAGCCACTGATATGAGTAATGTCATATATGAGGAGGAGTACATATTAAACTGGAGGAATGAAGCTTTTCACATGCAAATGAGTCCCGAAAAACAACAGGCCCCCTAAAGGCTTGATTAATATCTGCAATGGAGTGCAGCATCACCATGTATAGTGAGTAGTAGTTCCAATTGGAATTGAATGATTCATTTATCCATTAAATTTGGTTACATCAAATTCTTATGTTCATATGGTTATGTATATATATATATAGGTACTACAGTGAGATTCGCCAATGCATGGATTGCTATATGGTATAGACTATGAAGGCCATGGAAAATCAGCATTTTGAAAAAGCTTTGATGTTGTTGAGGACTACACTACTCACTTCACAATTTTTTGCGGTTAGTTTTCCCTAATTCAAAAATAAACACTAATTGAGAAATTAGGGTTGTTCAAAGCAGCCAAGGCAGTATGTCTCTCCTTTCACCACCCAAGTTCAAATCCCCTTGGCCTCCCAACCTCTTATCATTGTAATTTTATTGGTTTGCCTTAGTCTCACCCTCTGTGATCTCTAGCTTATGTTACATCGGAAGTCCTAGTGGAAAATACTCTGAGAAGATGAATATATGAATTGCTGGCATCCTTTTATTCGCACTCTTGGTTGGTGTTCTGTTACTTCAAGGAGACTCCATAGAAGCATTTTTTTTTTGAGTCAATCAAGACTGTGCTTGAATTCAATACATGGATATGGGAATCAGTTTCCACACCTGCACAGAATCTACTAGGTAGAATGTTGACAAGGGATGTTTTAGTTTGGATAACAGCAGATGAAGTACTAAGTATATGTATCATTCTGTTTAAATTAGTAGATTCATTTCATTTCTTGATCTTGAGTCAAATGTAGTTTTACTTTTTTTTCTCCATTTTCCATTTTCTTTTGTAGTTTTACTTTTGGCATTACATATGGACTTCCAAACAAAGCGTTGACATCTTTTTCATGTTTTATAGGCATCCATCAGTATTGTTTTATACTAAGCGAACATTGAAGGCACTATCCATTAGGTCCAGATCTAAGAACCAAACAAGAATAACTTTCCATCAACTTACCATTGCACCCGAACTAAAGGCAGTTCTGAACAAAACAAAAAATAGTTCTCTTAGTGAAATGCTAAATGGCCCTTTGTTTTTTGGTAGTTCCAAGTCTGAAGAATAATATGATTGTGGTTTAGTGGATGCGATTGCCACTACCATTTCACACGTGAGAACTTCAAGACCAAACGCATGGATGTAATTGGAATCACCGTTTTTCAATTTTAAGTGTTCAATTTTCAATTCTCAGTCTACACTCATCTCATCTTCTTTTAATCATGTAATATATGTATCGGTTTGGTCATCAGAAGATACAATCTTAGAACTTATAATTTATCTTTTTGTTTATTCAAAAAATTATGGGGTTTTGCTATACTACAACTTAATCTATGTAATGTACACATCGGATTTCTTAATGGATTTTATCATCCTTGGATCTTTGTAATGTATACATGTAACTATTTAAATCCTTTTCGTTCTTATTTCGATCCAAGTTTAACCGACAAACACGCCTCGACGCGGGAATTCACCTAGTAAACAATATTTATTAACTAGATAGAAGTTAATTGAATTTTGAGATTAAAAATTGGATGGGAGAGTAAATACTTGTTGTACATCTACTAATGGTGTATAACTTAGGCCTCATCATTTGGCCCATGGGTCTCCGAGAGCCGCAAGGCCCGAGAAGATCAAGCCCAGCCCGAGCCAAAAAAATCCCATAATAGGTCTGGCCCGTCGGGCCGGACTTGGGTTTAGTGTCTCAAACCTGGCCTGGCCTGGCCCGAAATCTCGTCTTGTATATTAATTTCTTAAATTTAATATATGGATTATAATTTATACTTATATAAAAAAAATTTGCCATAAGATAAGGAAACAAGATATGGCCTTAATGAAGAAATTCTTAGTTGGATAGTTGGATTTGCTCGTAGATTTTCTCATTTGTCTACTTGGCGTTAATAAATAAATTTAGTTTTATATATCAAAAAAAATCTATTCATTGTTTTGAGAATGCTATATATTTTTTGAGTTGATGTTTGAGTATTGATTTAAGGGCATATATCCCCAATAGTAGTCTTATTTTCTAGTCAAATTTATCACAAAGCTAAATATAACCACCATATTTTTAATCTTTGCTCCAACAGCTCTAGATATTTCTAACTCAAATTGAAATAAAGCACTATGAAGAGAGGAAAATATTGGAGTGAAAAGTTTAACCATTAGTAATTTTCTCTCCTCATTCTTGCTAAATTTGATAAAGGATTGAACAAAAAGTTATATTTGACTTTAGTATTAAGTATTTATTGGAGTGAGAAAACGCTATAAATTAGTTAAATTTTTAAATTTTTTTTTGCGATTAGTGAGTTTAACTTTTTTTAATGTAGAAAACAATTTGGCCCAGCCCGGCCCGGCCTAAAAATTATAGAGATACCTGGCCTAGCCGGGCCCATTGACTATCCCTAGTATAACTCAAGTATTCACATGTCTATATTCACTCCACATCAATATTAACAAAATTGAATTTGGACAAAACAACCGTTAGATATATTCATCACAACATAATTTGTAATTTGACAAAATTTTGATCAATACGAAGTTCGTTAAGGGTTTGATCAGCGTAGTCAACCATAAAACCGTAATTTTAATGAAACAGAAACGTTGATATATGAATCTTCATAACTCCGATTTTCGAACTATCAACACTCCCAGTCCAAGAATTGTTTACTCTATGTCCTCGACGAATATAATCAACAATCTAATAAGCTACACATGATCGTGTTCTTAGACATTAGATTATGAATTGAAACTCTACTTAGATGACGAAAGTGGTTTAATTTTGTCGTCTAAGTAGCACTTAGGTGACAAAACTTAGGGTTTTCGTCGTCTAACACTTTCAAGGTTTAGGAGAAATGGCTTAGGGCTTAGGGTATAGAGTTTATAAATGATCTTAGAAGATGAAATAAATATATGTTCGTTGTCTAAGTAGTTCTTAGACGACGAAACAATGTTCATCGTCTAAGGTGCACTTAGACGATGAACTTCTATAATTCCGCCGTCTAAGATGTCCTCTTTAACAAAAAAGCATTTTGCATTCATTTATTGTAAAATCAGTTTTGTAAGACATAACAAGTACTACAAACAATCTAAATGAATCTCTTTTAATTAATCTCTTGTAATCATTCGATTCAAATTTATACGCGTACAAATTAAGTTCGAATTCGATCGAATTCTCTCGATTTATTAATTACTTATAATTATGTATTACATATATTTATATATCAATCACTTCCATCATCATAATCTTCTTCGTTTGAATCATCTTCCTCACTCTCAACTGACTGACCCTTATTATCAATATCTCCATCATCTGAACCGTATACAACATCATCATCGTTGTCATCCTCCAGGTCCTCTTCAGAGGCATTATTATCTAGGTCATCGATCTCCTTTTGAGTAAGAACTGTGGCATGATCAGGTATAGGTAAGTCTTAGTTTCACAAATTCTCAGCGGGTAATGACCCATATTTTTCATTTACTACATTGATATAATTTCTCAAGAATAAGGTTATCTTTGAAGGTGATTTTTCACCTATTAGGCAGGACGTGCTCCGTTGTCGACAGCTCGCGATAAGAAGCTATCCAAATATGGAGATTTCTCACTTTCCGAAACTAGAAAATGGGTATTTATACCTCCAAACTTATTGAAACGTAAAATACCCGACAAACTCCAATTGACCATAACATTCTCGTTGTAACTCCGATTTTTGCATTTGACATGTACACATACTCTGTTCGATGAACTAGAAATAATTTCTCTAATAATTTATAAAAGTCAATTTTTCTTTCGCGACTAAAGGTGAATCTTGTTAACCGTGTCAAAATAAAATTAACTCGTCAATAAACTCGACTTACGAATAAAGATTAGCTCGTTAATCTAGGTACGAGTCGTTACGATGTACTCCCTTAGCAATAATTTTTTCGTCAAAATTTATATAACTGAAAGTCAAAGAAATGAAGATACGATGTCATAACTGGTGCCTAAATATCATCGTGGGAATTCTTGTATCATATACTTACTCAACCGCACCAAAACTAGCGGTAAAATCAAATTGAAGGATTCAACACTAATCCTCTCAACATTACCACTAAAAAAAATACGCTGAAGTGCTACTATATAAAAGCTTCCTGATATACTCTTACCATCTGTCAAAATGCATAAACTCCAATAATAAAACTGTTGAAATGATAACTGAATCGCTTTGATGCTATGCTCCTAGGCTCGAAAACAAGAACACACATCTTTTATGCTTCCTCAAATCTGCTACTTTCGTCCACGAATAAAAATGTTAAACCGCCAAACCACTAATGCTAGAAAATCCATTTCTTCGTATAATTACATAACTGAATTTTCTATGATGACGAGCACTTCTGTAATCGTCTACATAAACTGAGGCATTTACGGAAAGTTTTGTAGTGCCCGAACACCTATTCTACCTGCACGATAATTTAACCACGATTCCAAAGCATTTTGTCTACTACCATGTAATGTTCTCGCATCTGACGCTTAAAACTTCACCTAGTAGAAAGGTAGACAAATTTTTGCTCATTTCGTATGATAATATCCTCAAAGTCCATAGGAGTCAAAGGGTATGGTACAACCCCGAGAACACCTTTTTCCAGAATTTGTGACCATATGAAGTCGCAATAGCTATCTAGAATGGTAAACTCACCATAACCTCAAAAGACGAGCATAGTTGACAGAACGAATTATCCATGCGTAACTTTGTCAAATGTGACCAATATACAAAACTCGTAAAAAGTTGTTTTACTGATAGCCCACCAGCTGGGTTCCACATCTAGTCATACTTTAGAAACAAAGTGACTTCAACAACCTTAAACCGCGTTGGTTTCTACCAAAAATTTAGCATCACCTATTCATTTATAGTCGAACCCAAAATCAACAATTTGAAGAATTTCACCAATCTAATACAACCAAACTTCACAAGTAACAAAATTCAATTGTTCGTAACATGCCAAAAAATTTCCGAGTACAACGTGTAATAGAGTACCTAGCTCTTATTATCAGACTACCCACTCATAAGTTTGATATGAAAAATAGGTCCCGAACTCAAAACTTAAGGATCAAACCATTTTCTTATTGAATAATCAAATTGCTGCTCATGAACAAAATTAACAAAAAGATGAAATGTTGCCTAGACAAGACAAGTCTACAACAACCAAACTTGATGAGATTGGAAAAGGGATAACCACCTCGACGAAAGCTAATGGCAAACATATACAAGTGTGATTTTACTATTACATGTACTTCCCGGTTCGGGAGTGACTCCGTTTGCAACGACAGCTAACTGAAACAGAATAAATTGAAGTGATAAAATCGAGAAAAATTTTCTCGGTTAAAGCGGGTCAACCTCTTCGAGGACAAAATTTAGGAACTTAAAGTAATGAAACGGAAGGGACAAAATCAAGTTAATGAAATGAAGCGAAACAACTTCAATCAAAATGAAACGTAATTAGCAGAAGCTATACATGATTTTACCAAATGGTTGCGTGTGATATCCCAAAGCTATTATAGGGTCTCGATATAGTTTTGATGATGTGACTATATGTCTTGGCACCTACACCACAATAACATTTTGAATTTGTAAGACTGGTGAATAATCTTCTCGACGCACACAATTGAGAGAGTGACATAACATATATAATGAAACAAATGATACAGAACTATGAAGATTGAACAGAATAAATAGAAGCAAAACACCTTTACTGAAAAAGGATGCACAACACATCACAAGTTACTCAAGTCTCTGTCAATAGTACAAGAAACCATCACTTCCATCACGCGACTTTACACTCTAGAATCCAACTATCGACGATAATAATTTGGATTGTTCTTTGTCCAATAACCCTTCAATTTATTGAAATTATTAGACATGACGTACAAAACTATTAAGTTAAACCCGAAATAGGAAACAGAAAAGTTAGACACGATTGACGAAGCTTTGCAGCTGAGCATAACTAAAGAAACTGCAACATTAATGAAATGAGGGCATGGGGTGCAAGGACTCAACCACATTGCTTAAAGATCACCAACTCGATGATACATTGTGGCTAATAAGATGTTTATGCAATCGATAACGATCTTTCTCTGAGGTTCTTCATAATGCGAGACACCAGACAAGCAAATGACAGTTGACATCAAGAGTCAACCCAAACACTCTGATTAGCATCGACTATAACTCCACATTCTGACCTAACTCAAATTAGGAGTCATCTCGTGAAATATAAAGTGTCACAAGAATTCTACAACTAAGAAGTGATATAAGTTGGCATTAGCTTATCAATACCTACAAAAATCTACTAACTGCCTTACAAAACACTTTTTAGCCCACGAGAACCATTATATATCTTATGCTTGTCTAATAATGAGACGCAATCTACCAACTCGCCACACACCTAACAAAGGTCTCAAGAACCAAAACATGCTCGCCTAGATGTCACATACCTTACCGCACTAAAACTTAGCGCTATAAGCTTATACTTTAACATGAAAATTCTACGTATAATAAGTACTTAAAACATAACTTAAAATTACTACTAACCTTTTACCTTAGGAATAGTTATGAGTAGACAAATCGAGGTCGACACACAAATGGCATAGCGACTGGGCAAGCTGACTCACCATCTGGGGTTGGTACTCGATCACATTCGCCATATATTCAACGACAATCAACACCATGAGTATTTGATAGGGATCTGCTGCAGTCGGGCCATCACTCAGAAGGTTGAGCGTAATCGAACACGAAAATAAAAGAAACCATGTACAGTCTACAAAACCTATAACCTAATGTTGTGATACCAATTGAAAGGATCCGACCCTTATTTAGCTGCCTAAACCAGGATAAGACCCTAAAAACTCTACTAATCATAGTTTCTACTCATATTAAACAAGAATCAAACTGGAGATCCAAAACTCAAAGACCATAGAACCATGAACTGTTTTTCTTATATCAACTCATAGCCAAAATGAAAAAAAAGAAGTGATTGCGGCATCAGAACATGTAGACGTTCTAAACTAACTACACTGATGAAAACATTAAGTCGTAGAATATACCTTGGAGCCTACAGTGAATACCGCTATGCCTCAATTTTGCGTGCGCACTCGAACTCACATGAAACTCTGCAATCTGGGCGATTGAAAACGAAGAGCTACGGGGAATGGCATATTAAACAAGAAAACTGTTAGAGTGAGTGGACGAAAAATAATAATAGATTATGCACGAAAACGTAAAAAAATTTATGCTTTCTAATATACTTATAATAATATAAAAAGCTAAGCAAGTGAGGAAAAACTCAAAAGGATAAATCGAGAGAAAAAGAATCCTCCTCAAGTACTGAACAATAAAGGCATCGTCTAAGGACTCCTGATCCGAGACTATAACTATATGTGCAAGTGCTTACTAGAGTGAAGTGGTGACTAGAGTACTCCAACCTCTAGTCTCCGAAAGTCATCTAGGGGTCCCTAACTTGAAATGACGTGTGTGCCAGGTTAGGGACTGTGACCCATCCTGGATCCCTCGAGAATTAACCGAGTAGCTAATGCATCGATGCAAATGACTATATATATAAATGCACAGTAGCCTCTGGTACTAAAAACTAAAACTGAAATCTACATAAATAGTAAATAAACTGAAAATGACTCGCTATCGACTGTAAAAAAAAGTGTCCACTCACCTGGATCGCAAGAAAAAGTACTCGTCGATCCAATAACTCAAATATCGTACTTGGTGCTCCAATGGCACAACGAAAATCTAAGTCAATTGATAGTGTTACGTGTTAAAAGAATAGTACCCCTATACTTGTGAACTATTATCTAGCCCATAAGCGCAAAGAATTCATCTACCTGCAAGTATATGGAGTCAAGTTATAGTATTTACAAGAAACTCGAGTGTCGAACTCACGAGGATTGACCACTTAAACTCCTTAGCCTGAATCGATTAAGCGCTTAAACTACGGTTAAACTAGAGAATAATTTGACGTTAAACTAAAATGAAATGCCAAGATGTATCTCACACTACTAAGTCCTTTGGAGACCTAGCTTTGCAATGGGTGATTATATTACGGTGAGTGGTTGTACGAGTTGATTGATTGATTATCACTAATGCAAAGAAATTAAATAGCAAACAAAATCAAAATAAAGAAAGATGGTTGGCTAGAGAAATCCCCACTAACCATTTGATGATCAAACAATATCCTAATTTATGTATGTAATTAAAGTCTGTTTCACACAAGTGGATGTCTAAATTGTAACCATTTGGGTCACGTTTGGTTTTGAACCCAATATCCTAAGTCATTTCGGACTCTAGATGACTTGAGCCTAACTTTGAAGTATTTAGTGAACCGGGATCAAGACCTAAGCTATTTCGGGCTTACATCTTGATCGTATGTCTTGCAAGTGTAGTCAACAAGCATACCATGTGATAGTTGTGGAATGTTTCCCTTCCCAAACCTCTTTTGGAGGACCATGTGATAATTGAGAAAGTCTAAGTGAATCTCCCAATCCGCACCTTTTTGGTTACGAATTGAAAGACCCGACTAGTATCCACAATAATCTCTCGATTCAATGTGTGCTTGACAAAAACTCCTCAAATCTATTGAGACTCAAGGAGACTCTAGTCCTTGCCTAGTGCTAAGGAAACAAAGCCTTAAGGTAAATCCTCTTATAATAGGCCATAATCATGTTTACATGCTAATCTAGCCTAGGTGAGTAGCTAATTCAACCAAGGTCCCTTTTTTAGTTCCTTAATACATATATTAACTTCTCTAAGGTCATCACATGCATAAATAAAATCATATATAAAACCCAAGCACATAAACATCCATAAACACATAATAGCTCATTCACAAACACATGTTTCACAAAACATACACAAAACATAAATCATACATGAATCAAACCATCATTTGTCTATATCAAATTACTAGAATTCAAACTCTAGCATCCCAAATGGGATTACTCACTACACATAATTAAAATCAAATTTAAATACATTAATAGAGTAAAATGGATGAAGAAATAATCAAGGAATCTCCCCAAAGCAAGCCAAGCTTCTTCAAGTCCACCATTGTGCTTCTAACTTCATCTTCTTAGCTCCAAAGTGTCTTCAAGCTTATAGAGTAGGAAATGACAACCTCTAGGACTCAAAGGAGCCAAGGGGAAGAGGGATTACATTCCACTTCTTCAAACTCTAGTCTGGCCAGCCATGAATAAATCCAGCGATTTTTCAGCAGCTTCCGATAACTTCCGGTGACCACTTTTTGTTCTTTTCCTAGAGTTGCTCCAAATGCTCTTGTGACTTCGAAAATGTGCTCGGCTTCTTCAAAAAGTGATTAATTTCCATCTTTAAGTGCGTTTCCATGTCAACTCCATATTTCGAGCATGAACAGGAAACGTTATAAGAACAATGCTTTATTCTTAGAACACAAGCAATAAGCATAAAGTTAGGAATATAATTAGAACAAAATTATGGGTCTAACACTACTATCGACGGACTAAAGTAAATTAAGGAAACCAAGAAAAATTTTCAATTGGAAACTCACATTCAAATATATCAATAACCATGCATAGTTACACTTGTCGTACTACCCAACATAAGAACTTATGCATTCGATCTTATTCATCTTGTCGTACTACCCAAGCTCTATAGTAAGTGAGCCTCGACTCGACACTTGACGATCAACCGTGTCGAAGTGTCAAGTCACATCAATTCCTGTATATAAGCCCATAACAATTCAACAACCTATTCATTACAATCGGTGCACAATTACAAGTAAAACTACATAAAACTTCTGCCAAAAATTCTCTATCGAAGGCACCACCGTGAACCACCGTCGATGGCAGTGCGGTGACGCCACCTCCAATTCTGGAAAACCAAACCTGCAATAACTCTCTTCTACAACAAAGTCCAAATCAACCTCTAACTAGTCAAAATTACCTTAAACCAAAATCTCCAATATATTCAATCCTTTGATTTTCCATGCCTGGGTAGAATTGGAGTGTCATCTCCATATAGTTAGCTTTGTGGTAATCAGGGCTTCAAATCCCAATAAGTTTAACCCTCTATTTCAAGGCGAAATAGCCGACCCCAATAACTGGGGTTTTGAGTCGCCAGTGGCCTTCCTCTTCAATACAACGATTCCACTATTGAGAAATAGAGGTTGTGGCTATGGGGGCGTTGAAAAGTAAGTCGAGCTAAATCTTATGACATCGACCTCATTGGTTTTAGTGGCCGGCAGGACGTGCTCTGTCGAGTGAGAGAGAGGTCACGAAGAGAGATAAGAAGCTATCCAAATATGGAAATTTCTCACTTTCCAAATTGGAAAATAAGTATTTATACCTCCAAACTTATTGAAACTAAAAATCCCTGATAAACTCTAATTGACCACAACGTTCTCGTCGTAACTCCGATTTTAGCGTTTGACATGTTCACATACTCTGCTCGACGAAGTAGAAATAATTTCTCTAATAAATTATCAAAAGTCAATTTTTCTTTCGTGAATAAAGGTGAATCTTGTTAACCGTGTCGAAATAAAATTCACTCGATGAATGAAGATTAGCTCGTTAATCTGGGTACAGGTTGTTATACTGGACAAATGCTGACGGAAGTGTTATTATGACTCCAATGGTTGAATCCATCTATAGAAAGTCCGAGTCTAAAATTTTGAACCTCAGCTGCAAAGTCTAAAAATTCCCAGTAAAAATCTTTAAAGCTTCCCCATCTGGCATCTGCCACGTGTCTAGGCACATCGTCATCTATTCTCTGTTTCGCGTATCATATCATTATCTCTGCTATGTAAAGAAACATGTACAAACGCTACAATCTAGGAATCAACGAAAAATAGCAAAAGCACCTTCACAGGAATTTGCTTCTTTGAACTCCTCTTATTAACTAGGGTGCAAATATCTAGACTGGTTACATACAGAACAGTAGCTCAAATGTGCATACTTTTTGTAAAACAACACACAAATGTTTTTGCACTCGTGAATTTTTTGTACTTTAGGTCGAGGCTGCTAAAGATCTATCTTACCTTATAATGGGTTGTGAGAAGTTTGTGATGATCAGGTAGCAACTTACATATATGCTCCTGCATTTCATCAAAAGCACGGTCTGACATTTTTTCTTCACTTTTATCTGAATTTCCTCCATTACATATCGCAAGACATTCTCTATTTATCCAGGGACACCGGGGTCTGGGCTTCAAGTAGCATCCTATTGTACTTATCCATCTCAGTAGTGTTAGTGGCTAAGGTTGTAAGAACTGTGTCATGATGAAGAGTATCATAACCTCCCTCTTCGTGTTGGTGTTTAACATGACTAAATTTTGGAAAAGCATTATGGACCAAATCCATAGTGGGATTCCGAGAGGAGCGCCACTATCGCTGGTTGAGGCACCTTCATAACTGTACCCAGAGTTGAAGTCTAGTCCTAAGCCGACGTTTACTACTTCACTGTGCTCACTTCATGTAGTTTAACTCGACATCATACCGTGATCATTCAAGTGTTGAGACATAACATTAACCTCCACAAACTGATGATTAAGACATTTTCTACACAAACACTTGTCACGTTTCTTTCCTTGACCATGTTGCATCGCAAAGAACATAATGAAAGGACCCAACCCCGATTTAGTTTCCTAAACTAGAATCAAACCCCTTCTGAAAACACGAACCAACAAAAAACTATTAAAATTTCGACAGAGTAACGCTACTAACGCGGAATTGCCATTAACCTGCACCCGAAAAATACACTTCATCCTATGCCACAAAAGCCAAACCGTGGGCACCAATCCCATTCGGATTTCTCAATATCATATCAATAACAATAAACAGTAAACATAACTGTAATATATAGAAAATCCGGGAAAAATCACATAAAATATGTATCAGTATCGTATCAGAGCGACCTCTAGTGTATACATACAAAATATACAACAATAGGTGAAACAAGGAATGTATTGGAAAAGACAGGTAGCTCGAACAACTAGCCTCCGACCGCGACGTGAGACACCAGAATCCGAACTGCAAACTGGGCACGGAAACCGAAAAGCCCAGGGGAAAGGCAATAAAACGTTAGAGTGAGTGGACGAAAATAAGCATATACCTTTCACCAATTTCATATACATAATCAATGTAAAACAATGCGAGTTCGGAAAGTATATATGGAGGTGCCAGGCGAATCTCTCAAGCCCGACGGTCAGGCGAATCGCTCAAGCCCGACGGTGATAGGCCAGGGGAATCTCTCAACCCGGCGGCATAACATGGGAATCTCTCAACCCTGCCTAGAGGAATCTCTCAACTCTGGTCCAGAGGAATCTCTCAACTCTGGCAGACTACCGGTGATCAGCCGAGTAGTCGAAGCATCGATGCAGTAATGCCATCACCATAAAATATAAGATAATACCTCCGAAAATAATAAATAACTCAACATCGTATAAAATAAATACGGAAAATCACGAACTCGCAACAACTGTAAAAATATAAAAATGTCCACTCACAGATGAGCAAAGCGCGCACTCGCGCTAATCTCGTGGTCTGGCGGAAGATCCCTCACCCGAAGCACGATCTCGATCCCCTGAACAATCATAAAATATATCTGATCAAAATCACAATTCACAACACTATACCACACCGCGGAATCCATCCGTTCCCGGAAATATATAACACAGTGCAAAATAATCGACGAAATTCCCGAAATCTCCACTCAAAACACTCGACTGAAAATCTGATACCCAAACAACTAGAAAACCTCAAGGCGACGATCGGGGAGCGAATACGAGTAAAACGACATTAAAATCATCGAATTCTAAAAATTCAACGGGTCGCCGGAGCTCCGGCGTTGACTGCCGCCGCCGCCGGCGACGCCCCGTCAACCGGAGATATTTTCCGGTGGCCAAGCTCACCGAAGCTTCATCTCAACGAGTTCAACACATCTCTCTTCTATGGCTAAGCCCAATTCCGGCCACACACGCCGGAAAACAGTTCGAAAAGTCCAAACCCATAACCGGCCGGAAAATGCTCCTCCGCCCGATTCCATCACCGTGAGGCCATCTCGGCCTCCCATCCTCAAGGGTCCACTTATCTACCTCAAGCCCAACAATTTCCATCACAAACCCCCCTCGGAAAGTCGCCGGAACTCCTCCTACCATCGAAGCCGATATCAGCCAAAATTCCCAAATTTTCAAATCAACATTTCTACCTCAATTCATCACCAAATCAAGCAATTCCAAGTTCTAATCAACTAGAAATCAAGAGAGGAATCGAAATATACCAAGGTCCAAGCCGGAGGTGGCCGGAAAATGAAGGTCGTTGGCGAATCAGCGGCGGTGGAGATTTTTCTTCTCCGGTCAACGCGGGTCAACGCTCAGCCAAGGTCAAACGACAGTCAAACTTCCCGAATAGTGATTTTCGACAATTTTCGACTATTTCCGATATTTATACTCGCATCTCGGGATGATCAACGGTCCAAAACGGATAACCATAACGATTCGGATAAACTCGATACGAACGGATAAACTCGTCGGTATTTTGAAACTTCAAATATTCGTTTTATATTCCTCGATCATCGAAAAAATCATCTGGAACTGCCCACTAACACGAAATCACATGTAAAACAACTCTCGAGAAGAGATTCAACTCAAATTCTCGGTCGATAATTAAGTCGTAATCAAAACCGGCAAACCACACAATTATCGAAAAACTGCGATTACGCACTAACTCGTGAATTACGCTGATTACTCTACTGATTCTGGTTCGGGTCATCACAGATAAACTCTCTGATTCCATCCATATACGTCTCATAACATCTATTCCCCAACTGTATCCAACTATTGTCCATATTTCTGCGCAAGTTAATTATCATGAGTGAAACAAAAAATTATCGAATAAGCCATAAGTTAGCAAATAATTTTCCTTCTTACAATATTTTATCTAATTACGTATGGAAGGAATCATCTTATCATTCTTACCTTACATTAATATTCATCTAATACTATATAATTAAATTACATAACAGAATAATATGTGTTTACATATTATATATATATATAATTTTTCAACTAATTAATCTAAAATTTATCATATATATAATTAATCAACATATGGATGCAATTAGCTAAGAATTAAATAATTAATTAATACAATATGCAAACAAGAAAGGTCGAAGCCGGAATGATTCATCGGAGAACTTCATCACCGTACGTTATTACATACGTAATTAAATTCAAAAAAATTAGTCGACAGAAACGAGTTAATACCTGCACCGATATGAAGATAAGTGGGTGAAATAGAACTCTGAAGGTGAGAAAACCATATAAATCGAAATTGTGGCCGGATGTGGTGTTGAGAGGTTTTGAGAGATGTTGAAAAATTAGAGAGAGATGAAATACTCGATCTAGAAATCGAATCAATCTTATCTAAATATTTGAGTTGTCTTAGCTAGACAACAAAATAATTTGTCATGTAAGTGTAACACTTTAGATGACGAAGATAGATTGTTCATCTAGGTTGACACTTAAACGACGAAATACATAATTCGTCATCTAAGTTGAGTTTTTAGATGACGGATAATATTTTCGTCGTTTAAGCAGTTATACTTAGATGACGAAAATTGTATTGGTCGTCTAAGAGTTTTCTTAGACGACAAAACGTTCAACGAATACATGTTTTATCATCTAAAGGAACTCTTAGATGACGAAACTGGATGTTCATCGTCTAAGAGAACTCTTAGGCGACAAAACTGTAAGTTCGTCGTCTAAGCCCAGCCTAACGACAAAATATTTTCTTGCACGACCAATTATTTTTTCGTCATCTTAACTCTTACTTAGACGATGAAACCGTTAAGGTTTCATCTTCTAAGTGGTAATTTCCAGAAGTGTTAGCTGTGTTTGTTGGGTACCATATTGAATTATAATAGTGTAAGCTACCAACATCTTATTCTATCGTTTCACCTCAAAAACAAAAAAATTACACTAATGTATGTTTTATCTAGCAAATGGTCAGATAAATATCCAATTGTTTCCCTTATTTGCCAACTCAACAGTGTCATTTGAACTCATGATTCTATAGTGGCTACGCCATTGTACTAGGATACTAGATCAATCAATATGTACACACTTTATCATGATTGTTTTCATCCGTTAAGTCAGAGACAGACAGGATGATGGTGCAAAAAAAAACCATCCACAGGGTCTGAACTTTCGCAGTGGTATCAAAATGATGACCGAACTTTAAAAACTATCAAAGTGATGTCCAAACTTCTGAAACTATATCTACGTGATGCATATAGTCATTTTCCATCATGGCTTTGTTAACACTAATGACGCGTCATTTTTTTTATTTGAAAACAAGGGGAAATGACTTTAATACAATTGTATTTTTTTTAAATAATTTGGAAAAAGTCAACCACAGGGTCTAAACTTTCGTCGTCGTATCAAAAAGATGTCCGGACTTAAAAAATAATAAAAGTGATGCTTAAATTTCTGAAACTATGTTTACGTGATGCCTAGAGCCATATCTACGAGCAAAAAATTGCCATTAATTGGCACCCCCAAAATTGATTTGGACACCCAATTTTTTTCTCTCTCTCTATCTCTCTCAACATAAACACAGTACAAAACAATAAGCCCCCATGGCTCAAGCTCGATCCGCACCTAGTTCCTCTCTCTCTCTTTTTTTTCTCTCTCTCTATCTCTCTCAACATAAACACAGTACATAACAATAAGCCCCCATGGCTCAAACTCGATCCGCACCTGGTTCCTCTCTCTCTCTCTCTCTCTCTCTCTCTCTCTCTCTCTCTCTCTCTCTCTCTCTCTCTCTCTCTCTCTCTCTCTCTCTGTACAACTCCTCCAACCCTACAGTCTCAATCCCAATCGGAAAAATCTCAGCGAGCCTCTCCGAGCTCCAAAGACACCGCACTCTTGACCTCAATTTCACATTTGAAATTCAACAAGAGTAGCTAACAAGAATTTTCTGTAATTTATATTTGAAATTCTCCAGGGCGTGGTCATCAGTTTCACATTCAACTATTGTTCTTCAGTTGGTCTTTCTTGACTCATATCATCGAGTTCCTCTATAACTACTCTTTCCCTTTCAGAACTCATCCGATGAGCCATTACCTGTAATATTAGCCATGCTTTTCATCTACTACAATCACAAAAACCCTAATTACCCAAGACGACCCCCAAACAACAAGACCCATAATCCTTCACGTCGAATTTAGAGAACCAGATTGCAAAAAAGCCATCTTTTGGATCCAAATTCAGTTACCCGAATAGCAAAAGAATCATCTCTTTCATCGAACATGCCGACCCAGGACAACGTTAAGAACAATTCTGATGATGATGCAGAGGTAGTGCCTCCTCAGTCTAAATTAGTGTCTTTCTGTGAAAAAAAAGATGTGATTGAGCCAAGGAAAAAGGTTGAAGGTGGTAGGCGTGAGGCTGTAGCGGTGAGGCTCGCAAGTGTATAGGGAAATATCAGTTCGCAAACTCTGCTCAAACCTCCAACAGTTCTCCTTCACTGACCTGACGGAATTTGGTACAAAAAGGGCCAAGCGGGTGAAATGATCCCGGTACTCCATCACTGACATGTTCCCCTGCCAAAGACTCATAAACTCTTCATACTTCCGCTGCTCAGAACCCTCGCTAAAAAACTCATGAAAAATTCTGTGAACTTTGCCCATGAAGTGAGAGCATTATTCCTTTCAGTACTCTGCCACAAATGATAAGCATGGTCTTGTAACAAACTGGTAGCTAACACAGTCCTCTGCTCGGGGGTTAACTGTGGACGCAAACAGTCACAAACTCGACTGATTTCAACTAGCCAGTTCTAGCTAGTCTCAGGGTCATGGAAACCAGTAAAAGGAACGAATCCTGCCTTTATAGCCTTACTAATTAAATCATCATGATCTTCACGTGGTGTTGGCATCATGCGTGAAATTAACTCACGCATCTACTGGGCCAAGGATTGTGTATCATTTCATTAAGCTGGTTGTCGAGCCATACAGACTAACCTACGAGTCCAAAAATAATTTGGCTCACTGAAAGAAGTCAAAAACTGGATCGACTAAGAGACTCTAAGCATCTGACAATGCAAAACACTAGGAATAATGGGCATCCGTCGGCCGGTCGGGCCATCTTTCCAAAAGTGTCGTACGTTCTCAAATTCTTGTACTGACATGACTAGAAGAGTCCACAAAATCTGTGACCTAATGCTTTGATACCAAACTTAGATTAACTAGTAATCTAGGATCAAGCCCTAACAACTGATTATAATCTATGAAATTCTATAAATTTTTTGACATAACTCCCTTAAAACTGAGACAACCAAAAATCTGCAAGAAAAATGACACTCCACAGATAAATCCCACAAATAAACCATGGACCACCGATGTCCATCCGGATTTCTTAACATATAACAGAAACTAAACCAGATGTAAAAATCAAGGTTAAAAACATACTTTACAAAGTACTAGTTCTAAATACAAGGAAAAACAAACTCGATGACTACTCGAGTAACAACCTATTCACAAGAGTCTCACTATAACAACATAAGAAAAATAGTATCCGGAGCGACTTCTATACACACATAAAACAAACTGGCAGTGAGATGGAACCTACTGAATAGGGGATGATTGATAGACTCAAAGCTCTCGACGATACCAAGCACGCTTAAGAATAACACTGGAACCTGGGCAACGGAAAATCGAAAAGCCCAGGGAGAGGCATTTAAAGTGTAAAACGTTTGCGTGAGTACACAAAAATAATATAATAATCTGTGTAAATTGCTAAACTGTAATTTCATGCCTTTACGCTATTTTCTGTGAAATAACGAGTTCTAAACTGAATAATTGAAATATAAATGAAGGTGCTCTCCCAGACCACCTAACCTAAGGCGTTAAACTGAAATGAAAAATATGTAAATATGTGATGGGATCGTCTCCAGGCCACCTAACCTGAGTCGATCTAGGTTAGAAGAGGCCACCCAACCCCCCCTAAACAAACTATCCGGTGATCAACCGAATAGCTAAAGTATCGTTGTAACTAAACAAACCATCACAAAGCAAGCCTCTGAATAAACGCTTTAAAAACATATCGTCAAGCGAACTGTGTAAAAATAATGAAATCGTAATCAACTGTGAAAATAAAGGTCCACTCACAAGTCTGTGATTACTACTGGAGTCCCGCAAAATTTTCTTCGCTGCTAGAGTCGTGATCTCGATGTCCTGTAAATATGGATTATTAGATATCAAAATACACGTAAAACTATGAAAATCGACCCTAAAAATAACCCCGAAAGTCCTACCGATAATTTCATAAAATTGACTCGCTGGAAAACCACCATGTACGGCGGCGCGTGGCCCTCACGCGCCTCTACAGACAGTGGCGGGTGAGCCACACGCGCCTCCTTGTCAAATTGCTCCGTTTGGAGCCTTCAACCCCGTGTTGGAAAGCTGTCACCATGAGCACAAACTTTCCCAACTGGACCAAGCCCCGAATCGTCGTCGGTTGGCCGGAAAATGGCCTGAAAGCTCGCGGCCCTAAAATCCCCGGAAAACGAATTCGGCTGAAATCGTCGCCATCGCTGCACCTCGGACCCCAAAACCATAGGGGTTCAACCCCTGGGACCAAACCCAGTCAAACCCACCCATCAACCTCGCCAGAGAACAATCGGAACACCGCCGTCCAACAACCTCAAAAACTGGCAGTTTCACCTAATTGATTCGGGTCTAAAAATCAACCAAACCCCATCAACACATACACCAAATGATAGAGGAGGAGAAGAGCTTTCTAACCATACCTGGAACATCACCGGAGGTGGCCAAAATCGGGGGTACGGATCAGATTAATCGAAACGGGTCGTGTACGTATGCCTTGTCGAAAATGAAAACTTTCCAAAAAGGCTCCATATTAATACCCGCATGTACAACTAGCCCAAATCAATGGTTCAAATTCATTCTGATCTCGATCTAACGGCCCAGATTAATTCGACATTAAAAATTAATACATTTAAATAATTACTCCTACCGACTTCCAATAAACATTAAAAATAGCTCGCTTATCCGATAAATTTCCCGAAAATTCCTACAAGCTCAAAATTAAATTCTACACTTATCGTGAAGAAAGTCAAGTCAAATTCTCACTAGGTGAAAAATCGTTAACAATCCTAATAAGGTGCCTAATCCGCGATAACGCGTAACGTGGTTCAATAAGTGCGTGATTTCGGTACCGGTTGTAATAGTAGCTCTTTCAGGGTTCTTTGCTCATCAGCCACCGCCCACTCTGCCTTCTGTTCTGCCCGGGCCTATGCCACTACACAATCGTGGCTGCCATGCTCAAACAAGCTACATATAGCACAAAACCCTTGTATAGCAGGGTAGTCAAAAGAGATTGGCTCGATTCAAGAGGGAGCAAATCAGAATTTGCGTTTCACCACCACTCCCCATCGCAAATTCAAACGAACCAAAGGCTTCATTAAACCCGCTTTGAGTAGCACATGGTCAACATAGAGAAAGCCACCGATGGAATTTCCCAACCTCTCCGCCCATTCACCGGTAAGCGTCGCCTTCGAGAGATTCTATGGGAAGACCCATGTCTTATTGACTGTCGTCGTCACCGCCAATGGATTCAAAAAACCATTAAACTCCCCCACCATCACCGTGTAGTCTTGTAAGTACCAAGGACAACGAGTGGCGCATTTTATGGCCTCCGGATTGCCGAACCGGCAAAAGAAAAGGTTCAGGGAGTGTCACTGCTAGATGATCCAACCCGGGCGAAGCGGTCCATGCCATAGTCGAGCCATTGCCATTTTAAACAATTGTTCATTGACCTGCAGAAAAGCCACCGGCCCAAACAATCGTGCAACGACATATCGGGTCCCAACTCCATTGTCATCGTTGACCTCATCCTCAGTCGGCATGAGATCGATCACCTCAAGGTCATCGTCCTCCCCATCAGAGAGATCGACAGCCCAAAAGCAATATGCAACTTCCTCGGTGTCTTACACCATGTTATCACTGAGAGGGAGAGGAAGAGGAGATCCGTGAGAGAGAGAGAGAGATTAAGGTTTCGAGAGGTGTTTCAAAATGAGGGGGAGAGAGAGAGATGGGCTCAACATGTCAACATTCTCAACAATAACTGGAATCCATTGGTGAACTTAAAGAGAACTCAAATAATGCACTTAATTTTCATTAAAAAAAAGGCACCATGTCACTAAAGTAAGTTATCGCGCTTACATCGGATGCATGTTTACTAGCCATACTTCTTTCATTTAATACTTACTATTACGGGCTTAAATGACACCGGAAATATACACACCATGTTATGTTATGCATGTGTTGGGACTAGAAAGTGTTCATCGACAAAATTATTACAAAATCGATATAAAATCTCAATGAAAAATCAAGCAAAAAACAGAACTCTTAAAGCTAAGAGCAGCAAGCTATAATGGCCAAGTTTGATACTTTGATGTTGTGCATGTGCATTCGATCTATAACACATCTCAATCTAATATGGTTGTAGACTTCAGACTTGGCTACATGAGTATATCTGTTGAGAGTTCAAAAAATAAAAATTTGAGTTTTGCAATTTTACCCTCTCTTCTTCACAACCCAGATGGGTTTTCCGGCTCTCTCTCTCTCTCTCTCAATCAATATGCCAACTCGCCTTTGCCGATCGTCCTCGATTGTGTAGCGCTCTGGGGTCGACCTCGAGCTCTCCAAAAACCCCGTCGTTGATTGGGGCTTAATCACACCGCCACAGCCTTGTCGACCAATAGCTTTAGGCCTCTAACATTTCCAAATCTTTCGGCGTAGTTCGGCCTTGCACATCCACCACTAGATCGGGTTTTTTCGGAAAATCTCAAATCGCGAGGCGTGAGAGGTCGGGCAAAGAAGCTAGGGTAGAATAGTAATTTACCGCAGCAGTGCACTTGTGTAGTCAGTACCTTCTACCTCCTCATTACTATTCTTTTAATGTCAACTCTCTCATCTCGAACAATGAGTACGTATATATTGGAGAACTTAGAATACATTTTCATTTAATTGGATACATGATTTCTCCAAAACTGGGGCTGTATGTACATACAACAAATTTTCATTTAGGTATATCTGAATGGAAATATTTTCAGGTATATAGTATTATGTAAATTTTTTGATAATATTATATCATCTTCATCGTTCAGATTTTAAATCCTAATGTGTAGATCAAGCTTGTAAATTTTTAGCCAAAATGATGATTGTTAAGGTATTCAAAACTGCAATTGAAGTTCATAAGTAAGAACGGTTCAGGTTTGACAGATTTGGTCCATCCATTTATTTAAACTAGTTCGATACCTTAACGATCACCATTTTGGCTAAAAATTTTCATAAATGATCTACTCATATAACTCATATAAACCTAGTAGTTAGTCAGTGAAGATGATAAAATATGATCAAAAAATTGACGTAAATGTCATATACCTGAAAAAAATTTCTACCAAGTATACCTAAGTGGAAGCTTCCCTATATATATATATATATATATATATATATATATATAGTATGTGCTCTTCTAAGAGCATTTGCACTGGGGGCCGGAATTGCTCGAGCAACCGGCGAAAACTGGGGGGGGCCACGGGCAATAGCACGAGCAACGTCGAAATCGTGGTGCAGCGGGGAGCAGTCCATCTGGCGACCGGACGTTGACGTCGGTGGAGAGCAGCTGTTGCTCGTGGGAGAGGGCGAGCAGCCTGGCGGAGCCCACGCACGTGGGTGACGCTAGGTTGCAGGGTATTTTTTTTATTTACGGCGCGTGTAATACACGCGTCCGTAAAAGTAAAAAAAAAATTTATAGTGCCGCACGGACCAATTGGAGCGCGACATGTGGCGGCCATCAGATCTACCATCATCCACAACGGTCAGTTGCTCTGAGCCGTTCATTTCAATTTTAAAATTGAATCTGACGGCTCAGATTCAAATGCAACGGCCAAATTGAAATTTTTTTGCAAACCTAACGGCAAAACATAATTTACGGCAAAACAAATTCCAAAAAAATTCCAAAAAATTACAAACACCACTCTACAATTTTCCTATAAATACTACATCAATTTTACAAACCTCCCACACCAATTTGTGCACAACAAGTTCATAATCTCCTTCCATCTCTTCTCTCATTCATTTGCGTTTTTTTCTCCAAAATAATGTCAAATTGGCTTGCTTCGGAAGATTTGCAATTGTGCATTTCTTATATGCATGTTAGCATTCATCCTATCACCAGCAACAAGCAAAAAGTCGACAAATTGTGGGAAAAGATTTATGCCAATTATATCGAAAATTGGGTGATTGGTCATGGTGAATCAAGAAAGGAAGATCAAACCCAAACCGCCATTTCATCTCGTTTTACTAAGTTGAAGCCGGTTTTCAATCTTTGGGGCGAAGCTCTTAGTTATGCACGAAGGAATCCACCACCATCCGGCACCTCTCCACAAGATTAAGTAAGTTTTAGAAAAAAATTCATGTCTATTATTTTGATTTTATGAACTAAATGGTGTCATCTCCATTAAACAATTTAAAAATTGTGACATAGAAATTTGTTAATTTTTATAGTTAAGAAAAGCTCAAATGTGGTTTGTGTCGAAGACAAAGAAAGAGTTTTCGAAGTTTGAATGTTGGGAAGTGGTGAAGACTCATCCTTTTTTTAGGGAAACCACGGCTACTACTCCACGTATTTACAACTACAAAGCTACTACTCCTACTGTTAGCGAAATGCCCCACACCGTCAACTTGGATGATGATGAAGTGATTGCAACACCAATGAGTAACCGCGAAGGTCCTTCGAGTCCCCCTAGACCACCGGGAGTGAAGGCGGCAAAAGAAGCAAGAAAAAAGGGGGAAAAAGCATGACTCCTACAAGTGAGCTACGAGATGAGGCTTTGAAGACCATTGCAACCAATCAAGCCATTTGGGCCGCCGCTCAAAAAACAAGTGAAGATAACGATTTTACTTTACACAAAGCGCAACTCCTCTTTCAAGAGAAAGACTTCAAATTGAGAGCACTACAAGAAGAAACAAGGATCATGACAATGGATATGGAGCAAATGACCCCAAATTCAAAGAGGTATTTCACGAAGAGGAAAGCGGAAATCCTTAAACAAGGAGAAGGAGACGACAACGAACAACAAGATAGCAAGTGAGACTTTTCAAATTGTTATCGCCCACTTTTTCAATAGTTTGACTTTCTTAATGAATCTAGGCTTGGCTTATCATTAAGTAATTTAAATTTTCAAGAAATAAAATTGCACTTTTTATTTAGAGACGTTATTATAAATAACATTACATGAAATCAAAATTTAAATCCACCAAATTCAAATACACCAAATTCAAATACACTAATTTAAAATACACCAAATTGAAACAAACATAATGCAAAAACATATAATTCAAACAACATTTTTAGATATGTTCACCGGTCTCTAGAAACCAGTTGTGCTTCACCAAGTCCTTCTGAAGCTCTCCATAGATATAAGAAGACTGAAGATCAACAACACGATCACGAAACCGTTGTTCATCTAGTCCATCCCTTCCAACTGGCTCAAAAAGAATCCGGTTACCTTATTCATCCACTGGCCCATCATAATTTGCGAAAGCACTTACTGGGTTTTGTAGATCTTCTTCTTCATTCTCCTCAAATTCAACCTCATTAAACTCTTCCTCAACTATCATGTTATGCACAATGATGCAAGCCAACATAATACTTTTTATTACCCCTATGTGGTGAGATCAAACTGCATGACGAATCATTGCCCAATGAGATTGTAAAATGCCGAAGCACCTCTCCACATCTTTGTGGTATGCCTCTTGTTTCTTTGAGAACAACTTCTGTGGTAGAGTATGAGGATTGGAAATAGTTTTCACAAATGACGAGTACCTTGGATAAATTCCGTCAGCCAGATAGTAAGTGTTGTGGAATGTCATATCGTTGACTTTAAAACTCTTTTGCGGTCTACTTCCGGTAAGGAGCGAATTAAAGATATCTGATTAGTGAAGAACGTTGATATCATTATGTGCTCCAGGTATCCCAAAGAAGCTGTGCCATATCCACGTGTCATATGAGGCCACCGCCTCCAAGATAATAGTGGGATGCTTAGAATGGCCGGAGTATGCCCCTTGCCAAGCTGTTGGACAGTTCTTCCATTCCCAGTGCATGCAGTCGATGCTTCCGATCATACTTGGAAATCCCCGATATCTGGCCCTCCTTAGAAGTCGAGTGATGTCAGCTGCATTTGGACTACGGAAGTAAATGTCACCGTAAAGCTCATGCACCTCGGTGCACCACTTCTTCATGCATTCTAGTATGGTTGATTCACCCATCCTTATGTATTAAACACATTGATCTGCGGCTGCGCCGTATGCCAACATTCGGAGAGCACCAGTCATCTTCTGTTGTGGAAGAAGTCCTTCAATTCCAATGGCATCTGCTCTTTGATGCCAAAATGGATCGTTGTTGCAGAGATCGATCCGTGCAAATACGGTTGAATAAGTTCGAACTCATTCGGTACCTCCGACGAAATGCTTGCTCGTTGAAGACCGGGCGTTCGATGAAGTAATCTTCCATAAGATTCTGTCCCTTTTGCACCCTCAACCTTTCTTGGTTTGGACGGCGACGAGATGGTTCATCATCGAACGCTGTAGCTACCACGACTGCTTCGGTGACGAAGGCGTTAGTTATTTCTGCATTTTGCCGACGTTGTTGTCGTCTCCTCGTGAAAAAAGTGTTTAAACTAAAAGGATCCATCTTACTGATGCTAGAATGTGAATAAATGTTGAAGAAATAGCAAGAAAGTTGTAGATGGTGTGAGAATATATGAAGCACGATGATCGTTTTATAGCCGATTTTAGGTTATCTGAAATTTGATGATGACGACACGTGGCAGCACTTGACTGGTCCGAAATCTCACCGAAAATCTTCGGCAATTATTCACACGACAATGGCACATGAAAGTGCCACGTGTCGCCAAGTGATTGATTGGGAATCTTACCGAAATTTTTGTACAATTATTTATAAGATAATGTTCTGTCGGTGTAACACATGTCAACTCGTCATTGGTCGGAAATCTTACCGGAAATCTTATTCAATTATTCATGTCGACAATGACACGTGTTGTCTATGTATTGGTTGAAAAATAATTATTTAAAAATTAAAAATTAAAAATTAATTTATGAACAGTAATAGGAGGTGCTATTTTTTTGCACCGCTGCGCGAAAAACAGGAACTACACCTCCTATTTAATGAATAGTGTTTACTCCACCTCAAATAGTGTCTGCTCCTCTTCAAATAGGAGGAGCAAAACCCTCCCATGGGTGCATATGCTCAAATGGGCCTTAGACTACTTCATTTTTGTTTTTGTCGGAGCCGACTTTTCTCCCCTTCTATAACTAGAAAAGCAAAACACAAAAATTATCCAAGAGGCGAAGACTTGGATGATTTCTCCAAAACTTTTATTGGGGCTGTGTGTGTTCTGCAGGCTGAGTCCATGTTTGAATTCATACTTGAAGGCTTTCATCGATAGGTTAACCACCACCGAAGAAGCCGCCTGTAGGTAACAAGATATCGGATCGCCAATGCCAAGGATAGGGCTGCTCTCAAACCCTAGCCTAATAAACTTCTGCTTTCGATTGACCTAATAAATCCTTTTGCTCAAATCCGCTGGCAGCCATACCATGCAATTTGAACAGTAGATTCGAGGCTTGATGGGTACAGCTGGGGACGGCATTTCATCTCTGACCCTTTTTACATACACCACACATTTCTGTTTAACTAGGAAACTGTAGAATACATTGCACTATTCTTATATACATGTCTGTAAGTTCTTCGACTTTTACTGCCTTGCCAGAAGATGATCATATTAAATACGAAGTTTTGTATTGAAACTTCAGTGTGAAATTCCATTTTACGTAAAATCGACAAAATAATTTGAAGATTGAAACTACTCACTACCACATATTTACCTATTGCCGGCGATTTTTAAATCGCCGGCAATGTTTTTTATCATTACCGGCGATTTTTGCCGAAAAAATCGCCGGTAATGTATTTTTTTTTTTAACATTACCGGCGACTTAAATGTAAGTCGCCAGCAATGTTTCGCCGGCAATTAAAAAAAAAAAAGACATTGCCGGCGACATAAATGTATGTCGCCGGCAATGTTTTTTTTTTTTTTTAACATTACCGGCGACGTAAATTTATGTCGCCGGCAATGTCTTTTTTTTTTTTTAATTGCCGGCGAAACATTTCCTGTTTTAAGTCGCCGGTAATGTTAAAAAATAATAATAATACATTACCGGCGATTTTTCCGGCAAAAATCGCCGGCAATGGGTAAATATGTGGTAGTGACTCATCCTTTAGATACACATGTAAGGATCGTGCTTGCAAAATTTTAGCTCAATCGAAGATGTTTTGATCATTTGATCACCATATTAACATTAGAGCTAAACCAAACAATCTGTGTGCATTGTTAAACAATGTGACGATCAAATAGTCAAAACATCTCTGATTAAGCTGAAATTTTACAAGCACGATTCTTGCATGTGTATCTAAAGGATGAGTGGTTTCAATCTTTAAATTGTTTTGTCGATTTTGCGTAAAATGGAACTTTACACCGAAGTTTCAATATGAACATTCACACTTGATACGATTTATATATATAGGATTTATATATATAACTAGAGAGGGAGTGTATATATATAGCTAGAGAGAGGGTATGATTTTGTTGTCGTCCAAAGGGGATCGATCAGAATCATCAGATCTGGTAGTGCATGCATGTCCTCCTGTCCTCCACTTGCATGCATGTACACCTATTGGGTTGCATCACTTGGACCACCATTCTGTACGACCTTCTCGAGACCACTCTAGAGCTAGCTACGTACGTACTGCTTTGGGGGTCCTTATTCCGATCGATCTCCACTCTCAAATTAACAAGTACGTACGTAGTAGCACAATATATGTCCACCCAAAACTAAACACAGACGTACTCAAAGATCTTGAAATCTTGAATTGCTGATTCTTCTACATCGATCTGCTTTCATAACCAACCACTTAGTTGAGTGCAATATTAGAACAGCAACAGGAAGGAAACTGCAGCAGCACCTGGCCGGTATCGTACAACTGTTCAGGAGATAAAGACTCATAATCGAATCTATTATATATTAGCACCATCATCACTGTTAACTTTTACTTAATTTTTTCCTAGCAGTATATGTATGTACCTTGTTTAATTTTAAGATCGATGACAATGAGCAAAACAAGCGAGAAAGAGAAACACCCCAGGCCAATACAACTTAACTAATTGAAGGCAGCAAAGAAGAAACTTGCATAAGAAGAAGAAACCGCATAAGAAGAAGAAGAAACTTGCAGCAAAAATGATCACAACAACATACAAGAACTCCAGAAATATACTTGTGTGTTCTTCGATCTGTTTGAGTACTTACTTACTTGTAATGTACGTGAGATATCAACCATACAAGTATAGCAGTTCTCTTTTCTGACGTACAGTTCAACAAGATCTGTTTAGTTATCCGATTCATGAGAGGATACAGTCTCAAACTCTCAATAGTCCTGAAACATTTAACGATCAGAACATGCACAAAAGTTTAACTATAAAAATATAAAGAGCCCTTGCCGAGTTGTGATAACATGGCTATGCTGCTCAGCGATCAAAGAAAAATACAGGGAAATTAGGTTACATTGAAGATGAAAGGAAGAAGAGGAGACATTTTTGCTAAGCAACACTATTTTTAATTACATATTGGTCATATATATATATAGAAAACTATTCATATTTACAGAAAATAAAATGGAGGAATAATTGAGAACAGAATGTTTTGCTCCAAAATTACAGTAATCATTTGAATATTAGTGGTCCTCCGGTGATGAATTTTCATTTCTCTGCATTGCTAAAACTAGCCAATGGTCCTCGCTAGACTTCTCATGAGTTAAAAAGATAATAGTAATGATCAATACGTACATATGGTTTGACAATGATTACACATTTCAAATATTTGCAAAGATATTTCAATTACCTTATGTGGCTGCAGATTGAACACATTTCAAATACGGTTTGTTATTTAATTTTGTCATAATAAAATAAAAAAATTATGAGATTGAACCCAAAAATTTATGAAAACATCTAGTGATCGATAGTGATAGAGGCACACAGATCTCCATGATGAAATGACTGAATAATATCAGCTGTATCATGATCAATAATGATTAAGCACCGAATATTTTGAGATATTATTGAAAGGATTTTTTGAGAAATACTAATTGGTAAGGTGAAAATTATGAGATACTAATTGAAAGGACTTTCTGAGCATTATGTCTATAGAATCGATCGAGGAGGGCCGGGTAGGTATATATACAGCCGGTTACATACACTGCATTGTATATATCAAATTTCAATAGGATCCAACCAGTATCCAAGTTGAAGATGATGACTCTCATATGGTTGGTCCACGAACAAGTGTAAAGGCAAAGACAACGATGGCAGTGACAATGTGACAAGTTTCCACCATGATTTTGCATATCATAGTCCCCAGACTGGCCAGTTCCATTTTCAATGATCCACTAATTAATTCCACAGCAGAAACCACTTGGCAAAATATTGTAGATAAAAGAACTTATTAGTTTTTTTGAATCATATATCAGTAATTCAGTATCCCTCCCAAAGCTGAAAACATCCAAGTGAAAAGAAAAGGGAAAAAAATCACTCAAGTTTTTCTCCATTATTCTGGACCCTAACATGATATTCGATTACCTTATTCAAAACAATCGCATGGAAACTTGACCAATTTACATACAATATTAATCAGAACTCAGAAGCATACTAATAAGTAACAGGAGTTCCAAGGGGGAAGACTGGAAGAGACTCAATCATTGTGTTCCTAAAATACTCGAGAGAAATAATATTGGAGCTACAAGCCCTCCGAAAAACCACTACATATATCATTAAAGCCCAGAAAAGCTATCATGGAAATAAGTCAAATATCGTCAGAGTTAATCGATGGATCTGAATAACTATATTTGGTGAACCCACCAAACAAATTCATATGCAGAACACACATCTGAAGATCGAGCTCACCTTTTTAAAATGCATGGCATCGATATTAGCTGATCAGAATAACTACAAATCTGCGATAGGTGCAAGAACTAAGCAGCAAAATTAATCTGAACAATCGTACTTAAGAACTAAGATCGATCCCACCTCAGCTCTTTTCAAAAGTACATCACACATACAAACCAGTACTCTGTAATAAGCAGACTTTCCATTAATTTATGAATTGAAAATATAAAAGGAAACGCTTACCCTATCTTTCTGTCTGAATCATCAAACACTCTTCTGTATAGTGGTTTATTGCTGATGCAGCATCATCAAGATTCTCAGTACTTACAAACTTCCTTGAGAGATATATAGTTGCAGCTGCATGTGAATCTTGATGATGCCACTCCCGCAAAAAATCACTCTCTAACGCAAGAAATTAAGTACTCTACCTAATTGAGATCGGAAGCAACTTTTTCTTTCTGGTCGATCTACAGCAGTAGCTATATTTTGAGGGAAATGATAGAGATATGAGAAAATATCAAAGAAACATAGTGCAGGAAATTTAGCTTCATGTACGAAAATTAAATAACACCATGTCCACGAGCAATGAGCTCACGTGGCCTACTAACACCGGCTAGAACGTAAAGAGGAGCACCCCAAGAAGAATCTAAACACAGTTGAACTACACAACACAAAACAAAATAAAACACTTCTTTTTAGGGTACCCCATCTTATTCTCTCAAAATATTGTCTCCAAGAATAATAATTTGGGGAAAAATAAAATATACACTTTGGACAGAAATCACAGATTATGATATGCAGGTCATCAGGTTTCTAAAATAGGATCGATCCCGACAAAGAAAAGACCAGGTATAGAATCCATATCAGATTCCCAGCTGAGATTTTATAACTTAGGCTGGGGTAAACCCAGACTGGTATTCCAACAGAGATTAATAAAAAGTATGAGGTATTTGATGAAGGAAAACGATTCGATCGAACTAAGAAACGTTTAAAATTAAGAGTGCGAGAACAGATAATAAAATATCGAAACCAGAAAATTGAAGGGGGAGATCGATCGCAGGCATGAGATCTAACCCTTTGATTTGTGCGTGAGACAGAGAGAGATGATCAAGATCGGAAGAAAAGTTTGGAAGCTCACACGATCTGTTCAGCTAGCGGACATATAGGGTTTGTGAAGAGGGTATATATAGACACTGGGGGCATAAGGACTTAAAACGTAATTGGGCGTGAGGGTTTTACTATGTTTTGGGTTTTGATAGGCTGGACGATGCTTAGCTGTACAACAATGTGACTGCTGTTGCACATCATCTTCGGTAAACCCTAGACATACTATCGATCGGAGCTGAGTCTTGGAAATGGACGAGGGCATCCTAGTTATTAGCCACAATTGCTTTTTTATTAATAAGTGTTTAAAGCCATTAATTTATCAATGAATAAAAGAAAGTTTTAAATTTAGGACAGTTTCAGATCTATATTTTGCGTATCTTTTTTTCTCCGTCAACACGTTATCAACCGTTCTTGAATTGGATAATGCAGGAAAATTGTACATCAAAATGTTTTGATGATTTTTGCATGTCAATTGAGATTGAAGTTAAATATCTCGTCCCCTATGTTCATTCACACAACAGTTTAGCAGAAGCACAAAAGAGGTTATGTACAGCTTATGGCTAACACAATGATAATTTACCGGTATCTGCTTGGGGATATGCATGCAGTGTTACATGCAGCTATCCTTATTCGCTTGAGACCTATAACCCGTCAACCATTCAGTGCATACCAGTTGGTCACTAGATATGAGCTTGATATCTTGCATCTATGAATCTCTGGTGGCGCGGTACATGTGCCTACTATGCTTCCACTGCATACAAATTGGGTCATCAACAACGATTATGAATTTATGTTGGTTATGAATCTCCAACAATTGTCTGCTATTTAGAACCTTTGACAGGAAATCTCTTTACTGCGAATTTTGTAGATAGTCACTGTGATGAGACATACTTTCCACCGTTAGAGGGAGATATGAATAGTTTCATTCTGGTTAAACGTCGAAAATTGACGTTGTATGCCCTCACTATGTCTCATCATGATCCCCGCACATCTCAATTTGAGATTGAAGTGCAATATATTCTTGATCTTCATAAAGTAGCAGATTCGATGCCTAACTTCTTTACTAATACCATGAAAGTGATGAGATCGGTTACACATGCTGTAAATCCTGCAAGGTTGAACGTCCCTAGAATTGGGCAAGTTAATGCGACACCCGGGTAAGGTAGCGTTTCTCCTGCCCATAGTGGAGGTGTAGCATTGGTCAAAATTCACTGATGAGTTACCGGTAAAAAGGCAAGCCATCAAGGCACTATCATTCATCATCAACACATGAGATGATCTGACTGCAATTGTGTCTAAAAGTAAACATTGACAAACACTGATAGACGCCTCAAAGTCAATGAAGATGTCAGCATATAAAGAAATCTCACCAAGTTAAACAAATGCTAAGGTTATGGAGTATTCTTCCATGGTTGTTGATGATGCATTTACTTATTTCGTCGATCAGGAGTTAACGACAATGAAGTAGAACGTTGCTTAGTTACAGATTGTCAATGTAGAACAAATTGAACAATATATAAAGTTGTAATCTAGTTAGGCTGAACTAGACTCTCTTACAAATGGTAAATTTTTGTTATGGTAGTGTTATGACCACCGAATGGTAAGCCGATTAGACACAAATCATTCTTTGTTTGGAAGCACAAAGAGAAGAACTTATGGCACAGAGATTTTGTCAATGCCCTAGTATTGATTATGAGGAGATGTATTATCTGATTATGGACATCATTACTTTCCGCTACCTTATCAGCTTGGTAGTGTCCGAAAAACTGAGTATGTAGACAATGGATGTGGTTATATATCTCTATGGAGATCTTGATTTAGAGATATAAATGAGAGTGTCAATTGGCATGGTTATACCTAAGTCAAGTAACTTTAAACCACAGAGTGCTCATGGGATAAGATTGAGACGTTCACTATTCTAAGTGACTACTTGATTGGGAAGGGATACTAGAATAATAAGTTATGCCCATGCGTGTTCATTAGATGAATAAGTTATTTGAGATGATACACCTTGGTAGGACTTGATTTTATCTTAGTTTTAGATATGGTACATCGAGTTGGTGGAATACTTATGGTTGTTTGCAGTCTAGAGCCCAAAGGGATCTGTTTCATCTGAAAAGATAATGGCAAGGAAATTTTGGAGCTAAGATTTCATATCTTAGTGTGGTTGAAACTTGGTGCATATATCCAGACACTACCAGAAATGGAGACATTACCGGCGACCTGCCGTCGCCGGCCTTGTCTTTTTTTTTCGCCGGAATTGACATTACCGGCGACTTGTCGCCGGCAATGACGTCGCCGGTGATTCCCCGCCGGTGTTGACATTGCCGGCGACGGGAAACGCCGTCGCCGGCAATGGCAGCGCCACCGTGGCCGGAATTTGAGACATTGCCGGCGACTCGAGTCCATGTCGCCGGCAATGTGGGAAAAAATTTTGAAAAAAAAACGCGGTTCTGGATTGGGCCCAATTCCATAACCTGCATTGAACCGGATAAACCGTACAATCATACAAGTTCAACAGTACACGTAGTAAAGACAGTCATACAAGTTCAACATAAATGTCCAACGTACAGTACAAATAGCAACGACGATAAAAAAATTAACTACAACTACAGGTCAGGTCCAGGAACTTGCGGGTCATCAGGGTTGAAGTAATCCATGTACTCATTTGAATTCCGGTGGCTACCTTGGTCTTGCTCTGGCGTTGACTGGTGCGGTGGTGGTGGTGGATAGCTAGGGAAGGGAGGGACCGGGACCGGGGGAGGTGTGGGGAACGGTTGTCCGGTAGTCTGAGCCTCGTACATCGTCCGCATCCATGTGTACATCTGAGCCTGCACCTGTGTCTGCTGCATTTGGTACTCGGCCATCTGCCTCTTTTGCTCCTCCAACTCCCTCTGCGTCCTATGAAGCTCCGCTGCGAGGTTACGACTAGAAGTTGAACTTCATGACCCGGTAGAGTATTCTGAAGTGTTCTTCAATACTCCTTCACCCGCCGAGCCCATTCCCCTGCAGTAGTAGGTATTCTTTCCAGTCCCGCACGCTTTTGCCATGATCCGAGCCGCTATCGGGGGATCAAGCGGATCGATCTAAGAGGCATACTGGGTCACTTCTTCCTCGGAGCAGTCAGGATGGTTTGTCCGAGCTATACTCATGGTCACTTCTGCGGTCGCCTCCTCCACTCTCGACTAATTGAAAAGGGAAAATGAACAACGTATTAGCTAACAAAATCTATTTCCATCTTCAAAAATAGTTTTATTAACACATTGAGAGGCGAAAGACTTACCGCTTCTTCAGGGCACTGCGGGTAGAACTTCTGATGAATATACACCAACGGGTTCACCTCTTGTTGTTGCTGCGCCTTAGTCGACCAACCCATGTAGTTGAGTGAACCTGCATGATGGGGCCTGGTGTTTTTCAATCTATTCGCCCGGTTCGTCTTCAAAATCGCCTTGTTTGATAAACATATGAAAAAAAATTAGTAACTAACTATTTCAATCTGATACGATACTTTAGGCTTGAAAGATATATTAAGGATGCATACCCGAGCTTTGGGGTGCTCGAAGTGGGCTATCAGCCACAGCCACTCGTACTCCCTAAACCGGAATTCGCTAGGGGTGGAACCTCGGCCTAGCTCCTTGTATACAGTGTAATGGGAAGAAAGCTCGTTCTTCCACTCTTTATACCTATATTAAAAGAAGGAAAAAAAGTTAGAGATATTAAAACACTTGATAAACAAAAATCTAACTCGATATATATTCAAATAAGTCGAAGCACATCACCTCATATGTAGTTGACGCTCTACCCACGTGTGAATAAGAACTTCATCCACGTCAAACCACACCTGCAATATGAATATATAAAAGGTAAAATTATATATTTATTCGGACTTAATTAATAAATGTAAAATTTACGTAATAAAACTACGATTTTACTCACACTGAGTGCATTATGCACTTGCATCTTCACGTAGATAGGCACAGATTCCCAATCTGGCCAAAGCATTGGGACCTTGTCCCGCACGATCGCACCGGCCATGCTGACATATTTGCGCGTGGTGTCGAATGCCTCGATCACCTCGCCATCCTCATTGGCCCTTATGGGCGTTTTCCTTCCGCCGGTGGCCTGCTCAAGTCTCTTCCCGGTGCAGGTGCCTCTAGCCCCTTTCCGTTTTCCAGTCCCATTAACAAAATTGCCTAATAATACAATGTCAACAAATTGATATCATTAATTGAACCTATCGCAAGTCTTAAGTAATAATTAAGTAATCAATCTGATGTTAAATAAAATTTACCTGCATCGTCCGTTTGTTGGTTGGTGCACCTCACACTCCAAAGATACACGGGGTCGAACGGGAGGAAGTTATACGCTTCCTCCACGCTCAGGAACTCCGGCCGTCCTTCAATATAAACAGGCATCCCCCTATCATCGAATTCAGGGATGACAGGAATCTCGTCGGGTAGGAAGAGACCGGACGGCGGAGATAGACGAGGCTTGGACGATGAGGCACCAGCACCACCATGTGTCTCATATGTTTCCCGTGAAACGGGAGTAGGCACCGGGCGAATATGGGGCATTCGGATTGAGGGAGTTTCTGATGCCCCCGTTGATTGTCGCTCGTCTGAGGCTCTGCCACCGGAGGGACGTCTGCTGATTGAGCGTCTGGAGACTGAGGCTCGAGGCTCAACTTCCGGTTGCACGGCTCTTGATCGTGCAGCTTCCTCCTCAGCTCGCGCCTCTAGCAAGGCTCTCGTGCGAGCACTCATCATTGGCCCACTGGGCGTGTTGCTAACTGCGGGCGAGGAGGAAGCTTGACTACTGTTCCCTCCACTATTTCGGGAACCTCTCCGAAGCCAATTAGCTGCAAAACCTCCTGGCATGGACGCCGTAATAGTCATGGGAACTGGGGTTCTAGAACGGTTTGGAACCGGAACGGTTTGGAACCTGGAACCGTTATATTACAAACGGTTCCGGTTACAAACAGTTCCGGTTCCAAACGGTTCCAGTTCCAAACCGTTTCGGTTCTATAACAAATCGTTGCCGAAACGGTTTGGAACCGGAACCGTTTGAAACCGGAACTGTTTGTAAATGGAACAATTTGTAACATAACGGTTCCGGTTACAAACAGTTCCGGTTCCAAACCGTTTCGGTTCTATAACAAATCAGAACCGGAACGGTTTGGAACCGGAACCGTTTGAAACCGGAACCGTTTGTTTTCAAACGGTTCCGGTTATAAACAGTTCCGGTTTCAAACCGTTCCGGTTCCGATTTGGTATGGTTCCAATATCACCTATTATACGTTAAATTAACAACGTACTATATCACATAACTTAACATATATACATACATCATTTCCGGCTTTAAACTTTTCACACATATATACATCGATCATGCATCTTAATTTCACCTTAATTCGTGCATATATATATATACATCACATATTAATCCAATTCACCCTAGCTAATTAATTTTCCATATTTTTCAAACATACGTATATATATACATTCCATATATATTAATTAATTTTTCACATATATACATCACATATATTGCTCCTTCACCCCACAATTATCCACATTTTTTTCCCACAATTTTCATACATACCTTAATTACATTTTACAAATATTGTCCACATGCATACATATATACATCCCACAATTATCAAAAATTAATTAATTAAAATACAGAAAAAAATATTGTGGAATGAGAGAGAGAGAGAGAGGGAGAGAGAGAGGGAGAGAGAGTGAGCTCAAACCTGCCATGGTGGAGCTCGACCCAACTTTGCCGGCGACGGAGGTGAGGGGAGGAGGAGAGAGGGGAGGAGAGAGGGGAGGAGAGGAAGAGAGGGGAGAGGGAAGAGAGAAGAGAGGATTGAGGAGAGGGGAGAGGGAAGAAATTCGAGCTAAGAGAGGGAAGAGAGAATTGAATTAGGCCGAAGAGAAATGGGGAGGAGGAGCTCGAGCTCGAGCTATACCGCCACCATTGCCGGCGAGGTAGGTCAACGTCGTTGGTAATGACATTACCAACGAGTTGAGAAGCAACTCGTTGGTAATGACATTACCCACGAGTTGCTAAGTCGTTGGTAATGACATTACCAACGACTTAGCAACTCGTGGGTAATGTCTAGGTTTGTCGACTATTATCCGATCGACTAATTTCCGACCATTTTCCGATTTCCGACTAATTTCCGACCATTTTCCGATTTCCGACTAATTTCCGACCAATTTCCGATTTCCGACTACGTTCAATTTCCGACTACGTACAATTTCCGACTACGTATAATTTCCGACTACGGTTCCGATTTCCGACTACGTTCAATTTCCGACTACGGTTCCGATTTCCGACTACGTTCAATTTCCGATTTCCGATTTCCGACTACGTTCATTTTCCGACTACGTTCAATTTCCGAGTACATTTTCCGAGTACATTTTCCGACTACAATTTCCTTAAACATTTTACTACGTACATTTGTCGACTACAATTTCCGACTACAATTTCCAACGTACTAAGGATGATAATCGTAATCATATTCATCACTTGAGTCTGACTCGGTTTTATAGGTAACCTCTGGCAATATGTGCCGCTCCTCGTCATCTGAATCAGCGTCAACTTCATATGGATTGACATCGAGAAGTTCTGCTCCAGTAATTCGAACCACACTCCCAGATCTCACATTATTAAGGCGAATCGTAGATGATTCAGGAATGTCAAAAGCGTTTGGCTCTTGGTATGCAGTAACTTCCTCATCATCTGCGGTATCACCAAGTGTGGCAGCACTGTATATGTTTCTATGAGCAACATGGTTAACCACCTTCCACGGGACTTTGTTAAGAAGATCGTCCAGGTAAAACACTTGTTTTACTGATGAGGTAAGAACGAAAGGGTCATCTTCATACCAGGTAGTAGCAGTATTCACCGAAAATGTTCCGTACTGATCGGTCCTTGTGTTCTCCGGGCTAGTATCAAACCATCTACACTTGAACAAGTGCACTTTCATGCGGTTCCCATAAATTAGTTCAACAACTGAATGAAGGACACCGTAATAGTCAACGCCATCCTGCCCACCATGGACCATCACCCCACAATTCTGTGTTTTCAGTCGGTCGTCTCGATTTTCACATATAAATTTCACGCCATTGACCTGACACATGGAGTAAACTTGTGAAGCTATCGGTTTCATCGCCAGGACCCTCAATTCGTTTGACCACTCTGGGTAACCATCATCTGCTACATGGTTCATCTGAAAACGTCCATATATTAATACGTACAGAAGAAATTATGTCATCTTGAAACCACAAAACCACGTACATACATACATGCTATGTAAGGATATATATAAAAATAGACATATACTTACCCATTGACTAAAGTAGTTTGCAAACGTCTTGTTGTGGTAATCAACATTTCCGGCAATAGCAGGGCAGTGAAGATGATAGTTTTTCCAATATTGTACTTCTTGACAGTTAATCAGTACCGACCAGTGGGCAATGGCTACCTCATTTCCATCCAACTTGTACGACTTTGGCAACCTTCCCTGTACTACCACGTCACTGGAGATGATAGAAAGGTTGAACTGTGGTTCATCTATCGGCATCTGTTGTTGGGGGTCCTCTACATTTTCCAAGTACACTTTTGTGTACGTTACACACTCGTGCGCAAGATATGCTTCAGCGATACACCCTTCAGGTGCATATTTATTCTTCACATAGTCCTTGTAGGCTCCCAATTGTCTACAAGTTAACAAGTGCATGTTAACTTACTTAAAAAATAAGAATTTACATATAAAAACATAGGCAAACCAAATGTATGAATCATTTGTACCTTTCCATGGGGTACATCCAAGTGTAGTGTACGGGACCGGTAAGCAACAATTGTTCGGGAAGATGGATCATCAGGTGAGGCATTATGTCGAAAAAATTTGGGGGAAATATCCTCTCAAGCTTGCACATGATAAAAATGATGTCATCTTGCATCTCCCTGAGGTCTGTTTTTTTAACTTCCCTGGTGCATAACTTCTGAAAGAATCTTGACAAGGCCACCAACGGCTCCACCACCTCTTTGGGCATGTACCCTCGAATGAAAATAGGGAAAAGGCGTTGAAGCAGTACATGGCAGTCATGACTCTTTAATCCGTACATCTTATTGTCCCGGAAGTTAACACACCTGCTTATATTTCCTGCATAGCCATAAGGATACCTGCATATATATAGATAAAGCCACATATATGGACCAATTATATTTCTCGCATATAACCATATATACTCCGCTAAAAATTTAAGGCCAAATTCCTACATAGCCATAAGAATATATACCTGACATTACTCAGCCACCGAAAAATTTCATGCTTATGCTTCGGCTTTACGGTGTACGGAGCTTGCGGCATTTTTCTCTTACCATCTCTTAACCACAAATGTTTCCGCACACCCATTGCTTTCAGATCAATGCGTGCCTTAGGGATGTCTTTTGTTTTCCCCTCCAAGTTAAGAACTGTGCCCACCACACTTTCACGCACATTCTTCTCTATGTGCATGACATCTAGGTAATGTCTGATAGGCAACCTGGGCCAGTAGGGGAGTTCCCAGAATATGCTCTTGTGTGTCCAAAACTTATACCTTTCGGGCTTTTCTGGAATTGACGCCACTATGTCAGGATGATTGCTCAGCTGGCCAAAATCATATTCATTCAACACTTCCAAAATTTCTTCCCCTGTCCATCGCCTGGGTGCCACACCTGTTTCCACAGTCCCATCAAACGCGTCTGGATCCTGCCTAAATGGGTGATCATATGGAAGCCAACAACGGTGACGCATCTGAACAATTTTACTGCAATGAGGACTACAACAATCAACCGTCATGCACTCTGAACAAGCCCTGTAACCCCTGGTAACATTGCCCGACAACATACCGCGGGCAGGAAAATCACTGATGGTGCCAACAAGCATGGCATGCATCTGGAACATCTCGTTTTTGAACCTATCGTAAGTGGGGTGGCCACACTCACTCAGGTACTTAAGCTCCTCAATCAAAGGCCTCAAATACACATCGAGACACTTTCCTGGATAACCCGGGCCCGGAATTAACAGAGTGAGCATATTGTATTCCTTCTTCATGCACATCCATGGTGGAAGGTTGTACGGTACCAAAATAACTGGCCATATACTGTATTGAAGACTCATGTTGCCAAAAGGGTTGAATTCGTCAGATGAGAGCCCTAGCCAAACATTTCGGACCTCTGCTGCAAAATGATCAAACTCCCTGACCATGTGCTTCCAAGCCTCTCCGTCGGAAGGGTGTATAAGGGTGTCATCGTCAGGCAAGTTCCTCTCAGCCCACCATCTCATTGCCTCGGCCGTGAAAGCACACATGAACAACCGCTCCAGCCTATCAATAAGCGGGAAATATCGAAGTATCTTCACAGCTTTCTTGTTGCCTGCAGGAGTCAACTTATACCTTTCTGTAAAACATACCGGGCAGGCTTCAAGGTCTTCGAGATCTTTTCCCCAGAAGAGAATACAATCATATCTGCATGCATGGATTTTGATGTAGGAAAGCCCAAGATCTTTCAGGATATGTCGCACCTTATGATGTGTGGTAGGAAGACGATGACCGGGTGGCAGTAGCGAAGCAGTCCACTTCAACCAAGAATCAACAGCTTTGACAGACATTTTGTTCTCCATTTTGAGCTGCATCACTCCCATGACACTTTCAAGAACAGTCTTACTACAACCGTCGTACAACGGAGTCTTTTGCAATGCAATCAGGTTGTTGTACTTGTCTATACCGCTTGTGTTGACATGACCTCCAGGTAATGGTTCGACTGGCTCGATATGGGGGAAACCCTCAACGACGGGAGGGACATTTGGTGCTTCATCAGCGAATACACCGCTCTCATGAGGAAACATATCATTGATTAACATCGATGTTGGATTATAGGATGAACTGCCCCTCTCAGCAAAATCTCCATGATCATAGCGTGGACTAGCCCTCTCACCAAATTGTCCATGATCATGCGGACCCGCTACCGATGTTTCATCGTGATAAATCCAACAAGTGTACTTATCCCAAAACCCGTATTTACTCAGGTGCCTCTGGACTTTATCGATGGGAAATCGAAATCAATCGTTGAAACACTTACATTCTTTACACGGGCAATAATGAAGTGTAGTGTCTCCACAATTAGCCTTCACAAAATCCACAAAACTCCTAATTCCCTGGTGATATCTGACATCCCATCTTTCGAGGCTCATCCAACTCTTGTCCATCCTGAAAATTCTAACAATTTTACGTATTAGTTATATATATACACACACATTCACTACTAATAATCGACGTGATCTCTCAATTCAACTCTAATTAAATCAACACATGCATGCATATGTATATATATCGATCTAATCTCTGAATTCGATTCAGTACTCGATGATAGTATTCTCCTTTTTTCAATTCAAAGCGTATTTGACTGGGTAGGAGGAGGCTCAGTTAAGCCTGGCTCCGATAACAATACGATAATACCAGTCATTGATTCAGACACAAGATTAACTACAACCTGTTTTCTCGTTTCGGTGACCGTACATCAACAACATTTCATATATATCTCACAAATTGGATTTGATCAACACACACACACATATATATATATACCACATATACGTATATATACACCTACGTACCTATATATATAGCTTCCCGAATGATCGAGTTTTCGACGCGCGCCTTAATTTTGACAATATACCGAATGATCGATTTCAGAGCGTACGTTTTCCTTCTTTCGATTTCTTTGGATTTTTTTCGCTCAAAATGATTGAATGATCGAGCTGCCCCATCCGGCATCAAATATAAGACACATTGCCGGCGACGGAGTAAGTCGCCGGAAATGAAGACATTATTGGCGACTTTACGCCGGAATCTCGCCGGTAATGTGGCCTAGACATTACCGGCGACTCCAACCGTCGCCGGCAATGTCTAGGGCACATTTCCGGCGAGATTCCGGCCGGAAAATCGCCGGTAATGTGCCCTAGACATTGTCGGCGACGGTTGGAGTCGCCGGTAATGTCTAGGGCACATTACCGGCGAGATTCCGGCCACATTACCGGCGACGGAGTAAGTCGCCGGTAATGATGGACATTACCGGCGACTTTTCCGGTCGCCGGCCTTGTTGGCCGGAATCTCGCCGGTGATGACTCATTTTCTTGTAGTGAGACATGGTCTTCTCGGTCTGCACTAACGCAAAGTCATTGGAATGGAGTATAGCATACCTTTTGATACTTGAAGGAAGCCATTGACTTGGAAATTCCCTACAAAGAATAAAAATAGAAACTTGAAATTCTAGAAAATGAATGGTTGAAACATAGCCTACAGATTCTGAAATTTTCGACCCGTCGAGTGGATTTCTCGACCCATCAAATGGTAACCCCTCGATCAACTAGAACCTATCTCTCGACCCGTCGAGAAAAATCTTCAACCCGTCAAAGGTTGTTCCGGCTGCATGCACTTGTTCTTCAATTCAGTACAGTCCCCTACTCAGAGATACTATGTGATGTCTTGATTAGTTTTGTTGATATTGGGTATCTTTCTGACCCACATAAACAATGTTCCCAAATAGGTTGTGTATTCACCATGGGGAACACGAAGGTTTCTTGAAGATCAACAAAGTAAACCTTTGTTACTACTACCTCGAATTATCCCGAAATTATAGCTTTGCATGAAGCGGTTAATGAGCGTGTCTGGTTTAGGACAGTTGTGCACCATATTCGAGTGTCTAGTAAATTATCATCTACTATGACAGAACCAACTTACATCTTTGAGGATAATGCGGTTTTCATTGAACAAATGAAGTTGAGCTACATCAAGGGTGGTCATACTTAATTTATTTCACCAAAATACTCCTATAATCAACAATAGCAGCGATTATTAAATATCCGTGTAAACCAGGTTTGGTTCGGTGGATAATGTTGCAGACTTGTTTACCAAGTCTCTACCAAAATCTACATTTGTGAAGCATGTGAGACACATTGGAATGTGAAGGTTATCTGAACTCCAAGATTGAGTCACTAATCAGGGGACGTTCATTTCCTAGACATCAGTGAGAGTCTACATCACATGCGATCGCTTAAATAGTTGATGTGTTGTACTCTCTTTTTTTCGACCAATTTTTTTTTTACCCAAGAGGTTTTTGTTTGCTTGGCAAGATTTTTAATGAGTCAACAAGTTATGCATCATCCATTAGAATCGAGATACAAGGAGGAGTGTTTAAGGAAATAATATTCCTAGTATCTCGGTGTTTATCTTATCATAATTAGCATAGAACTAGATATTCGCTCGATCCCTGATTTATAGGGATATTGATTGTAACAGATTGTAATACCTATATTTAAGTCCATCTATCAATGAATAAAATAAATTTTTAGATCTATATCTTGCTTATCTTTATTTCTTCTTCAACAACAAGTTAATTACGAGGAGAGTTCATTATTCTCATATATAATGCATAGAACACATCATCCAAAAATCAAATATGAACAGATCACCCCAATAATAACCGAGTTTTTTTGTATAAAATTCAATATCTTAAACGTGGTACAAGTTAAGACATTATATGTACAATGTTAAATGTTAGGATCCTCGTGCCATATCGTGGTATTAATCACGGCATTCATAGCCATAGTGTCGCAGATGGTCTTTGTGCGGTTGATCAAGTTTCAATCACGTCTCTTTTCCAGTTTAAGTTTTCGTAGGCACCACTTTGAGCCATGCCAAGGAGGAGTGAAGAGTCAAAGAGAACACAAGATTTGGAGAATTTTTTGATATATATTGATCACTCCCGAATTAGGGCACATATACAAGACTAATTATAGTCATACAAAAGAAACTATTTACACCTACGTAATTACATAATACACACCTCCTAATATTCTTAGGATTATACCTGACTCTAACACTCCTCTTTAAGTTGGTGCATACAAGTCTCGAATGCCCAACTTGTCAAGTGAGTCACTGAAGGTCTTGGAGGAAACAACTTTGGTAAGAAAGTCAACTAACTGCTCTTCTGAATGAACAAATAGGAATGAGATAATACGGGCATCTAGTTTCTCCTTGATGAAGTGTCTATCAATTTCCACGTACATGCTTCGTTCGATCATGCTAAATAGGATTATATGCAATCTCAACTGTAGTAGTGTTATCACAATAAAGAGGCATTGGTCGTTTCTGCTTTAAACTTAAATCGCTTAACAAATATTTGAACCACAATAAATCACAAACACCTTGAGCCATGTCTCTATATTCAGCTTTTGCACTAGAACGAGCCACCACATTCTACTTCTTGCTCCTCCAAGTAACTAGACTTCCACCAACAAATGTAAAGTGCCAGAAGTAGAACGTCTGTTAGTAATGTTACCTTTTCAATCTGCATCAGTGTATCCACTAGTCTCCAAATCTCCATGTTTACGAAACACAAGGCATTTATCAGGAGAAAACTTCATGTACCCCAAGACTCTTATCACATCATTCATGTGAGCTTTACTAAGATTGTGTATATACTGGCTCACAACATAAGCAAGATTAAATCTAGTATGAGAAAAGTAAATTAACCGCCCAACTAACCTATAATACTGAGACTTGTCTATAGGAACTTAATCAAGATACTCTACAATGATGATCCTATTCAATAAGTGTATCAACCGGCTTATAAACAAGCATACTAGTCTCTACCAATAGTTATAGAACATTTTTTTTACTCAACATGTGACGACCCGAATCAAAATTAGCATGTTAATCGGCTTAGTTCGCGAGTTTACGAGTAATCACAGTTTTTCGTAAATTAATTGAATTGGCGGTTTGATTCACCACAATTATCGGGCAAGAATTTGAGTTGAGTCTCTTCACGAGAATTGTAGTATGCATGATTTCGAGTTCGTGGGAAGTTTCGGATAATTGTTTCGATAACCGAGGAATATGTTATGAATATTTGAAATCGTGTCATTTAGTCGTGTTTATCCGTTTGAGTTTGAGTTATCCGAAACATGGATGTGATCCGATTTGGACCATCGATCCTATCGAGCCGCGAGTATAAATATCGGAATAGTAGAAAAATCACTGTTTGGAAGTTTGACCGTCGTTGACCATCGTTGACTGTGACGACCCGAACCAGAATCAGTTGTGTATTCTGCACGATTTCCGAGATTGGTCATAGTCGCAGTTTTACGTTATATATGTGGTTTTCCAATTCTATTCGTGACTATGTTTTCGGTCGAGAATTTGAGTTGGGTGTCTTCACGGAAGTTGTAGAGTACGTGATTTCGAGCTCGAGGGCGGTTCCGGAAGATTTTTCCGATAACCGAGGAATATAATACGATTATTTGAAGTTTTGGTTTTCGACGAGTTTATCCAATTATTTCGTGCTTATCCGAATCGTCATGGTTATCCATTTCGAATCGTCGATCGACCCGAGGCGCGAGTATAAATATCAGAAATAGTCGTAAAATTGCCGAAAACACTGTTTGACGTTGACCAGACCGTTGACTTTTCAAAAATAGAAGTTTGACCGTTGACCCGAGGGGGAAAACTTTCCCGATTGGTTTTGCAATCCGACGACCCATTTTCCGGCCACCTCTGACTTCGACGAGGGTATGTATAGCTTCCCCATGTGGTTTCGAATTGATTGATGTTTGTTTTGATGGGAATTGATGGGGTTTTGGTTGAACCCGAATCGGGCCGAACTGGGTTATGTCGCCAGAGTTGGTTGGCCGTGTTCCGGCGAGCCACGGTGGCTGTGAGGTTAGGGGTTCGACTCCCCTTGGTCTAGGGATGCTTCCCATGTGAATAAATTTGGGATTGGTGGAGGATTTGGAGTAACCCGATTAGGTCACCGGAGGTGATTTCTCCGATCGGTTTTGGTTGGATTTGAGAGGGTTGTGGTCTGAATTGGACTTCGTGGTAGAAGAGGAAAGGCTTTGGCTCGAGGAGACCTTGAAATCTGGAGAATCTCGCCGTGAAATTCCACCGTTGACGGCGCGCCGCCGCCAGTGGCGACGGTCATCGGCGGAGCTCCGGCGAGGAGTTGACTTTTCAGATTTCGACGTTTTTAATGTCATTTTTCTCGTAATCGTGCCCTGATTATCGTCCAGAGGTTTTCGGATTGATTTGGGTAGCCGATATTCAGTCGAGGGTTTTGAGTGGAGGTTTCGGAAATTTCGTTAATCGTTTTGTATTGCATTGCATATTTCCGGGAACGGTTGGTTTCCATGGTTCAGTACAGAGTTGTGGACTATGATATTGATCAGTTATGTTTTGTGAATATTTAGGAGATCGAGATCGAGATCGGGATCGTGATCGTGCTTCAGGCGAGGGATCTTCCGCCGGACCACGAGATTAGCGCGAGTGCGCGTTTTGCTCACCTGTGAGTGGACAATTTCTTTTCACGGATTGTTTGCGAGCCTTTATATACGTTTTATGAACTTGAGCATGCGTATGAGATTTCGGATTACATGAGCATGTGTTTTATGATTATACATATACGGATATGCGTATACGAGTATATATATATACATTTATATGTTGTTTCATGCATTTGCATCGAACTGTTTATGATTTAATTTTCACAGAGTACAGTTTCAGTTACGTTGTTGTATCGATACACCGCATCCCAGCTGAACCCCGAGGATGTTTACCGGCTGGAATCACGTGTGGGCTAGGGACCCCGTGGTTCTGACTATACTACCTCAACTAGGATCATGTGTGGGCTAGGGACCCCGTGGTTCTGACTGTGAGATTTTCTTTATGCATGCTCTTTTTACGAGTTGGAGTCAGCGTCTCCTCGTATACTATTTGATTTGTTTTATTTATATTTCGACTCGCATATGTTTTATAACATATATTACTCGGTGAAAGACATTTATTTTCGTCCACTCACTCTAACAGTTTTCATGTCTTTCCCATGGGCTTTTCGGTTTCCGTGCCCAGTTGCAGTTCAGGTTTGGTGTTTCACGTCGCGGTTGGAGACTAGTGATCTGAGCTACCTGTGTTTTCCAGTAGGTTCTTGTTTCGCCTACTGATGTGTATATTGTATATATTTACACTAGTGGTCGCTCTGATACACTCTGATACGTGTTTATATGGATTTTCACGGATATACTATATATAGTACAGTATGTTTATTGTTTATTGTTTATATTATGATGTTGAGAAATTCGGATGGGATTGGTGCCCACGGTTTGGCTTTTGTGGCATAGGACGAAGTGTTATTTTCAGGGTGCAGGTTTATGCAATTCCACATTAGTAACGAAACTCTGCCGAAATTTCGAAAAATTTTTGTTGGTTCGTATTTTTAGAAGGGGTTCGATCGATTCCGATTTAGGTAACTGAATCGGGGTTGGGTCCTTTCATTGACCGAGTTCAAACCGTACCACTATTTAACTCGCCGGTGACTTTCCATTTCCGGCCACCACTGGCTTTGATTTTTGTATGTTTAGCTTCTCCTTGAAATTTGCAAGTGTTTAGAACTTGGTTTGGAGGAAATTGATTTCGATTTTTGGAAGAACGATCTCGGTGAAGTTCTTGAATTTTGACCGGAATCGGGTTTGATGGGGGATGGCGTTTTGGTGACTTTCTGGTTGATTCTTGGGGTGGTTTGGACTGGGTTCGAGCAAAGGGTGAAAAACCCCTTGGTTTGAAGCATTTTAGTGGCGTGATGGCGCCGGAATCGGCCGGGAAAGTTTTCCAGCAATTCTTGGCCGTGAACTTTTCGGGTGGGTTTTGGGCCAGTTGCCGTCCGATTTGGGTCTTAGTGTAGTTGTGTGATGTGTTGGGCTTGAGGAGGAGAAGCTATGGTGGTCTTGGTCGCCGGGAAATTCCTCCGGTTGACGCCGCGCCACCGCCGCCGCCGGCGACCCGTTAACTTTTTGAAATTTGACAAGTTTTATGCCATTTTGTTTGTAATCGCACCCCGATCATCGCCTTGAGGTTTTCGAGTTGATTTGGTTATCGGATTTTAAGTCGAGGTTGAGAGATTCCCCTGATGTGCCCACTAGGCTTGAGAGATTCCCCTGATGTGCCCACTAGGCTTGAGAGATTCGCCTAGTCTATCACCGTCGGGCTTGAGAGATTCGCCTGACACCTTCATTTATTTTAAGAACTTGCATTGTTTTTATATTATATATAATTGGTGAAAGGCATATGATTATTTTTGTCCACTCACTCTAACGATTTTATTTGCTTTTTCCCTAGGCTTTTCGGTTTCTGTGCCCAGTTTGCAGTTCGGATTCTGGTGTCGCACGTCGCAGTCAGAGGCTTAGTGTTCGAGCTACCTTTTTTTTCAGTAGGTTTCTTGTTTTGGCTACTATTGTATATTTATGTATATATACACTAGAGGTCACTCTGATTACTCTACTAATATACTTTCATATGATTTTTCCCCGGATTTCTGTAAAGTACAGTTTTACTTATTACTTTACATTATTGTTATGATATTGAGAAATCCGGATGGGATTGGTGCCCACGGTTTGGCTTTTGTGGCATAGGACGAAATGTGTTTTCGGGTGCAGGTTAATTGCAATTCCACGTTATAGTGAAACTCTGCCGAAATTTCTATGGTTTTTGCAAGTTCGTGTTTTCAAAAGGGGTTTGATCCCGGTTTAGGAAACTAAATCTGGGTTGGGTCCTTTCAGCTTGGTATCAAAGCATTAGGTTTCAGGTTCTGTAGACTTCTGTAGTTGTGATACTAAGGGTATTTGAGTATGTACAGCATGTCTGGAGCGATGACCCGACTGGCCAGCGGTTACTCATCAATGCTTCGGGTGTTGTGTGTTCTCAAATGTCTGAAGTTTCATGATTACGTTCCTTGTGCTTTGTAACTAATGCTTTTCTTGTATCATTAAGATGCCTCCTAGACGTGGTTTTCGTGTTAATAGGGATGTGGATCCTGATGAGGATCGCGAGACGCATGACTTGCTTATGCGAGTATTGCGTTTGGAGGAGCGTTTTGACCCTGTGGTCAAAGCTCGAACTGTTGGAGCGACTGTTTTCTCGGGTTCAGCTGATCCAGAGATTTGTGAGGCATGGTTGGTTCAGGTTGAACGAGTTTGTGAGCGTCTGCGTTTCACTCCTGAGCAAATGATAGTGGCAACAATTGGTTTACTTGAGTCGGATGCATACTTCTGGTGGGTTAGCACCGATAGAGTTTCGGTTGATACTCCGTGGACAGTGTTCAGGGATTTATTTATGCGGAGATACTTCAACCAGGCTACATAGCAGCGGAAGTATGAGGAGTTCACTAATTTGAGACAGGGCAGTATGTCAGTACTTAAGTACCGGGACCGATTTACTCGTTTATCCCGATTTGCTCGCGACATGGTGGCTACAGAGGAAGCCAAGTGCCGAAGATTTGAGTTGGGCTTGAACTTGAACATCAAAGGGACACTGACTACGATGCCTCGGAACAACTTTGATGAGTTCGTGAGTGCTACACTTCGAGGTGAGGATATCGAGAAGGAAAGGCAGATGAAATTATAGTCTCGACGATTTGAGGAGGGTGGACCAAGTCAGGGACCTTCCAAGAGGCTGAGTTCTGACACTTCCGGATCGGCATCATCATCTAGTAGTGGACCATATCGACCACCAGCTAGTGCAGCTAGACAGAGACAAAGATGGAGGAGTGATCGACCACAGAGACCACAGTCTAGTGGGAGTTATGGCAGATCCAGCTATCCTCAACGTACCGGTGGCACTTTTGCCGTACCGAGGGAGTATCCACTGTGCAATCTCTGCAACAGGCATGATTATGGTCCTTGTCAACGAGGCCCTATCGTTTGCTATCGTTGTGGCTAGAAGGGTCACTATGCGAGGGAATATTTCCAGCTTGCTGGTGTTGGTGGACAGGCAGCTCAAAGTTCTGGAGGAGAGCGAGGTACCACTTCTAGGGCTCGACCAGTACAGTCTTCTGGACAGGGCGGACAGCAGAGTCACCCTCAGCGTGGACGACCAGCCGGGCAGGCCATGGTTCATGCCATGTCGTTGCGTGAGGGTAGAGCATCGCCGGAGGTTGTTATTGGTACGTTGCATGTTTTTGGCTATCCAGTACTTATTTTGCTAGATCCAGGTGCTACACATTCATTCAGATCATATAGATTATCATCTTTAGCTACTATGCATGCATCTCCACTTCCGGGGTTATAGAGAGTGTTGTATCCATCCGGTGAGGTTGTGAGTATTGGTTGGGTGTATAGGGATTGTGAGATCTTTGTTGGAGGCTATGGGCTAGCCGCAGATTTGTTATTACTAGATATTGTCGACTTTGATGTGATTTTGGGTATGGACTTCTTGGAGACACATTGGGCTATGTTCGATTGTCACAAGAAGGAGGTTGTGTTTCGACGCCCAGGTTTTCCAAAGATACTATTTTGCAGTGAGAAGAATACTTCATATCCATGTGTGATTTCAACGATGAAGGCCGAGCGGATGATGAAGAAGGGTTGTGTTGCATATTTAGCTCATGTTGTAGATACTACGGCTGCTGTGCCAGACATTGGTGACATTGAGCTTATTTCTGAGTTTCCAGATGTATTTCCAGAGGAGTTACCAGGTGTTCCTCCAGTTCGAGAAATCGATTTCACCATTGAGCTTTTACCAGGCACTGGACCCATATCACAGGCACCTTATCATATGGTGCTAGTGGAGTTGAAGGAGCTACAGATTCAACTTCAAGAGTTGCTGGAGAAATGTTTCATACGACCCAGTGTATCACCGTGGGGTGCTCCTGTACTGTTTGTGCGGAAGAAGGATGGTTCCATGCGGTTATGTATTGATTACAGGAAGCTGAATCAAGTCACTGTGAAGAACAAGTATCCGTTGCCGTGGATTGATGGCTTTTTTGATCAGCTCAATGGAACTTTAGTCTTTTTAAAGATTGATCTCCGGTCCGGATATCATCAGTTGAGGATCAGAGAATCAGATGTGGCCAAGAAAGCTTTCAGATCACGGTATGGGCATTATGAGTTCTTGGTTATGCCGTTTGGGTTGACCAATGCCCTCGCAGCTTTCATGGACTTGATGAACCGAGTGTTCAGGCAATTTCTAGACAAGTTTGTGATCGTGTTCATCGATGACATTTTGATTTACTCCAGGAGTGTGGGCCAGCACAAGAAGTATTTGCGAGTTATTTTGCGGACTTTGCGAGATAATCAGCTGTTTGCGAAGTTCAGCAAGTGTGAGTTTTGGTTGGATAGCGTGAAGTTTTTGGGTCACGTGATATCAGCTGAGGGAGTCAGCGTAGATCCTGACAAGATTGAAGCTGTGTTGAATTAGAGTAGATCTACCACCGTACCAGAGATCAGGAGTTTCTTGGGTTTGACAGGTTATTATCGGCGCTTTGTGTAGGATTTTTCACGGATTGCCACTCCACTTACCAGATTGACGAAGAAAGGCGTCAAGTTCGAGTGGTCTGACGCTTGTGAGGAGAGTTACTTACTCTTGAAGGAAAAGTTGACTACTGCACCAGTTTTGACTCTACCTGACGACAGTGGAGAGTTTGTGGTTTACAGCGATGCATCGAAATTGGGACTTGGTTGTGTTTTGATGCAGCATGCCAGAGTGGTGGCTTATGGTTCCAGGCAGCTGAAACCACATGAAGTCAACTATCCTACCCATGATTTGGAGTTGGCTGCTATTGTATTAGCCTTGAAGAGTTGGAGACATTACCTGTACAGAGCTCAGTGCAAGATATACACAGATCACAAGAGTCTCACTTATTTGCGCACGCAGCCAGACTTGAACATGAGACAACGCAAATGGATGGAGTTGATTAATGATTATGATTGTAATTTCGAGTACCATCCAGGGAAGGCTAATGTGGTTGCTGATGCACTCAGTCGGAAAACCCCGGAGCCTCATTATTTCATGTGTGTGTGACCAAAGTTTCCATGTTAGCTGAGCTACAGACCACAGGAGCTGAGTTCGAGTGGGACAATGATGGAGCCTTGTTGGCTAGCTTCCAAGTTCGACCGGTATTGGTTTATCAGGTTCGGGAAGCTCAGGATGCGGACTCCTATCTGTTGGACAAGAAGACGATGATTCGGAATGGTGTACCAATAGAGTTTCGGTTGAGTGATGATGGTACATTGCTATTCAGAGGCAGATTATGTGTACCCAGGGACAAGAGTTTGAAGAAAGAGATTTTAGACGAAGCTCACTGTTTTGCGTATGTGATGCATCCCGGTGGTACGAAGATGTTTCGTACACTCCGAGCTTATTACTGGTGGCGAAATATGAAGCGGGAGATTGCCGCATATATGAGCAGATGTCTTATTTGTTAGCAGGTTAAAGTAGAGAGGCAGAAGCCTGCGGGAAAGTTACAGCCCTTGGAGATTCCGGTTTGGAAGTGGGAGCACATTACCATGGATTTCGTGTATCAGTTACCGCGTACTTCGGCTGGTAATACTGGTATTTGGGTTATCGTAGATCGATTGACAAAATCCGCTCATTTCCTTGCACTTCCGGGGAATTAGATTTCAGTGGGCAGATTAGCAAAGCTGTATTTGGCGGAGATCGTTCGTCTGCATGGTGTGCCTGTATCTATTGTGTCTGACCGAGACAATCAGTTTACTTCAAAGTTCTGGCAGGCATTGTAGCGAGCCTTGGGTACCATATTGCATTTCAGTACAGATTTCCACCCTCAGACTGATGGGCATTCTGAGAGGACTATTTAGACTCTCGAGAATATGTTGCGGTCTTGTGTTTTACAGTTTAAAGGAAATTGGGACCAGCAACTGCATTTGATCGAGTTTGCTTACAACAACAGTTATCAGGCCAGTATTGATATGGCACCGTATGAGGCTCTATAAGGGAGGCAGTGCCGCACTCCACTGTGTTAGAGTGAAGTGGGCGAGCGATGGCTTATTGGCCCTGATCTGGTGAAGAGCACCATGAAGGATATTCAGATTATCAGGGATAGACTGAAGATTGCCCAGGATCGCCAGAAAAGTTATGCGGACGTGAGAAGAAAGAGTCTCGAATTCGATGTGGGCGATTGGGCCTTCCTGAAACTATCTCCTTGGAGGGGAGTTGTGCGTTTCGGGAACCATGGCAAGCTTCGACCACGGTATATCGGTCTGTATGAGATTACCGAGAGAGTTGGTGTCGTGGCTTATAGATTAGAGTTGCCTTCCGAGATGGCTCGTGTCCACGATGTTTTTCATGTCTCGATGTTGCGGAAATACATTCCAGATCCATCACATGTGTTAGCACCACATCAGCTTCCTATCCGGGAAGATTTGACATATGTGGAGGAGCCGGTACAGATTCTCGATCAGTGTGAGCAGGAGGTGAGGCACTGTGTTATACCGCTTGTGAAGGACTTATGGCAGAATCATTCAGTTGAGGAGGCCACCTGGGAGACCGAGTAGCGTATGCGGGAGCAGTATCCTCATCTGTTCACCTAGCAGGTACGTAAATTTCGAGGTCAAAATTTATTTAAAGGGGGTAGATTTGTGACGACCCGAATCAGAATTAGCATGTTAATCGGCTTAGTCTGCGAGTTTACGAGTAATCACAACTTTTCGTAAATTAATTGAATTGGCGGTTTGATTCACGACGTAATTATCGAGGGAGAATTTGAGTTCAGTCTCTTCACGAGAATTGTAGTATACGTGATTTCGAGTTCGTGAGAAGTTTCGGATAATTATTTCGATAACCGAGGAACATGTTATGAATATTTGAAATCGCGTCATTTAGTCGTGTTTATCCGTTTGAGTTTGAGTTATCCGAAACATGGATGTGATTCGATTTGGACCGTCGATCCTATCGAGCCGCGAGTATAAATATCGGAATAGTTGAAAAATTGTCGAAAAATCACTGTTTTGAAGTTTGACCGCCATTGACCATCGTTTGACCTAGTTGAAACCGTACCACCGTTTGACTCGTCGGCGACTTTCCATTTCCGGCCACCTCTGGCTTTGATTTTGGTATGTTTGGCTTCTTCTTGAAATTTGCAAGTGTTTAGAACTTGGTTTGGAGGAAATTGATTTCGATTTGTGGAAGAACGAGCTCGGTGAAGTTCTTGAATTTTGGCCTGAATCGGATTTGATGGGGGATGGCGTTCCGGTGACTTTCCGGTTGGTTCTTGGGGTGGTTTGGACTGTGTTCGACCCAAGGGTGAAAACCCCCTTGGTTTGAAGCATTTTGGTGGCGTGACGGCGCCGAAATTGGCCGGGAAAGTTTTCCGGCGATTCTTGGCCGTGGACTTTTCGGGCTGGTTTTGGGCCAGTTGCCATCCGATTTGGGTCTTGGTGTAGTTGTGTGATGTGTTGGGCTTGAAGAGGAGAAGCTATGGTGGTCTTGGTTGCCGGGAAATTCCTCCGGTTGACGCCGCACCGCCGCCGCCAGCGACCCGTTAACTTTTTGAAATTTGACAAGTTTTATGCCGTTTTGCTCGTAATTGCACCCCGATCATCGCCTTGAGGTTTTTGAGTTGATTTGGTTATCGGATTTTAAGTCGAGGGTTTATGTGGAGAATTTGGGGGTTTTCGTCGAGTATTTTGTAATCGAGTTATATGTTTCCGGAAATGGTTGGTTTCCGAGGTGTGGTACAGAGTAATGAATTTTGATTTGGATCAGTTATATTTTGTGATTATTCAGGGGATCGAGATCGTACATTGGGCGAGGGATCTTCCGCCGGATCTCGTGATTAGCGCGTTTGCGCGCTGTGCTATCTGTGAGTGGACTTTTATTTACACTGTCGTAGCTAGTTCTTGATTTCAGTATTTATTTACAGTACAGTATTGAGATTATTTATTGTTTTTGTAGGTATTATTTTATATTTTATATGGTGATGGCATTTACTTAGCATCGATGCATTGGCTACTCGGCTGATCACCGGTAGTCCAGTTCCAGGGTTGAGAGATTCCGCTGATATGCCCACTCGGCTTGAGAGATTCGCCTAGTCTATCACCGTCGGGCTTAAGAGATTTACCTGACACCTCCATTTATTTTAAGAACTCGCATTGTTTTTATATTATATAATTGGTGAAAGGCATATGATTACTTTCGTGCACTCACTCTAACAATTTTATTTGCCTTTCCCCTAGACTTTTCGGTTTCTGTGCCCAGTTTGCAGTTCGGATTTTGGTGTCGCACGTCGCAGTCGAAGGCTTAGTGTTTGAGCTACCTTTCTTTTTCAGTAGGTTTCTTGTTTTGGCTACTGTTGTGTATTTATGTATATATACACTAGAGGTCGCTCTAATTACTCTACTGTTATACTTTCATATGATTTTTCCCCGGATTTCTGTAAAGTACAGTTTTACTTATTACTTTACATTATTGTTATGATATTGAGAAATCCAGATAGAATTGGTACCCACGGTTTGGCTTTTGTGGCATAGGACGAAGTGTGTTTTCGGGTGCAGGTTAATGGCAATTCCACGTTATAGTGAAACTCTGCCGAAATTTCTATGGTTTTTGCAAGTTCATGTTTTCAGAAGGGGTTTGATCCCGGTTTAGGAAACTAAATCGGGGTTGGGTACTTTCAAACATAATATAGTTATTGTTCCGAGCTACCTCAATGCTTAAGAAATACTTCAAGTTTCCAAGGTTCTTCATCTCAAATTCAGAAGGTAGCTGAACTTCTAATTTCTTGAATTCATCAATTGTCACAATCATGTCATCCATATAAATGATCAAAGCAGTTCTCTTACCCTGCCGATGTTTCAAAAATAAAGTATGATCTGAACTGCTCTGTCCATACCCAATCTTCTTCATAAAGACTGTAAATCTTCCAAACCAAGCTCTTGGAACTGTTTCAATCCATACAACGACTTCTTTAATTTGCACCCCACCTTCTTACCTGTAGATGTACCATATCCTGGAGGAATATCCATGTAAATTTTTTCATTCAAATATCCATGAAGAAAGACAATCTTTACATCAAAATACTGCAGGGGCCAATTTAGGTTGGCTGCCAAAGATATAAGGACTTGAATGGTAACTGGTGCAAAGGTCACATCATAATCCATTTCATATTTCTGAGTATACCTTTTTGCAACCAACCTTACTTTGTACATGTCTACTACGCCATTTTCATAATGTTTCACAGTATAAACTCAACAACACCCAACTGCCTTCTTTCCTGGTGTTAAAGGTACCAAGTCTCAAGTACCATTCTTGTTGAGAACATCTATCTCAACCTCCATTGCGTTGACCCATATCTTCTCCTTCATTGCATCCTGCACTTTACTAGGAAGAGACACAACATATATTTTATTCACAAAGGCTACATATGTCTTAGACAATCTATAGGTTGGCACATAATTAGTTACATGATACTTGAGTTTAGCTGACAATGAATGCTCATTTTACTTTGAAGGTTGACCACGAGTTGACCTAGCGGGCAAAACTTTTCTAGACTCGGGTTCAGATATAGACTATAAGATAATTTAAAGGGCTTTTGGTGACAAACCAGTTTTGTCATCAATGTTTGATATTATGTCACCTATAGGTATTGAAGACAAAAGTGGTTTGTCACTGAAAATTGTAACAGATGACTATAGTGACAAAAATAAGTTTGTCACTGAAAGAGATATAGGCTAGGTGACGATTTCAGTTTGTGACCCATTTCATCACCTTTTGTCACATATTCTCTCCCAATTTTGTTTTTTTTAATTAAAGTTCACGCCAAATTAATTGGCAGAAAAATAAGCTGGAAATTTATATAATTGTTTTGATATATATTAATTTAGTAAAATTAATTATTAATTTCAAAATTAATTATGAATTGAATTTCGTCAAAAAATTGAAAATAATTATTTTTCATTTTTTTATTTTATCGAATTGTGACAAAATGAAAATTTAGTCACCAATTCTAAATTCTTTTTTTTTTTTGCTTTTTAAATTACTTTTTGGTTATAGTTAATCCAAATATCAACAAAATGGCTAGATAAAAATTAAACAATAATCTAAAATTATTGTAGTTAGATAAAAACATATGAACTAAGTCATGCAAGCTAAACAAAATACAAGTTAACCAGTACAGTGGTAATTAAACTAAAACATACTAGCTACCACTACCAGAGAAACGTTATAGCCGATGAAAAAAAGAAAAACAGGCCGACGAGTTTTAAAATTTACATCATCGCCTAAAGTTTATGCTCGTCGACTAAACTTTAGCCGATAAAATTTTTGGGACTTTAGCCGACGACTGTGATACATGTCGTCGGGCAAAGTATAGACGACTATAATAAATGGCATTCCATCGTCGGCTAAAGTATCAGGTTTCTATCTCAGATTAGGGTTTCCTTTCCTCTCCGCCGCTCGCTTCTCCTCTCTGAAATCAAAGTTTCCTCTCTCTCTCTCCGACGCTCGCCCAGTCCGCCGCCTCTCTCTCCTCTTCCAAATTTCAGATTTTACCTCTCTCTCTCTCTCTCCCCCCAAATTTTTGGTTTAATTTACCTCTCTCTCCTCTCCCAAATTTCAAGTTTTACCTCTCCTCTCGTCGTCGCCGCCCGCCTAACCTTCTCCGCCGCAGAGTTCACTATGTAATTTGTGTAATTTTTGTAATTTGTGTAATTTTGTGAATTAAAATCCAGAACAGTTTGTGTAATTTGTGTAGTTTAGCTAGTCCACTTCAACAACCAAGAATAGAAATCTAGAATCTGGAAATTGGCAGGTTCTGGGAATAGAAGTCCCAAAATCTGTAGTTTTTTTTCTTAAGAAATCTACAGACTTTAGCCGATGAGTTTAAATCTTTAGGTTTAAAATCTATGCCAATGACTCGTTTTGTTGTTGATTAAAGTCCACACATTAACCGACGATTCCCATTTTTGTCGTCGGCTAAAGTTATGGCCAACGACCTTCTGCTAACGACACTATAGCCAACGAAGGTTCGTCGGCTATAACTTTAGCTGACGAAATTTTCTAACAAGCCAATGAATTTTTTTCGTCGGTTATAATACTTTTTCTGGTAATGTACTACGTACTAATAGTACTAATATGCATATTCGCGACTGTAATCTTCACCACCATCATTATCATCACCACCAACACCTTCACCATCACCATTATCATCAACATCAACATCATCACCAAAATCATCATCATCATCATCATCATCATCATCATCATCATCATCATCATCATCATCATCATCATCATCATCATCATCATCATCATCATCATCATCATCATCATCAGCATCATCATCATCACTTGAATGATGAACTTCATAGCCTTCAACATGAGCAAGTTGACCCTCAATGTGCTTGATATGCTTCAAAATTTTCTTTACTATAGTTGTTATCTGGACCAACGTTTTGTATTTCAAGGTATCACTTGACTTATCAGCATCAGAATGAATGGTCTTTCTCGTTGGACCACAGCCCAAATCACAAATGCTTCTACCCTTGGCAACGCCAACTCCATTTGCTAAGATCTCTTATTGCCCAGATTCAGGAATATCAACAATCTCACCAAGTGAGTAGAGGTCATTCAGATCACCACCAATAACCTGACTGTTGATGAATGACGATTAAACTTTGAGATTAAGAATCAATTTGTTTAGGTTTTGAGTTTATGAGTTGGGGCTTATGAGTCATGAAAATCCTTAGAGATGATTTTTTCTCTGCTTTCTTTGACATCATGATTCACCTAATGATTGACCTTCCCGAACAAGTGTTAATTTATGGTCCAGTACACTCCAAATGGATATATCCTTAGGAAAGGTACAATATTTAATGTAACATAAATTTTAAAATATTGTTGTCATCATTTATATATATATTATTGTCTTACATATTAATTTTACAATTTTATAGAGAACTCGGAGAGTATAAAGGATTTGTAAAACATCCATCTAACCCGGAAAGGTCTATATAGCAGAAATATACATTTCACATAAGTGTGCAACCTACTACAACCTGTATATGAAACATATAGTCAAGACCACCACTTCTATTGCCTCTAATACACTTGATCACTATGATCGTTCTGCCGTTACAGATGTTGTACGACCGTTTGGACTAGCAGACTATCATTCTGAAAGATCAAGCCAAGAGGAACTCATTAAGGGGAACATGGTTGTGTTGTGTGACTGTGACGAGGTCGAGCCATTCATGAAAGAGCATATGTTCCAAATTCAGAATATTCATCCACACCTTGGTACTAACCAGGCATTTCAGCTCTATAAGAGGAACTTCCCAAATTATTTCCTCAAATGGGTATGGTTAATAATGTTATAATTAGTGTTCATTATTTGTTGTATCACGTACATATATAACATTTAATGACATTAATAGTTTACTTGTTCACAATTTTGCAGATGACAAAACTATGAGATAGTGACAACGGGTGGTACAAACCGGGGTTGCATTACTTGGCCAATAAGCTGCAAAGATACATAAATTATTCTGGCATTGTCAACTGGGTTAAGTTTACCTACCATAGAATTTGGGTTTATTTATTCTAAATAAAATTTGGGTAGATGCATCCTATCATAGAATTTCCCTATACTTTGCATTTATTAAATTTTGCATTAACATTAATTTAGTTTACAAAAAACAAAAATTACACTACAACAATTTTGTTGTACAAGAGTACAGAACAAGACGACAAGACGACGAAACACCCCATATTTCATCGTCTAATATGTCATACTAGACGACGAAACTTCTTCATCTAAGATGTCAATTAAGTCATCGTCTTAAGTGTATGTTTTAGAAGATGAAATGGTTCGTCGTCTAGGTGGATAAACCTAGGCGACGAACCATATATATTTCATCGTCTAGGTAAAAACTTAAGCAACAAAAACTTTTACGGTTTGTCGTCTAAGCTCTATCTATGTGACTGCCATTTTTCGGCTTTCTAGTTCACTAATGTTCGTCGTCTAATACATTATACGAGAAATTTACTTTCATTGTCTAAGTGTCTTCTTAAATGACGAATATTTTCCATTTTGTCGTCTAAGTATATATACGAAGGAACTTAGACGACGAACCTTAAACAACGAATGTTTAGTTGTCTAAGTCTTTAGAAGATGAAAAATGTCTCTTTGACGATGAATTCTTTTCATCGTCTAAGTCAGGTATTCTAGTAGTAAAAAATAGTTTGGTGGCTTAAAATGTGATTGGTGACAAAAAAAATTGTCGCCTGCTATTCTTTCTATTTTGTCACATAAAATTTTTGTAACATAAACTATATATATGACGACTTTTAGGGCAAGTCCAACAATAGAGTTGCCCTAAAATAGCTCATCCTCATCATTGTTCATTCAGTTCTAACTCCCCCATCTCTAACAATGAGTTCCATTTGGGGGATCTAGAATACTTTTTTATTCAATTAAATTAACCCACCATCAAATTTTATTCAATTAAATCCACTATTTTTTGCGTGACCTACAAGTGAACAACTTGCTTTTCAGTAGTGCCCACAGGACTTGGAGTTGGCTTGAGAGTTGGTTCCAACTCTATTTCCAAGTCCAGTTCCGAATTTCAGCTCCCAATTCCTCTCATTGGAGATCAAAAAAGTTGAAATAGGTTCTAAATCCAACTCCAACTCCCTTGTTAGAGTTGCTCTTAGGTGACAAAAAACACAAATTTATCGCGAATAGTCCTCATAGGTTATAAACTTAACTTTTGTCACCTTTAATTTTGCCACTAAAAATCTTTTTTTTTTCAGTGACACTAGAACTTGACAAAGGAAGACTACTACGTACCTTAGGTGATGACGGGTCAGGAGAGATCGTTGATGGAGAGAGAGAGAGAGACTGGACTTGCATGTACATCTTCTGTAATTAACAACAGATTACTAATTGATTCTCCTCTTATCGACTGATCGAACAACGCTTCGACCGGTTGAACCTTCTCTAAAACTAAAACATAACCGACAACCTAAGAATTTTTTACAAGTCAAAAAATTTCTGACCTGTCGCACGCATTTTCCTGGAACTCCCAGGATCCATTTTTCTACGGATCGAGTAGACATTTCGATAGGTCGACTGGGAAATTCGACAAGTCAATTGGGAAGTTCAACAGGACGAATTTCTTATGTCGTGTGAGTCTGGAAGTCCAGGGAATCCTCTTGGACCAGACGTGAAAAAAATTTTACGGGTCGAATCTCGACTGCGTTGGGGTACTTTCATGTGTTATGTTAACTTCTGGTCCTGCCAAATGGTCTTCAAAAAATATATGTTTCTCATCCTCACTTAGAGTCACTGTGAGGGAGAAATAACACAAGTCTTCACTAAAGGTAACATCCATGGTGACACAAAATCTTTGAGATTGAGGATGGTAGCACTTGTATCCTTTTTGGTGAGAACCATAGCCAACAAACACACATTTGAGGACACAACCCGCCAACTTAGATTTCTAATTTTTATGAAAATGAACATAGGCCACACAACCAAACACATGAGTAGGAAGTTTGTTGAGAGATGAGATTGCAACATATTTAGATAATACCTCAAATGGAACCCAACCGATTCTAAAGAGCTACATATGGTAGGACATTGATGAGATGAGAAGCACACAGTATAGTTTCTCCCCAAAGATATTTTGGCATGTTGACACTGTAAGAGAGCTCTTCCCACGTCTACGAGATGACGATTTTTTCTCTCAAAAACTTTAATCTGCTCCAGTGTCTAAGGACAAGTGATCTAGTGAACAACTCCATGCGGCTGAAAATAGTCTTGAAAAGAGTGATTAACAAACTCTCCTTTATTGTCAGATCAGAATACTTTCATATACATCATACTCAGTGCGAATGAAATTATAAAATGCAGTATATGCAGAAAACACAACATCCTTCTTTTTCAGCAACACAACCCATGTTAATCTTGTAAAATCATCAATGAACAAAACAAAGTATTTTATTCCTGTCAAAGTTGGATTTTTCGAAGGTCCCTATACATCGGAATGAATCAACTCAAACGGTGCTGAACTAGAAGAAAAACTAGGAGAGTAACTAGACTTATGACTCTTAGTAAAAACACAAGTTTTACAATGGAGACTAGACTCCTTTATTCCCAAAAACAAGGATGACATAGACTTCTTCATGAACCTAAAGGATGGATGACCCAACCGGCGATACCATATCTAAATTTCTTTCACTCTATCAGAACTCAATGTCATAGCAACTCTTGGTGATGGTGCTTGTGTCTCCCTGATATACATGCAATCCAAGTGAAACAGTCTCCCCCTCAGATCTCTCTTGCTTATCGCCTAAGATGCCAGATCCTGAAATATCACATACATGGGATATGAGGTTTTTCAAAACATTTGTTTTGTGAATCGAAATTAACCTAGAAACAGATAATGTACAAGTGATGAGATAAAGAAGGAACATAGAGAATATTATGTAACACGATAGATGGAATAACTTGAATTGACTCAATAAATAAGACCAAAAAAGATACACCATTTGCATTAGACACTTTAGAAACCGAAAAAGAAGATAAACTCGAAAACAAGGACTTGTCAAAGGTCATATGATCAGACGCACCAGAATCAATTATCCATGTATCACCACTAGTAAAGTTAGAAACTTTCAAAGAAATACCAATTTTACCTCTTTTTTCCGTAGATTGAGGACGAATACTTGTAGGTGATCTTATCCCTCCACACCATAGAAATCAGGCTCTGGAACTAACTGGACTACAACCTTGCTACCTCGACTCATAGGGTTGGTCTTTCTCCCTTGATTTGATTTCTAATGAGAAGAGTTCTTGTAGTGATCAAACTCCTTGCAATAGAAGCACTGCACCTTGCTGTGATCTGGACCATGAGCAGGCTGAATTCGAAGTTGATTATCTTGGTGCTTGTTATTCCACTTCTGGTGGGATCTAGCTTGCACTATGAGGCTAGACAGTTTAGTGTGCAACTCCATTGCACCGGGTCGATTGGTTTCATCTCTTTGAACATACGTAAAAGCTTGATCCAAAGTTAGTGGTGTAGCTTGTCGTAGTAGCTTCCCTTTAGCACCATCGAATTTTGAATCCAATCCTCTTGAGAAGCTAGATATGGACTTGCATCTTGTCCTGAGATTTGTTGTGTGTAGCAATATCAAGATCAGAGACCATGGGGTTTGGATCTCTTTCATCCAGTTCTTGCCAGTTTGCCTCTAGATTTGCAAAGTATGTTGCAACAGGTTGGCCAGAGTAGTTGTGAATGTTTGTCATGTCATATCATGTACTCTTGCAAAATCACTTCCATCATAATACATAGTTGTAACATCATCCCAAATTTCTTTACGAAAGGTATAGTTGGAGAACAATAACATGACTGTAGTAGTCATCGATTTCAGAAGAATCTCCATCGTACAAGAGTTTACAGTATCCTACGTAGTCTGGGGTTTTCCAGACGTGGTAGGGTTCCAGTAACATATTCACACTTGCCAACACCTTGAAGATGCAATCTCTTCAGCCGACCACACTTGATAATTCGTGCCATCAAGTTTCACCTCAAATCCTGCACTCTTGGTCTGAATCTTCATCAGTTCAAGGGTGATTTCAGGTTGTTCTCCAAAGATGCTCAGATCCAAAGCCATTGCAATGAATTTTAGTCACTTGAACAGATCACAGGAAAAAAAACAAGCGTATAGTACAAGTTTCGACGGGTCGAACAGGTCTGGACAAGACTATTTCAACAAGAAACAAGAACAAAATCACAATGGAAATAGGTCAGATCTTCAAAATTTCTAGGATCAACTTAGGCTCTGATGCCAAGTCAAAGAGAACAGAAGAGTTGAGAAATTTTTTTGGTATATTGATCACTTCCGAATCGGGACATGTATACAAAACTACTTACAGTCCTACAAGAAAACTATTTACACCTATTTAATTACATATTATACATCTCCTAATATTTCTGGAAGTATAACTCACTCCAACATGAAGCTCTCATATTTTTTTTAAGTACCGTTGGATGTGTCGGAGGTTATGGGTTTCGCGAGTACATCAGGAAAACTTACACCATAACTCTAACACTAACCTTTTTACGTTACCTTTTGGCATGTTTCTAGCAGTTTCAACCGCAAACCCTTTCTGTGTAGAACATCATTTAGTCAACTCAGCCAACGAGAAAAAAATAAGAAGCCTTCTGAATTTTGACTATACAATGTTTCTCTTTTTTTAAATAAATGATGATATTATGCAACAAATTATAAAGTTTCTACTTCTGTAAATAAACAACGATATTGTGCAATGATTTATAAAGTGTGGACGTTTCATGTTATTTGTTCTTGCGTTTTTCTCTTTCATAATTTTTGAAATTTATTCCTTCTTTTTATATAATTTGAAATGTATTCGTAACATGTATGAAACGTGGTAAACTGAATGCGCATCAAATAGAACCGTTGTACACACGCATATACAAACACGGAAACACCCACATACTAGAAAACGGAAGTCGAAATTCCCTATATAACAGAGTTGGTCCACTGTGCTTATGAATAGTACTATTCATTTGAACAGTGGATCAACTGTTCAAATGAACAGCTGCTTCACGTGCTCATCGTCCATTCACGTGACCTTTCCTTTGGAGTCTCCTTTTCTTTTCTGCATATCTTGGAGTTCTTTTATTCGATGTTGAGTTCTCTGATCAAGACCTAACCTTTTTCTTCTCCTTTGTCATCTCTGGCCATTTATTTTCAATCTTCGATTCCTTGGTGCAGAGGTGGACGGACCACCGATCTCATCGGCCAAACTTCTTCCTTATTGTCGGCAGCGGGTATACAAACTTCTTCCTTCCTATCAATTGTTTCTCTGTAGTTGCAATTGTGTGGGTGTTCTAAGACCCAGGAATCATGTCCAATTATGTGCACGCTAAAAGTTTTGGGTCTTCTTCGCTCTTTCGATCAATTTGCGGTTATTATATGGATCTCAGTCCTGCATTCTTTTGTTTGGGTGTTTTAGCTATTTCTAATTCGTTGTTTTTTGTCTTTTCGGTTTTTCCATCAGTGGGTGTGTGCCATTTGTGAAGTTGCTCGACCAGGCAAAACTTCCTGCTTTCGATCGACCAGGTCTTCATTCTGACCAAACTGCCTTGAAACTTAAGTAATTTTCTTCTTTCTTTTCAAACGCCAAGCCATCATAAATCTGTTCAGGTGTGCTGTGATGACCAGGTCACTCGGTCATGCAATTATGGTCTTCATCGTTCTGATTCCGAATTAAATGCCCATTACAAAGCAAGGGCTGCATCCTGTTTCACAATATGCATAAATTAAAAATGCCACCAAGAAATGGGGCGTTTCCATTGCATCAACAGCTTTTAAAAATAATCAGCTTCATGGCTTAGCAGCTTGCTGCTGATATGCAAGATTGTCAGCCTGTTGTTTGCATTAACTACACATCAAGGAGATTGCCTGTAGTGACCAAAATTAGTCGTGGTGTTTCTGCCTCTCTCCCATGTTGTTTTGATTTATGGTATTGCTGTTTGATTCAACTTTCGGCAAATTTCTTGATTGAGTCTTCTATTATTTTCTATTATGTGGGGAGACAACACAAACTTTTGGGTTTATGCTTATGTTGTTTCTTAAATGAGTTTATGGTGTTGCTGTTTTGAGCATCGCTGTGTTCTGGTGTAGCGTTGGAGAATTGATGTGTGTGACCTTGAGCATTGAATCAGTGCTTTATTTGCTCTTTCTCTGATATACGAGACTATCATCATGCTATTTGAAACTATTAATTGAGGAATCATTTGTTCCTTCCAGTTCGGTGGAGAAGAAATAAAATGGCTATATTATCAGGCTGCGGATAGAATATGCTGGGCTAATTGATGTCAACCTGATGACGAAACAAATGAACAAACCTGTTTATTAGTTGGAAAGCTCAGTAGACAAATCCAACAAGTTACATTAAGTGCTATTTGGTGTACAGTTGTGTTATGCCCATTCTCAACCATCTAATGTTTCCATGGTTAATTAATTTATTGGATTGGATATTTACAGTTCCTGTGAAATCAGGAATCTTACTGAAGTAAAATTGTTGGTGTTTGGTCAATTTGACTTGATTTGGTTACTGTTGTCTATGATAAGAACAAGATGAACATCCTGCCTGTTTGTGAGATTTGGTTGGGTTTTTGGATCCAAGTTGATTCATTTTTGTCCTTTTTGTTTTAGGTGGAAAAGCTACGCCTTTTCAGCAGCTCAGGCTTTGCAAGGAGTACGACCAGGTATGTGGCTGCTGATTGTTTATGTTGGAATTTGAACTTGAAGTTCATGGCTGGCTGGGTTAGGAAATTTCAGGTTCATATTGTAATTGCAGCCATAGATGGCTTTTTTTTTTCTTCGTCAATCATGGTTTGTGTTTTTTAGCTACCTTTAGCTTTTGGTTGGGTTACAGCTTTGCTTGATCTAAAGCTCTTTGCTGTTGAAAATTAAAATCTCCTGTGACAATGCTGTTAGATCATGCCCTTTTGCAATGTAGGGGTGATGGTTATATAAATGAGTGCAATTGGTGATAATCTTTTGTTCTTTGGTGGTATCTGCTGATATGTGTCGCATTTGACAGATAGCTTGAAATGTTGCTGTTTCTTACCCTTGCTCTGTTATACCAGTTTATTTTCATTGTATCTTCCAAGAATAGCTTTTTACAACCGCTGTTCGGCGTTGTTGTTCGCACGTCCTGTTCATCCTTTTCAGTTGCTTTTCCTGTGCATGTGCATGGTGCGCTTTTATCTCGGGCTCACTGATCCCATGTTATATACTCTTGCTTAGATTCTGTGCTCACTTTTCTCTCAGCCTCACTCATTTCATCTTACCCATCTCATCTTACCCACTCTTGCTAGAAAATTCTTTCTTCTCTGTGTGTGGGTTCTCTGTGTCTGTTGATTGATGATAATGTGTGGACTTTTCGTGTTGTGCCTTTGTTTGCCTGTTTTCTTTTTGTGTCTGTCTGATTTAATGTATGCTCCAAAGGGAGACTTGCATATTGGGTAGTTTCTTCTTTCATGTCATTTCTATGTTTTTTGTTTGGTGGTGTCCAGAATCCAAAATTGTTTTGTTTTTGCTTGAAGATCCACGATTTCTCTTTTTGTAAGGAAGATTTCTGTGTCTGTGCTTCATGTGATAGCTTCTGAAAAATGCTCATGCTGATTATGATTGGCCTTGGAAAGGAATGTGGTTCAATTTGAGTCTATTTGTGTTTTTGGGTCATTGAATTTTCGATTAATAATTTGATTTTTTTTTTCAATCACACTCACGTCATCTGTGTATCTATCAGTTTTGCATGGATTTATCTATCCAATTTCTTCATTCTCAGATGTGAGAGAGAATCTCTGATCCCCAGATTCATGCTCTTTTTTAGGATCGATTGGTGTTGGTACTCAGCAGTTCATCGAGGTTTTGACATCTGGCTCAAGTATAATTCATTCTTCTCATATTTCTATGCCTTTTCATGCGGGCAGGAGACTCACATGGGTTGAATTGGACTGTGATCTATTCTATATATTAAGTGATTGTGATTGATTTTTTCTTCTCTTTCTATTTTCTGGAAAGAATTGTTACTTGGTGTCTGGACATTTCGATTGGTGTTGTATTTGATTGTCTTTGTGATATTTGAACATGTTCTGTTCATTTTAAAATATTGCCTTTCTTTATGGCATGGACAATTGTAGTGGGACGCATCTCTCTGGGCGGTGAAAATTTTTTGTCAGTCAAAGTCTGGTGGACTCTAAATCAGCCTGTATTCATTCAGCGTAGGTTGGAAATATTGCTGTACAAATATTGTTGGTTCGTGAATGTGGTCTTTTAACTTGAAGCAAGGATTTTTTCTGGATTTGAAATGGTATGTTAGAGGAGTTCAGTTCATGTTATAGAGTTGTAACTGTGGATGCATTGATACATGCTGCATTTGTTGTTGTTGCATTATAGGGTGAAACTTTGCATTCTGTTCTGGTGATTCTGTGTGAAATTTTACTTGCTTTGGATGATTATGCAGTAGAATACATGCCACTAACGTTCTTTTGGTCCGGCCAAACTATATATTTTTGCTTTATGAGTATTCCCAAATAGTTGATTGGTAGTTATTGAATTGATATGTGGGTCAACAGAAAGCAACAACAGGAATTTTGTTGTCTTCTATTTTATGTAATGGTTGATTATTTGGGGATTATCATGCATCGAATATGTGATCGTCCTGGTTATAATCAGGTTCAGCTTGAATTGGTGATGGATGCTATTATGTTTCTGATCTTAGGTATGGATGAAAAGAGAAACTTACTTTCTGTGATTGAGAAAGATCAAGTGGTACAATCATTCAACTGTTTTGGAGAGACGACAACTTCATCAACCACTTTTCATAATCTGTCCCCAAGTGTTGGAGATAGGCCATTTTCAAGCAAGAGACAACGTTTCTTTCAGCATGAGGCCACGGGCGCACAATTGACGGTGTCAATGGAAAAAACAAATTTCCCTCAACATCATATTGATGAAAATGTGGCCAGTATAGTTGAATCAAATAATAAAAAAATTGGTGATGATGGAGATCTTCATCAATTTTTATCAGGTATTCTATACCACTTTTGTTTTTCCTTGAATTAGATCTTTCCTGGGTGATTTTTTTTTTCGGATTCTCATTTTCAGGAATTTTTTGGGGATTTAGGTCATATCGCTTAATTATATGCAGTGTACTTGATAACAAAATTACGCATTTAGGGTGTTGTGGTCTACGTTTTCATCCCATTTTATTGGGTGTTGTAGTTTCTGGGGTGGTTAACAACGTTGTGTGTCGCAAGTATGTTGCATTTTCTGGTCTGTCTACAATAAATAGCATTGATCATCAACCTGTTTTTTAAAATACCTCAGGTAGTTCCTTGCAAATTGTGTATGTTGTTCTCATGTTATTTTCGTTTCATGGGTGAGTTTTCATGGAATAACAATCATATTTTTCTCTCTTCAATGTCATGACGTAGATATTGTTGGGCAACAACTGAGCAAGGGACAATGTCTACCTCAATCTGTGGTTGGAGAATCATTGATGCCTGACCATACAATGGCATTGCCCAGTGACCTGAGAATAGGTAAAACAAACTGATGGCATGTTATATATGCTGAAGACATGGAATCTTTTAGCAAAACACGATGTTTTTTTGACTCTTGCTTGAAATTTTTTTTGTAGGGACAACAACAAACAGTTGCAACAATGATACTGATCTTCTTGAGACTATTGCTAGTAATGTAATAATTATTGCCTGGCATCTTTGCTGTGACAACTTCTTTCTTTTTCTTGCCTAAAGTTCGTTGGTGGCTGTAATAGATTTCGTGGCTGAGAAATCCGTGGCAATTTTAGGATTTGTTTGGTTGCTGTGTAACTTTCTGTCTCTGTTCCATGGTCTGCCTATGTTATGATATGTTGTTTTTTCCTTTTGAATTGATTATTGAAATTTGTTTTGTTTGATTTACTTTATTCTGTAGCTATGCAACAAAAGAAAATTTTAGATCCTACACACGAAGACACCTCAGTGTTGATTGAGACAGCACCAGGACTGAAGAGAAATGTTGGCAAGAGACCACGTTTTGGAGTGATTGAATCAGCCAGTGAAGCCATTGCCTATGATGAAGATGGTCGTCAATTTTTGTCAGGTTTTGTACACCACCTTTATTCTTCCTTCTGTTGGATGTTGTTTTCTGGGTGTTTTTTCAATTGACATGTTGATATGATGCATTGGTGGGTAGCTGTTTGTTTCCAAAATTGGGATTGTCATTTGTAGGCTCTTTTTTTAGCGGGTTTAGCTCATATCAGTGAAGGAGCTAATGTCACGTAGTGTGTCTCAATAAATGTCTGTGCTGGATGGTGTGTTCTCAATTCACATAATTTGTAAGGTTTAGAGAATAGGGTCTGCATGATAGCAATGTGCACATTTAGGGTGTTATTGTTTGATCTTTGATTAAATTTTATTAGGTATTGTAGTTTGTGAGTTGGTGTACCAGTACTGTGTGCAGTAGGAATATTACTGTTTGTGAGTGTGGGTGAGATTACTGTGTGTCTTTGCTGATACTGCAGCGGAATTTATTTGATGAAAATAATTCCGCTTTCATGCATTTGTGCTCCTTATTTTTGGTACTTTGCACATCATGCACAGTTTGTTCTCATGCATATTTGCATCCATGTGATGTGTAGTTTACATTTATGTTTCCGTGTGATGTTCGCAGTGCTGGGACTATTGATAGGTTATTGTATGTTGCTTTTGGTTCAATAATGGATTATCAAATTTGGTTTTTTCAATGTGTACTCTTTTTTAGCCATTGGGCGGAAGAAAAAAGTACGCTGTGGGAATAAGAATGTCTCCATGTGCCTTGGGATGACATCACAATCACAGAGGAGCGTCGGTAAAAGACGTTGTTTGTCTGCAGGAAATTGCATTGGTAATGAAGTTGTTTCTCAAGATGCCTCAGGTACTTTCTTACAAACTGTATATGTTTCTTGCATATTATTTCCCCTTCTATAGGCGACTTTAGATGGAACAACAATGATACCATCTTTTGGGAAATGCCATGCATGTAGATATTGTTCAGTGACAATTGAATGAGAAACAACATCATTTTTAAATTATGGTTGGAGAATCATTGATGATTGACCATACAATTGCATCAACCAGTGACCTAGGAATAGGTGATCCAAACTGATGGGATGTTGGGGATGGTGATGACATGGAATCTTTTAGTGAAGCACAATGTTTTGGTTTAACTCTTTCTTGCTAAAGCGTTTGTAGGGACAATGCCAGACAATTGCGATGATGATGTTGATCTTCACAGGACTATTGCAGGTGATGGAATCATTATTTAGCAGCCTATTCACTGTAATGACTCTTTCAATTTTATGGTGTTTTCATTGTTTGATGGAATTTTAATTGGCTTTTTAGATATTGTTAGCAAGAAGACCCATCAGTCTGTTGATCAAGGGATGGCGTCGAATCAAGCAGGACCTTCTTCATCTAAGAGATCCTGCCTATTTGCCAACACCTATCAACAACACCAGCCTTCTGAACAATTGGAATTTCATCTCCACAAAAGTCCTGCTGATGAAGTACAAGCGGACAGAGACAATGCAGAAATTCATGGAATTATATCAGGTCTTGCGACGTTTTCTCTGTCCTTTTCAGTGCATTGTTTTATCCTAGGTGGTGACTGTAGTGAGCTGTGCTTATCATTTTCCTGTTGTGGCTGTGCTAAATTTGTTTTCCCGGTCATTGTTTTTGTAGATGTTACTGTGTTTTGTTTGTGGGCTATCATTTTTATAACAGCTGTAGATTTCTTTTTGGTTCAATTCTGAATTATTTGCATTGTTGCTGTTGTTTTCCATCATTTGGTGTGGATGAATTGTATGGTATTTCTGTGCCTGGCTGCCGGAAAACTTTATCCTTATGAATTGTTACTGTTGCCTCCCTGTGCTTGCAAATTGTTCTGTGTGATAGACCACCTAAATCATATTCGCTGAGATCACTTAGCCATAGCATGACATGCATTAGTATTTATTTAAGCCTTTCTGTATTGAGTTTTTCCTTTCCGTTTTTTGGCTAATTATGTTGGTGAATTTGCGTAATCACATCGTGCATGTTGTAACGACATGTTGTCCAGGATAAATTTGGTAAACTGATATGGTGTATGCTTTGACATTTGATCTCATTATAGGGTTGACAGCAAACAATTTATGTGCCTGATTGTTGGGGAAATAATGAACTGTTTTTGTTTTGCCCACAATTAGATATATTGTGGTAGAAAATCGTCTTCCATCTATTGTTTTCTCTCTTATCATTTGTTGGTTAATTTAATCTCGATTATTGATTATGGATCCTAGGTGTTCAAGTTGGGTCTTTTGGACAGGCAATCTATCAACGAAATAGAACAGGTTAGAACTAATTTTCCTGGCAATGATTGGCTCCAACATTCATCCACAATTATTGGTGGACAAACATGGTGTGCTTACTATTATTATGAATGAAATTGCAGGTGTGGTTGTTGATTATGAAGATTGTGGTGATGATGATTATGTATGCAAACATTGTGCTGCCCATTTTTGGTTAGATGAATCAGTACAAAAAAAACAAAATAACCAGCCAATGTATACTCATTGTTGTGAAAAAGGCCGTGTTGAACTTCCAATATCACAATTAACACCTTCTTTGCTTGATGAATTACTAGATCCAAAGAATGGTAGAAGGAGTATTTTGTTTCGTGATAATATTAGAGTCTATAATTCGATGTTTGATTTTACATCTATGGGAGCTAAAATTGAATATGATATCAATTGTGGAGGAGCACCTTATGTTTTTAAGATATGTGGTCAGGTACATCATCTTATGGGTTCAGTTTTACCATCTGAAGGACAATCTCCTAAATATGCTCAATTATATGTGTATGACACTGAACATGAAATTCGAAATCGTATTGTTGCAATTGATCCAAATGATGCCAATAATAAGATTGATGCTAACATTGTAAAAGATTTGATAGAATTATTGGATGAACATAATGAATTGACAAAAGAATATCGATCTGTGAGAGATGATTTTGAAAATTCTTTGTTGCCAAATTTTGATATGTCTGTGCTTGATCGCGAAAAAAATGACAGCAAACAATATGAATTACCTTCTGGTTCTGAAATTGGTGGATTAATTGTTGGTGACATCGGTGAGTTTAATTCGAATAAAGATATAATTGTGCGCTCTAATGAAGGATATCTAAAACGCATCTCCAAAATTCATCCAAAACTCATGGCATTACAATATCCACTTCTTTTTCCGCATGGAGAAGATGGCTTTAAAATTAACATCAAATTAAAATGTACGCCAAATTATTCTACAAATAAGGAAAGAAAATTGTCTATGAGCAAATTTGTTTGTTATCAACTTCATGATAGATCAAATCAATCGAGTACTTTATTAAAGGGTGGAAGATTATTTCAACAATACTTGGTTGATGCATATGCAACTGTCGAAGAAAATCGTTTGGAATATATAAGACATCATCAACCAGAACTAAGATCTGAAACTTGGAATAATTTATCTGCATATAATGCTGAAGGAATTGTTCAAGGTCATGAAGTTGGAAAGAGAATTTTTCTTCCTGGTTCTCACACAGGTAGTCCAAGAGATATGATTAATAATTATCAAGATGCGATGACAATCTGCAGAGAATATGGGAATCCTGACTTATTCATCACTTTCACGTGCAATGTCAAATGGCCAGAAATTTTGAGGTATTTCGAAAAAAAAATTTGATACAAGGCTGAAGATCGTCCTGATATTATTTGTCGCATATTTAAAATAAAAGTAGATGATATGATTGCCCATATTAAGAGTGGACAACCCTTTGGAGAAGTTCATGCCCATGTATGTACAATTGAATTTCAAAAAAGAGGATTACCACATGCTCATTTGTTATTTTGGCTTAAAAATGAATACAAATGTCGTACAGCAAATGATGTTGATTCTATCATTTCAGCGGAATTGCCTGATAAAAGCAGTGATCGAAGATTATTTGAAATAGTTAGCCAATTTATGATTCATGGTCCTTGCGGGCAACTCAATCCATCCTCTATGTGTATGCGAGACAAATTGTGCACGAAACATTTTCCAAAGCCATATCAAGCTGACACTATTTTTCAAGCAACTAACTCTCCTCAATATAAACGCCGGGATATTGATTCACATTTTGTGATTAAAAAAGGAATCGAAATTGGAAATAATCTTGTTGTACCATATAATGGAAATTTATTATTGAGATATAATGCTCATATAAATGTAGAATCATGTTCTCAGTCAATGTTAATTAAATATTTATTCAAATACATAAACAAAGGACCTGATCGAGCACGGATATTAATTCATACTAATGTAAATGATGAAATTCAAAATTATCTTAATTGTCGATATTTAACTCCTCATGAATCTGTCTGGCGTCTGTTTGAATTTTCCATTCATTCAAGATTTCCTGCTGTTCAATATCTAAAAATACATTTGCCTGATCAACAAACTGTTTGTTTTAATGGATCTACTTCTATTGAAAATGTCTTACAAAATCCATCTGTACAATCTACAATGCTAACTGCTTGGTTCATTACTAATAAGACTTATAAGGAAGCTAGAAAATTGACATACACTCAATTCCCCACTAAATTTGTTTGGAATAATGATTTAAGAATATGGACTCCAAGAAAACGATATCATGTCCTTGGAAGAATAGCACATGTGCCACCAAATGCTGGCGAATTATATTACTTGCGCATGCTTTTAAATATCCAAAAAGGATGCACTGATTTTCAAACAATTATAAAAGTTAATGACATCACGTATTCTACTTATCAAGAAGCATGCCGAACGTTGGGATTGTTGGGTGATGATAAAGAATGGCTTGAAGCACTGTTAGAGTCTACGTTTACTGCAACTTCTGCTCAAATTCGTTATCTATTTGTCACAATTATTTTGTTTTGCAGTGTTTCTGATCCTGAAAGTTTATTTAATGCATGTTGGATTAGCATGTCGGATGATATATTGCACAAAATTAAATTAAATTTTGGTCTACAGAATATTACCATACCAGTTGATGATCTAAAGAATGTTGTTTTGCAGGAACTTGAAAAATTATTTAATGTTTCATCCAGTAGCCTCAAAAATCATCAATTGCCAATGCCAAAAAAACAACAAATACATGAACTAGAAAATAGACAAATTAGAGAAGAATTAAACTTTGATTGTCAAGCATTGAAGATACAACATTCTAACTTAATCACAAAATTAAATTGTAATCCAAAAATTATATATGATCAAGTGATAAGTGCTGTGCAAGAAAAAAAACCCAAGATCATTCTTTGTCTATGGCAGCGGAGGTACAGGGAAAACCTTTTTATGGAACACTATAATTTCAAAATTGAGATCCGAAGGGAAAATTGTTTTGGCGGTTGCTTCATCCGGTATTGCATCATTATTACTTCCAATGGGTGGAACAGCTCATTCGCGTTTTGCAATTAAACCCATCATAAATAAAAATTCAAGTTGTAATATAAACAAGAAAACCAATCTGTCTAGGCTAATTGAAAAGGCTGAATTAATTGTTTGGGATGAAGCTCCTATGTGTAATAAATGGTGTATTGAATCAGTAGATCGAACACTCCGTGATATTTTGTCGGAGAAAGAAAAACTATTTGGAGGGAAAACAATTTTATTTGGCGGAGATTTTAGACAAACATTACCAGTAATACAAGGTGGTAGTAAAGAACAAGTCATTCAACAATCTTTGAATAATTCTTACATGTGGGCTGATATTACAGTGTTCCATCTTATTGAAAATATGCGATTGTCAACAATCGGTTTAAATATTATACAAAAGAATGAAATTAAACACTTTGCTGAATGGATATTACAAATAGGGGAAGGTCGATTAGAATCACATTTTCATACAGGTGATCAAGATGTCAATTGGATTGAGATACCAAAAGAACTGCTTATTGATCCTACAATTGATCCTATAAAATCAATTTTCCAAGCAACATATCCCAACTTTTCGAAAAAATATAATAATACAGATTATTTAAAAGAGCGTGCCATAGTGACTCCCAAAAATGTGACTGTACAAGAAATCAATAATTACGCAATTAAATTATTACCCGGGCATGAAAAATCGTACTTTAGTTTTGATTCAATTTCATATAATTCTGGTAATAGTGATAATATTAATCTTTTATATCCTATGGAATTTTTAAACAATCTTGAATTCAATGGATTACCAACCCATCAACTTATTTTGAAAATTGGCATGCCAATTATGTTATTAAGAAATTTAGATCAAATACGTGGTTTATGTAATGGCACACGATTAATTGTGACAAAATTATTTGAGAGATTAATTGAGGCCAAAATACTCACAGGGAATAATATGGGGCAAAAAGTTCACATTCCGAGAATTGTACTTTATGCTACCGAAACAAAATGGCCATTTTTATTTAAGAGACGTCAATTTCCTGTTCGGTCGTGTTATGCAATGACAATAAATAAAAGTCAAGGTCAATCATTAAATCAAGTTGGAATATATTTATCGGAACTAGTCTTTACTCATGGACAATTATATGTGGCATTATCGAGAGTTGCGTCCAAAAATGGTCTTAAAATTTTTATAAATAATAACAACGAAATTCCTAATAATTTTACGAAAAATATTGTTTATAAAGATGTATTACAAGGCATCTAGATATGTTATAATTATGGTTTTAGTGATAATGTATACCTACATTTTTTATGATGCAAATTTTACGCATGTTATATTCGCATTTTTTTGGTTTGAATGACGTAACATACAGTTAGTTTCCTTTGGCAATAAGATTAAAACAGCGTCAAATCCAAGTTACCTCCATGTAAATCATACTCCCCCATATGAACCCATCCATGAAAAGTAGAGTAAACTTCCTGTATTTGTCATGATTGAATAATTGCCCCTGTGTTATATTACTCTCCATGCTTTTTTATGTTCATTGAATGAGTGGTGTATCATTAAGTTCGATTTTTAAATTCGTTTGATCATAATTGGAAAATTACCTCTGTGTCATATCACCCACTGTTCGTGTCTTCTTATCTCAGTTCAATCATTTCTAACCAACCGAACTCAATTCCAGTTTGATAGAATGTGATCTTTCTCTTCTCTCACGCTCTGTTCCTTGCAACTAGCCCAGTTCAATCCGAATTCATCTATCCCATTCTTCACAAGCTTTTTCCACGACTGCATGTTAAATCGACAGCCACTTTTGGAGATATCACGCATCAACGCAACAGCACAACATGTCCTGATTAAAATACCCAGCAATCCTCCATCAAACTAAGAGGAGCTTCATGACGTCCACCATTACGTATGATCGCTCACCGCATCTGCTACCATCTGTCTTCCTTATAAATATCAACAATGGGTTGGATATATCTTTTGAACTGTTCTTCCGACTCAAACAGAGAAATTATCTTCGGACTCAAGGTGTGAGCTTTTTCGTTTGTTATCATCCATGCATGTGCTTTGATGTGGATGTTGTGTGGTTACTGAGAATGATTTATTTGGAATTTAAGAGTTTTCATTCCATGGTGTAATAGCCATCGTTCTCATCGGTTGTCATCATTTGCGTACTAATTAGTTCTTCTACATTCTATTTATGTGATTTTTAGGAGCTAAGATAAGAAGAGGCAGGTTCCTGCTATCTGAACAAGGTGATGATCTGCATGGTTTTAAAATTTGTTTCTTTGTTCTTTCCATCCCATCCATAGAGAAGACATGTGCTCTGATAGAGCTAAATTCAGCCAACCCAATTTGATTGGTATCTATGTCTCGGTAACTTTTGAATTCATATGTGCTTATATCATAAATTTAGGATTCGTTGTTTTAGGAAAAAATTATGGATTCATGATGACAGTGAATGAGTACAAAAGATCAGAATACCCATTGTACTTTGTGTGTTTCACTGGACAGAAGAGAAACATAGAAAAGATAAGTCTTCGGAATGTTCATGTCAACATAATGTGTTCTGTTTGGGTGTTCATCATTTATGTTTAAGAAGGAGGTTTATAGGACTGAAAATTTTCATCTTTATGTTCGTTTATAGAGAACCCATTTTTCACTGGTTTACCCATTTATTGGTCTCACACTTTTCGTCTTATACATACTGCAAGGAACCCTTCTTCTTTTTTGAACTGACCCCATGTCAAAGTTTGCTTCTATTTTTGTGCTTTTTGTTACACAGTTCATCATATAGAATTGGGTATTTGCTATTTTCGGAAAATGTGTTGTTCTGTTATCGGATTAAGGGATTCCAATCAAGTTAAAAGATGATCATGAATTCAATCACTTTGATATAGACTTGGATTTGGAGCAAATCTTTTTCAAGTGATATAAAATAACTGGAAAGAAGGACAATGAGGGAGTGGCGATGCATCATATGAAATAAGCCTGACCAAAATTATATCTCCTAAACAGCTCCTTTGAGAAATGAGCCATTCCAAGTAGTTCTGAATACAAATTGTGAGGAGTTCCTGTCATGGCTTGATCACAACCTACTTTTGATTCTGAAAATGACTCACTCATCAATTTTTATTACTTCGATTTAGAGTTTTCCTGTCCTTGATCATGCGCATTATTTTCCAGCTTCCTGATTTGTTTTTGCATCATACAAGACCAGCTCATGTCTTTTGCGTAGATGGGTCTGCTCAAAAATGCACATCCAATTCAATTTGGAACTGAACCGCATAATCATTCTCTCGCATCTGTTTAATTTAATTGAATGTTTGTTCAGACGCTCAAATTTCCATTAATTCCTGTAGGTTGTTCAACGATGAGCAAATTGATTAAGGACATCAAGAAATTCACAGTTGGAATGAGTATCAGGGCACGGGTAGCTCTGGAATGGAGACCTCGAGGATTTGATAGTCTTGATTACGATGGACTCCACTATCTCTTGGTGGATGAAGAGGTAATCACAAATGCCATTATTTATTTAAACATATTTTTTGGGTGACTGGTTACGAACATTTATTGTTAAATGTTAAAGATATGTGGACTCACTATAAATTATATCGAGGTCAAGTCCCATGGAATGGAAATTAGTTATCTAAGCAATAATTGTGGCAACAAAATGCTGAACATTTGACATTCAAAGAATGAGTTCAAACCATATTGATCAGGTTATGTGCAGTCTATTATTCCTTTTCCACATCCTCGCTTATATCCTTCTGTGGTGCCTTGCACATTCACACTATCCAATCGATGATAAATGATTGCATAATTTCATCTGATTCATGCTATATGCCTGATTGGTTGCAAATTAGCCATATCCCTAGCTGTATCCTGATCATGCTCATCATTTCATCAATCTCATTTGAAAGGAACTGATTCAAAGATGCTCTATAACACAAGCAGGATACAGCGATATTTATAGTGACCGCTTTCAAAAGTTTGATAAACCTATGGTTCTAATGTGAATACCATCTTTGCAATTTGGTAACAAGTACACTGTGTGCTTATACCTTTCCAGGGTCTGTTTGTCAATATTTCTTTTCCTCTGTCAAACAAATTTAAATTTATAGTTGCACGCATCAATTGCTTCAAAGTTTGCTTCAAATACATGTGCTCAACTGTGCAACAGAGATATTGTGCATATACCTCATGATTGCTTCTCTTCTGTTTTGTTGCCTTCAGCCTGTATATTGCATTTCATGGTGAGAAGAAGTCTATAGGATCTTGATAAGAAGTTGTGTTAACAAACAAAACTTCAATAGCACCATGTCTTTAAAGCTATCCTATACAAGTCATACTTTTTTGCTTCCTAGAAAACTATATCAACAAATGTAATTTCTATCAATTGATATGATGCTCATAATTTCATCAAATCATACAAGCTTGAATATTTATTGTTTTGATGCATTCAGTGTTCATCGATTCATGCAATGATTGAAGAATGTTATCATGGACATATGCCAAACCTTATGAAAGTAGGACAAGTATACGACATATCTTGGTTTGGTTCAAAGATAAACACTGCCAGGCAGAAGGTTTGCAATGCTGACATCATCTTGACATTCACTGCAAAGACAATTTTCATTGAGGTTGGACAGGATATGCCCAAGATACCAAGATATGCTTTCAAGTTTCTTGAATTCTCCCAGCTTGGTGATCAGGCAGAATCTCAGTCCGTGCTTGCAGGTGACAGACAAAACATATTCATCCCAGTTTTATGATCTCCATATAAATATAATGACTTTTCCAGTTTAATAATTGCAAGATTTCTGCGGGTGCATTAAAGCTGTCAAAGAGCCACAGCAGGTTGGCGTGAAAAATTCAAAGAAAAAGGAGATTAGGACTGATCTTATATTCATGTTTGCGGGGTAAGTTGATGTACACTCTCTTGCACACGTATTCCCAATCTACAATTCTATTTCCCTGCACAATGCATTTTCCATCAATTACAGTCATTTCCTTCGTGTTACTTACACTTGGTGCATTAGTTATGAATTATACTTTGTTACATGGGATTCTTTTGAAGATGCTGAATCATTTTACTGGTTCCATCTTCATAACAAAACCCACCAAACAGCCTGTTTGGCAGTTACTGTAACCATCTATACTATTCTCTCTGTGCCTGTTCCAACTTTTCTGCAAATGTGTATGCAACACATACGCCCATTGGTGAAGAAACGAGAATGCATGGAAATAGAATATATTATTATCTCACAGGATTATCATGCCCATCGCATTATACAACACTCATATTTTCTATTGTCTTTATCTTTGTTACTCAATTCTTCGTATTGATTAATCAGATTAGATGGTGCACTGCTGTGTGCTCAGATTTCGATCTCAATTCAGATTCCTCTGTCCTAAATCTGATATTCAACAGTTTCGCTGCTGATTTTTGATTTTTGTGTTCTGTTTCGGAGAGCCATTACCAAGGAATAAGTATATCAGATGTTTGAAATATTGTTGATTTTGTGCATGTTTGACATTTGTTCTACAGGCGAGAAGAATTAAAAATTGCATTATGGGGAGATGTTGCCAGGTCATTTCCTATCGAAGAAGTCAGGACCTATGATGAACCCGTACTTGCAGTCTTCACCAGCATGAGAATCACCAAGTACGAAGGTATTTTCTATTTTTTTCTTATCTGTCAGTGGTTATTGCCAAATAAGTTTTCCATGTCTTTCTCCTATTTGCTTTTCCAAAGACTTTTTTGTGATCTAATTATGTTCATTCTGAAATTTTCTTTCCGTAGGACGACTGAGTGCATCTAGCACAAACCATACATGCCTCCTTTTCAATCCAGATATTGAAGAAACAAAGAAATTAAAACATGAGTAAGTGCAGCATGCTAAGATTCTCTGCTGATTGCTAATTTAACATTGCGAACAAGATTTTCTCTGTTTCTTCAACTGCTCAGTGACTCACCATTCAACGTCATTTCTCACATTCAAGAGTATTCATATGGCTGCCACTTCGAGTACTGCCCTGTAGCATATATAATTATCAACTACATTGTTTCCAAGTATAGAACTAACCAGCTTATCATGACATCGCATGTTCTGGTTTGAGTGTTTTATTATATGGGTCCAATTTGCATCTGTTATAACATTGGCATTGTTCAACACATCATCTCACAAATTACCGTTCTAACTATCAGGAGTAGTGTTGTCTGTCTTTTCAATCATGCTTGCCAATAATGATGAAACACACCTGCTCTTTCCTATGATCCATAAACAGCTTCATTATGTTTGTGCATGTTCATCATATGTCTGCCCTTCTCACCTACAATGACACTGCATATTTACCATGGAACAGATTAATAATATACATAATTTGTTCTTACTATTTCTTCAACTACCTGCATCTTAGCAGACAACAAAGCCATTGCATCTGATATCTAGCTATTTCTAACAAGCTATGAACTGCATGATCATAAGATTGTTTTTTAATGGTAGCAAAAATTTCAATTTCAGGTTCTCAAGAGTAGGGGACAAGATCAGGGTCTCTGGTGCATACACAATTTTGACATTCACAGGGGAAATGAACAGAGCGGATCGGAAAAGTATTGCCGAGCTGAAGGCACTTGATCCTGCAATACACGCAGTGAGTGACAATGCAACCTATCCATTATATTTTTTTTAGGCTTTCTGACTTTCGGTCATTAAGCATATTCATGAATTAATAATATTTGCATCCCATGAATTGTTCGGATCTTAGGATTCTGCAGTGTGCGCACATGGTTTTGGTCTGCACATGGTTTTAGTTTGTCATTTTTACACAATATCAACCTTCTGCTAATCTTGATAACCAGCCTTTGAATGAAGCCTGTATATCTAGCTGGAAAATAACAATCTTATGTCAATGATAGCCTACAAACAAATCACAATACCTATCTCCATGCACTGTTTATTGGACTTGAATATGCTGCATCTGAATGTTATCAATCTCAGTCTTTTCTGTGACCAAATATATTTATTCAGCATCTGGAACAACACACAATCCATCTGACCGCATAACATTGATAGCCTATACAAACCTTGAGCATCATTTGAATGAGTGTACTATTCACAATTCGTAAATTGATTGCCCTATGTCGCACCTTTCATACATCCCGATCTCTTTTTCATTCATTAAATCACGATTGCAGACAAAGTCAGTGTGGTGTACGGCAGTTGTGGCAAGGTTTTTTGCGGAAAAGGGATGGTGGTATAATTCCTGTTCCCATGACAAGTGTTATAAAGTTATGCTCAAGAATGAAGAAGGTGAAGATAAATATTTCTGTTTCACCCATGGAGAAAACAAACCAAAAAAAAGGTTTCCCCCCTTCCTGCATCTCTGTGCATCATTTCCCAAATTCATGTTCTGTTTCAGTGCAACTGTTATTTATCTGACCCAAACATGTGCATTTGCAACTGTATATCCAGTTACAGAGTCTTCATGATAATTGAAGATGAACATGACCAACTTAATCTTAATTTGATGGGAAGATCAACTGAGGAATTTTTCAATGCAACATGCCAGGACCTGTTGGACAAAAGATTCTATGCAACAGAAGCAACCCTCCCAATTGAGATCAATTCCAAAGTTGGAAAGACTTTTATCTTTGAAATAAACATGAACAACCGAGGTCAATTTTTCCTCAGGTCCACCCTTGAAGATGATAATTCGAACAAGAGAAAGTCAACAGCTGAGGAACCTGCAAAAGATATTGAAAATGAACAGCCTATCTTGGAAACTCCACCAAAACCATCGATTGTAAAAAAGCGCGGAAACAAGGCTGTTGCAAGGAAATTATTTGTCAATGAAATGAACAAAAAGGGGAACAGGTATGAATAAATTTCTTCCATACACTGTTTTTCAATTACACTATTTTTGGAAATATCGAAGAGACCTTTCAAATATTTGCTTCTATATTCAGGGACGAAGATGCTGACACTTCAATGACATAGCTACAAGTTCCCCAAAAAGTATGTGCATCCTTCTGTGTTGAAGATTAATAACTGTGATATTTTTACAGCAAATATGTGGCACTTTAAGTTTGCTTAGATTCATGATATTTGTTGTAGAGTCTAATTTAGCAAATAATCTGTGGCTTTTCAATTGTCATGGTTAAACTAACCTGTCCAAATACAGCTACAATATGTTTCTACTCAAATCATGCTTATTTTGATTTAAAGATACATCCAGCTATTAGTACCTGCATTACTGGAGCAGACCTGTTAACACTGAACAATATGCACTTGAGATTAGAAAGTCAAAAATGACATACCTATAAGTGTGATATGTGTATGCTGCATCTGTCACAGGACATACCCTCTTTGGTCAATCACATATGTCCAGGTTCATTTCAGTAGCGGATACAAATCTATGTGTGATGATTTATTGTGTGTTCACCTATTGTATAGAAAATCCAAGTCCAACTATCTATGGAGAAGAAAATTTACTTATTTGAAACCAAATATTCATGAACTGGACAACAAACAGTTTCAATTCTTGCATTGTTGTCGTTTCTTTCAGGTCCAAAAATGAACAAGCAGACGCAACTTTTTGACCACAAGTGTGTATACCCTGCTTTTCTCGGTTGACCAAGATAGTTTTGGGAGGATGTCTTGCTGGACTTGCCTTGAATACTTTTGCTGCAATCATGTCTTTTGTTATTAGTGTTCAAGTTAGTTTATATAATTGGTAACTGTCATGCCAAACATGAAGCAGCTAATATTGTGATCAAGGATCATTTCTTGATCTGGATGTTAGTTGGTGTATGATTTTGCTATGTCATGGTATGTAATGAAATTATGTATATTCATGTGTTCTTCCATGAATTCTCATGCTTTGTTTCCCATGTATACTGAAACTATGTAACAAGACTATGATGCTGATGTATATATCACACTAGCTGCTGTTTATGCTTACAGTTCTTTACCCCATAACATGGCAAGGTTACGCAATCGATTCGTATGGAATAAGTCCAATCGCCTGTATGTGGGGAAAATAGATACATCTCCTATAAAAATGTTATTACTTGAGCCTCTCTGTGCCACCGATAGAATCCAATTAGCATGATTTGTTTGTTTAAAATTCAGATCTTTTCCCTTCCATACTGACCCTAAACCAAGTCTCATCATTCAGTTGATCATATTCTTAGCCGATTGCATCCAAGAGAAAGATGTCTCAGCTAATTATTTTCCTGGAAAACCTATTTATGGAGGCGAGAAAAAACTGGATCCATACATGAGCATATGAGATTTTATAACTGCATCCATGTTAGCAACATGTCGAACAAAACACAACCTCCACATTGTTTGTGTGCCAAACTCCATGAAATTGATCTTGCCCCTTTGTTTTATACCTGCAAATCGTCTGTGTGCCAAGCCCCATGACATTGATCTTGCCCTTTTGTTTTCAGCCACTTTCACCTCAATCAGATTTATAGGTTATATAGTATACAATGCTTATGTTTTTATGAATTACTTAATTGTCCCATGATGTTCAATTTGTAGTCTTTGGATTCTTTGTTTGTAGATAAATAGTTGTTGACATCTTAGGCACATCAATTTATATAGCATAAGTAGTTGTCCAAAAAAGTAACGCAGTTTAATTCTAGGCAACTACATTTCTCAGTATACGCTCCATTCGCCTTACACATTCTTAAATCAAAATAAGCTTCTGAACTAACCACAACATAAAAAATCAAAGCACAAGTTTATAATCCTCTTCATTTCAATTTCTTGATGCATCTTTTTTTAACAATTTGCTAAATCATAATATGTGCATTTCGCCTTTACAAAGGGTATGTAAACATACATATTATGCTATCCAAAATATCAAGTGGATCAAAAATCCATGATGTAAATAAGTACTTTTTGGATTTATAGCTATCATTCATGGGCGATTACTCCTATGAGATCAAACACCTATCTATGCTTACGTTTATTGAACTTAGAAATTTATTCATTTCCACTCAAAACCTTCTGCATGCAATACGCTTCAAACTAAGCTTTTACTCATAAGTGACTGTTCCTATTGTATAAAAGTGTGGGCCGAAAATAGGATTTCATGCCAATTTTATATCACAACTTACAATTTGTTCAACTTCTATGATACACCCTTACAAATTTATTATACATATATTTATGATAATATTTTGAGGCTTATTCTGATTCTTCAAATTGTTTATATCATTTTTCTGATTATAAATAAGAGAACCATGCATAATCTTCTTCCATTTCACCAATTGAACAGGTCCAACTTATTTGACTCACAAACCACATCCTTATTATATATCTAACTATATCATGCCTGCACCAATTCGTGAAATCAGATGTATCATTATTCTTTTTTAATGAGAAACCTGGAATCTAATTTTCAGTTAGACACTAGCTTAGAATCACAGACCATTCCATCGATAATAAATACTATTACACCCACCACTGCAACAGAACTAATTTCGCTCTTTCTATCTTTCTCCCTCTGTCTCCACACCTCTCTCCTTTTTCCCAACCAAAAAACATCTCCCAGCTGCAGCTTAGGGGGAAACAAATCTCCCCCAGTCCCCGGGATGCAATATATCTGCAATCAATGGACTGATTTCGACCCTACTCAAGCAACAATCCTCATTGATCTGTCAATTAATTGATCACCATGACCCACACAAAAGGTATCAGCCATTCTCATTTCCCAATTAGGGATTTCATCATGTGCATTGATATATCTCAAATGTTCAATGGATATCAAAATTCAGCTGCTGTGGTTTTCTGTTTGAAATTGCATGTCTACTTTCTTAAGACTATACTCTTGGGCTAGACGTTTTTGATTGTTCAACATTTGTTTATCTTTCTTATTATCCTGTGAGCTTACAGATTTCTTTTATCTGCTGGTGATTTTCTTCTTCTTTGTTGTGTCTCTTTGATAATCTTTCATTCCAGTGTAGTAAGACTTGAATAGGACATGAATTGACAACATATGGTTCTGTTTACTTCCATTTGTAGAATTAGGTATTTCATCCAGTATGTTCATTCAGCTCAGATCTTTGATCAGTTTGAATGTTCAAATACATGAGGATATTATGATGCTTCTCTTTATTCCATTGACTGATCATATGAGAGTCAAGAAAAATCTCAGGTACCGAAGAAATTGAACCCTGCAACCATTCTGGAATAACAAAGCCTTTCATCCAAACAATGAATGAAACCTTAGTCCATATAATTTACACAGAAATGTTGTATGCTAACTTAGTTTCGCTTGGATAATTCAACATTTTCCTACTCTATTTGCATTTTTTCCCTTCCTCCAATTGCATTTATCTTTCGATGTTTGCTGGTCTCTTTCTTCTTGCTTCCTGTGGCTATTTGATTGTGTTTCATTCTAGCATCTCTGCCAAACCTTGCTGTATAAAATGCATACAACTTTAGCTTTTTACATATGCAGCACATGGCTTATTCATCATCAATTTTAAATTGTTCCAGTATAAATATGGAGTTCTAAAATGCACCTATACTCTCTTATTCACTTGAAGTTATTTCCCACCCACATGCAATGTTTCTTGAGATTACACAGTCAAATAAAATACATTCTTATCTCACCAAATTATCATACACATCCCATTCATTCTCGCTTGATTGCACATGGTCCACTCTTTATTTTGTGTGGTTAGTTTTGATACATATACATTGTGTTAAACCCCGGTCTAAATTCAAACCAAGGTTCTATGAGAGCTGCATTCATTGCACATATAATACATCTAATTCTGGATCATCAAATGACTGAGTTATTATATACAGCACAATTCAAGGCAAAGTGCGTATTGAGAAACCTCAATCCAAGACAACCGAACCCAGTTGTGGCAACCAACACAATTGCAGCAATGGCAAAATCAGCCAGACCAATAACTCGAACAGGAAAAAAGAAAGCGGGAATATCTCTCGGGGATCCAGATTCCTCTAGAGACCCTGTCCCAAAGAGACCAAGAGGCCGGCCATGTAAAAGGTATGTATTTTAAAAAACATTAAGATTTCATTCTTTCCTGCATGCTGCTGTGTGTGATACAACACTGTGTTCGCTGACTTATTCATCTACTCACTGCCTATCTCTGTCAAATTGTTTTTTTCCAAAATGGTATATTTATGAGCAATGAAATAACTTTCCCTCATTTTCATTCAATCACCATTTCTTTGGTTTCTTTGTGAGTCTTTACATGTTTGCTTTGTTTGTTTGATGTCTTAGTGTCTACTTGATGATTCTGCACATTCCTGTTTCAATTTGTTTCTCCATGAGTGTTGACATCGCTGTGTATGCTGCGTCTTCTCATGCTTTCTCTGATGAGTGGCCTTTCCAATTGTGGCAATTTTGGTTTTGTCAAATTTGTCTGATATTGTTGTTTCTGTAATATTTACTCCTTTTTCCCCTTCAGGCCGCATAAGGAAAAGGAATCTTTCCCACAGAGATCTGAAACGGCAGCACCTGCACCAGCAAAAAAAAGGGGCAACCCTAATTGGACTAAGAAGGCTAACAAGGGCCCAAAAAACCCCACGCATCAATGGTACAACTTTTGAAAAATCATTTCCTGTTGGACCTCCCAATCTAAAACACAACACCAGTTTGAATTATGACACAAAAACATGCTTAGGCAAGAATTATTTGCTGCTTTCATGCTTTATGAGTGCAGAATGAAGTTCTTTGGCTATTACCAACATAAATATCATATATTTGAAGCCATATAATATGGTATAGTCCTGGTGAGATAAATGAGTGTGCTGGAACAATTCTTAGCTATGTGTGATTAGTCAAAGAAACATCATTCACGTGTGAATAAATGTGCACCAACAATGCTTTGCCCCTAAAAAAATATTTGAGTACTTGATTACATATCAGTGACTAGCCTAAGTACTTGCTTATGTGTCGATGAAATATACAAGTGTTGAACTTCATGTTGCTGTGTAACCAAAACATTCAGTGGACAAATATTTACTTTCTATGCTGCAATGACCATCCAATGCTCTCAAACTGTGACATCATTGACTTCAAATTGCCCCATCAATAATTTTGACATGTTCACTTGCAATTGTTTCAGGACATGGGAAGAAGATACGCCTCTGCCAAAAACTCCAGTACCTACAAAAAAAAAAGGCAAACAACAAGAAGAGTCGCAGCATCACAGCAGAAATCTTCAACATGACGAAAATGAAAGCCCAGGAAAACAAGGGAGAGCAAGTTCAACAAACATTCCAAATGAAACCCTGGACAGCCTTATACAACTGTTGGAAAACCAGAATGAACAAATTGCACAACAGAACATGCTGATGTTGGATCAAATAGGCCAGATGAGTGACATCAGAAAACTTTTGATTGGATTTAAGGGATTTTTTGATCAAGCAACAGAGGTCAACATCAGGTAAATCTCCATACCTATGTTATTTGACACCAATCCTTACAGCTTTCACATTTTCATTAATTTGTTTCGCCATTTTATTTACTGCTTGCAGGTACAACAGACAGGCACCTACAAACACAACCCATGCCACTAATCAACCCTATGCAAGAACATCCATGGAACAGCCTGCAACCAACACTAATCATGGAATTGATTCGGGATTGTCTGAAAATAGATTCAATCAATCTTTCAACTGGAATCTGTCAGGTACATAATCTATTCATGTTAAGGAAACCACGACTTCATAATTTTGTTCCACAAACCAGTGTATTTTCCAAATTATTATTCATCTCATATATACAGGACCTATTCAGAATGTGCATTCATTCTAATCTGAAAAACAAACATGACTGTTATATTATGTTAGCACTCATTTGGCTCCACATGGAACCTCACCTTTCATTTTAAAAATAATTGGTTTTTGTTTAGTTTTATCCTCATACTAGATGATGTCCTCGACTAAATTAACAATGCATATGAGATATAATGATGTTCATTTACATTGACCATTTGTTGACTCCTTTCTGATCATGTTGACGTTTCTGATAAGATGATTTAGGTTAATGCGAAAGGCAGTTGCATTGTTCCTTAGAAGAACCGTGGACCAAATATTGGTGAATCTGATCTAAAGTACAACTGCCGTCCCATGTCTGTAATATATTCATCCTTTCTGGATTTTCAGTAACCTGAACATGGTCTTCAAAATCCCAATCCTTTGTAATATGTTTCTGTTTCGCACATTATATGTCCAATGTCTGTAACATATTTCTTTGCTAGACCATCTAAACTTTCATGGGTGTGTAACTAAACAATTTTGTTCTTTAAATGATTTCTGTGCATGTCATGGCCCAGGTCTAATTAATATTTTTATTCCTTTTGTATGCTACCTACAGGGGCAGTTTCATTTTTTTGAATAATTATTTTGTGGTCATTGGAGTTGAGATATTATTCTATTCAAGAAAAATAGTTACTTTATAAAATGATACTCTCTGTCAATATCCAAACAAATCAATGTACAAATCTCCATGTGATAAATAAAAGCCATTAGATAAGCTCATTGCCCACGAAACTTCCCAATAACACTCATATTACCCAATCTTTGAGATATTATTCTTTTTCCTCTGTACCTACTTTTTCCATGCCTATTTTTACACAGCTATTGTTGCGCGCTTTTACATTCTAGACATATGCAACCAAATTAACAAGAACATATGCTTTCAATTTCTCAACATCTTTTTCATTCTATTAACAAATTAATAAGCAAAGAACCTGTATTAAAGAATAAAATGTATAGCCCAAATTTCTACTTTGTATTTTTTCCTCAAATAATTATACTGTCATTTTATCATATAACCGCGCAACGCGCAGGGAGCTACCTCGTATTTCATGGTGTAAGAGTGAAAGAGATGGGTGAAGGAAGGAAGGAAGGAAGGAAGGAAGGAAGGAGTCTGTCGTGTGGGGATGAGAGGCGTGGGGTGTCACATGGGAGGCACACTGCGTTTTCAACTTTCATTTTGTAAAAACGCATGGACATATCGTACGGAATCACGTGGCGTGCCTTTGTTGGTTTCGAAACCAATTCAATCCGAGCCCCTAACATATTTGGAACCCCCTTCACCCTTTGTTTCATTTTGAACTTCCACTATAGAGACCCAAGAACCCACTCAACCCAGCAGGATTTTCAGATTTCTGTGTTCCAAAAACAATCTTTCATGAAACTGTGACTCATTTAAAAGGCCAATTCCTAATATAAATAAAAAGATTTAATTTGTAGTAATATAGTAAATGAAAGTTACCAGGTAGTGGAGGCGCGAGATTGTGGTTTAGCAGCAAATGAAAGATAATATTGCAACCTAGCTAGCTACTAGCTAGTCGTGGGATAAGAAATGTGAGTTGGTTTTATCGGCTTCAAAGTTGCATGGAATACGGAGAATATTGAATGAAATATCAGTCATGCTTGAGAAAATATCAGTCATTCCGATTCTGATGAAGCATACTGGATATGCCATATGCTCATCAGGACAGGTCGATCGTGTACCAGCTAGAACCATCTCGTAGGAAATGATCGAGCCATCAAGGAGGCATCCTCAAACTCAAAGCAAGTCTCCTTGTCTTCCGGGTACGTAGTTTCTACGTATATATGCTTCGAAACTGTCCAACTTGAAGCTCTGCGTTCCTACATATTTTACTCGATTGTTTTCCAGTTCTGGTTCATTTTGGCTCAAGTCTAAGAATGCAACATTTCACACTGCCGGTCTGTTCATGTCTGAAATCTATGTTTCATTCATTTTGAGATTTTTGACAAAACATCATGAAGAATTTGGTATTAAAAAAATAAAAATAAAATTAACGTCGGTGAATTACGTACTGATACTTTCTTGCAAAACACCGGATCCAGAAAAGTGAACCCGACAGGCCGACACTCTTGAGACCATATTTCGTGAAAGTTTCTACGATGGTGACGACTCATTTATGATTCTGGCCGGCTATCCCGGGCACTCTTGGATGAATATACAGAGTCAGGTGAATCAGCTGCATCGTTACATAGAACTGATGCATGGCATGTTGCAGACGATGCACAAAGCCGCATGTAGCTTTTAACGAGTACAAGTGCAAAATGTTCCTCCAATAGTGTCACCCCCAGTTATCATATATACAGAAATGTCTGAACCATTTTGCCACAAGGTTATGGGTTAAATTCCCTTCGCGGCCGCTTTTATCCTCGATGAACTTGAAATCTCAAGTCTGTATAAGATCAATTCAAAATTGTGTCTATAGGCCTCTTCAAGAGCAGTCAAGGAAGTAGGAATTCCCATCAATAAAATTTTCTATATCTCACTTCATATCTAAAGAGTGGCTCATTTTATTGGAAAACCTTTGTCGGCCATCAACCAAATGCTGAATAAGTTTCAGGCCATCAAACAAATGCCGAGCGAGTTTTTCTCAACCACCAGATAAGGCTATATGGTGAAACAATGTCCATAAGGAATACTTGGCCTCCTCGATCCTCACCCAGTTCGGAAAGGGGTAACACAACACAGTATCATTCTCTGTCTTCCTACTGGAAGTGCAACGAGAAGTGCTAGCATAATCTATGTGCTTTGCATGAGAGGCAACTCCTCCCGTCTCATAGTTGGCCTCTGAAACTTGGTGAATACAAGCCCTATCCATCTTGAACAGAGATTGAGAAGACAACCGATCACATACCTGCTAGACAGAATCACGAAAAACGGGTTGGTACCCTATCACAGTAGCTCTACCAAGTAATTTTCCCATCATGGGGCTCTCATGCATGTTCATAAGACATACCATACTCAAACCACACAAAAAGACAAATGCATTAAAAAACCATTTTCCATTGCAATAGTCCAAGCATAACTATACATATGGATGATCTTTAAGTTACCTAGGGTACTCTAAGCCACTATTACAGACTAAAAAAAGGGGGGGGGAGAAACAGGCTAAGATGTTGCGTTAGCATTGAGGGGCACCAGAGAGTATGGGACCCCTCTTCTCTGACCCCTGCCTTCCCAATGCTGGGATGCTAAGGGACCGGCGTTTTCTAATTTTCATATTGCCAAAGCATGGCCTTCTCACCTCATTTTTCTCTATAAAAAGAGAAGTATATGAACATAATGGTTCAGAATATGACTCGTTTCTAGTTCTAAGGAAGAGATCTAGGTTCTGGCGATACTTATCCACGTCCTTATCGGCTGGTGAATCCTCCGAAACAGGGAATATCTTATGCCTGGCCTCAGTAGAATCATCCTCCGACAAGTATCCATCCTGAACATCCTGCATTGCCAGATCTTCATACTCTTCATCGGATTTTGTGGACTCCTCATCTACAGAACCTATCTGCAATAATAACAGGAAATTTCTTAGTTTTATTATCCTTTGGACTCTACTCATTTAAGATCAGTACCTAAATAGCTGAGTATTCAAGTTTCTGCTGTATCTACAGTCATCCTTGCACGCTTATCATAATACCCCACACTTTTAAATCTGTGCATGCAAGCACAGCAACTTAATTGCATGATTTTTTTTCCACATTTTACTAGGGCAAGCAGAGACATCAGATACAAACAGCTGAAGTCTAAGGTTGACACCTTGGCCACTGTGAAATCAAACATAACCAACTAAAATTATCTGATCAAACCAACATACCTCATCATCGACCTGTTTGTCACCATCATCACTTAATTCCTCATCACTGCCCACATCGGCTGACTCATCAACCTCTTCATCACTACCGTGTACCGAGTTGTCCTCCTTCAGCTGAACAAAGTATCAATAAATATATAAGAAACCCAAATTGAAAATGACCATAGTGCACCATCCAAATTGAACACTTTAAGATCAATAACCAATGTAGACGGTTCCCTCATCGGACTGGTTTCAATGTATTTCATTGTTTATTTAAAGATAGGTTCAGGAAAGTTCCAAACCCTACATCTACCCAAGGAAACTAACATACATAAAAGTTCCTTTTTTGAATGATCAAAGTTATAAAGTTTTAAACATACCTCCTTGGAAGGTCCCTCGGACCGTGGTGAGCTACAGCAAGAAGAGAGATACCTACTTACATTATCATTTTCATCAGCCCTCGATCCGTCAACACTTCCAGCACAGCTAGGGCCACCATCTTTGGGCCAAGCGCTTATACCATAAAGACCAAACTGAAGATTAACTTGCTCTGCACTGCCAATCTCCATTTCAGTCCCGTGGCAGAATATAGGCTTCCCGTTACTATCAACTGAATCAACAGGCCAAGCCTTTGCAACAGATCCATCGGTATTTACAAGGGCCATAAGATGCCTAGATGAACCTTTCCTCTGGATAAGTTGAAACATCCCCTTTGAACTCAAAGAATTGGCTTCACGCTGGTTCCTGTACTCCTCATCCACAACAGTAACTGTGTTTCTCGCAGGATCATAAAGTTGTTCCCCTGCTTCACGCCTACGAAGGCAGCTAAAGACTGTTGCATGGATGGCTGCCACACTCTTGTCAACATTAGTATTATTAATTTTGGGGACAAGATGCTTGTCAGCCCTCTGGCAGAGATACTCTTGGATTGTTCTGATGTTTCGGATGTACTTCACATACTTGTTCTTTGCCGGGTCCAGAGTCATATACTTCGCACGTACTGCAAATCTCTCCAAGTGCTTGTCTTCGTTTGTGATATAAATCATAAATGGTATGATTGAAGGGTGTTTCTTCATAAGCCCCATCTGAAGTTCAAATAATAAGACAGTAATAAGTTTGATATAACAAAAGTTAGAAATCAGATTCAAACTAGAAAACGATTATGGAAGAGAATCAATTATACATACCACAAAATTAAGGCTCAAATGAACACCTTCTACAATAACTGATTCTTTTCTTTCCTCCCATGCAGTGATAAGACGGTCAAGACTGTCAATTACCATTTCACTTTGTGCCTTGAAACCTTCAATGGCCATCTGCTTAGGACCAATCAATTCAGTAGCACTCGACCCCGCATCCAATATACGGGAATCAGACTTCCCAGTCGTCGAGCCATCAACCATTCCATCTTTAAGAAGTGAATGTGAACTTCCGGTTGATTTTTTGGCATTCTTTTTGGCTTTAGCCTCTGCAACTGCCACTGGATCCAAACACTCCCCTGCATGGTAGGTTGAAGCCCACAATAAAGGATTTTGCTTCTCGTCTGCAAAACTCCTCATCATGTGCCGAATTGAATCGGTAGATATCACAGTTGTGACTCCCAACCTACTACCCTGTGAGATGATATGGGTTAGTATATGTTTTTGAACCTTTTTTTATCGATGATCATTGTTACTATCATTCACAAACATATTTGATGTTTCACAAATAAAAAAAACTTCCATCTTTTAAGTTAATTAACAGCTATGAGAACATACATATAAGGTCCAAAGGGAACAATGAAACAGATAAATAGTGAGTAAACTACCAGCAATGAAGACAAAGTGGATTTTCCACAGCCACTGGTGCCACACAAAAGTACAGTTACAGATTCCTTCCTTTCTCGGATTCTGCAAGAGGGAAATATATATGATAAGAACTAGGTACAATGCAGAACAAAGAGAATTAATCATCAACTCTATGCGAATGCAATGCAACTTGCAACATCATTGACACTAACTCTACAACACAAGGTCAAACAATAAGACTCAGCATTTCCAATTGAGCTCCCAAAATGTTGGGCCTAGCACCTAGGCCTTTAGGCAAGGGGTGCCTTGATGAATCAAGATTTAATGCTTTATTTATTATTACCACTACATCTCTTCTGTAAATCCTATTCTCAAAACTTCTCTTCAACACATCGTAGTCGGTTTTTCACTAATGACACCGCCTAGCACCAAGGTTGCGGCCAACACTGTTATATTCCTGTTCCATAAGTTTGAGAGCTGCATGGATCATGTTCAAACAAAACAACGGAGGACATTGCATAGTTGAACTACAAACTAAGAAATAGAGGAGATGGCATAGTGAGCTATTAACTACTTGCAGATGGTTAAATTACAAATGGCATTTACATGTAGGACTTTGGAAATCTTAAGACAAGATGCAAAAGGGACAAAACATTTGTCAAAGAAGGTGTAGAGGTACTTCATACTCATATCAGAAACTACTCTGAGAATTTTTTTTTTGTTCAATTACTTGGGGAATCCGAAGAGAGTTAAAAGCTTAAAAAAAAATTCTTTTTAAGGAAGCATTAACTACTGAATTTCAGAAGAATGAAGTATTCATAGTTCACCTTTCATATAGATTGTGTGTGTGTGTGTTTTTGTGTGTATGATTATGACTTCAAATGAAGATAGAACATCAATACCTGCATGCCAGAACTAAGTCTGCCCTCTGGTTTGGACCAACGTACTTGTACTCGGCCAAAGCATCACAAACAACATTTAAGAAAGTTTCTCTCCTAACTAAAACAGTCGTCCTTGTTTTGTACATTTCAAATGGCACACTTTTACTTTTGTTATCTTTCCCAGAAGCCACATTCTCGCGCTCTTCAGCTTTTTTTGGGGAAACATTTTCTGAATCTTCCGGAAGCAAGGGATTGCACGAACTTTCATGCCTTATCAATTCAAAAACCCGTTGACTAATCTGTTCAGAAAAATGTGAGACATTAGAGTTCAAGTTCTTTTGTGAAGTAAATATAAATACATAATTATTTGTATAAATATAACCATAAGAAAAAATGCAAAGAGCAGGTCCAAAGCAAATGAAATTGATGCGTTAAAGCAAATCAAAACCACCAAAAACAAAGAATCTGATGCAAATCCAAGGTTTGGGACAGTTTAAATTGTATGGTCGCTTAGATACCACCACTAGATTTTACCACATGTAAAATAGAGCACAATACAATTACAGTTCATTCTATTACCAATTCCATACCACCAACAGCTAAAACGAGGAATTGACAAACCTCAAGATAATGGTGAATGAAATATCTATCCAAACACAGGTATCAATTAGTCATGACACGTTGAGTCAGCACAATGCAACAGTGAAGAAAACGGCAGATCCACATCAGTTAACAAGGTCAACAGTTGAACTAAGGGTTACCAAGAGGAAAACTAAAAGCTAAAAGGGGCAGAAGAGTTTCAAATTTAGGTTGAGATGGTTCAACAACTGCAAGAGCTAATGGCTCCACCAGCAGAATGTTCTAAACTGAGGTGTCGGAAGACGAACAGTTTAAGGGTCATAGCCCAACTTTTTCTCTCCATCAAACATACATACAAGAGAGACATTGACCACTGATGGTGACAGTTACAAACCATTTTCTTTCTTTCAGCTAAACATTTCATCAACGTTACTTAAGACAGAAGAATCCAAATACTAAGATTCGAAATTATACTCAGAGAACACCAGGCCAGATCTACTCCGAAATTTGAATCGAAATCAATTTCAATTTCGCATGCATACACAAAAATCGAAGAATAAAACCACTTTTTACCTTGAAAGCGTGTCGAGGTTTGCATCCCATTAGCTGAAGACAGCTCTGCAAAACGGGACGCGTATACCGAAACGACTCCTTCCTTTTCTCTTTCTTTTCATCGCCGCCGCCGCCGCTGTCCACCACCACTATGTACAGAACCTTCGCCGACGACTCGCTCGACATCTCTGTTATCATCATCACAATTTCACAATTCCAAAAAGTTCAGAGTCAAAGATAATAATCGAAAGAGAAACAGAATCAAACACAATGCAGGAATCAGAGAAGCGAGACGAGACCTGGAATTCGATTGACTCGATGTCGTCGTCGTCCTTCTCTAGCGTAAAAGGTCTTCGCGGCGCTCTATGTAGAAGAAGAAGAAGACCGAAGAAGAGAGATTAGAGATCCACCATTTTTTGTTTCTCAAGGGAGAGAGATTAGGATCTCGGAGTTTTACAAAGTCCTGTCCTCCTTGATCACTCACTAGCTGCTCTGCTCTGCTCGCCACGAAGCGCTCGCACCGACCCTCCACGAGTCTCTATCTCTCGCTTACACCACTCTCTCTCTCTCTCTCTCTCGCGTCCCTGAGAATGGGGGTTCTAAAATGACGGATTTGGGCTCCGTTGGATGCGAGAATTTCAGCTCGTTTTGCGGGATGGAATTTATAGGTACGGGGAAGTGGTGGGGCCTCGGCGCGTGGAGGGTCAATGACTGTGGGTCGGGGGGAAAGGGTAGTTTCGGATATACGTAGATAGCGACTTCACGTATCGCTTTTCAAGGTGCCCTCATTTGAATTGGTTTTTATTTTTTTCTGGTCGCTGGAGAAGAGCTATAGGAGTTCTGGTAATTTTCAACAACGGTTTTCTTTGCGCCGTCCTCGTCGTCGACGATTTTGTTTATAGTTTTTCTGTCAGGAGTTGTTCAAACTGTTCTCCCTAACTTTGCTTTTTTTTAAACCTAGGAGAGATTGGAGAGAACCTTCAAATGTTCTCGGCAGCTCTCTGCATGCTAAGGGCATCTCCCAATTGTGGGGTTTCAAACCCTAGAAGTGTAAAGGTATTAGGAGTTTTGGTTCTCCAATGATAAAAAGATGGAAGTCATAAATCCTAAAAGTTTAACATGCAACTCGTTTCGTACGAAGTCTCAATTTAACATTTCACATGAGACGCGTCTCATAATTTTGGCGTGCCCCCCCCCCCCCCCCCCCACTAGCACAGAGGAGAGAGAAGTGAGACGCGGCACATGGACGATGAAGGAGACGCACGCTACATGACAAAATTTGAGGCTAGAGTGAGACGCGCGACGCGTAAAGGAAAGGAGAGGAACGTGCGACTTGGATGCCCCCGTGGGACCCGCACCAGATAATGGCCCAGGGAGCCATTGCTCTCTCTACAACCCAACAGGCAAAAAACATACGGCATGTATCTAATACCAATTGAAATCAACGGCCTTAGTTAAACTCAGAATTAATTCATTTTTCTATTTTTGAATACCAATTTTTGATCTGATGGTTCGGGATATAAGTTTGAAATGAATCGACGGTTCCTATTAAAACTAACTCTAATTTTACATTTAATGGTCTGAAAAGTGACGAAAAGATAAATAAATAATTTTCTGCCCGTTGCCACAATAAATCTAAATTTCCTCTATAAATACCAACTCAAATTTTCACATTCCACACAATTTCTTACATACTCTGAAACATTCCTTCCTCCCCATCATTTTTATTCATATAGGAAAAAATAAAAAAAAATTCAACACCATGGGTCCAAAGAAAGGGGCACAAAAACCACGGGCACTACGATTGGAAAATTGGAAAGAGGAGGAAGATAAGGCTTTGTGCGTGGTGAGTGTTGGTAAAGATTCTGCCATCGATACTAATCAATCGGGCAGAACCTTGTGGGATCGTATATATGAGCATTTTGAAAGTATCAAGCCAACCAATGCACCGAAGCAAACCCCTTCAAGTGTTGAATTTCGATGGAAGAAGATTAATCCCGCATGCATGAGATGGCGCCAAGCATTAAACAAAGCCATCGCGGACATTGACACATGTTGTGCAAAATCTTGTCTGATTTGTGATAAACTATCATATCTATGTATAAATCATATCAACCTACACATGTCAATCAAAATCATATCCGGATTGTGGATAATGCACAATTCACTTAAAATTCAATTTTTTTAAAAGTAATATAATATTTATTTATTTATCATTTATACTAATAGTTTACAAATATAAATTATTATTAATTAGAACACAAAATAAAGAAAAATCAAATATATAAAGTTAGAACTTTGAGTTAAAACCCCTACCATTGGAGATGGTTAAAGTATTATATGAATAGTGTCAAAATGAGGTCTCATAATAGGTATGAGACCCAATTATAAGACTTTACCATTGGAGATGCCCTAAGCGACCAAATGTTCTCGGCAACTCTGTTAAGCGACCAAACTCTAGCTTTCTTTTTGAAAACCCTATTTCTTTTACACACTTGTTATGGCAGAGTTACTCTTCATAGCAAGTTCATCCGTTGGGTCACGGGATCAGGGTCGCTGAGACTTTAAGGGTGTAGGTCAGTGACGTGTCATTCATTTTTTTATGGTTGCTCCCTGTTTGGTCAGAATCTGGGCCAGAACTTTATTTTATATTAATTAATGTCTCATTATTAATTTTTAATAAATTTTAATGATATATATAATTAATTTTAATGATATTAAAATTTAATTAAATAATATTTTGATGATTAATTGAAGAAAACAATTAAAATAAGTCATTATTCAAAAGTGTCACGTGGCAACCAAATCAAGAGAAATGGCCAGAACTCACCTATGGATTGACCTATGCTAGATCTATGTCGCAACTAGGTTAGAATGGATGAGTGAACTTGCTCTAAGGGATTGTTTTTAATGGACAAAATGGGATGGACTCACCTCCTCCTTTCAATTTCAATTGAATATATCCAACGGTTAAATATGAACACATTAAACCAACGATGGTATGGGTCTTTTGAATACATCGTTGGTGTAATACCTTGACATTTTTATATAACCATTAAAATTTATGAATAATTCGAGTTCGATTTAAGGGCCTGATAAAAAAAATTACCTTCTATAAATTTTGAGAGGTCTCGGGGAGACTTTTTATTGAATTGAAAAATGTGGTTGAATTCAAGAGAAAGTTGTAGAACTTGTCGAGATGAGTTCGTAGACACGTAGAATGTCGAAATCGGAGTTACTACAAGAAAGTTATGGTCAACAGAAGTTTTAACGGAAGTTCGATGAAAATAATACCGAAAACGGGCGAGTATAAATAGGAATTTCCGTTTTTGGTAAAGAGAGGATTTTTCCATTTATGGAAATTTGGTCTGTTGACCCCGTTGACCTACTCTCTGGCGATCCGAATTCACAGCAAAGCTGCTTACCGCCGGTGAGACTCTGGCCGACCACCTTGGCCGCGACTCTGGTCGGGACCGGTTCCCCATTCCTCTCATCGTCTCCTACCCTCTTCTAGCATTAATTTCGGTGAAAGAGGACCGAATTGGGAGAATCGAATGAGGGAAATTTCTAGGGTTTGGGTGAGTTCGTCGTCATTGTCGGCAACGATTTAAGTACGAATAGATTCATTGTGACATGTTGAGTATGATGGTGTGTGAAATTAAATGTTTGTAGGTTGATTTGGGGAAATCGAATTTGATCTACATTGAGTCAAATCAGAAGCCGTCCTAGTCTGTGGTCCCTGTGGTTTCGACCAACAAAGTGGGGGGCTTTTGCTCCCCTTGTCGTGGCAAGTCGAACACGGCCCGTCTCGAGCCCCACAGTGGGTCGAGGCGACGCAACGTTCCGAATTGCAGTTTTCAGCCGAAGAGGTTTTGGCCTCAATTCAAGCCACACCGGTCGGAATTAGGAGTTGGTATAGTCAAACAAAATGATGGGTTATGTGAGAGGAAGAGATTGATGGGTTAACCTCCGCAGTCAGTGGTTGTCGCCAGAGGTGGTGAGTGGGGCCACTCACTGCGGCACGTCTGACCGAGAAATATTATCGAAATCAATCAAAGTTTATATTGTTAGATTCGTATCAATGTTGCGAGTGTATTTGTGAGGTTAATAATGCAATTAGACTTCGTCGTCCCAGTAGGTGAGCAGTAGTGACTAGTATCACTACTAGTGGCAGTGCAAGTAACGAAGAATTTGGTGTACCTTATATTATTACGGTATATTTTCGTGTTGGGTTCATCACTAGCCTGTTTGACTCGATTCGTTTGAGTTTAATCCTACTTGAGTAATTACTAAAATTATCCCAATATTTTACCATTTTAACAATTTTTGACTAGGGTCGGGGCGTTACATTTTATCAGTCGTTACTTGTTAAGGGTTTGTGAATGTCCCATTATGTTTTACTTCGACTTAGACTTAATACTTGACTAGTACTTTCAGTTCTTTGGAGTTAACTACCTTTCGTACCTACTTGGTGAAATTTGTGACTTGTTATGACTATTGAGATTGCTGTGACTACTAGATACTGGAGTATTCTACAGATATATATTTTGAGGTTTTCCTTATCTTTTGGGTGGTTATGCCAAAAAAATTGTAGGATTTTCCTTCACTTAGTGTCATTAGGGTTTGATTCTAGTTTAAAAATCTCAAACCGGAGTCGGGATGTTATAGTTGACTTAAGGGATTGCGGGATCCTGACCTGACCTCGACAATCAATGCCTCCTGCCTTCGTCAATCAACGTCGTCCTTGCCTTTAAAACTGAAATCAGGCTCAGTAGCCGAATCATCCACCATGTTGAACAATTCCATCATCAATTACATCAATGACTTCCTGGTCGAGCACAGCAACTACGGCGCATCTTTCTTGCTACGAATCTTGTCATTCTCAGACACACTCAGCAGCAGAGGGATTTCCCTCGAATCCTCGACTGTCCAATCTCGACCTTGCTCCCCTTTACCCATGAGTGACAGAGCACAAAGCACGTGCTATATTCCCCTTGGCCATCGCAATTCCAAGTACGACAATACCTCGGAGGCCAGTGTAAAAGAGGTTGGTCAGCGTTAGGTTTGATGTCAGGCAAGACTAGGTGCGATTGTGGGAGCACTGGCATGTTGGGTTCTTTTTATTGATGTTGTAACGACCCAAACTTAAATTAGTGGGTTAATCATGATTAGTCACGCAAATTAACTAGCTATACATCTTACGTCACGTTGATTGAGTTTAGTCGCGACTAAAAATTGACTTTTTATAAATTACGAGTTTGGACTTGCTTCCTTCACGAAAGTCATATAAGAAATTTTTTCGAGTTCATGCATATTTTTATTGTATTTTTCGAAGGTCGGAACTAATTAGTATGAATTTTAGAAGTTTCAATTGAAAAGTAATTAAATCAGAAACCTACTACAGGGTAATTCTTGTGGACCGTTCGATCATTAGCTTTAATTTGGGTTGGTTGTTTTTTATTATGGTAATATGGGTATTTTACCTGGGTTCGGTTAAAAAGCCCAACATTTCTCTCCTCTCATTCTCTCTTTTTTTACTCTCTCTCTCTCTCCCCGCGTCAACTGACGTCAGCGAAGCTCCACCAAATGGCCACCAAATTGGTTGGTTTTGGTATCAAAACCTTCATCCTGTTCTCTTCTTCCATTCCAAAGCCACAAAATTTCCATGCACTAGTTATGTGGATTGAATCGAAGCCTTGAAGCCTCGGATTCGATCGAATTTCGTCGTCATTGGTGATAGAATTTTGGCTGGAATCAAATAGAGAACCCATGGGGCTTTTAAAGCCCATCAACCAAGGAGTCGATAGAGACTCATCTCAAGCTTTGCCGTGGATTGACGTCGCGGATCGGTCAACATAAAATTCCAGCAAGGGTTTGAGATTTCAAAGGTAAATTTGGATGTTTTCCGGTGTGTTTTTGAGGTTGCCTTGTACTGAAAAGTTGTTGGAAATGTTGAGATGAACGTTTTGAAGTGCAAGTTGGAGAAATCGGAGCCAGTCGAATTCCGGCCGCCGCCGTACACAGTAGAACTCCGGCAGCCAGAATGCTATTGTCGTCATGGGAAATTTCCTAGACCGTCTAGCGATCATTTTCCAGTAGGTTAGTGTCATTCAATCATTTGTGTGACGTTTCGGCCATGCATAGGAATCAAAGAGACTCGGCAGGCCAACTCCATCGTTCTTCACATGCCGAGTCCAAACATGATCTTGGTAGAGTGCGAACTAGGGTATGATACTTAGAATCGAGGCACGGCCATCAAATATGAATGAGTCATGGTAGCGTTGATTAGCCATTGGAAATAATGTATGTTTTGATCGATATTACGCCACGATTTCCTTTATTCATATTAGTTGCACGAATGAACCTCTATTCATCGATTTGGATCTACGGGTTGCCTTAGGATCGCCGAATAACATTTTCGAGTTAGTGGATCAACGGGGCTAGCTAATTACTAGCGATGCACGTAAGCAAGATGCATTTTGGGTGAGCTCGAATAAAAACGGTGAGAGGTGGACCCAAAACAGACAATATCTTGCTATGAAAACTGGGTTATGACACGTTTCCACATTTTTTAAATTCTGCAAAACTTTCATTGACCATAATATGACTCCAATGTTAATGTTTTACGTTTCTACATACTGGTTTCTACAAGTTCAACGCCTTTCGTCAAAAAAATTCATCGAGATAATAAGCTCATTAAAAGTCAATCAGAAAACTCTTAAATTCTACCTGACATGCAAACTGAATTATCGATATCAATTAACTGGTAACTGAAACATTACAAAATAAAATCAAATGTACGTAAAGATGCGGGTCATTTGACCTAATCCTAGGATATATTGACGACTAACAATTCAATCTAAAACAATGAATAGACACACAGTCACTTACAGATAATATAGATAATATAATGTATGCAGATTTACCTTAACTGATCGATATGGTTGAGACTTGATACTTGAGTTTATCTTCGAAAGATGCTGCATCAATACATGTGCAATTTCGCTACATTTTGCATGGGATGCCATACTCCATACTTATAAGTTTTAATTGAAAAGATTTTCAAACTTCCATTGATTCCAATAAAAGAAAGTATGAGAATACACGCATATTCATGACAGTGTTAATCAAATACATCATGTCTAAGGTGTTGGTTATACAAGCTAACAAACAAGCTACGATTCATTAGAAATTTAGAGACCATTTCTACGTAACTTAAATTAAGGTTTTGTTGTTCTGGTAGTGATGATTCCAGGATATTTTTATGGTTTTTTTTTCAATTAGGTATTTTCATGTATTGTATATTTATTATTTTAGGATAAATTAGAGAAAACTCCTTGCTGTTGAGGAGAAATATGATAGATTGAAAATTGTAACTCTTTAGAATGTCTTGTATATAGGCTGATACAATTTATTACGATAACTGTCCCTATAAAACAAGAATTTTTTGTATCTCTATCTAGACTAATCCGTATCTAATTAAAACAAGATACATATAAAAAATTATAGAGAATAAATTTCCTTAAACACTCTCCCTTGTGTCGATGGCCTAATGAATGATGTATTACATGTTGCCTCACTAAAAATCTTGTCAAGCAAACAAAAACCTCATGGATAAAACAAAACTTTGGTCTAAGGGAAAAAGAGTACAACACATCAACTACATAAGCTAACACATATGATATAGACTCTCTCTGATGTCTACATTAATGTAACTCCCCCTGATTGTAAACTCAATCATGGAGTGCAGATAACCTGTGCATACCTATGTGTCTCACATGTTTTACAAATGTAGATTTAGTTAATGACTTGCTAAACAAGTCTGCAGCATTATCCGCTGAACCAACCTGGTTCACATGGCTCATCAATAATCATTCCTATTGCTAATTGTAGGAGTACTTTGGTGAAATTAGTTAAGTATGACACCCTTAATGTAACTCAACTTCATTTGTTCAATGCAAACCGCATTATCCTCAAAGATGCAAGTTGGTGTTGTCGTAGTAGATAACAATCAACTAGACCCTCGAATATATTGTATTACCCTCCTAAACCAGACACACTCATCAACTGCTTCATACACAGCTTTAATCTTAGAATAGTTCGATAAAGTAGCAGCAATGGTTTGCTTTGTTGTTCTCTGAGAATTCTGTATATTCCCTATGGTGGATACAGAATATGTTTGGGAACGTCCTTTATGTGGGCCAAAGAGATACCCAACATCAGCAAATCTGACTAACACATCAACTGGTGTTTCAAAATAGGAGACAGTAGTAAAACTACTCGTAGCTGGTTCAACCTACGATGGATCAAAGGCATGATTTTGGTTCGTCCAAAGAGCATCCTTCGATGCATCGAGAGAAATTCTCGATGGATCAAAGGCTTTGGAATCTACATGTTGCGATTCAACCATCCATTTTTTGGGACTTTCAAGCTTCTCTCTGTTTTCTTTATAGGGAAAGAACAACTCAAGTCAATGGTTACCTTCAAGTACCAGAAGGTATACTATACTCCACTCCAATGACTTTGCGTTGCGCATACCGAGAGGGCAGTGTCTAGACGTGTGCATCAAGCTATATTTTACTAAGCTCTAACCACACCAAGATATAGAATCTCAGCTCTAAAAGATCTTTACCATCATCATTCCGATGAAATTGATTCTTTTGGGTTCCAGACTATAAACAACCATTGGTGTGCTTTGTCCATTGCCTGATCTAGACATAAGCAGACTGGTGAATAAGAACTCAACCAACTCGATATTTCATCTCAAAACCAAGACTTAATCAAGTCTTACCAAGGTATATCATCTCAAACAACTTGTTCATCTACTGAACACGCATGGGCATAACTTTTGATTCTTGTATACATTCCCAATCAAGTGGTCACTAAGACATGTATATCACATCCTACCGGATTATTTCAATCCATATAGTGTACGTGTCAATCTAATTACATGAGCACTCCGTGGTTTAGAGTAACTTGAATTAGGTAGAACTATGCCAGCTGGCACTCTCATTTATATCTCTGAATTAAGATCCCCATAGAAATATATAACCACATTTATAAGCTGCATACTCAGTATTTTGAACACTACCAAACTGATAAGGTAGCAGAAAGTAATGATGTCCATAACCAAAGGATCCATCTCCTCATAATCAATACTAGGACATTGAGAAAGTATTTGCGCCATAAGTTTAGCTTTATATAGCATGACTTCATTCTTCTCAATACGCTTTCGAAAAAAGACTCATTTGTGTCTAACCGGCTTACCATTCGATGGTCATAGCACTACCATACCGAAAACTTGCCATTTGTATTCACACCTCCAAAACTAATATTTACACCTCATTCTTTTTTTGGATGCTTATTGACTTTTTCAATTTCTATGAAAAGACAATTAAAGACAAATAAAAAGAAGAAAAAGGAAAGAAAGGAAAGAAAGAAAGGAAAAAACAATCCTCATTGGGTGATCAAATTGAGGATGGGATATATTATGTGTTTGCATTGTTTCATTTTGACCAAACACATTCATCCTCTTCCCAGTTCTCAGTCGATTGATTTAATAAGTAAACCCAAAGTTTTTAAGAGATAATGAGAAAGAATGCAAGATGACATCCCCAACATAATTCTTGATAAATGGAGGACCATCAATTCTAAAACATAGTTTTTTTCTCATGAAACCCATATCCACTAATCCACATCCTCATATCTTCCTCTACAAATACAGATTCATTCAAGTTTTTCTTTCTTCTTGAATAGAATGACAATACTCAAATCACCTAAAATATATAGAATTTCTTAATCAAATCCAAATGCTTGGGTACCCAATATATTATTATATATACTATCCATCGGTACGTTGGGATCTAAGTATAATTTGATTGAGAGAGAGAGAGAGAGAGAGAGAGAGAGAGAGAGAGAGAGAGATTGACAGACAAATGAAGATAATATTGGAGAAGAACTGAAGATGCAAAAAATGTAAAGTTAGAGGAGGATATTTTGGTAAAAAGAATGAGGTGTACTTAGTATTATTATTATTATTATTATTATTATTATTATTATTATTATTATTATTATTTCGAAAGCTGATATTTGTACCCAATTTTCTTGTCAAACTACTATTTGTACCCCATTTCATTATACAATTCAATTCTTAAATATAATATAAATTTTGTTCCAGTTCTGCCCTCATCCAATTTTAATTTCTTATTATTTATTTCAGTTTCTAAAATTTGTGCATGAATTTTTTATAAGAAATAAAGAAAAAAAATTCAACGTTTATTATTGGTCGCTTAGAATTCTAGGTTTCCCTTTTCGGTCTCTCTTTCTCACTAAAGAGCGACAAACCAAAAACTTGCTTCCATCTAAATATCAGCAACAATAGAGGAAGAGCTCGAAGAATCAAGCCTTAATCTTGAATTGTAAATGATCATAGATATGGTCCACAATTGTGATATGAAAGAACTATTAGAGCTTGGCCAATCAGCTAACTCTTTAGAGTACCAAAATCCTGGTGAGTTCCTGTTCCAAAATCCCTTTTATAATATGTGGTAAATTGAATTAACTCTTATCTTTTCCTATTAGTTTCTACTTTAGGATTTAGGCTCGATGTTTGCAGATTAATTTGTCTATATTGAGATTCCCCCTTTGACAAATAGTAGAAGCATGTGTTAGATGGGAACAATCAATATTTGTTTTGTTTGATTATAAAAGTATACGTATAGTATAGTATATAGAAGTATAGAATTGAACCTCGCATAGACAGTAGTAGTCATATATATTTGATTCAATCATTCTCATCTAATTTGTGTGTTTGTTGCGATTCAATCCAATTTATGTTTGTATTGACATGAGCAACATACATATATACTCAATAAGGTTTGGTTTTAGATTAAAAGTTTGAAGCATGTACTAGATTTTATAATAATATTTAGTGGCTATGGGTTGCAGCTTATATTGGAATTTATTAGTTGTAGCTTATATTAGACATACTTGCATCTAATTTCTAGATTTTATCGCTTAATAGTAGAGATGATTTTCTTATTCTTAGTTCATGATTTTAGCTTCTTTATCCTAGATTCATCTATTTCTGTTCTTATCAAATTAGGTTGAATGACTTCTAAGTTTAACTATGTAATGAGGCTAGTTTTAAGTTTTCACATTTACAAGTTTTTGTTAACTATGCACAAGGTTTTCCAGTTAAATACGTACATGGCTTTCTTTTAGCATTTCTGTTCAGAATTCTTGTTAATATTAATATCATGTGCATGCTTATGATCTAGGAAGTCAACCAACGATTGGTGAGCCGAACAAAGTCCTCTCTTTGGTGAATGAAAGTTTTCACAGTTGAGAAGATATCCTTAGTGTCATAAAAAGATCTAAAGCTGATAAAAATGTTGTGATCCATTGTGATAGAGGTGGTTATTATAAAGGAAGTAAAATTCCAGCAGAGGAAAGGAAAAGAAAGTCGTCTTCTCGTCTCATAGATTGTCCATATGAGATCAGAGGGAAAAAGTCTAGACATCCCTCTTATCGTAGACTTTCAGAGCAAGAAGTTTTGTTTCTTCAAGAAATGAATAAGGCTGGCATACAACCGCGCCAAATTTTGTCTTCCTTGAGACAACGTAATCCAAATCTGCAAGCAATTTCTCGAACTATCTATAGCATGATAGCTAAGATCAAAAAAGAGGGTCTTGGAGGTCGTCCAATTATTCAAGCCTTATTGGAAGAGCTTGGTGAAGGTGGTTTCTTTCATAATGTGAAGTATGATGAAGAAGGTCACTTGACTCATTTATTTTTTGCTCATCCTAAGTCTATCCAATTGACGAAGAACAATCCTAATATTTTTGTAATGGATTGTCTTGTAAGACTAATAAGTACAACATGCCATTACTAGACATCATAGGAGTCTCAAGCTTCAATACATCATTTTATTCATGCTTTGTTTTCTTGCAAAGGGAGGAAGAACAAGATTATGTGTAGGCTCTAAAAATGTTCAGTAGGCTTTTGGGGTTAATCAGCATCCACTGGCAATTACAACAGATAGCACTACAAGAAAAATGCACCTAGACCACGGACCATTTCCGTCGTCTAGGTGCAGTTTTCCGTCGTCTAAGTACTTAGACGACGGAAGCTCCGTCGTCCAAGCTCTGTGCTCCAAATGCTGTCGTCCAAGCACTTGGACGACAGAGATGGAGAATTCCGTCGTCTAAGTGAAAACTTAGACCGCGGAGAATGTCTGCGGTCTAAGTGCTCGCTTGGACCGCGCAAAATTTTCCGCGGTCTAAGTGAACACTTAGACCGCGGAAAACGTCCATCTCCGCGGTCTAAGTTTGCACTTAGATGACGGAGAATTCATTCTCCGTCGTCTAAGTGTTCACTTAGACGACGGAAATCGTCCATCTCCGTCGTCTAAGTGGTGATTTTGTAAAAAAAAATTAAATGAAAAATTCATGAAATGCTAATTAATAATTAGCATTTAAAGAATTTTTTATTTAATTTTTTGTATATCAATATTCATAATATTGCAAAATTTATTGAATATTAATTATTAATAATATATAATACGTACAAAATTCATAATGAATAAATAATTTAAATTATTATGGATTTAAATACAATGAATTAATACAAAATTCATAATATAATATATAAAATAAATTAATCTAGCCTAAATAAACTAAATTAACCTAAAACTAAACTAATTATAGGCGGTGGTGGTGGTGGCGGCGCCGGTGGTGTTGACCGGAATGTGGAGGCCGGTGGTGGAGGCGACAATGTAGGCGGTAGCTAGTGGTGTGTGGTGGTGGTGGAGGCGACGTTGTAGGTGGTGGTGGTGTGTGGTGGTGGCAGCGACGGTGGTGATGCCGGTGATAGCGGCGACGGTGGTGATGTCGGTGGTGGCGGCGACGGTGGTTGTGGTGAAGATGATGGTGGATGGTGGATGGTGATGATATATGGTGGGTGGTTTGATTTGGGGGGGGGGGAGATGGAGAGGGAGAGAGGGAGAGGGAGAGGGAGAGGGAGGGGAAAAAATGAAGAGAGATTGAGAAAATGATGAATTTAAAGAGTTTTAAAGCACTTATACGACGGAAATTCAGTATTTCCGTCGTCTAAGTGCTTTAAATTTTCAAACAATACCGCCAATTTTTCACTTAGACGACGGAAAATCAGTATTTCCGTTGTCTAAGTGATTTAAATTTTTGAAAAAATTTTAGCGGGAAAAGAATACCGCCAATTATTTTCACTTAGACGACGGAGATGACAATTTTCCGTCGTCTAAGTGGATTTAAATTTTTGCCAAATTTTTAGTGGGAAAAACACCGCCAGAAATTAAAAATTTAAAAGTTCACTTAGACTACGGAAATACTCATTTTCGTCGTCTAAGTGAATTTTTTAATTTTTAATTTTAAAAAATAATTTTTTTATTTTTTTTAAAAAATTAAAAATTTAAAAATTCACTTAGACGGCGGAGATGAGTATTTCCGTCGTCTAAGTGAATTTTTTTAATTTTTTATTTTAAAAAATAATTTTTTTTATTTTTTTTTAAAAAAATTAAAAATTCAAAAATTCACTTAGACGACGGAGATGAGTATTTCCGTCGTTTAAGTGAATTTTTAAATTTTTAATTTTTTTTAAAAAAAATAAAAAAATAATTTTACAGAATTTTCACCTAAACCGCGGAGATGACAATCTCCGTCGTCCAAGTGAACACCTGGACGACGGAGATGGTCATCTCCGTCGTCTAGGTGAAAATTTCGTAAAATTATTTTTTTTAAATAATTTGTAATGAATTTTTGGACCTGTAATTTGAATGGAATTGTCGTAAAATATCGATTAAAGAATCGTATATATAAAAAGTGGGATTTAAGACGATGAATTAATTTACGTATTCAAACTTGTTAAGTATTTACTAATATGTATAACTTAAGTGTCGGTACGTATAGGCTCATTGCACATCGATATTAACGAAATTGAATTTGGAAAAAATGACCGTTGGATATACTCACCATAACACCATATATAAGTAGAATAATTTCCACTAAATACTGAGTTCGTTCAGAGTTTCATCGGCACAGTTAACCGCAAATCCAAAAATTTTACAAACCGAAAACCTGGATACACGAAAATCTGTAAGTCCTATTTTAAAACCGTCGACGCTCACACTCCAAGCATTGTTTACTCTATGGTCTCGACGAAAAGAATATGCATTGGGACATGGTCTAGATGGTCGTTGTTTTAGGTGAAATTACGAAATTTTCACTTAGACGACGGAAATGTACATTTCCGTCGTCTAAGTGAAAACATGGTTTAGGGGATAGGGCCTTAGGGTTTAGGGTTAAAGTACTTAGACGGCAGAGATGTCTTTTTCCGTCGTCTAAGTGTCACCCACATCGCGAGACCATAAACCCTAAACCCAAATTAATTGGGCGCCGGTTCTAAAAATTCAAAATTTTCACTTAGACGACGGAGATGTCTTTTTCCGTCGTCTAAGTGAAAACTTAGACCGCGGAAACTTTCTCCGCGGTCTAAGTGAAATTTTTAAATTTTTGAAATTTCACTTAGACGACGGAGATGTCTTTTTCCGTCGTCTAAGTGACACTTAGACCGCGAAAATTTTCTCTGCGGTCTAAGTTTCACTTATACGACGGAAAAAGACATCTCCGTCGTCTAAGTGTTCACTTAGACCGCAGAAGTTTCCGCGGTCTAAGTGTTACTTAGACGACGGAACTTTTAAGGTTCCGTCGTCTAAGTGCATTTTTCTTGTAGTGTAGAGAGTTCGCATTGATGAATGCAACGACTGTAGTTTTTCCAAGGACTCCTAATCTCTTATGCTTGTGGCATATTGAGAATAATATATTTACATGCTGCAAGGAGCACTTTAAAGAAGAAGTTGATTGGGTATCTTTCATAACTTCTTGGAATAACTTAATCAAGTTAGATGATGAATTATCATTTGATATTGCATGGAGTCATTTTGAAGTGGAGTATAAAGAGAAGGAGTATGTTCTGAAGTACATTAGAGGCACTTGGCTTCCGTTGAAAGAAAAAATTGTGAGAGCTTAGACAGAGCAAGTTAGGCCCTCTGGCAATCATATTACCTCAAGAGCTGAAGGTGCATATGCAACTCTAAAGATGTATACCCAAGCTTTCTCAGGAAGTCTCCGTGAGGTAAGAGATAAAATTTGTCTTGCTATTGATAACCAATTTCAAAAAATCAAAATTCAACTTTCAAGTGAAAATGTGTGTGTTCCTCAAATGCTTCACATTTCCTTCTTACTCATGTATCTTTTTTTGCATTGTTTGAATTACACAAACAATATGAATTAGTAATCTCTAGCAGTTACTCATCTCAATGTAAAGGTCAATTTTGTAAGACAATGGGTCTTCCATGTGTTCACATGATTATGATGATCAATACTGAAGTATTTCCTTTAAGTGATATACATTATCAATGGAGGATTGATACAAAGTGTTTGAATAATGATGATCATTCTCGGTTAGATGATGAAGAATCAATAGATTGTCTTTTTGTCAAGTTGAAAGACAAGTATGAGAAACTACCTCTTATGCAAAAAGAAGTTACCAAAAGGCAATTTATATCAACTTCTTGGTCACACCTCTTCCTTCAATTCTGGAACCAAAGTGTAGCCTCACAAAGGTCGTCTGTCAGGGTCAAAAAAGAACAAGCATGCTAACTCCACAAAGCGTGATCCTTCATTGTTTGATATCGTTGAAAAGTAAATTAAAAAAGGTCGTGTTTGAAACTGAGCAATTATAGTCTACAATTTAAGGTAGTTTCTTCTATTCTTTTTGTATAAATTTTTTGGAATCTATCTTTTGAATTACATGTCTGCTAGCATACTAAGAATGACTTCTCTTATTTTGAAACAGGATAAACTCTAGGAGTGGACTAGGCAACTTCAATTCTTCGATTGTTACCAATCTGCTGATATATGCAAGGAATCGTGAAGAGCCAAATTTTTGTCTATATGCAACTCTTGTTACCATTTTAGTCCCATTTTATGGAGAATAGCTTTTGTTTTGATTCTTACCGTAGAAACTATTATATTGATAAAACTTCAATTTTTCTTAATACTTATGTTCACCTTTTATTGAAATGAATTTTTTGATGAAAGACGAAATTGCATGACTTACATAGTACAGTACTATTTAGGCACATGTTTCGTGAATGAGTTTATTTGATGGTTTAAGTCAGTTGTCTAAATTTTTGCATTGAAGAAGCATTGATTTGTCTGCGTAAAGACCTAACTTTGCTGATTAAGTTGTAGTGATCTAGGAAAAAGTAGTGAACGAACCTTATATGCATGGAAAGCTACAAATGTCTAGTTTTTGGAAAATTTTAAGGTTTAGAATCTGATATAAATAAAGAAAGATATAATAGCCGGAAGGTCAAAATGCATACAAGCAACGCCAATTTGCAGAAGACCTAACTTTGATGATTAAACTATATTGATCTAGCAAGTATTAGTGAACTAATCTTATACACAGAGAAATCTACAAATGTCTAGTTTTTGGAGAATTTTACCGTTTAGAATTCCGATATACATAGAGAAATATATGGTAGTTTAAGTGCTGGAAGATCAAAATGCATACAAGCAACTCCAATATGTAGAAGACCTAACTCTCCTGATTAAACTGTATTGATATAGGAAGAAGTAGTGAACGAACCTTATATGTGCGAAAATCTACAAATGTCTAGTTGTTGGAGAATTTTACGGTTTGGAATTCCAATATACGTAGAGAACGTTATGGTAGTTTAAGTGCCAGAAGGTCAAAATGCACACAAGCAACGCCAATATGCAGATGACCAAACTTTGCTGATTAAACTATATTGATTTAGGAATAAATAATGAACGAACATTATATGCGCGGAAAGCTACAAATGTCTAGTTTTTGGAAAATTTTATGGCTTGGACTTCTGATAAACATAAAGAAAGATATGACAATTTAAGTGCCAGAAGGTCAAAATGCACACAAACAATCTTTATGTTCTACTTACACTAGATATAAAATAAAAAAGCGTATGTGAAGGGAAAAACAAAAGAGAATAAGAAATTAAAATAAGATGAGGGCAGAACTGGAACAAGATTTATATTATATTTAAGAATTGAGTTGTATAATGAAAGGGGTACAAATAGTAGTTTGACAAAGAAATGGACTATAAATATCAGCTCCCAAAAATAAATTAGAGTCTAACTAGTAGAAGTGGTATACAGTAAAACCTCTATAAATGAATAACCTCGGGACCTGAGAAAATTATTACTTTAGCGAGATTATTATTTTATCGATAAATTAATAATTTATTAATTTATCGAGACTTTAGCGTAGTTATTACTTTTGGATCATTCTACTGAAAACGATATGCGATGAAATCGCCTACTAACGAAGTGATTATTGAAGGAATAATGAATCCCCATGCTGAAGATGATCACAATTCAAATACGTATGGCAGTTCTGTTATCCCAATAGTTTTTCATGAATAGGCATTTGAGATATAATTTACTTTTAAAACTACTTACTACACAAAATAATTTTTTTTTTATCAAATTTGGTGTATGCATTGCAAAAAATCAAAGACAAAGTTAAATTTGATTTAGATGCAAAAAAGAAACCGGCTGCATTGGTTTAGATCACTACTTTTCATACATTACTTTTCATATTTTCTTGAAAGTCTTTTTTCAAGAAACAATTAAAGTGCTCGAAAAAATATAAATTCACAGCTGAAAATTTAATTTTTATATATTTTTAATTAAAATTATTATTTTATATATTCATAGGGATCTAAAGGAATTAGAGAAAATTTATTATTTTATGCATTTAGCGAGGTTGCCAGTAATATGAACTGGTCCCGAGTTGGGATCAGGAGAAAATATTACTTTAGCCAGATTATTAATTTATCGAATATTTATTTATCAAGATTTTATTGTATATATATATTAATTTTGGAGGTATGTATAGACACACCCATTTATATTACCTAATTTCAAAAATTAATTTACCTATGTAATGAGTATATTGTGATTTATTCTCATTAATTATCATGGACCGATAACATTTGTTTTTAATCAAAAACGTAATTTTAAGAGTTTAATATAAATGCTAATTTTATATTCATTTTTTCTAATTGTGGCATGAGACATAAATAATTTGAAATCAAATGGTACTAAAATATTTTGTTTCTCTAGTTAATGATTGTTCTAAATTTTGGGAAGTAATATTGGGACTCTTTTCTTCCTCTAAATTTACTATTCTTCTTCCATTTTTTTTCAATTTTAATTGGTTTTCAGAATATTAATTATGAATGTTCCACTCTTATCCTCATTTTTTTATATTTTTTCTATTGTTTCTTCTATTTTTTTCTTTTCTTTTAATTTTCATTTTGTTTGCATTGCTCTTCCTTTGCGCATTGATCAAAGTTTGTTGCATGAGTTTTTTTTTTTTGAAAAGGTTTGTTGTATGAGTTTTGTTTTTTTTTGGTTTGGTTTGGTTCCTACGAAACCCATATTTAGATTTTTTTTTTCTTTTTCTAAGGAGAGTTTACAATTTAAATTAGGGTTTTTTATTTTTCCATGGAGGATCGATGTACGAGAATACTAAATGACCCAACTGATAGAAAACTGAAAGCGTTAGGGAAGAGTAAAAAAGAAAATTAAAAAAAAAAAGAGAAAAAAAAGTTAGCAACATAAAAAATGAGGGTAAAAGTGGAACATTTAGAATTAATATTCTAAAAGCTAATTAAAATAGAAAAAAATGGGAGACAAGGAGTTCCAATAGTAATTATGAAGGAGGAATGGAGTCCCAATATTAGCTCCCTAAATCTTTTAGTGAAAATGTCAAAGGATTAAAGTCCGCTAAAAAAAAGTGACAAGGGTATTTTTCTAATTCACTCTATGCTAAGTTCCTTTTCTCAAACGTAACAATGAATCATGAGAGGGTTTTCTCTCCAAAAACCTAGATGCATTTCAACAGCAGCGGCAATGGTCTTTTGGTCTTCTTAGCGCATGTCGAGTATCTCAACAGTCTCCTGGGATGCCGATTCCAGTACACTAGTCCCTAGCGTTGTCCCTTCTTGGTTCGCGAGTGTGCGGATTAAGTTCTCCTCGGTTTTTGGCCAAAGTTGCTGGGCAGATCAACATGGTTGCTTTGCGGGTTAGGATGGTTATCAATATTTTGGAGGTCGACGTCCTCCAAGAGCCAGATTAAAGTTCTCAGAGGAGGTGCAGATGGATTCGAGCAAACACACATCGATGCCGAAGGTTGATCGAGGGTTGTCTTCATTGATTCCTGTTTGCAGAGTCGAGTTTAGCAGATTGAATCATCTACAGGTGATCCTTGGATTTCGCGACTTGGAGGTTATCGGTGTTGGCAGATCTTGTTAGAGGGGGGTTTCTGCTGGCGGTGGGGTTGAACACTGTTTGTGGCAACGTGAGGAGTAAGGGCCGGTTAGATTGTGGGTTTTGGCAAGAGTTTGGGCCCGGGTTTTGGGCTCAAATCTTTTTTGTATCTGGATTTGGGATCCCGGAGATTATAATTAAATTTTGTTTAGACTTGGGTTGGGGCCTGGCAATGTTGTTCCTGCTCTGACTGAAGTCTAATATAGTAGAGGTTCTTGCTTTGGTTGTCGGGACCTGGTTGGTCTACCCTCCTCAACAATGTCTCTTAATCATGGTCACATGATTTGTTTTGTGCTTCATTTCAGAGGTTTCATTTCGATTGAGGTCATGTTCGATCGCATAAATTTTTTAGGAACGTTGGTGTTCCTCATGTCATGCCCTTAAGGTGGATTTATGAATAATGTAACCCATTATATTTCGAATGTGACGATCTTTGTTTAAAAAAAAGTATATTTTTCTCAAATAAACAATAGATATCGTCTATCGTCCAGAAGTTATACGATGTATCTAACCATTCTACAAAAATGGGAAAACACCCATTTTGAACAAAACATGACCATATATTCAAAGTGAGACGCGTTCACCAATCATCATGAAGAACTGAAAACCAACCAGTGATTTGTAATTGTCCAACTTTCAAGCTTTACCAGATTAGAGCAACTCATCTTTTCGTCTACTTGTTTATGTTCTTTCTTTCTTTTTTCTACTTTTTAAAGTTGATAGGGTAGTCCCTTTCAAAAAAAAAGTTGATAGCCTAATTATAATTGAAAAGTAGGAAGCCAATTCATTTATCATTATTAACATAATACAATAAAACTTCGATAAATTAATAATCTCAGAACTGACAAAATTTATAAATTTAACAAAGTTATTAATTAATCAAGTATTAAATTAATACTCAAGTCCCCAAGTTGGGACGGACAAAAAATATTATTTTAACAAGATTATTAATTAATCGAGTATTAAATTATCGAGATCTTACTGTACTGAGGGAAATATATTGTTAACATGGTAGTAAATATGCATATAATATAAAAAAAAACAGATTATGTGTAAAGAATAACTTGTTCTTTTGGTAGAAAAAACCGTTACCTATTAAAACTTAAAAGGCATAAGAAGATGATGGTTATACGTTTTGTTTATAATAGTTACATATAAGTCTTTACTTTTAATTAAGAAAATTTAAAGAACAATACCTCAATTTTCAATCATTATAAATTTGCATACTTTAATTTTATGAAATATCAAAGTCAAACTCCAATATTTGATCCTGGCTCAAAAATGAACATGAATAATGACATAAAGATCAACCGTGTTAGTAACGATGATAAAAATTTTAAGTCCGAGTCATAAGTTGGGCATGATTTTGAAATTTTATAAAATTAAAATATAAAAAGTTATAATGAACTGAATTTTGAGTGCAGGAGTACTTTATTGAATTTGGTGTAATTTTCTTTTTTCGGCTTCTGTGTCGTGTAATATTTGGTCTTTATAGAAGATTTTGGCATGATTGGGCAAGTTTGTCATATCAACCGTTGAGTTTCATCAACTTCGAGTCTATTTTATGTGGAAAATTGAATTTGACCAACAACGTGGCCTAATCTATACTCCGTGGAAAATTGAATTAGACCTTAGAATGTCAATGTATGCATTTTGAGCTTAGATGTAACTTGGCAGATAAGCAGCTCTTGCCTTCATTGGTGTCCCAAACCAGCCAGCTTTTAAGCCTAAAAAGTTTGCCTCACAACAAACTGAGGGCTTCAAAGTTCAAAGTCCACCGCTAGTTTCCTGTTTCAGCTTGATAAGCTATACGAGAAATTCATTGTTTTGAACTGGCCAACGGTATTCTGCTATATTTACGAAAGTCTCGTTGTATTTAGTTGCATAAGAGTCCTCTGATATATTATTCCATGAAAAAAAGTTATAGGGTACTTGAACTCTCACGTGCATATAAATTTAGTATTTGAACTCTTAAAATTATCAATATAGTATATGCATCCTCAAAACTCATTAAAAAATATTTAAGGATATATAAGTCATTTTTCATCCACATCTCTCTCTCTCAATTCTTTCTTCTTCCATTTTCCTCAATGCCTCGTCTTGCTTGCTTACACCATACTCGCATACATTACAAATTTTAAAACCTCAATTCAACTCATAAACATAATAAACACAGAGTAAACTCAGTAACCCCTAAGTTCGACTTCTCACTTTTTCGCAATGCCATTAATGTCCCCCTTCTTCACAGCTCTAGGGTCATCACAACCTGCGACGTAGTTGTGCAAATGGACAGCAACCGCTGCCAGAGTTGTCGCATTCAAAGCGTAAATAATCGCCCCTCCAACAGCTTCAAGAACCATAGCTCTGCCAACCGCGGTGGCCTGCATCTTCCCAACCCGAAGCCCCAGCCCGTAACCCGCTGCAACCATGCCAACGAACACAATCGCTGACTTCACCAACCGGAGCGGAGATGAGAGCTTCGCCACTATAGGTTGGACGCCGGTGAGTTCTCTCTTGCCGCCGAACACATTAGCCGGCTTCGGCGACGGTGTTGTTGCGGCGGAGCCTTCAGCCAAGTTTCATGGGAATGAAACCCCCAAAACGACGACATGGCACGCTCGAGGCGGAGAGGAATTGGGTTGAGGAAAATAGAGTGGGGATCCAACGCTGCGGCGCGAAAGAAGGAGGAGCGAGGAGAGCAGTGGAGGGATTATAGCTCTCTCCCTCAGGGATAAGATTTACCATTTGACTTCAACAATGGACGGCTTAGAATAGATTGAGGCAAATAGTTAGGAGAGATGCGTTAGAGAGGATCTGATCCAAAGATGGAATGGAATGTCAGAAGGATCATTTGGTCATTTCCTGATATTTTTGGAACGTCAGTTAGACGGCTCGTAAACGAAAAAATCGTAAACGAAAAAATGGACAGATATATCACATTCATAGAATTTTGAGAGTACATGTACCATATTAATAATTTTGAGAATTCAAATACTAAACTTATATATCCTCCGCAAGTACCTCTCATAAATTTTTTCCTTGTTCCATTATACATATATAATGGATACTTTTCCCAGTTTGACGCCTGTGTCTCCAAGGCCTCAACTAGTATTTGACGAGAAAACCTTCAGGGAGAAGAGAAAGAAAGCAAATGCTACAAAAACACCTCAGATTACAATACTTAGCTCAATTTTATGTAGAAACAATCAATCATGTCAAATCCGTACATATAGTTTTATCGAACAGCTTTAGCTGAAATGCAATGATTAATAGACCTCTACCAAAATTCTGGCTACCTAACACTAAAATTACACAGTAAGTCCTTGCGCAGCTGCAGCAGCAGGTGACTTGGGCTTGGCCTTCTCCACCACAATAGCTTGAGTGGTCAGGACCATTCCAGCAACTGATGCTGCATTCTGCAACGCACATCTTGTAACCTTTGCCGGGTCAATAACACCAGCATCCACCAAGTTCTCGTATGTGTCTGTCATTGCATTATAACCAACCTCCCATTCACTCTCTTTTAGTTTCTCCACAACCACTTCACCTTCAATTCCAGCATTCTGAGCAATCAATGCTGCTGGTGCCACCAATGCCTGCAGGTGAATTAGTTCAGTAGGTTAGCAATTTAAACAATAAAATTCAAACTTCAACGCATCCCACCACAAGGTCATTGGATAAGTAACTGGTCGATAAGCTAAAACCCAATATGAAACACATATCTTCTTACTACTACTTCAAGAGTAAGACCAGGATTGAGGTATCCTTCTTACCTTCTGGACAATGTCAGCACCTAGCTTCTCATCTGCATCTAGGAGTCTATCCTTGATTGCAGGGACATAAGTCGAGAGGTGCACTAATGCAGCACCACCACCGGGAACAATCCCTTCCTCAATGGCAGCAAAAGTGGCATTCTTGGCATCCTCAATACGGAGCTTACGGTCTTCTAGTTCAGTTTCAGTAGCAGCTCCAACCTTTATAACAGCAACTCCTCCAGATAGTTTGGCAATCCTCTCAGCCAGCTTCTCAGTGTCATAAACAGAATCAGTTTCAGCCAACTCCTTTTTCAACTGTGCAATCCTAGTTTGCAACTCATCCTTTGAAGCCTGATCAGCAATGATGGTAGTGGAGTCCTTGGAGATTGTCACCTTCCTCGCCAAACCAAGCTGCTCAACTGTGGTGTTCTCGATCAATAGACTAAGATCACTGGCTTGAAACTCAGCTCCTGAACATACAGAATAAACACCACAAATATCATGTCAGTCTAGTCACTGTTAGAGCTCAAACTGAAATGAGTAATGAAGGTCATCAGAAAGCTTGTTATCAACAAACCGTAAAGTTAATTTAATACACCGGCTTACCTGTCAAAATGGCAATATCTTGAAGGAGAGCCTTTCTCCGCTCACCAAAACCAGGAGCTTTGATGGCAGCAACATTAAGTATACCACGCAATTTGTTGACAACAAGAGTTGCCAATGCCTCTCCAGTGATATCCTCAGCAATTATAAGCAGAGGGCTTCTCAATTGGGTGGTCTTTTCTAACAGGGGAATTATGTCCTTGATGGCCGAAATTTTCTGGTCTGTAACCAATACTCTTGCATTCTCAAACTCAACAATCAACTTTTCAGGGTTGGTAACAAATTGAGGGGAGATGTATCCTCTGTCAATCTGCAAATGACATCAATAAACATAAGACATTACTTAATGTAACTTTATCTCACAAGACTAATTAAAAATATATACAACATGCAACTTAGACCAGGAAAAGTATACACACCTCCATTCCTTCTTCCACTTCGACGGTTGTCTCAAACGAGGATGATGACTCAATGGACAAAACACCATCAGGTCCAACCTTGTCAATAGCATCAGCAATCATTGTTCCAATTTGGTCATCATTCCCAGCAGAAATAGATGCAACAGCTGCAAGGCAAAACAATGATCAATTTCTAACTGAGATGGTAAACTTGATTAGTAACAAATAATGACACTCATTACAGCAAAGTACCTTTAACATCATCACGACCCTTAACAGGCCTAGACTTCTTCTCAAGCTCTTCCACCAATGCCTGTACAGTTTTATCAATCCCTTTCTTAATTGAAACAGGATTTGCACCAGAGGTGACACTCAAAAGCCCAAGCTTGATTATCTCCCTTGCAAGAATCGATGCTGTTGTTGTACCGTCACCAGCAGAATCGTTGGTCTTACTAGCAACCTATATCCAACAATTGAGCTCATTACAAAATTTGACACAAAAATCCCCACAATCACTAAACACAGAGAAGTGTACTAAATCAAAGGAAACAACAATAAGCATCAAAATATAAATGTCGCTAACCTCTCTAATGAGAGCTGCACCAGCATTTTCCATAGCATCAGGTAGCTCAATAGCTCTAGCAATTGTAACTCCATCATTCACCACTTTAGGGCTACCGTATTCATCCAAGACAACATTCCTCCCTTCACAAACACAAAATACGCATAACATCAATTACACACGAATTCACGCACACCATGAAGCATCCAAACCAGACGCGAAAGATACAACCAACTCGAACACCGATTTGTGAAGTAAAGAAGAGGCTTGATTGTACCTCTGGGACCAAGAGTAAGACCAACAGCATCAGCAAGCTTATCAATGCCCGCCTGCATAGCGCGCCTCGAATCCTGGTCAAAGGCTATGTCTTTGGCCACGGCTTTCACAACAAACCTTCCCCTTGACTGCTTGTAATTCAGCCTATTGTTTTGCTGCTGACTCACCCTCCTACTCAAGCTCTGCCACCAAATTCAACACATAATCAAAAAAAAAAAAACATAATACCCGAAATTCTAAACAACTAAACCAGTCTAATTAAACCCAAACCCAGTTACCAAAACCTGCATTTTCAACTCAGACTCTTAAACCCCGCCACCAATATCAATCTAATTAGACTAATCCGTGTTTGGCTAACACCACAAATTTTCCTTCGAACATGTACAACATTTCACATCCAATAAGTCAATCCAATCCAATAAGATAGTACTAGTTACCTGTCTAGGAGAGCAGAGAATAGAAGCAGAAGTGAGAGCGTTGGCCGACGCCATTTTCGGAGCTCCAAAGTTGAAGAGAGGGTGTCTGGATAAGAGGCTCTCACTCACTCGCAGCTTTTTAGGGTTTTATTAGCAGTGTTTTGGTGAGACTTTCTTGTATTTCCAGAACCCGTTAAATGTTAATGGGCCTATACGTATTTCAGGCCCGTTTAACCTCATAACCCAAAAAGAAGCACGCTAAAAGATAAAAAGATATATGTTAAGGCAACCGCTCGCTCCACTCGACGGCGTTCTTGGAGGTTAGGGTTTACAAACCAGAGCTCAACGTCCGACTTGGTTTCCGAAAACTCCGATTTAATCCAAGGTAAACAATTTTTATTCTTTGCCCCACCATGTTTTGTGAAACTGAGATTCAGATTCCAAATTTCTGTATTATATTTATGGCTAGATTGGGAAATGGTGTTGAGACGTAATCTATATACCCAAGGATTTCACTTGTTAATAGAACAAATTGATTCGAGTGTTCTCCAGAAGTGTAGTCTCTAGTAACTGATTGGCTGTTTTGCTTTCTGTTGAGTTCTAGAAACTAATTTGTCTGATTACAGTTTGAATGTGAATGCTGAAACTAATTGTCAGGAATTACAGAAACTAATAAGTTTTTTTTTTATTATTGAGTAGGAATATTTATTGATTAATGGACTGCTTATAAGGATCACGAAAATTAGTATGCGTTTGGGTTGAGTGATTTTCCTGAAGGAAAAATTAGTCCATGAAAATCAGTGGAGAAATGATGTCCAACTTATTGATGGGCAGTTCATTTCCTTGTCTTTTTTAATTGGGAGAGGTGTGTAGGGGCACACGTTGTCATGAAGAATTGCTAAAAGCATGGAGGGTATAGCCAAAACTGTAGTTAAGGGGGGTTAACAATTGAATTTACTGATGTGTACAGTATGACTGCTGTACAGAATGCAAATTTGTCTCTTCAATTGTGGAATTTCCGATGACATGCTCTATAGTTAGGGAGTGTTGGGATTCCAGATACAGGAGCTTAAAACTAGTTGAGGAAGCTGGGTTAGTAGACTAGTCTGGCCTTGAGAATCAAAGAAAAATGAACCTCTTGAAATTAAAAATTGAAAGGCATATTCAAATGAATCTTCCATGTTCTTGTAGTGTATTTTGGAAATTTGGTTATTCATTTTAGATCACTCTGGTTCGTGGATTCGGAAGTTTCTTTGTTTTGCATTTTATGATTTGTGCCTCCGTCCTTGCACTCTCAAGTGAGTATACATCTAATTTCTCATCTTCGTTCAATATTTGTTCGTTTGTGTTTGGGATGATTCTGCATTTAGGTCCGCTCTTTAGCTTCTGTTTTGGGCAAAAAAAATTTAAAAGAAAAATGGAATTAAAAGGTTTCATTTCTACTCTGTGTCGTGACTCAAACCAAGGACCTAATTGCTTACTTCCTAGGTAGTGCGGCTCTTACCACTTGAGTTAGCCCACTTCGTTAAAAAAGTTGTTTTCTGCGTCAACCACACTCGTCATTATGAGCTATTTGAAGCTTCTGTTGGCTTCGTACATCAACGATTACAAAATATTCTCTAGGATATTGTTATATATACACATATTTATACTGTTGTTAACTTAGTTTTTCTCCAACTAATCCTTCTTCATTTGTACAGATTCTACAGGCCTTGTTGTCTGGATAGTGTTCCTTATCTGCGCAGCCCTGTTTACTTCTCTTTATAAGTTGAAATTTCCTAAATAACAAACGCGTCTTAACAGGTTAGTTACCAAGTAACCATTGTTAATTTCCTAGATCTTAGTTTGCAGTCATATATTCCTTCTTTTATATATTAAAGGGAAATAGAAATCAGCATCTCACAATTATAAAATCACCATAAAATCACCATAAAATTACATTAACAAGACAAACCACATTATGAATAATAGATCTATACTAAATCGCAACTAGGCAACTGAAAGCACAGTGATAGAAAGTGCTACAACTAAGAAGCATTACATTGCATAACCCTTATTAGGAACCAATTTCAAATTAGTCCATCGTCATTTGTTACTCTAAATTTTGATATACTTTTGAGTTGAAGCATTGTCCTGGATTATGTGTTTCTCTCACATGTCTATCATTATATGGCTATTGTTGTTCCCCTTGCGTTTACATTCCAGAACACAGTCTTCAGATTTACATGTTACATGTGACATAGATTTTGGGAAAGTTATGATCTCATATCTGTGGTTCCTGAGTTCTTTTACTTTTCAAGTGAAATGATATTGGTCACTTATTTAGAGTTTCAATATTTTGTTCCAGGTCAAAGGAAACTCACATGGGAAGGGAGGACAGGACAGATTTGGAAGTTGAGGCAAGAAAGGAAAAGAGAAGGCATAAGGAGAAACGGAATAAAGTTAAACTTAATGTAAATTCGTCTCTGATTGAAGTTGGTGGGGACAATAAGGGCAAGGTAGTTGAAGGGCAGAACAATGACAGGAATGATGGAACTCATATTTGCAGTACAGCAGGAGTCAATAATAAAAAGAAGAGGAAGAGGGAGAATGAGGGGATTGATCTTCCAGTAGAAAATGAGGAGGTCGTAAATGATGAGGAGATACTTGTTGAAGAAATTTCCTCCAAAGGTAACGTAAAGAAGAGAAAGAAAATCCTTGAGGATAAAAAAATGGGTGTGGCAACTGAACATGGAGAGTTGCTAATGAAAAAGGAAGGCAATGATAAGAAGAAGAAGATGAGAAAGAAAGAGAAGTTGGAAGATATGGGTGGTGGATTGGTACCAAATGTCATTGCTGATGCAGTGGAGGGAGAAGATAAGAAAAAACGGAAGAAGAAGGACATGTCTGATAAGCTTAATGAGAGAGACGGTTGCAAAAGTATTATGGAGTCTGTGGATGTAGAAGAAAGTAAAGAAAAGAAGAAATCTAAGTCCAAGAAGCATGTTAATGTGGAGGATTGCCCAAAAAGTATTATGGAGTCTGTGGATGTAGAAGAAAGTAAAGAAAAGAAGAAATCTAAGTCCAAAAAGCATGTCAATGTAGAAGATAGAAAAAAGCAGAAAGAGGCAAAATCCAAGAAGTATGTCATGGCACAGGACTGTAGTGAAGACAACAAGAAAGCTGAGTCAGGTAAAGGCTGCTTGAGATCCCAAAAAGGCTCTAGTCATTCTAAGAAAGCATTAAAACGAGTGAGTTTTGCTGATGATGTGGAGGTCTTCACACCATCTGATGGCCCAGGTGATGAGCAGAAAGACCTGGTAAGGGGTAAATGGTTTTCAGAAGAAGAAGACAAGCTTGTGAAAAAGGCCGTTCTTGGATACATAGAGGAACATGGCTTGGGAGATGATGGCCTTGACATGGTTCTGCATGTAAAATCCCACCCAGAAGTTAAAAACATCCCTGAAATCAAAAATTGTTGGAAGGATATTGGTGCTGCCTTACCTTGGAGACCCTTCAAGAGTGTATATTATCGAGCCCATATCTTGTTTGAACAAAACGAACAACATGTGTGGACACCAGAAGAGTATGAACAGATAAGAAAGTTCCATAAAGAGCATGGAGCTGATTGGAGAAAGTTGGGTGATAGACTTGGAAAACATAGAATTCATGTCAAGGATGCATGGCGTAGAATAAAACTACCTAATCAGAAGAAAGGACGTTGGTCCCAAGAGGAGTATGAAAATTTATTTGATTTAGTGAACATGGATCTACGAATGAAGGTGTTTGAAGAAAAGAAAAGCAAGCATGGCATGCTGCGAGATAACATTTGCTGGGAGGCAATTAGTGAAAAGTTGGGCACTAGAACCAATCCCCACTGCTGCACGAAGTGGTATAACCAATTAACATCTCCTCTAGTAAGCCAAAATCTGTGGGCTGATATTGATGACTATCGGCTGCTTGATGCTCTTAACAGCTTGGATGCTTGCTGTATTGAAGATGTTAATTGGGATGATCTGCTTGAGCATAGAGCTGGAGATATATGCCTAAAGCGATGGAATCAGATGGTCAAACATATTGGCCAACATGCTCTCAAGTCCTTTCCTGAACAAGTGGAAATTTTGTCTAAACGTTATCTCGCTGATTTAATTGAAGCAAAAGAAATCTATGCTAATAAACCAGTAGTTGACTGAGTTTTATCTGCTATCAAGTGGCTTATGTGCATGCAAAAGAAGAAAGTGAATGTGTAAACCTACAGTGAAATTTGGTTTATTTGGTAATTGAGCAGCTACTTCGTCTTCTTTTTTGTTTTATCATTTAGTTTATCCTACCATATCTCAAGGGTTCAAGAAATTGCTTCCATCGTACATAGAACTACAATGTGAGATAATCATTCGAATTCTTCACTCTCATCTCTTTGACCTTTGAGGGGTTACCCTGATCCTTGTGTTATTCTTATTGGTTTCTTTTACGTGCATTCTTCTAATGTAATTTTTTTTTTAAATGTAGATCTTTAATATTACGTCGATATTGTTCCCATGTTGGATTAGACTGCACTTTTCGGTATTAAATCTTCTTTTATTTTATGAAAAATGATTTAAAAGCTCAAAAACAGATGATTTTTTAAAAAAATTATTAATTTATGACATCAAAGTAAAAAATGTTCAATTTATGAACCTATTTTTTTCAAAAAAATCAGCTGACATCATTTCTTGCAAAAAGGCTCAAAAAATTATAAAACCAATTTTTTATATTGATTTTACCCCTAAAGCCAATTGAATCAGTCTCATTTTCTCTTTCAACCCTCTGCCTTCTCTCAAATCCTCTCTGCTTGCTTCTCCTCTCCGACAGCTTCTCCGCTGACTAAAACTTCGACCTCCGCATCGGTTCTCAAGATTTGGAGGCTGCTGGTCTGAGCTTGGAGTATGCTCAAGAGGGATGTGTATGTATGTTGTGCTAGACCCATGGCTCGATTTCTTGCACCAGAATGGTTGCAAATCCACAGCTATCACCCTTCTATTTTCTCAACCTCATTGGTATAAGTATTGGTGAAGTTGCGATACAAGCTCCTAATCTCGCAAGTGGTGGGATTTTGATTGATTCTGGGACTGTTATTTCAAGGCTCTCTCCTTCACTTTACAAGGCTATTAAGGCAGAGTTTCTGAAGCAGTTTTCTGGATACCCTACAACACCAGGTTTTTTTTATCTTGGGCACTTGCTTCGACCTCAGTGCATATCAAGAAGTGAACATTCCTACAACTAAAATGCATTTTGAGGGAGATGCTGAGATGACTGTCAATGTAACAGGAATTTTGTATCTGGTTAAGACTCATGCATCACAGGCTGTTACATGCATATATATGTTCCTAGGTTGCACCGAAACAGATACGAGGATACGATATGACACGATACGCCGAAACGGCAAAATCAAAAAATCAAAAGATACGGATATTAAACAATATATTAAAATTCAAATATAGTTATTAGTTCCAAAAAATAAAATTGTGTCGACTATCTTTCCGGAGGAGTATCTACATTGGCCATCTTTTTGAAAACAATTGTGTCGGCCATAAGTTCATCACAATATTAGCCACATCAGTACATCACTAACATGCCTAACATCAGTACATCACTAATATGAGAATTGGAATCAACAATTGAAAGCTAATATGAGTAATTGAGTACACCAGTGAGTCACGAACACAGATGAAAATGGAATCAAAACTATAGATTACTTAATCAAGCTTCTAGCAATAGTTTTTAACATATATCAATTATAGGAACATAAATGCGTAAACATAACATGGAGAGTATGTATCTTTAGCATGGAGAATATGTGACGTTAACATGTATGAGCAAGTAGCAGCGAAACACATTTGTGAGTGATTAAGCTTGACATATGCATATAGGTGTAGTAGACATGCTTCATATAGTAACACAAGGATGAGAGAAAGAAAGACTTAGCTTAGCAGGCTTGAAGGAGTGAGGGCTCGAGTTGGAAGTCCAAAATCAAAGGAACAATAGTCCGAGATAACTGAGGTAAGCCCAAAGACAGATAGGCCCAAGAAAAAAAAAACTTGACTTTTCTTCCATTTTAGATGGCTGCCCCGTCACTCCCGTATCTCTCCCATCATGCACCTCCCTCTCTCCTCTTCGTGGTCGCTCTCTTCCTCTCGCTCCCACTTTGCTTCTTTTTTTGTCTTTTTTTTTCTGATCACCCCCATACTTTTTGGTTTTGGTATGAGTTTCGGAGTCGCGGAAGTATCTCAGTCGGGGAAGTGGTCCCAGCTCGGCGATGTGGCTTGGGGAAATGAGTCATCTTGGTGAAGTCGGGTCGATATCGGTGATTGGTTTCGGAGAAGTGATCTCAGATTGGGTTGCATATCGGTATCGAAGTTAAGGCTTGGAGTAAACGGCGTTGAGGATTGGAGCAGACCGCGTTGAAGATCAAGGCATCTCGGCCGGTATTGGGGGAGTCGGGGAAGTGGCCGATATTGGTGTTGGTGTAGGGGAAGTGGGTTCCGGCGAGATGGTATTGTTAATCGGTGGCGCTGTTCTAGCTCGAGGAAGTCGCTGGGATGGAGAAGTAATAAAGGTATCCAAAGAATTTACAGTTTGGTGTATCCTTTTAAGAAATGTACGTATCCAATCGATATCGAATTTCTGATACCATATATAAATGTATCTAGGTGTTTCAGACGCGTATCCTATCGGTATCAATATCCGATACGCGATACCACCATTATGAGGCATTTTAGTGCTTCTTAGATATGTTCTAAATTCTAAATATCAAGTCGTCTAGTTGACTCAAACGATCTGATATATGTGTCGTATATGCAAAAAATCGTAATTAAGTGAATGTGTGATACCATAGTAATATATATGATCGATATTAGAGATCATATATATTACTATGGTATCACACATAGTAATTAGAGATCGACATCCTGAAATGGCCCTGAGATGGAGTATGTTAAAGTTTTCATGTTTTAAATACTAGTTAATTTGTTTTCCAATTTGACATCTTGGTTTTCAATATAGACCATAAGCCTTTATGTAAGTTAATGATTTCGAGATGTGTAGGTAGACCATGCAGTTGTGTTTATATGCTATTTTATCTCTGATAATCTGAAATAGAATGGGTCATGTTAATATGAAGTGAAGATTAGAGTTAGATGAAACCTTAGTATATCTGAAGTGTATTGGCTTATTGATAAAGGGAATAAAATCTCGCAGAGTCTTAAGCTTCATATATCCATCTTTTTAGCTTTGATACTTAATCGCAAGCTGGCCCATTTATTATTGGATGTACACATATATCCCAATCTTAAAATTTGAGAAATGAAAGCGTGTGCACTGGGCAGTCAATAGCTGAACCGTGTTTGAGTGTTCCATCTATTTAGGTCCCTTTTTAACTTTTATACTCCAGTTCTTCAATGTTCTGGAAAAAAGAGAAAGATAACAAGATATGTAGGATTGAATTTTTTTTTAGTAATTATATATATATACAAACACACACAATAACCTAGTTGATTGGAAATATTAAAAGTCTGAATATCTGTTTAAGTATCTATTCGAGTATCTGTCTAAATATCTATCTTTCGTCAAGTTTAACACTAGTGTAAACAAGACCCTTTATAAGTTTAAAAATCTCTACTTTCCTTTGAAAAAGAAAGAGACTGGAAGAATGGCTAAAAAATAAGGGCTTGATCATAATCTAGTTGTTAGAAAGTATCAAAAGTCTGAATATCTATTTAAGTATATGTCTAAGTATCTGTGTAAGTATTTGTCTACGTATTTGTTCAAATATTTGTCTAAATATCTATTTTTCATCAAGTTTAACAATAGTGTAAATAAGACACTTTATAAGTTTGAAAATCTCTACTTTGCTTTAAAACAAGATGAGCTTGGAAGAATGACTGAAAAATAAGGACTTAATTATAACATAGTTGCTAGAAGTATCAAAAGTCTGAATATCTATTCAAGTATCTGTGTAAGTATCTATTCAAGTATCTTTCTAAATATCTATCTTTTGTTAAGTTTAACAACAATGACGAGCACACTATTTTGCTTCCTTCTTGTGAATACTCTCTGCACATAGCTTAGCTTCAGCCTCCACCATCAGTTTTTTCCTTTCTGCTTTCTTTCTTTGCAAGGCTTCTTGCCTAGCATTTTGGAGTTCTCTTTATGCCTCTTGAACAGCCTTGGATCTGGTTGCTTCAGTTTTGAATCGAGCCTATGAAATGGCCGGATTTATGTCAAATACTGTTTGGTTAGTTTAAGAATCACAAGTAACTGATTTTCATAATTATTCAGGTTTCTCAAATACGGACCAAGAAAGGATCACAAAAGTCTTCTATAACGTAGGTATCTAATTCTTGGTGCATTTACTAACCGTCTCGAACCAAGGCATTTGTGTTTGTCGGATTACACCGGGTTATTGTTTAAGCTGGTTGTTGACAGTTGATTGATCCTTAACTAATATGATTACAGTGGGTATTTAGCTCAGAGACCTTATGTTCCTGTTAAAAGTATAGCACTGCTCGAATTTATATTAGATGTAATGCCATATTGCATATAAGTATGATGTGTTCGTCTCTTTGACAATGAAGTAACAGAAATCACAGTTGGATAGCAATTCAAGGTTCATCACTGAGACTATGGCTTTCAAGTTTGGATTGAAAACAAAAATCAATGCTTCTTGGTGGACATGCATAAGAATTAACCTCAAATTGAACAAAAAATCATTAGTTGGATTCTGAGGTGTTTCCTATCACATTAGCTGATTGGCATATATCTCTCCTAATATCTGAGGTCGATCAGGCACTTTCTCCATGATACAGAAGAAATAAAACCATTGTGATACTGGCAGGTCATGTCCCATTTATATGATACTTTACAAGTTTAACAATAGTGTTGTTTACACTTCATAAGTTTGAAAATCTCTACTTTCTTTTAAAAAGGAATGAGATTGGAAGAATGACTGAAAAATAAAGGCTTGAGTATAATCTAGTAGATGGAAGTATCAATAGTCTGAATATATGTTCAAGTATATGTTTAAGAATCGAAATATCTATCTTTCGTCAAGTTTAACAATAGTGTAAACAAGACACTTTATAAGTTTGAAAATCTCTATTTTGATTTAAAAAAGAATGAGATTAGAAGAATGACTGAAAAAATAAGGGCTTGATCATAACCTAGTTGCTGGAAATACCAAAAGTTTGAGTATCTGTTCAAGTATCTATTTAAGTATCTGTTTAAGTATTTGTCTAAATATTTATCTTTTGTCAAATTTAACAAAAGTGACGACTGACGAGCACCCTCTTTTGCTTCCTTCTTATGAATACTCTCTGCACTTATAAGACATTTCATTCAACCTAGTTACAATTGGTTGGTATGTTTTCGACGATGATGTTGTGTGAAGAGTAGAACTCATATAGTCGAGAATGCAATTGTTAGTACAATAATACCAACAACAACAGGAATTGATGCTTGATGGGATTTTGACATATTTGAGCACCGAGATTGGTTGCACAGTAACTGCACATATATGTAGGTTATTATCGAGGTCATATATCATTATATATGAATCATATATGTAGGTACTAGCTACTGAGATATGAAGAGTGCACTAGCTAGGCTAGCTTTGGAATCTAGAGTGCTTTCCCATGTTGGACTCACTTGGTTTAGAGGAAAATGCTTGGGATCATCAACCAGGCTCTTTTTCTTCTTGTTTTTACTACCATTTTTTTATTTGTGTGGGAAATAATCAAAAGATTGCAGAAATTCAAAGGATTTGAGCTGGGTGTGATTGGAGTCAGGGAGAAGTGGTGCCCTGCTACTGTATTTTGAGAGAGAGAGAGAGAGAGAGAGAGAGAGAGAGAGAGATTTATAAAATCGGTGGCATTCTTCATTAATAAATGATAAATTCTGGCATATTACAAACTTAAAAATATAATGGGTCTTTTTAGAATTTAAAACTTATGGTGAGTTTTTTAGGAAAGAGAGTCTAAAATGGGTCTTTTTCTCATTTCCCCTATTTTTATTTGTTGCTTGTTTGATAAGAAATCTTATCTCTTGTGAATCTTTAATATTAATTGCATAGATATTGTTCCAATTTAAACTACGTTAAAATGTCGAATTAGACTATAATTTTTGGTATTAAATCATCTTTTATTTTTAGAGAATTTCTATTCAAACCTTCAAATTTGTTCATCACATCTCCTCTTTAATATTTTCTCCAAAATTTTCATTATCAGCCTTCTTGTATTAGAAAAAGGAAAAGTTGAAATAAATAAAATTAGAAGATGAATCAATCGAACAAGAACAACGACATAACCCAGAGGTTAATAATTGATCTGCAAAAAAAATTGAAAGAGGGTTTGTATAGCTTCTAGCTTGTGAGCAGAACCCATGGTAGGGTTTGAGATCAAGGGGATGAAGATGATTGATTCATTTGTGTGCCTAAAACTGTGTTGTTTAAGTGTTTGAATTTGTGGTCGAAACTTCTTATAGATATTTTAATTCAATCACACCCCATTAGATATTAGAGATTCTCCAAAAGCGTCTGACCTGATTCTAAACAAGGGAGATACTAGACCCATGATAGGCCATGAAGCAATTGTACCGTGAAAATTGGAGATATACATATTAACTAAGGTGGGAGATGATTTTGAACAAGTGCAATTTTGAGAAGAAAAAAAATTAATCCGTTGCTAGGTTGTTGAAAGTGATGAGTGGAATCGTGAAAAATTGACGCCGGTGATCTGGTATTAGTTATATCTTTTTATTTCTAATTAAGGGCAAAGAGAAATATTAAGACATAAAATTTATTAAGAGGTCCTCTGAACAATTATGGAGATAAAATCCTCTTATTTTTATGTCACTTTTTTAGACGAAATCTTATCACTCCAACAAAAAAAACATCTCTCAGCGCCTTTCAGTAATTAACGTGTCTGGAAGATATCATGAGCATTAATGAAACTGGAGATGTCATACTATATATTTACAGGATCAAGAAATCCTTCGCTTAGCAGCCCTTGATTCCTCAGCAAGCACCAACCAACCCTATTGTGTTTAATTCAAATTCTAATAAGCTATTTGGCTACAATATGGGCACAAATCCAAGTATGACAAGAGATGCCTCAAACAAGGACGACCATGCCAAAGCTTTCACTTCACCAATAGACAACCATACAAAGGTTGATGGTCGGAGCTGCCGTATCAGACTACCACCCATTTGTGCTGCTCGAGTCTACCAGCTCACTCGTGAGCTTGGTCAGAAAACCGATGGCCAGCCCATAGAGTGGCTCTTAAAACAAGCCGAACCATCTATTCTTGCTGTCACAGGTAATATTGGTAGTGTCACTCCCGATAATTCACCTTCGAATTCGCCTCTAGTTTCTATGGATTTGCAGGAGGAAAATGTTGCCGGTGAAGAAGAAGAAGAAGGAGGAGGAGGAGGAGGAGGAGGAGGAGAATCCACTAGGGGTGGCCAACCGCTGCCACCACCCTATGACCATTATCTGAAGATCATTACAGACAACTATGGGATCGATTTTTCTGCCAGTGATGTTGCAGTAGATGTCGGGATCGGAGCTCAGCAAGAATTCAAAGAAAACAATCAAGGGAATTAAGGTTAGAACAAGTTAATTAGATATATACATGAAAAATATTAGTGTTTGCATATCATCTAACTAGCTACAATAAGTCATGAGTTTGATCTCATCCAATGTAATCGAAAACAAGTAGATATGAAATATATGTAGATTAGTATTCTCTCTCATTGTGATAGAGTTCATGTCACGTTGAATTGTCCGGCCGGAATCTGAAGGCCGGACAGTGCGGTGCATTGCAATGTGTCACGGGTCGACTTTGAGAAGCAACAAAATGGACCGTGCGGCACTTGCCTGTTAGCAAGTCAGCCAAATGAGTACCTTGCAAGCAACAATAATCCACACGATATTAATATAATGTAAGGAACAATCAAATAAGCAAGCAAGCGTGCAAGTGAGCAAGCGAGCAAGCAAGCGTGTGGGCTGAGCGTCAGCGAAGAACACAACAATGAACAAATAATTTAATAATCGAATGAGACAATCTCACAATGCACAGATGATTGAATCTTCTCTTTTATTGATGGTAAGACGTTTAGGGAGGCAAAAGTATATGTGCTTACCTATACTAGTTCCTGAGTCCAATAGTAATGCCGACTAGGAACCCCTCTATATATATGATATTTTACATAACTTCACTTTACAGGAGGAAACATTAAAATGTTTAAGGAGTCATAATGAAAGGAAAAATATTATTCTAACTCTAGAACACAAGCAATCAGCCACAAGATTAACTCATGACCCTGGACAAGCTTGCTAGTGGCCTTACAACCTGTCAGGAGGCCGCACGGCATGTCAGTAGAGTGCGGCTCCTGACATCCTCCCCCACTTAAGCTGTTAACGCCCTCGACGACTCTTTCCGCTTGAAGTCCTCGATCTTCTGTTTGAACTTCTCCAATGCATCCACATTCTCCCAACTTGTCTCTTCGTCTCCAAGGTCTTTCCACTTGACTAGAAATTGTTGGCGCGGGTACCTCCCTACCTTTATCATCCTCTCGACAAGAACTTGTTCTACTCCTTTCGACTTTGGTGGTCGAACGTCAACTTGTTCACGTGCTGGCTGGTTGCGGGTAAGGTCTTCAGTATCAGAGTGGTGAGGCTTGAGGTTGCTTACATGGAAAACTGGGTGAACTCGTAACCAGACGGGGACATCTAACTTGTAGGAGCATCTCCTCGCTTTAGAAATGACTGGGAGTGGCCCTTCATACTTTCTGAAAAGTCGGGTGTCTCTAGTGTGCAAGAACCTAAGCTGCTCTAGGAGAGGTTTGACAAGGACCATGTCTTCAGGTTGGAACTCACGGGGCTTTCGGCCTTGGTCTGCCCACTTCTTCATTCTCTTGGCTGCCTTCTCAAGATAGGCTTGAGTAATCTCTGCATTGTTCTTCCACTCCTTAGTAAAGTTGAATGCGCGGGGGTTCTTTCCACGATAGACTTCGTGGACTGTGTGCGGTAGGAGAGGTTGCAGACCTGTGACAATTTCAAAGGCACTTTTGTTAGTTGTAGAGCTCTTCTTTGAATTGAAACAAAACTGGGCGACATCGATTAATGCCACCCAATTCTTCTGATTGGCATGAACAAAATGCCTCAAGTACTCCTCTAACATCTCATTAAACCTCCCAGTCTGCCCACTGTCTGAGGGTGATAGCTTGATGAAATGTTTAACTCTGACCTCAACAACTTGAACAATTCTGTCCAAAAGGTGCCAGTGAATCTAGTGTCTCTGTCACTGACTATGTTTTGGGGTACTCCCCAATACTTCACTACGTGTTTAAAGAAGAGGTTTGTTGTATCTTCTACGAGACAATGCTTTGGTGTTGGCACAAACGTGGCATACTTAGAGAACCTGTCCACCACCACCAGTATACCTGAGGTGTCCCCGATTTTGGGAAGGTTTGTAATGAAGTCGAGCGATACACTCTCCCATGGACGTGTGGGTGGTGATAAGGGTTGCAACAGCCCCGGTGCCTTTTGTCGCTCGACTTTGTCTTGCTGGCATATGAGGCAAGTCTTAGTATACTTTGCTACATCATCTTTCATCTGCGGCCAGTAGTACCCCTGCTTCAGAAGAGCATGAGTTCTTTGCCATCCAGGGTGTCCCTCCCAAAGAGTGTCATGGCATTCCCTCATCAACATCCTACGTAGGCCATATGCTCTCGGAACAAACGCCCTTCCTTCCTTTTCTACTAAGAGTCCATCTTCCAACCAGAAGTGACGACTCTTCCCTTCCTTAACAAGTTTCACTAGAGATTAAGCCACATGGTCCTTCTCCAAATTCTCTCGAATTTTGTACTTGATTGTCGTGGCAACAGCATTGCTAGACACACTCGCTAAAATCTTTAAGGCAGCGAGGTCAACCTTGCAGCTAAGAGCATCTTCCACCTGATTAGTGTGACCGGCCTTCTGCTCAAAGTGAAAGTCAAACTCCGCGAGAAACTCTTGCCATCGAGCTTGCTTAGGAGTCAACTTCGGTTGGGTGAGGAAGTGGCTCACAGCTGAGTTGTCTGTTTTCGCAACAAATTTGAACCCCAACAAGTAATGCCTCCATGTTCTCAAATAATGGATTACGGCTAGAAGTTCTTTTTCTTGGGCCATGTACTTCCTCTCAGCTTCTGATAACTTGTGGCTCTCGTACGCCACATGGTGCCCCTCTTGCAACAACACACCCTCCAAGGCAAAGTCTGAGGCATCTGTCTGCACCTCAAAGGGTTTAGTGACATTCGGTAGAGCCAGTACCTGATCTTCCGTCGCTGCTTTCTTCAACTCTATAAAGGCGGTCTCACATTCGCCACTCTATACCCACTCTACTCCCTTCTTCAAAAGCTCCGTCAGAGGAATGGTCTTCTTCGATAGTAATTGGCTAACCCAAGAAAAGAACACAACTCCCGCACATTCCTGGGAATTTGCCATTGTTGTATGGCCTCTACTTTCTCCATGACCATTCGGATGCGACCCCGTTCGATGATGTGACCCAAGAATTTGATCGTGGTTTGTGCGAACTCGCACTTTTCCCTCTTCACATAAAGCTGGTTCTCTCTCAGCTTCTGAAATACCATTTTCAAATGCTCCGTGTGCACCTGGAGTGTAGAGTTATACACAACGATATCATCTAAGTAGACCACTACAAATTTGTCGAGGAACTCGTGGAACACCTGGTTCATTAGTGTGCAGAAAGTTGCAGGGGCGTTTGTCAACCCGAATGGCATCACCAAGAATTCGAAAGCACCATTACGAGTTACACATGTTGTCTTGTGTTCATCTCCTTCAACAATGCGAACTTCATAGTACCATGAGCGAAGATCTAGCTTTGTGAGATATTGGCAATGTATGTAAAATCGATATTATCGGCGATATTTCGCCGATATTTCGATTTTTTGAAGTTACCTGAAAAATCCTCAAATATATCCCTAAATTTTCCCAAATTTTTTTATTTTTATCGATATTTCCGATATATCCCTGATATTTCCGATATTTTCCGATATTTTTGAAATTTCCGTAAACTTTTCGCATTTAACATTTAGTTTGGTAAATGTCCAATCTTCACATGCTCAATGTCTAATCCACCATTCGTGTGACATGTCCAATACATGCAGAATTACATGGGAGAACAATCATTTAATGATTATTCTTCACAATACACACATAATTATGCACAGGGAGATGGAGAAAATAGTGTGAATTTCGAACCTCATAGGTCCCCTACGTGGTTTTGAAGTATTTATATATTTGATTTTGTGATGTGTGATGTGTAATATATTGTACAAAATACGTGATGACCTAGCCTCCTATAAGTTTTACCCATCAAAAAATAAAAATAGAACTAATAAATTATATTTTAATAATTATCAGAACTTAACACATACTAATTCATATAGTAATATAGCAAATTCATATGTCTTGATGTTTGATCAATATTTTATTTTCATATAAGGTAGATAATTGATCATGTAACAACCTCCAAAAGTTTCATTACAAATTTTCATGTATTTTTATTAGTTTCCGTCATTTCTGTCAGAATTTTCACTAGATCGATATTTCATCGATATTTCCGTCGATATATCCAAATTTTAGAACGTCGATATATCCTCGATATCCGATATTTTACTCCTTGGATATTAGGCACCACCGAGTTGGTCAAACAAGTCTGCAGCCAGAGGAATAGGATACGTGTTCCGTACTGTGATCTTGTTAAGATCTCAGTAGTCTACGCACATCCTCAAGCTCCCATTATGTTTCTTCTGGAACAACACAGGTGCGCCAAATTGCCCTTTTGCCCTTCTAATCTGCCCTGCCTCTAACATCGCTTCTAACTGCTTTCTAAGCTCCACCAGTTCTGGGGGACTCATTCTATAGGGTGCTCGTGCCGGTGGCTTTGATCCTGGCAGAAGCTTGATCTCATAGTCCACACTTCTCCTCGGGGGCAAATTCTTCAGAAGTTCCGGAGGCATCACATCTGCATACTCTATCAACACCTTTTTGACCTCCTTCGGCACTACCCCGCTTTTGTTGTCCTATTTTGTCAAGGGAACAAGGACATATGAGGATTCTTGGTGCTTCACACCCTTCTTGAATTGTAAAGCGGACAATAGTCGAGGCTCGGTAGGCTGCTTGATTCTTGTGGGTACTACACATGGGTTCTCCCCCATGATGAGCAAATGTTAGGCAGTAGGGATGGGGACGGCTTTCTTCTCCAGCAGAAACTCCATTCCCAATATAATGTCGAAGTCATCCATCTGCACTACGACTAAGTCAGTTTTCCCTTCCTACTGGCCCAATTTCAAGCGTACTCCTTTTGAAATCCCCACTGTGTGTGCCTCCTTTGAGTTCACATCTTTCATGTGGCCCACATCCTTTTCCGTCTTCAACCCCAACCTTTTTGCTTCCACCTCTGAGACAAAGTTGTGGGTGGCTACGGTGTCAACCATCACACTTTTGGTAGGTTTCCCTTCAATGAGTGCATCTATGAACATCAATCCTTTTGATTGGAGCTTCACAGGGATCTTTGATCTCTTCTCCATAGCCCCCAAGAACCGCAACGCTCCCATATGACTTGTCTCATCTGCTTGCTCTCCATCATCATCGCTCCCCTGAGACAGGATAGATGCTTGTAAAGCAGATAAAGCACTTTTATGAGGACACTCATTAACTCTATGAGGCCCCTTACATAAGAAGCAAGAGATCAGTTTAGGAGTGTAGCCTTGGGAATTGAAGGGTCGAGGCATGAATGCGCCTGTAGAGCCAGCTGTTTTGGAAGTTGCAGAATCCTTGGGGTTTCCTACTCTTCGATCTCCCTCACTTGAGCTCGAAGATTTGGACTCCGCTCCCCCACTTTTACTTGGCGCAGGTCGCGCCCCTTTGTTAGTGTTCACATGTGAGGATTGTGGCGGCGGCCTTCTATTGGGATTCTCATCAAAAGTATAATCAGTCAGCCTTTCCACGGCAGCTTGGGCAGCTGCCAAGTCTTGCACCCTTTGCCTCTGGAGTTCGGTTCTCGCCCACGGCTTCAGGCCTTCCAGGAAGTAGAACAACCGGTCTTTCTCACACATGTCCGGTATGTCCAACATTAGTACAGAGAACTTGTTAACGAATTCCCTGATGTTGGTGGTGTGTTTCAGCTCTCTTAATTGTCGCCTGGCGACGTATTCAACATTCTCGGGATAGAATTAGGCCTTAAGCTCCTTCTTTAGTTCCTCCCAAGTGGCGATAGTACAAACGCCCCTTTGGATGTCGTTGTTCTTGGTTCTCCACCACAACTTGGCGTCTCCTGAAAAATACATTGTTGCCATGTTCACCTTTACTTCCTTGGAGTCAGGCTTCACAGCTCGGAAGTACTGTTCCATATCAAATAGGAAATTCTCAAGCTCTTTGGCTACTCGCGCCCTTCCATATGCTTGAGGTTCCAGTATCTTCACCTTCCTGTAGTCCGTCACAGGTTGGTTTCCCATCACACGGATGGCTAAGTTGAGTTTGGAATTCATTTCCAATAACTCGTTCTTGAATGCATCAATAGTGGCTCGAACGTCCTTCGTCATCGAGTCCATAGTCACTTGCATGGTGTCAAGAGCATCACTCATGGCTCCAATTTGCTCGTTTTGAAGAGGCCCCTCCTCAAGGTCTCTGCCTCTATCCCTTGGGGCTTTCCTCTTCTCGAGGGTCCCAACTCGGGCTTTCAAATCTTCAATCTCATTGACTCGTGCCGCCATTTCATCTAGGTTGACACGGTCAAGAAGTGTTGTGATATCAATCAATCTGTCAGGGATTCCCGCAAGTTCTCCAAGTTGGTCCTCAATCCAGCTAAATCGTGGTGCGGTCATCATTTTAGGCATCTAGTTCAAGCTAGTGAGCCGAGTCGGCTCTGATACCAACTGTCACGGGCCGACTTTGAGAAGCGACAAAACGGACCGTGCAGCACTTGCATGTTAGCAAGTCAACCAAATGAGTACCTTGCAAGCAACAATAATCAACACGATATTAATATAATGTAAGGGACAAGCAAATAAGCAAGCAAGCGAGCAAGCAAGCGAGCAAGCAAGTGTGTGGGCTGAGCGTCAGCGAAGAACACAACAATGAACAAATAATTTAAGAATCGAATGGGACAATCTCACAATGCACAGATGATTGAATCTCCTCTTTTATTGATGGTAAGACGTTTAGGGAGGCAAAAGTACATGCGCTTACCTATACTAGTTCCTGAGTCCAACAGTAATGCCGACTAGGAACCCCTCCCTATAAATGATATTTTACATAACTTCACTTTGCAGGAGGAAACATTAAAATGTTTGAGGAGTTATAATGAAAGGGAAAATACTATTCTAACTCTGGCACACAAGCAATCAGTCACGGGTTTAACTCATGACCATAGACAAACTTGCTGGTGGCCTTACAACCTGTCAGGAGGCCGCACAGCCACAATGCAACCCCAACTTTAGATGTTCACTGCCATTTGTGTTGCATGCAGACATTTTCACCGACTCAACTTGATACGTTACTTGTTACTTACGCAAGTGGTTTCCACCAACTACATTTGCATCTTGATTAAATTAAAAAAATATTGACCTTATATTCACATTATTTATGGATTAATTGAAAAAGGACGCATGCATGTATTATCAATATTATGTATATCTTTTTACTTTTACCTGCATGGAAAAAGATTAAATGGATGCATGTAACATTCCAACTCTACGTACTTTAGCCTTCCGTAATCAAGATCAGAGTCGGATGGATTTGAATTATTTGATGCATCTGATATATGAATCATCAAGCTGTGCAATGTGTACGAGGAGACAATGCTAGTTGTTAAATGATGTGCAACATTATTGGAGACCTTAATTATGTACTCGGGACTATTTTACTATCTAACCATGGAATTATTATCACTCTTTAAAAATAAGAATTGAAACCACAGAAATGGTACGGTTAATCAACCGATTAGGCGTGTCAACAATGAGGTTGCAGATGGTATTGTCTATAAATAATTGAACAGTGTGCATGACATTCGTGCTTTATCATAAGAGAAGTTCATCATTATGCAGGAAGATTACACTGGAGGCCAATTTAAGTGGTTGTGAACACACGTATTTTTAGAGAAATTTCTTGTGCAGCAACTTTTGTCGATGCTGCGAGCAGTGCATGCATATGATGCAATGCGAGCTGTTTGTAAAATGCTCTTGAATTGACAAAATTAACTTAACCATTTATGAAATACAAAAAGAACAATGTTTTAGTCTGCTCTGACTCTTTAGAAGTACGTTGGAATTACATGTGATATCCAAACTCCATGTTTAGGAGCAAGTGTGCAATAGATCGATCGACTATACAATACTTGTTGTCCTGATGTATTTTTATGTCCAAACTCCAGATATCCATAGTGTTCGATGCAAAAATAAACACATAGTATAAAAGCTTCGTCAGATATATCATTCCCTAAAATCCCAAGCCAAATAACACAGTGAAGCTCGATTGCATTAACAGGATAGCCAACTCCTTAATTGAAAGCCAATAACTGAATATAGATTTACAAATAATTCGCTGAAAATAGATTATTTCACATGTTAGGTACAAGTACATATTTGAGCATATGGACTATCAAACTTGCACGCTCAAGCCAAGAATGGTAAGTGCCATATAGATGCTCTTGGTTTGTCAAAGAAATAAAACGAGTTAGAACAGATAACAAGCTGGTAAAAAAGATCTTGCCACCACTAGACAACATCTTATATATGAGTGGATTAATGAAGTTGCATCTACGGACATGTATAGGACAATTAGAAGCATTTATATATCCGTTGTAATATGTCAAGATCCACACACAATGACCCTGCAAAAGGAGCTGGAATTCAAATCTCCTTGCAAGAGATGCAATAGATAAATAGTATAGGAGTGATGTTTATTCTTACCATTCAGTCACTGGTATATATTTGGGGACTCCAAATGCTTACTACGTACACCCCTTTTCTTCTTTTTCTTCGTCTCAAATGTAGGCACATCTGAATTAGAACCATCATTATGTTAAGATACTAGATTACGGTGGCAAATGAAAAGGAAGAGTATTTGTTTGATTCAAATACTGCCATCACTGAGTCAAATATATAGGAAAACCATGAAGTAGCTACAAGCTATAAAATGCTCATAGTCCGTAATAGAAGGGCAAAGCAACATTCAAGGGCACTACAAATGCTCATACATGCAGAAAAGTTAAGATATAATTTTAGTTTATTCTTTGCAATTCTCTGAATGGAATTGGAAGTCGAACTACAAATCTACAAGTAAAAAAATTCCTAGTTCATCTTTTTGAACAAAAAATTACTTTGGAATAGAGATACAATAATCTTTCTTGCATCAATATATTGGATTTTAAAGTGAACTTGGTTAGTTCGGGCCTGCTGCTGAATCCTGCAATCTTGTAGATGTCGGGAAACTCTAGCTGTCTAGCAAATAGATAGGTATGTACCAAAAGGGGATTCAAATCCCAGACCACAGGGAAGCAAATGGTCGGCTTGACCTTTTGATAATGATAGCCCATTGCCACAGCTTTATCTCAACTAAGCTATTTTCCCAAAGTCAAATGAAATACTATACTACTCGACCCACCTCGTCATCTGCAGGCACTACATTTCATGGCTGTCCCCGGGTGTATAATTCTTAGGTAATAAAGAGGTTATGACATCTTCAAATGGTTAGGGCTATAATTTTACGGTTCATTGTTACGACCCGAACCGAAATTATGCGTTTATCGAAATATATTACGTTTTATCACAAATTAGTCGCGTTATTGACTTTGTTAACGACTTTTTCACCAGGCAAGAATTGGACTTGATTTTCTTTGCGAAAGTCGTTGAGCATTTGATTTCAAACTCGTAGGAATTTTCCGAGAATTTTTTAGATAAGCAAGCTATTTGTTATGTTTATCGGTTGTCGGTGCAAGAATTAAATAAAAATATGTTTATTTTTAGTCGGTTATTTCTCGACCGTCCAATGGCGATAGGATTTATTTCGAAACGTTGATCGGATTTGATAATTTTATTATAAATAGGAGTTTTTTAAGAATTTAATTTGTGAAAAATCAGAAAATTCTAAAAAAAACAACTGACTCGGTTACGAACCCCCGCCGACCTGTTTTTTTAGTTTTCCAGTCAACCCATCGATTCTAACCACCTCTGACGCCGTTTCAGGTAGGGAAATGAAGTCCTTGATTTTCTTGATTGTTTGATTGTTTAATTTTGGGATTGGATGTGTGTGGTGAGCCACTCGATTCGAGTTTGATCCCGGTTTTCGCTACCATCGGTGGCGGCCTTCCAGCAAGTAGTGGAGGCGAAGGTTAAGGGGGTTTGAATCCTCTCAACCTGTTAGTGCTTCCTAGATAGGTAGTTTTGGCCGAAGAAGCTCCACAGGGGAGCTTAAACGGCGAGGGTAAAACGAAGAGATCTTGACCCGAAATCTTTCGGGCTTGATTTCGGTCTCGGTGGTGGTTGGAGGGTGGTGCTTTGGAGAGAAGTGTTGGTCTTGGAGAGAGGAAGAGAACGTGGGGTTGAACCCGTCGCCATCTGCGGCAGAGCTTCGGCGATGAAGATTGAGGGATTCTTCGACAGGACTTTCGGAGTTATTTTTGGGGCTGATTTCAGTAGTTTTACGCATATTCTAGTATCGTATGATCCTCATTTATAGGAAACGTGATCGCGACCATAGCAGCGAAGGGAATTCCGGTGTACTCCAGCAACAGTCGTAGACCTGTGAGTGGACCTTTTATTTTCACAGTCGTAATGAATTCATATTTTTATTAGTATGCTCTACAGTTTATTTAAAAGCTTTTAAATTTGAAGATTTATTTGTGATGGTTTGCTTAGTTGCATCGATATTTTAGCTATTCGACTGATCACCGGATAGTTTAGTCATGGGAGGTTAGGTAGCCTCGTGCGACCCAAATCGACTCAGGTTAAGTGGTTTGGAGATGATCCCGTCACATTTATTTTTCTTATAGCTATCCGAGTCATGTTAGGTGGCCTGAGCAAGCGCTTTTATTATTTTCAGTTTACAGTTTTTGAACTCACTGTATTTCACGGAAATTAACAGAAAGGCAGTATATGACAAATTTATCATTTTGCACTGATTATATTATTTTTGTCCACTCACGCTAACGTTTTATATTTTATTACTTTTCCCTGAGAATTTCGGTTTCCGTTGCCCATGCTGCAGTTTTTATTCTAAAAGTGTCTGGTAGCGTCGAAGGCTTCGAGTCCACCAGTCATCTTTCCAGTAGTATGTCTCAGCTCATTGTCGATTTGTATCTTATACGATATATGCTAGTAGGGGTCGCTATGAGTACCGTTTGTTTATGTTGACTCCTATAGTACTCATGTATAAAGTGTTCATGTAAATAGCAAAGTCAACTTCCATTGTATTTTGAACCAGTATGTTGTTATAATGTTTTAAATTCCTGAGTAGAGTTTCTGGTTCTAGTTTGTACCATTTGTTGAGAAATCCGGACGGACATTGGTGGTACATGATGTGTCTGTGGAATTAGTTGTGAAGTGTTATCTTCCTACAAGTTTTTGGGTTGTTCAGTTTTCAAAGGGCCCATGTCAAAATTTTCGTAGAAATTCTCAGAGTTTAGTTAGTCGTTAGGATTTAATTTTAGTTTACTTGTTAAACTATCTAGTTTACTAGCTAAACTAGGGTTGGGTCCTTTCAGTTGGTATCAGAGTCTTAAGTCACAGATTCTGTAGACTTTCTGGTCATGTTAGTATATACATTTTAGAGTGTACAACACTCCCGAGAGGATGGCCCGACCGACCGGTGGATCCCCATTACTCCAAGTGTGCATTGTTGGATGTCTGGAATTCTCGTTGTTGAGTCAGTTTGTGACTCCTTTTAGTGAGTTAATTTGTTTTTGGACTCGTAGGTCACTATACCTCGACAACCAACCCACCTGGATGATACGCAGTCCTTGGCACAGCAGATGCGTGAGCTAATTTCACACATGATGCCAAGACCATGAGAGGATCGTGAGTATCTAATTACCAGGGTTAAGGCTGGAGCCATTCCTTTTATTGGCTCCCATGACCCTGAGACTAGTGAGAATTGACTTATGGAGATTGGACGAGTTTGTGATCGTCTACGTCCTCAGTTGATTTCTGAGTAGAGGACTGAGGTAGTTATACGCCTATTGCAGGATCATGCTTATCAGTGATGGCAGAGTGCTGAGAGGAATAAGGCCATCACTTTGTGAACCGAGTTCACATAATTGTTCATGAATCGCTTTTTCAGCGAGGCATCTAAGCAGCGAAAGTATGAAGAATTAATGAATCTTCGACAGGGAGACATCTGTTATGGAGTACTGGGGTCATTTCACACACCTGTCTCATTTTGCACCAAATTATGTCAGGCTGATAAAGGAGAAGTGTTGGAGATTTGAGCAGGGTTTGCGGTCTGATATTGCTCCATACTTGGCAGGTGTTCCCCGCACTAATTTTGATGAGTTCGTTAGCGCTGCGATAAGATGCGAGGCCAAACTCTACGATTTGATGAGGATAGGCCTAGTCAAGGTCCTTCAAAGAGGGGAATGTCAAGTACTTCAGGCTCCACTGCATCTTCAGGCCATGGATCTCACACTCCAGCTCATATTGCACGTCGTCCAAATCATTTTCAGAGATAGATGAGGAGTCGTCATTCTCAAAGGCAGGGATCTGGGGCCAATTCTAGTGGATCTGTTAGTTATCACCCTACTTCATCCGCACTTAGAGATTTTTCCTTATGCGATAGATGCCACCGACATCATGTCGGGCAGTGCCAATTTGGGACTTCGACTTGTTTTCATTGTGGCCAGATGGGTCACTTTTCGAGGGAGTGTCCACAAAGGGACCCCTCAAGTGGGTTTTCTGTGCAGAGCTCTGGTGGCGATTAGGGAGCCACTTTAGGGGTCAGAGCTGTACCACCACCTAGACAACCAGTTATGCAAGACCAGAGGGGCGACCGACAGGACAAACTGGGACAAATTGGGCAAGCCCGACTACATCATATGACCCTTCAAGAGGGTAGAGCAGCCCCAGAGGTGATTATCAGTACGTTACATATTTTTGGTTATGTTGTTTATACTTTAATTGATCCGGGGTTAACACACTCTTTTATCTCCGTGAGATTAGCATCCATATCAGTACCTGTCACTCCATTATCGATGATGTGGCGAGTGACTTATCCCTCCGATGATGTGGTTTTAGTTGGGTTAATTTATAAAGGTTGTAGTGTTATGGTGGGAGGTTTTGGGTTGTCTATTGACCTGATACCTCTTAATATCGTGGACTTTGATTTGATTTTAGGTATGGACTTTCTGAGCAATCACCAAACTTTGGTTGATTGTCATTGGAAAGAGGTGGTGTTTCGAAGTCCAGGTTTTCCAGAGATATTGTTCTGTGGTGAACGAAATATCCTTTCTTCGTGCCTTATTTCAGCTATGAAAGCCGAGAGAATATTACGTAAGGGATGTATTGCTTATTTGGCGCATGTTGTGAATATTTGTATTTCTATTCCTAATCTGGAGGAGATTGTTGTGGTCAGGGAATACCCTGATGTTTTTCCCAAGGAGTTACCGGGTCTCCCTCCAGAAAGGGAAATTGATTTCACGATTGAGTTACTTCCGGGTACAGGTCTCATAGCTCAGGCGTTGTACTGTATGGCTCCAGCTGAATTGAAGAAGTTGTAGGTTCAACTTCAAAAATTGATTGATAAAGGTTTCATCCGTTCTAGTGTATCTCCATCAGGAGCTCCAGTTTATTCGTGAGGAAGAAAGATGGATCGATGAGATTATCCGTTGCTTATCGAAAATTGAATTAGGTTACTGTGAAGAATAGATATTCGTTGCCCCGTATTGATAATGTGTTTGATCAGTTAAAGGGAGCTACGGTATTCTCCAAGATTGATCTTCGATCGGGATACCACCAGTTGCGGATTAGAGAGTCTAATGTCTCTAAGACCGCATTCTGATCGCGTTACGGGCACTATGAGTTCCTTGTGTCGTCATTCGATTTGACGAATGCATCTGCTGCCTTTATGGCGTTGATGAATCGAGTATTTCAGGCTTATCTTGACAAGTTCGCCATTGTATTTATTGACGATATCCTAATTTACTCAAAGGATGTGAGGCAACATGCAAGGCATCTACATGTAGTTTTCAGAATTTTGAGGCAGTCTCAGCTATACGCCAAATTCAATAAATGCGAGTTTTGGTTGGATAAAGTGAAATTTCTTAGCCATGTGATTTTGGCAGATAGTGTCAATGTTGATCCTGACAAGATGGAGGCGGTGTTAAATTGGAGCAGACCTGCAAGTGTACCAAATATCAGAAGTTTTCTAGGTTTAACTGATTATTACCGTCGATTTGTGTAGAACTTTTTCACGAATTACCACACCTCTTATCAGACTCACGAGAAAGGGAGTTAAATTTGAATGGTTGGAGGCTTGTGAGGAGATTTTTCAGACTCTGAAGACAAGGTTGACCATAGCTCTAATGTTGACTTTACTAGACGACAGTTGGGAATTTACTGTGTTCAGTGATGCCTCTAAGTTAGGTTTGGGTTGTGTGTTGATGCAGCATGGTATGGTGGTTGCTTACGGATCATGGCTGTTGAAATCTCATGAGGCGAACTACCCTACACACGACATGGAGTTAGCTGCGATAGTTTTTGCGTTGAAGATCTGGAGACATTACTTATATGGTGTTAGATGTCGGATTTTCACTGATCATAAGAGCCTTACGTACCTTCTCACACATCCAGAATTGAACATGAGACAGAGAAAGTAAATGGAGTTGATAAGCGATTATGAGTGTACCTTCAAGTATCACCCTGAAAGACAAATGTGGTAGCTGACACTCTTAGCCGGAAGTCCGGAGCTTCCTTGTCTCATATTCAAATAGCTCGGGTACTACTACTTTCGGAGTTGCGAGCCATTAGAGCAGTGTTGTTCACTGATGAGAACGAGAATGGAGTTTTATTCGTCAGTCTGCAGGTTCGACCCGTCCTTATTGACCGATTACGTGAATTGCAGGACTCTGATTCTTCCCTTTTGAAGCTAAAGGGAGCAGTGCATGATGGTGGACAACCAGATTTCGCGGTAATGAGAGATGGGTTGTTGGTATTCAAGGGTAGACTCTGTGTTTCGAATAATGAAGAGTTTAAACGGGAAATACTTGATAAGGCTCATTATTCATCTTACGCTATGCACCCAGGTAGCACGAGGATGTACCGCACTCTCAGAGAATATGATTGGTGGTGTAATATGAAGAGGGAGGTAGCGACATATGAGTCAGTGCCCTATTTTCCAACAATTGAAGGCGGAGCAGTAGAACCCTTCTGGTTTGATGCAGCGGCTGGAGATTCCAATTTGAAAATAGGAACATGTCACTATGGATTTCATATACAAACTACCTCGTACATTCAAGGGTCATACATGTATTTTGGTGATTGTGGATCGCTTCACCAAGTCTGCACATTTTATTCCAGTCTCAGAGAAACTATCAGTGAGCAAGATATCTATGTTGTATATGCAGAAAATCGTGAAGCTACATAGTGTACTGGTATCCATTATATCTTATCGAAGTTCTCATTTTACTTCAAAATTCTGGAGAGCTTTACAGGAGGGAAGGGAAAACAGTTACGATTCAATACAGCTTTTCACCCTTAGACTGATGGCCAGTCTGAAAGAACTATTCAGATGGTTGGGGATATGTTGAGATCCTGCGTGTTACAGTTTTCGGGGAAATAAAATAAGTTTGCACTTGATGGAGTTCGCGTATAATAATAGTTTCCACATCATCATTGGTATGTCGCCATATGAAGCCATATACGGGAAACAGTGTAGGACCCCGCTGTATTGTAGTGAAGTAGGAGAAATGAGCCTGATTGGTTCAGATATAGTTCAAGAAACTACAGAGAATGTGCATATCATTCGAGACAGATTGAAGATCGCTCAAGACAGATAAAAGAGTTATGCTAATGTTAGACGTAAGGATCTTGAGTTTGAGGTTGGAAACTGGGTATTCTTGAAGTTGTCTCCATGGAAGGGGGTGATACGTTTCAAAAAACGCGGTAAACTCCAACCCTGTTACATTGAACCCTATGAAATTATTGAGCATGTTGGTGTTGTGGCTTATCGTTTGGAATTACCCTCAGAATTAGCGCGAGTTCATGATGTATTCCATGTGTCCATGTTATGGAAGTACATTCCTAATCCCTCTCATGTCATTGTGCCTCAGCAAATTCCACTACAAGAGGACTTGATTTATATTGAGGAACCAGTGGATATACTTGACCGTAGAGAGCAGATTCTCCGGAACAAGACCATTTCTTTAGTGAAAATATTGTGGAGGAATCACGCAGTAGAGGAAGCCACTTAAGAACCAGAGTAGCATATGAGGGAGCAGTACCCTCATCTTTTCTAGCAAGTATGTAAATTTTAAGAGCGGAATTTTTGCAAGGGAGGTGAATTATTACGACCCGAACCAAAATTACACTTTTATCGGGACATGTTAAGCTTTATTGCGAATTAGTCGTGTTATTGACTTTGTTAATGACTTTTTTACCGGGCGAGAATTGGACTTGACTTTCTTCGAGGAAGTCGTTGAACATTTAATTTCGAACTCATAGAAATTTTTCGGGAATTTTTCGGATAAGCGAGTTATTTGTTATGTTTATCGGTTGTCGGCACGAGAATTAGATAAAAAAATGTTTATTTTTAGTCGGTTATTTCTCGACCGTCTTATTGCGATAAGATTGATATAGGACCATTGATCGGATCAGATAATTTTATTATAAATAGGGGATTTTTTAGAAATTAATTTGTGAAAAATCAAAAAATTCTAAAAATACCCACCGACCCAGTTACGAACCCCCGCCGACTCGTTTTGGGTTTTCTAATCAGCCCGTCGATTTCGGCCACCTCAGTCGCCGTTTTAGGTAGGGAAATGAAGCCCTTGCTTTTCTTGATTGTTTGATGTGTTTAATTTTGGGATTGGATGTGTGGTGAGCCACTCGATTCGAGTTTGATCCCAGTTTTCGCCGCCATCAGTGGCGACATTCCGGCGAGTAGTGGAGGCGGAGGTTAAGGGGGTTTTTGATCCCCTAAACCTGCTGGTGCTTCCTAGATAGGTAGTTTTGGCCAAGGAAGCTCCACTGAGGAGCTTTGACAGGGAGGGTAAAACAAGGAAATTTTGACCCAAAATCTTTCGAGCTTGATTCTGATCTTGGTGGTTGTTGGAGGAAGGTGGTGCTTTGGAGAGAAGTGTTGGGTTTGGAGAGAGGAAGAGAACGTGGGGTTGAATGCCGTCATCCGTGGTGGTTGACGGTGGTCGGCTCTGCCATCTGTGGCGGCGATTCGAACCCTAAGACGGCGGGATTGGGCTTCTGTCCAGTTACAAAAGTTGTAGAGCTCAAGGTGAGCGTTCCAATGGGGGTTTAATCGCCCCCATCAGAGAACTTTCACCATAGGGGCCTGTGGCCCACGCGCCGCCGCTTGTGGTGGGCCGTGACGGTTACGCGTCACCGGTCCACGGCAGAGCTTCAGCGAGGAAGATTGATGGATTCTTCGACAAAACTTTCGGGGTTTTTTTGGGTCCGATTTCAGTAATTTTACATATATTCTGATATCGTATGATCCTCATTTACGGGACAACGCGATCGCGACCATAGCAGCAAAGGGAATTCCGCTGGACCCCAACAATAGTCGTAGACTTGTGACTGGACCTTTTATTTTTCAGTCGTAGCGAGTTCATATTTTTATTAGTATGCTCTACAGTTTATTTAAGAGTTTTTAAATTTGGAGGTTTATTTGTGATAATTTGTTTAATTGCATTGATGCTTTAACTATTCAGCTGATCACCGGATAATTTAGTCAGAGGAGGTTAGGTGACCCCATCTGACCTAGATCGACTCAGGTTAGGTGGCCTGGGGACGATCCCGTCACATTTATTTTTCTTACAGCTATCTAACTCAGGTTAGGTGGCTTGGGGGAGCGCCTCCATTGTTTTCAGTTTACAGTTTTTGAACTCACTGTATTTCACGAAAATCAGCGAAAAAAGGGGATATGGCAGCTTTATCGTTTTGCGCTGATTATATTATTTTTGTCCACTCATGCTAACATTTTGTATTTTATTGTCTTTCTCTGGGCTTTTCGGTTTCCGTTGTCCATGCTGCAATTTTTATTCCGAGAGTGTCTAGTAGCGTCGATGGCTTCGAGTCCACCAGTCATTTTTCCAATAGTATGTCTCAGCTCACTGTCGGTTTATACCTTATATGATATATACTAGTAGAGGTCGCTCTGAGCACTGTTTGTTTATGTTGACTCATATAGTACTCATGTATAGAGTGTTCATGTAAATAGCTAATTCAGCTTCGGTTGTATTCTGAACCAGTGCGTTGTTATGATGTTTTAAATTCTTAAGTTGAGATTCTAGTTCTAGTTTGTACCATTTGTTGAGAAATCCGGATGGACTTTGGCAGTCCACGGTGTATCTATGGAATTAGTTGTGGAGTGTTATTTTCCTGCAGATTTTTGGGTTGCCTAGTTTTCAAAGGGGGTTATGTCAAAAAAATTGTAAAAAATCTCAGAGTTTAGTTAGTCGTTATGATTTTTGTAGATAGTTTATTAATTAAACTATCTAATTTAATAGCTAAACTAGGGTTGAGTCCTTTCATTAGTTCATGTTGGTGTGATGTGTAAGGTATTCCTGACCACGTGTGTCAAAGACATTCAAATGCTTCAAAGGAAGTAATTCATACAAGTGTAACGAAATGAGTGATATCTTTGACTTCTCAATTTATCCTTTCCTGCTGAATATAAAGTTACAAACTGAACCTAATGAACAAAATTACTATATTTTGATTTGGAAGCACATTGTAAGTTATAACAAGTCCAACCTAAAAAAAATATTAAAAAATCAATTTCTTAAAGTGTATACAATCCAAAATGTTCAAACTGTAACTTCAGACATACCTCCTTCAGAATAAATTGAGTTGTAGTGCACCTCTGCCCAAAAGCTCAAGCATATTACTGCACAATATAGACCATTCAGTTCTTCAATGGAGAGTTGGTCTTGACATCAGATCAATAAGTTAGCAGATATTTTGATCATTAGTAGTTGTCCTGATACCCTGATTCAGTTGGTGTTTTACTAAATATACACAGCTGGGTGTGGTTTTGCACTGGATTGGTCTCTCAGAGAGAAGAGATAGACATGAAAATGCTTTTGCATTTCAACTATTCACCAAAAGCTGATAAACTTTAAAATGAATCAGATCTAGATCACATGAATATTTTTTAGGCAGGGTGATGCCCCTAGTATTTTCTAAGCTATAAGAGTGGTATAACCAGCCTCGTGAATATATAAACAGCAAAAGTTAGTGTTATTCCATCAACTAGCAAGTAATTCTTATTCAGCTTTCTTCTGCTACTAAAAATGCATGCTTTATTCATGGGAAGTTGTGGACAGTGAAGACAAGGTCCAGAAACTGAGGTCGTGAGGAAAATCAGGATATACGAAACTAAGGGGGAGGGGCTTCAAAAGTATGATTTTCGTACCTCGTTTTGACCTTTCATCATTAGGAAGAATCTCAATGTAGCAGGTGTCTTTGAAGGATGTTATCACAAAGATTTTAACTCCATACTGCAAGAAATTATTGTCAGATATTATAAAGCACAACGCATATACAGAGCAAAGTAGAGGATTTGAGCTCAGATTAGAGGAGTGGGCTTCTCCGACAGTTGAACACAAAACTATACCACTCCATATGCCCTATTGGAATATAGTGATATAATGTTCATCATATGAAGACCAACAGCAAGTTATATACTGAAATGCAGGTTCACTCACATTTTGGATCACATTTTAACCCCAAAATTTTGACTTAAAACTCAATTGTTACGAATTGGAATCCTAAACTGTGTATACGTATGTGCAGTTCCCAAATACCTGACAAATTTGCCCAAAATATTCAGAACAATGCAGTATATGAGTTAAACTTCAAACAGCTATAAAAAAAAGCTCTTATACTAAATTAAAGAATTGTTGTTCTTTTTGTTGCTGTTATACTGAATATGTGGCAGCAAGCTCGTTTTCTTGAAGTAACATATAATCAATATGAGACACATGAGGATTCACTCCCCCTAATGGGCTACCGCCACTTTCACCAATTAAAGTGCTAGAGAATGTTAGAAGGAATTTTTTTTGGCTATTACAGCCAAAACGTAGCATGTAAATTCAAGTTGACAGATATTTGTGAAATTGAGGTATATGAAGCTAGAATTATCACGAAACAAAAACTGAATATTGACATGCTACAAGTATGAGAAAACAAAAGTGAAGTTGCTAAAGCATACCAAATCTGCAGCAGCTTGTAAAGTAACATGATCCCCCCATTCACCACTCCTATTTTCAACATGATTATTAAGTCAAGCTCAATTCACAAAAGAAGAAAAAGATGAAAGCACCTGAAGAATTGGACTAATACCTGGACATCTTCTCGATATAATCATCGTAAGCCATGGGAACATATCCTTCATATATCTCTGGGTATGCCTTAAGCTGATAATTCAAGATATTGCATCAATGAGACAACAATATACAAGTCCATAAATAGTAATTCCATTGAAAAAACAGCTATCTCAAAAAAAAAATGAAGAATAACGCCAACCTGATTTACAATTTGTTGTCTAACAAATTCGTGGTGCTCAGGAGATCGATAAAATTGGTCAGCAAGAGCACGGAACTGGACAAAAAAGTTAGTCAGACAACTTGCATAACTTGCCTTGAGAATAATGTGTGTAATCGCCAGCCTCAACACATATAGGGTATTCGCTTGCTAAATAAAATTACAATTAGTTTCTCTTCTAACTACAAGCAGTGTTCTTCGTTTAAGTACTTATTCTTCTTCTTTTGTTCGATCATTTACTTGTGTGGTCAAAGAAATGTCCCTTAGTTTAACAATAAAGGCTTCTTTAGGATTAATAATTGCATCAATGCAATGTATGAGTCATTAGTTCATTGCCATATAGCCCTACAGTAGCAAGAATAGCTTATGGGCATATTGTCACAATATTGACAACTATCCTAATTATGCCATGGAGAGTTTTTCAGATAAATGTTTTGTGAAAATCTCAAGTGAAGGAAGTTAACCTGACAGTTTCCATCTCCTTGTACTTTATTTTCAACCAACCCATATAGTTGCAACCTACAGAAGAAAACCAATTCCAGTATCAAATTCAAATTTAGACAACAATTCGGCCCATCATTTATCTACTACATCCTAAGATACTGTTGTATGGGCTTTTATCTGATCATGTACTGTCGACACATTTTAACGTCAGGTGCAAAGAAGCAGCAGAAAAGTAAAATTTTCATTTAAGGTGTCATATGATATTAGCAAGAGTATATCTTAAATCAAACAATTAATTAAGTCTCAGGCCGCTTTGACAATTATAACTCCATGTGCGTTTTTTCATATTATTATTCCTCCAAAAAGAATTTGAATCAAAAGGTTGGCATAAAACTTAAAAATAGAAGTTTTATGTTTCAGCAAAAAAATTAGTAGAGATCTACTTATTAACGAACAGTGTGAGAGTGAGAAGAACAACACCTGTCAAGAAGCCTTTGGTGATCTAAAGTTGCTTGATCAAGCGAGGGTATATCACCATTAATTTTAGGAACATGCTGCACAAAATCAGATATGAACATAAAGGTATGAACTACATTTTGAGCATGTCAGCGACGAGAAGCCAAAATGTAGCATACAACGAATTTCCTATTAACCACCCCCAAGTTATTTTCTTGTTTCATATGAGATTAAAGGTTATTTAGGTGACAAGAGGTCCAGGCAACTAGCATTCAGCTGACTAGCATAAAAGATCCCCAATATGTAACTGAGAATAATGAGAAAGAAAAACTTTAACCATCACAGCTAAAGTTGCACTTACAGGGACTGGAACCATCTGGTTCAGTCTTTCTCCATCAAAAGTATATTCATTTGCCAGCTCTAGGGAGTATGACCACTCATCTCCATAGTATGACTTTTCATCTGGATTAGAACATGAAGTCAAAGGTCCCCCTTCATCTGCCTCTATCCGAACAATATCCTGCGCTACAAATTGCAAAAGAAATATACAAAATTACCACACAGATAAACCCCCATCTAAACAAACCTAGACCGAAACAAAAAAATAAAAATAAATAAATCTCTTCGTCTTAGCTATTACCAGAGCCGCAGTCTCCAACTGGTTGCTCTGACCAGTCATTTGGGAAGGCAGATGCCTGCAACTGCTCTACTTGTTCGGTTGAAGTCTCAGGCTCTTCCTCCATTGCCAGCAGTGATAATTCTTCTTGAAGAGCATGAGCAATAAGTTCATCGTACTCCACTGTCGCACAATCCTTATCATAAACATTTTCCTTAAAATACTCCCCCCGGTAGTAATTAGCACCATCCTGGTTAACAGTGTCAAAGTGGCCACAATTCGCATAAGGATCACCATCAAAGAGCTGGAGACCCCACCGAACAACATCCGGGTCTTGATCGTAGGTAGGCATTGCCAAACTCGAACAACACAATGTGATCTCTACCGCCAATGTCGTGGTCAATTAGAGCCGCCTGAGAAAATCAAGGTCGTAAGTAAACACTTCATGTGCTCTGAACTATACAAAGTCCACTACTCTGAACCTACATTACTAGAAACAAACAGCATTAGAGAAAGGAAGTGATCCCATCAACAAATTAACCATTAGTTTACATCATTCAAAGGTCCAATTTGACTTTGAACTCAGAAGTTAGCAAATAAAAATTCATACTTTATTAATGCAGCAAATAAACTTGTATAAAGAACATGCTTTCAATCAAATGTAAATAAATGAGTAAAAATGTGTGGTCCAGTTTTGTTTCTTTACAGAGTTTCTTCTGGGTAATCAAAAGAGTTAAACAACGCAACTAATCTGATCCAAACAAACAGACAAATCTGAATGAAGTAGATAATAAAAGAGACAAGGAGAAATGGTTCACCTTTGGTTGAGTGGCGGATCGAGTTGGTTGGTTAAGCAAAGAGATAAGTAAAATGGGGTTTAGCTATACAGTTATTTGGTTATGAGGGAAGAAAGAGAGAAAGAATAAACGGAAAAATGTGTTGTGTTGGTGAGTGAGTGAGTGATTGATTGAGTGGTATTGGTTGTTGTACAGGTGACTGCGAGGCGGGATCGAGACGCCACAGAGGCACAGAGTAGAGAGAGAAAGGCTTGGGGAATAGTGAAAAGGAATATTAGAGTAGAGAAAGAGAGAGTGATGGTCGCAAACGGCCAAAGTGGTGGCGAGTGACGGAAGTCACGATGTCTTTGTTCAGTGTTTCACAGTCCCCGAGTCGTCCCCCAGTATTCCAGCAACGTTTTATATAAAAATATCTCTGTCGACTGTGCCGTATTCCCTAGCTTGCCTCAATACAGGAGGAATTATGACTTATGAGTTCAAATTACAATCGCATGATGCATGAAGTGCTTCTTCTTCTTTCTTTTTTTTGGAAGAAACAGAACTTCATTCAATAATTAATTAGAATGATAAGGTGTAGCTTCGTCCTCATTCACAAGTCGAATCGTAAGAAAAGTTTGCATACCATATTAAAGAGGCTTAAATTTATCGTAGTATTCAAATTTTTGATATTATACTAAACTCCAATCAGAATGATACCTTGAGCGTTTTTTCGTCAATGAATTGTCTTATTTTGTCGAAATTGATGACATGTCAATTTTTTAAAGACAAATAGAGATAAAAAGATATTAATGCCCTTTTTCATATTTTTATTTTATTTTCCTCCTCTCTCTCACATCCAAACCCGATCGGCAATTTGACCCAAGTCCATCAGCTCCAATACTTGCAATTAATACACCATTTGAAAGCTTATTCCAAGTCCAACGACTTCCATCAAAGCATCACAGTCTAATTCGAAACAAAAAGGGTAGGAATTTACTTCTGAATGTTCGAAATCTCGCCGGAATCGGCGTCGACCATTTTCTGTCTCAAGGCCGAGTCACGCGACGAGGTGGGTCGCGTTCGACTCTAGTGCTTATGGGTTTTAAAAGCCCTAACGTTTCGTCGCCCATAGCCGACCGATTCGCCGCTGATGACGGCGACAACAACCCAAATACCTAAATTGTCACTCACGACAGTTCACTCACTCACAGTGCTTGGAAAATGAGTTGAAGGGAGGAGGCGAATGGTTCTCGTGGCAGAAACTATGATGTGCGGTGGTCAGACGGCTATGAATCACTGGTCACCGTCGCCGACTGATTTTGAGAGAGAGAAAGAGAGAGGAAAATTTAAAAAAAAAAGTACAAAAAAAATATGAAAATGGGCATTAATGTCTTTTTACCTCTATTTTTTTATTAAAAAATCCACGTCATCTATTTTCAACTAAACAAGACGGCTCATGGAAGGAAAAATATTCCAGGTAATACGATTTTAAAGTTTGGGTACTATTCTGATAGGTTTTAAAGTTCGAGACCCTTTTTGGTATATCACCAAGAGTCTGGATACTACGAGTGAATTTAATCCTATTAAAAAACATGCAATTAAGGATACCATGAGTCGATACAAACTCAACTTTTAACCACAAAATCACTCTTATCATCGGGTTACAAGGTACCAACCTATCACAGAAGTAGCAATGCTCTCTTACTGCCAACCTCGAGAGAAGACAATCCCCCTTCCGTACCATGCACCAAAATTGCCCGTACATGTGTAGGGACATCTCCCCATTACATTGACAACAAGAGAATATCGACACTAATGACATGTTTACTAACTTGGAATGAGAATCAAGATAATGAGAATCATTATGAGATAGTTGAATTCCGACGTTTACTTACACATAAGGAAATTAGAATGAATGTGGGACCTATCTTTTTATCAAGAATGATTTCCCATAAACCTGGAGTTGTATTCCAGTGGGGGGAGATGAGTTTAGGAATTAACCCTCCCGGAATCAACTTTTTCTACCAAAAATGCCCTCATGTAAATTTAAAAAGTCCTATGTAAATTTAAAAACTCCTAAATACCCAACCCTAGAAATTTATATACTATTCTTAGAATCCATATACGACAATAACAACGACAAAGCCCTCGACTCCATTGTCTGGTGAGCAATCTTTGTCCTCTCTTCTCTGAGATCTCTCCTCTCTTTTTTTTCTTTTGGACTTTTTCATTTATTTGGCCTTCCATCTTATTACTATTACTCTACTTCTTATAACAATTGTATTGGTTTTCCTTACCTCCGTTAGCTTAGTTTTGTTTGTTGCATTTTGTTGTTTTACTTTGTTTATGTACGCTTATTTTGTGTTTCTATGTTATCTACTTTTTTTGTACATATATATGTTATTAATTAGGATATTGATCTAAATCTTGAAGTCAAAAACAAAAAAAAACAAAAATTACTGGTAAACCAAACTATTCATGAAGCTTATCAACAATATTCGTAGGCAAAATGGAATGTTAATGGCTTCAATTGATTTCCTGTGTGAAACCACACTACCCAAGATTCATGGAGGGTGGTGTTTTTAAGTCTTTGTTGAGTATTTTCTCTATGCAGCCTTGCTAATAGTTGAATCAAACAAAGATATACCAATTTAAAGGGTATTTTAGTAATCAAACTAATTTTGATTCCAAATTTTTATGGTAAGTAAACAATATCAATCGCAATCATTCTCATTCCTGTTCGATTTTAATTGGTAAGTAAACAACTCAATGGAATCTAAAGTTTTTTATTCTGATTTCTTCCCATTATGATTCATTCCTATTTTGATTCAATTTGATTTCAATTCAGGATAATTCACTTTCAAAGTTAGTAAACGGGTCATAAACTAATTCATCTCTGGGAACGATTTCAAAACAATGACACAACTGGACCATTGACAAATTCCCACTCAATAAAGGAGAGACTTATTTAACCTGGCCAAAAACTAAAAACAAACCTTAGCTTACCTCAATTGAGTAAGGACCAACTTGACCAAACTGACAAAAACAAAAATTAATATTGGTCAAAGCACCAAGTGAGCCGCCAACCCAATCGATCATGAAAAAATAGTAATCACGATCAACCTTATCCCATCGTCCCTAACCTCCTACACATTGCCGTCGCGGCCGCCCAGCCCAGCCTGGTCCTCTCCGATCTGCCGAAGCCATGTCCGACATGTACCCATGCTTGCCTTTAATCTCCAGCCATCTAAACAATATAATCCAGTGGATACCCCCACATGTAAAATCATATCCTAATTTCGATATGTATTAGGTCGATCGACCAACATTCTCATCGCCCAGGATGCACGACCAGAGAGAAAAATACTTTGATAAGAGACCCGGCTGGGATTCCTCCTCCATCGGCCACAAACCCGCCACAAAACCACAACAACTTCGTGACTACCGCTTTTCCAGAATCTGCCCAGACCCCAACAACCCCCCCCCCCAGCTACTTCTACCCATTAAAGAACCAAAAATTCTCGTCGGGACGCACTCGTGCATCGCCAAGAAGGCCGAAGGCCATTTTTGAACTGAGAGCCGCCAAACAAAACTCATAAACTTTAAAGGAATCTCGATAAATATCGCTCCGTAAAACTCGGTTGAATAAATTCCCCTCACGATGCATAAAGACCTAAAGTATAGACATTATTTCATGATGTATGGTGGCGTTTTTGTTATTTAAATTTTATATGTAATAAAAAAAAATCAATGTCCACATTTAAAGATAATATTTTTTTCATTTCATTAAGACAGTCATTAAAAATTATTCGATGAAGCTAGTTTTTTCTATGTTTATCGAGAAACTAACTTTATTGCTAACAAATTAGTCAACTAGCGTCACTATTCTGACCATCTTCATCTTTGAAATCATATGGTTCCTGATTGTATTAGAAATGCTCTCCAGTTTGATAAGTTCAGTGGAGGATGTGCATGGATTTTAGCTTGTAGGCTATTTTCTTTGTTGTTGTTCCTTTTGTATCAATTTTATATTTTATATATGAGCATGATTAGATTAAACACGTTGGACCCTAATATAGGGCAAATATATCAACAAAAAATACTAACCATGGCAGTAACCCAATTTCATCTGTATGTGTTGTAATAGTCATTGATAGTCTTCGTATACCTCCACGAGTTCATTCCCTCACCAAGTATAGTTTAGACACTGTGAGAGAAGATTTCGCCAACCCTCACGCGTGCGCCTTTTTTGCTTGAACAATCAGCTTCCACCATCATTTTGAAGGATGAGACATCCTTCCTTTAGTTCGTTGTTATCGTAGATCCTCGAAAAGTTGTTGTCCTTGAGCCGTCTCTGATTATTCTGTCCAAAAGCCTGCAAAACAAAATTAGTGCACGGTGTGGCACCACACAAAGACCCTGCCACGATCAAGTCAGTAATTATATCTGAATAATAATGTACCCAGATTAAAGGTCATCTTATCTCTGTCTCCGAATGTCTCCTTAAGTTCTCTTTATATACAAAATGGATGAAGAAAAGTCTTTGCTTTCTTGAATAAGGAGATCAAGGTAGATCATGCATATGATTCATTTCCTTATTCAGCACTAATTGGGTTTTTCCTATTACCACAAGCCATTTCGCCAGTACCTCGGCCATATTCGTGACCATATCTCAATAGGATTTCGAGATCCTCAAGGTCCAAGGATTCCTCCCCTAGAGGATATGGTGTCCTACTATTGCAGACCTCGAGGGAATGCTCTGCTATCATGGAGACCTTGAGAAATTACATTGCTGAGAACCCCACATTAGTGGATTCACTCAGAATACTCTAACTTTCAAAGATGACCAAATCTGACGCTCACAAATACTGCCCCCCCCCCACCCATAACAAGTCGAATGCTTGGAGACTTGGTGTGGCTTTGTGAGAAAGGCATCCCCAAGAAAGTTTAGCGTCATCTTCTCCGCGTGGCATGAGAATTTGCTAAACTGAACCCTCTTCACATTCCCATACTCCCTAGAGCTCTCCAGACTGGTGCTGAGTATGAAGTTTTTTCCTCTTCTCGTAGTCAAGGTCGACCACACGGGGCTTTATGTAAATTAGATTGAAGTACAACCATGGATTTTCCCAACTGCACCTTGCCAAAACTTGTGTCCTCTTGCCGAGCTCAACTCTCGGAAGGATAGACTAGCTGGGATCATTATCCTTACACCACCTCATTTAGCATGCATAAGTGGGTGCCACAGTCATGATCAGGGCTTAGCATCGAATACTTGTTATCTCCCTATCAGGTCCAGGTTCACAGTCCATATTTGACATTTCCCAAGGATGCAGTAGTGTTGTACATACCTTTGGAACAGTTAACGTCGAGCTAGAGCGAAGACTCCTTACTGAAGATAGTTTGGATCTTGTGCTAGTTTTTTGGAAACTACATCATCCCCTTAAGAGAACCAAATTTCAAGTCACAAAGTCAGAAAGCTTGGGGGGTCCCTTTCTCTTAAAGGCATTGATCATATTCCAGCTAGCGGCGTTAACCTTCAGTAAGTAAGACGTTGCTAGTTTTCTCCACATGATTCGAGGTAATTTCCACCTCATTCCCTTATGAGTATTTTCGATAAGGTAGGGGGTTTCCACATATAGTGTCTTCTATGCCCCCATTGAGCAATCCAGCTCTTCTCTTAAACATTATTAATAACTGGTATCATGCATGATACTTTGTGCCTACACGTTTCTTTGTGCCCCCATTAATAAAGATAAGCAATACATAGCTTAAGCTAGAGACCAGAGCAACGACGCTTCTCAGGGGTAGCTTAAGACTAAAGTAACTAGGAAGAATATAAACCCACTTCTATACATGTCATACTCTAGGCGTAGCTTTCTCCCCTTACTAAGCATGGAAAGTTCTTCTCCCACTGCTGACAAGGGCATACATGGTCTCCTGCGCACTTCTTTTCCTCTAGCTTTCCACGAGCTCTGAAGTCAGACCTCGAGGAAATCTTTAGGGTCCAATTTTTGGTCAAGGGAATTTCCCTCTATGCTTTGTTTCTAGTCACACTCGAGCATTCCTGATGTTTTCAGATGATGACCTAGCTTTCCAGGTTCTAAGTTTCACCCCCCAGCTTTCCATGTTTTGGATTTGCCCCCCAGCTTTCTGAGTTTTGGGTTTCGTTCCTCTAACTTCATGCAATGATTGCTACTCCGGCCTCAGGGATCCCAGTACTTCAGAAAATCTCAAACCAATCTTCTGAATTTCCTCCATAGCTAGAAATCTCAAGGTTTTAGTTAGAGGGCCCCAAGCTTGGTCGGAATGCATTAAGCTTGAAACCTTGAGGGCACCAACAGAGTGTATGTTCACCTGTTTTACTTTATATAGAGAAGCTCCTTTTGGAAGTCCAGCTCTTGGTTAAGGTAGTATCTTTCGAATACTTCTCTATGCTTTACTCTGGGCCTTCTCTTGATTGCTATATAATTTAGTGCCATCATATTTTATGGTTTGATGAGTTTTTGGCACTTCTCCATCCCTTCTTGATTGTCCACAATATACATCACTCAAACCCCCAAGTTTTGGACATTCTTTTGAGCCTTGTGGATTACTTTGTGTACGATTGAACAAGATTTTGGTCACTGGTTACACATCCTTTTGCCCCCCAGACCACATCTTTATGCTCGATCTTTAGCTTTCCAATGTTCAGTTGAGATGTTTATTTCGTGATCCTCAAACCTCCACCATTCATGCTTATAAAGATAGTTGTTCATCCGTGAGCACATGTCATTGAGTGTTGGATTAACCTTGAGAAGTCGTCATATCTAACATGTTATTCCATGATTTGTAGCAAGCTAGCATGTCGTCGTGTTGTAGCATTTCTGCCATAACTTTCCTCTACACAACTCCGATTATTGCAATTCTTATTTTGTTAGATAGTAGACTCATAGAGATTTCTAATGATATATATATACCCCTCTTGGGTATCAAATATTGGCCGCCAAAAACATCCTACAAAACAGCCCAGTTGTAGTGGCGTCGTTTCTTTCAGATTCGGCCCCCGACTGGTAAATCTGTCATATCTTCTTTCTCCGAGCTCCGATTGAGATGGATTTGTTGCATTGGAAATTAGAAATCCGTAGCTTTCTAAGACATATAATTTATTATCTAAAGTTGGTTGTAGAATTGCCAGAATATTGACAATTTTTTCTTTATTTTTCTGGGATTTTAAAACATCGTTCTTTGTCGATTTTTTTTAAAGGTTTTTGATGAAATCCAGATTGATTCCGAATTTAGAAGAGGGTTATGGAAGGATCATTGAACAATTGACGCAAGATTTCTCTCAACGAGAGCACCAATTTGTGAGAGCAGATTTCGCCAACCCTTAAGCTTGCGCTTTTTTGGCTTAAACAATTAGCTTCCACCATCGTTTTGAGGGATGTGATCTCCTTCCTTCAATTCGTTGTTGTCGTAGATCCTTGATAAGCTCATGTCCTTGAGCCGTCTCTGAGTATCTCCAAAAGCCTGCAAAACAAAGTCAGTGCACAGTGTGGTACTACGTAAAGACCCTCTAGCGATCAAGTTAGTAATTATATCTGAATAATAATATATATGGGTTGAAGGTCATCTTACCTCTGTCTCCGAATGCCTCCCTAATCTCTCTTTATATAGAGAATGGATGAAGAAATGTCTTTGCTTTCTTGAATAAGGAGATCAATGTAGATCATGAATATGATTCATTTTTTTATTCATGACTAATTGGGTTTTTCCTATTACCACAAGCCCTTTAGCCAGTACCTCGGCCAAATTTGTGGCCATATCCCAATATGACACAATAATGCAGACACAATATTGACTCAAATGAGGCCTTGACCATGTCTGAAGAACTCTAGCCGGGCGGTCTGGGGTCTTGTGCAAGAATACATATCGATCATGTGAAGCCCCTTCCAACACCCTGTGAGTCTGAGGATCAAACTATTTTTTATTCCATAGTTTGTCATTTCGGCCCTTCTAGATAAACCATATCATGACAATCAGCCGAGCAAATCTTTCTCTAGGAAGGCCAACTAAATAAGCCACCATCAAATCCTTAAAGAAATCCATGGTCTACCCATTACCAGCAAGTAGAGGGGTCACAACAGGTTGTATATGAGGGCAGTCTCAAAATAGGTGCAGCTCTGTCTCCCTCTCCTGCTTGCACAACACACACACTTCGTCAACATCCAATCTACGCCCATGTAATCTCAGCCGCGTAGGTAGGAATCCCTAACAGGCTCTCTACACACAGAGTTTGGCTGCTAGAGCGGCACCCAGTCGCCAAAAATTCTTTCAAAAATCCCCCCATTGGTCGAATACCACATGTTGTGGGAGAACCATATGATCTTGGGTCACTCTGTAAGCACTGCTGACAGTGTACTCCCCTCTGGACATATAATATCATACAATCTTATTCTGACCTGTGTCATGACTCAAGAGAATAGTCAGAACACTAGATACATCCTTAGGAGATAAATACCTCTGCAAAGCCTCTTGGTCCTAGCTTCTCTGAGAGGTAATCAGCTGAGATACTTGATCTAATGTAGTAAGGAATCTGAGTGTCCCCAACGTAAAGAGTGGTCTAGGGATCCACTTGTCCTGCCAAATCTGAATCTGCGTACCTGACCCTACCTGCCAACGAGAACCTCTCTCAAGCACCTCCATCACTTTTATAAAGCTTCTCCAAGTATATGATGGAGACCTGCCTACCTTTGTGCCCCAAATACTTCGTGCTACAAAGTACTGCGCCTTATACACTTGTGCAACCAATGAATATGGGTTCTTCAATATCCTCCACACCTGCTTAGCCAACAGAGAAAGGTTAAAAGCATACAAATTTCGGAATCCAAGCCCTACCATCTACTTTGGGCATTCCATGTACACCAATGAATACGCCGACGGTCTATAGTATCACCCTAAAAGAAGTTGGCACACATTTGCTGTAGCTCCTCACAAGTTGTTTTAGAGATCAGGCTACAACTCATGGCATAACTAGGTAGTACATGAGCCACTACCTTAATAAACAATTCTTGACCCGCTCCACTTCACAACGAACCTTTCCAGCCCTTTAGTCTATCTCGAAGCCGATCATTTATATAAGTAAAGGTGACCTTCTTACTAGCTTCCATATGTGTAGGTAGCCCCAAATATTGTTCATGATAGTCAACCCGAGTCATATCTAGCAAGGCAGCCAGCTCCTCTTGCGCATCCAGTTGTAAGCTTTGACTAAAACACACACTGCTCTTCGAGAAATTAATAAACTGTCCAGAAGCAGTCTCATACACCTTCAAAATCTCTTTAACATTGTTGTAAGCTTGTGGGTTAGCTTGAGAGAAGATCAAACTGTCATCGACAAAGAGTAAGTGAGACAATCTAGGTACTTTCGGACAAACTTTGATACCTATCAAAGATCTGTTCTGTTGGGCACGGTGCAAGAGTGCTGAAAAGCCTTCGGTACACAATATAAACAGATAAGGAAAGAGCGGATCCCCTTGTCTCAGTCCTCTACTCGGCGTGACATACTCTGTGAAGAACCATTCAGTAAGAAAGCATACCGTACCAAAGTCACACAAGTCATCAGATTTCCAATCCAGACATCTGTGAATCCTAACTTTCTCATCACCAACTCCAAGTACTTTTATTCCATTTTATTTTAAACTTTGTGTTGAATTTTTATTTTCTATTAAAAAAAAAACTTTGCTTTGTGAGTGTTTTTCTTCGAATAGTACCGTAGGCATCACATTTACAAAATGGGCGCGGTCCCCCCCCCCCCCCCGCGCAGGTCCAAACAAACTTCCCTTTCTCCTAAATTCTCGTTCCCTTTTCCTTTTGTTTCGCCATTTCTTTCTCTCCGCCCTCTCTCATTCCGCAACACAAGCAAGCCCTCTCTCTCATGGCCTCTCTCTTCTCCCAATCCCAATCCCTAAACCCCAATTCCTCCAATTCACATTTTCCTATTTCCAAAACCATCACCAACGACTCGTCTAGCCCTCACTCCCGTCGTCGTGGATATGTTCCGCAGAGAGCATCTCTTTCTCTCTGTTAGGCTTCTTCTCCATGCTCTCTTCCTTCTCCTCTTCATCTGGCCCTCGCTTCCGCCGCGCGTCTCCGGCCAGACCTCCGGCGGCTACAGCCTCGCCACCGAGCTCATCCTCCAACGCTTCTCCAATGTCACTCCCATCATCAAAGAAGAGCTCAAGGACCAGCTTACCTACTGCGTCCTCAACATGTCCGTTTCTCAATTCTCTTTTGTTTTTTATTCTAAATGTGAATGATTATTTGAATTTTGTGATTTTTTTGTTTGCTTCTAGAGACGAGGATTGGAATGGCGCTTTCAATTTCTCCAAAGATCCCAGTTTCATTACCAACTGCGCCAAAAAAATGAAAGGTACCACCTCACCACTTGTTAAATTTGCTGCTTTTTGGATGTAATGAGCATATCGTTTTGCTCTGCAGCTGGAAATTCACTAATTATTTCATGCAAGTTTGATACGATGTCTTGGTGGTTTCTTCTGTTTTTTCTATATAATTGACATGAAGACAATATTTGCGTTTTTTTGTGTTCTTGTATTGTTGGATACGTTATCTTTGTATGGAAGGGTTTGTATTAGAGGCGTTCAATTATGGATTCAGTTGGTTTTATCTAACAGAAGTTTCTGACGATGTTTTAAGGCGGATCAATGGGAGAAATTATGCAGCGGCTATGCAGTGTTAAAGAATTAAAAATGTATGGTGAAAGTTTAATGGAATTTAAGAAAGGCTCTCACTTGAAGCCAAATAAGAATTGTAATCTGTCCACATGGAATCCTGGATGTGAACCTGGGTGGGCTTGTGGTACTTCTGAAAAAGTTGACGTGAAAAATAAAACCTATGCACCTTTCAGAACCGACGACTGTTCACCTTGTTGTGAGGGGTTTTTTTGTCCTCAGGGTCTTACTTGCATGATTCGTAAGTTCCTGAAACCTCTCTTTATAATTACTTTCTTTGAACTTGTTAACATGGTTCTTGACTTACTGTTACAAATATATTCATTAATATATAATCTGTCTCTAGGGTCTCACACTTCCAGAGCTTAATACAAGCCGGAGGTACCTCTTTAAAGATTATTTTTTCAAAGGTGTACATTGACTAGTTAGACCCCAATCCTTTATTGGATTCTCCACCAAAATGCTCTTTGGTACTTTATATTACTAATAGTTATTATCTTATTAAAAAGTAATGTTGCAACTTTTAACGATGCAGAACATAGCATAAGAATAAGTAAATTAAAAGTAATGTTGCAACTTTTAACGATGCAGAACATAGTATAAGAATAAGTAAAATAGAATGTTAAAAATCAACTTAACGGCCACAACAGCACTCTAATGCGCAAGAATAGAACAGATGAACCATGTCTGAATTTTCTGAGGAAACTGATGTTGATAGTGATGCAGCTAAAAAAATGTAATAAACCTCACTTTATTTATATACGCTGTAGTGTCCAATTATAAATGTTTATTGTGTGACATGGTAGGTATTTCAAACTCCATTCCATATGTTTAATTTTCTCATTTTTTATGAAGCTTGCCCGAAGGGTGCATACTGCCCACTGGGAAAAGCCAATACCAATACCGGTAGATGCGAGCCGTGAGTTCATAATCTCTTTGGAGCATTTTTTTTTCTCAGAAGTTCTTGTCCATGTATCATATTTCTTATGCTCAGCATACATTAATATTTATCAGCAGAAATATTCTACAGATATAGTTATCAGCTACCTCCTGGGAAGCGAAACCATACTTGTGGAGGAGCAGATAGGTGGGCGGATGTCATGAGTAGTAAAGAGGTATTCTGTTCGGGTGGATCATACTGTCCGTCTAGCATCCAAAAAAATCCTTGCAGTAGTGGGTATTGATAATTATCCCAAAACTTCTAGCACTTTGTACTTACATTTGAAAATTGTGGGGTTCATAAAGTACATAATTGAGTGTAGTCCTCCTTTAGTAGAATTTTGTTTCTTAATTGCATGCAGAAATGATCTCTTTTGCAAATTCCATTTATATTGATTTCTGTTTATTTGCAGACATTATTGTAGGCTGGGTTCCACATCTCAGGAAGGTATGTATCTCTTTACACATGGATTTTATCAGGAGGATATGCATTATTCTTAGCACATGGCATTTTTAATAGATTGCCAGGATCTCAATTTCTCTAATTGGCTAGAAATATTTTTTAAAAGATCTAATTAGAGACTGCTAGTGGCAAGATTATAAGTCTGAAATTTTGTGACCAATTGTGAGAGTAAACTGTAGGAGATGGAAACATGAAAGATACCAATATAATAACTCTATAAGGAAGTGGAAGTCCACAAATGCAATTGGAGGAGATATCTGACTCGATGTTCCTAATGTTGGTCTGACACACTTCTCTTAGCTTTGGCAATAAAGTTCAGATGGGTGCTAGTAGGGTAAGTGGTTATTGCAAGAGCAGAGTGTATGCTGCTTTATGATGAATTGGCAGTAATTTGTATGTAGAGTCCAAGAAATGGAAAATGGCTGCAAGTGGAGTAACTGAACTACCAACTGCATGCTTTACACCTAGTTAGGGGGAGTGTGATTTCCCGAAATTAGGCAGGAAGAAAGGTTATCAATCCAGTATTGACTTTTATGGGTCCCACATGCAATCTCTTAATATGCAATAAGGGATTAATATGGGATTCTTATTGTGCATATATGGCCACAACAGTCTAGGCTTCGTCCATGGAAACTGGAAAGTAATCGGGTGTTCATGGGCTGGAGTGTAAGGGAAACGAGAGTCTATTGGAAGGTTGGTTGTAGCTGGGACATAGGTTGCAAGGTTGATTGTCGACAGAAGTGTCTATTGGAAATTTCGAATGCAATTCCTATGTAAGTGGTAAAGGCTAGAGGCCAAAGTTCCAAGGCGTCTTAGTCACTTGGCTGTCAGTAGGGGTGCTTTGGATGGAAAAAAAATGGAAGGATTCTGGAAGACTGCATAGGTGCAGGGTGTAGGAGCTGTGAGAGATAGTAAGATTCTGTCAGGTTCTTGTCCATATTGGAGGAAGTTTGCTAGGTTAGAAGAGAGTAGTTGTCTGGGTTTCTTGTTTGTCTGTTTTGTAGAAGTCGTCCACTTTTTTATCTTTATTTCTAGTTGTATCAATCGTAAACTCTCTTTACTTTGAGATTAAATATAATGTCAGTTTAGAAGGGCTATTCCTGACCTTGACAAATGTTTGCAAATTTTTTTGTTGTAGGTTAGTATCTTGTTGGTTTGGAAGATGTTACTTTTATCTGTTGTATAATATTCTTTGGAGTTCAACTATATTGTAGTCTTAGTGTATGGTAATAACAGTCTTCTTGAAATTGCAGGATGTTTCGGAATGGCAAGTTGTAAGGCAAACTCAGAAAATCAAAATATTACTGCACATGGTATCATGCTTTTTGTAAGTGGTCTCTCTTACATTTTTAAAGTGATAATAAATTAAATAGCTTAGCTATATTTCAAAAGCTTAGCAACCCATCTCTTATATTTTCCCGAAGTGGTAAATAGAAGATATATCTGTAGGCATGTTCTGCTTTCTGGAACTACTTGCATATGAAACCATCATAACTGATGACCTTTACCTACAATGCAGGCTGCAATAATTCTCATACTGGTAGTTATTTATAATTGTACTGATCAAGTTCTTTCCGTCCGAGAGAGAAGGCAAGCAAGATCCAGGGAAAAAGCTGTTCAAAGTGTTAGAGAGACAGCACAAGCACGTGAAAAATGGAAATCTGCTAAAGACTTTGCCAAGATGGGTGCTGCTGAAATTACACGTACACTTTCTCGCATAACATCCACCAGAGATCAGCCAAAAGGAACTGGACAAGCTAAACCTGGATCAGATGGTGCCATGCCACGTATGCCACCGACTGGGGCTGGCACATCTGAAGCTGGCACATCTAAAGGAAAGCAAGCACCAAAAGGTAAGCAGTTGCATACCCAAAGCCAGATCTTTAAGTTTGCATATGGCCAAATTGAGAAGGAGAAGGCTTTACAGGAGCAGAATGAAAACTCAACCTTCTCTGGGGTTAGTGAAATGACTAGTACTGATATTGATATTGATATCAGAAAGAGGCCTCCCATTGAGGTTGCTTTTAAGGATCTAACTCTCACATTGAAAGGGAAAAATATACATCTCATGAGATGTGTGACTGGGAAACTATCACCTGGTCGGGTTTCGGCTGTCATGGGTCCATCTGGAGCTGGAAAAACAACTTTTCTTTCTGCTTTGATGGGAAAAGTGAGAGGGTGCACCATGAGTGGTATGGTACTGGTAAATGGAAAGATTGAACCTATCCAGTCATATAAGAAAATCATTGGCTTTGTGCCCCAAGATGATATTGTGCATGGGAACCTGACAGTGGAGGAGAATCTCTGGTTCAGCGCGAGATGCAGGTATGCACTTTTAGTACCATTATTCAGAACAGTACTTTGAGCATTGTTGGAAATATTATGTGTCAAGTCATTGAGCTGATTGCAGTAGATCTTGGATTTGGAACCTCTGGTTCCTATTTACCATTTGTTACATTGCAAGGTGTACCATGAACCTATAACTATATGTTCTCTATGTTTGCACGTATCTACCTCTTCATATGTAAGATGATGCGGCATTTGAGAGTGGGTGTCAGATTGATTACCATTTGTCCAATTGCTGCTTATGCTTTTGGACTATAACTCCACATCATCTCCGAATATAGTCCAACCGGCATCCTTAGTTATGACTTATGACTGCTATTTAATTTTATTAGTGAATTCGAGAAATGCAGTCTCTTTAATTCATAATTGCATTGTCCATTTGGATGACCTTTAGACCAAAATTCAGAAATTCATTTTTTGGTTGAAATTTTACCTAGTCAATTCCTTGGATAAGTTATTAGCTGTGATAGGCTATGATGGTTCTCTTCTTTTAAGTGTTTCTGGCCTTCCCTTTTGGTTCTTATTGATGTCTTTCACTTTAATTTTCTTTTATCCATCTTTTTTTCTTACCATGTTGACCACTTACTTCATTGACATTAATTCTTTTATCATCTATCTATGGATATTCCGTTGTTGTAGGCTCGCGGCCAATCTGTCTGTGGCAGAAAAAGTCCTGGTTGTTGAAAGAGTTATTGAATCCTTGGGCTTGCAAGCAGTGCGGGATTCCATGGTAGGAACAGTAGAGAAACGAGGAATCTCTGGTGGGCAAAGAAAAAGAGTAAATGTTGGGCTGGAAATGGTCATGGAACCATCACTTCTAATTTTAGATGAACCCACATCTGGTTTGGATAGTTCATCATCTAATCTACTACTGAAAGCTCTTAAACGCGAGGCTGTTGAAGGAGTTAATATCTGCATGGTTGTCCACCAGCCTAGGTAATTTAATAAGTTTTGAATGCTATTGCACATTATTCTGTTTTTCTGTTTATTTGTTGGGGAAAGGTCTAGTTACATGGACTGAAATATTGATCATGCATACATGCCTTCCTTTATATACTTCAGTATTCTCAATAGTTTACTTTCTATCTCATAGCAGAGTTACATGCATTATGCCTAAGATTCAAGGTGTCCCAAGTTATGCTTGAAATTGAACACTGTTTGATTTGGAAATCATATATTATTAAATTTTGAAATGTTATTGAAGGTTGTTTATGCGGTGGGTAGGAAAGATTAGTGGTAAAATAGTTGGAGCCTCTGTTTGTGTGCTACTTTTTTAATTTTATAAATTTTAGTATTATTACTTTAACTTGCTTCCTTTACTCATAAGTTTAAATGATGTTGAATTTGTAAGGGACAATTTACAACACTTGTATACAGGAAGTGATCTTTCTTTTAAACTTTGTTGATCTATACGGGGTAAAAACAAAGAATATAGGAGTTTCACTGCCACTCAAGTTGTCATTTCGATACATACACACTGATATCCAAAACCTATATACGGAAGACAGCCTGCAGAGAATATGGCGACTCTGGCGGTCAAGTGTAGGGGACAGTTAATTAGATTTCTTTATTCACATTTCTAGTCTATCTGTCAATTTAGTTGTCATGTTTCCTCTTATTATATATTTTGTCAATTGGTCAATATGAGGAACCTCACTTTTGATAGAAGGCAGAGATCCACTCTTGATTAAAATTAATAATAAATAAATGGTTTTTGTCTGAAGTATGTAGTTTCTTCTAATTCCACTATTTTGGTGTTTCAGCTATACCTTGTTCAGGATGTTTGACGATTTAATACTTTTGGCTAAAGGTGGACTTACAGTGTATCATGGATCAGTGAAGAAAGTTGAAGAGTACTTTGGTACCCTCGGGATTACTGTTCCTGATCGTGTCAATCCTCCTGACTATTTCATTGACATATTGGAAGGCTTAGTAAAGCCAAGCACAAGCTCAGGGGTTAATTATAAACAACTGCCAGTTAGATGGATGCTTTATAACGGGTATCCAGTTCCTATGGATATGCTTCAGAGTTCTGATGGAATGACTGCATCAACAAGTGACAGTTCAGCTCACGGAGGACAAGTTCCTAATTCTGGCTCGGTGGGTTTATGGCAGGATGTCAAGTGTCATGTTGAGGTGAAAAAGGACAATCTACAGAATAATCTCTTGAAGTCAGGTGACTTATCGGAGAGGATGACCCCCGGCATGTTTGTGCAATTAAAATATTTCCTTGGAAGGTGGATATCCCTTATTTGGTTGCTTGCTAATTTCCTAATATTCTATAGATACACAGATATGATAAGTGTTGAATCATGTGTTGCATCTCATGATGTAAGTCATTAAAATTTGGGGACCTTTTAGCTGTAAGTAGAACTCAAAAATCATTTTGGTGTTTGTTGCATATAGAACTCACTGTGTGGTGACAAAACTTCATGCTCAATGTTTCCGTATTGAGACATGGATCTTGGAATAAGAAGATATCAGTAGATCCTGTTACAGAATTGACTAGGCAAATAAGAATCACTATAAGGCATTGTGCACTCACTCTTGTGTGACTCAGCAGTGTCTATCACAAAGTCTGCGACTCAGTTCTTTAGAAGTTAGTTTTACTGATTCAGCTTGATTCATTCAGCTTGATTCATTATATAAATGGACGTTTCAGGGTTGGCAAGCAGCGGTTACGGGAATCGAGGACACAAGCAATCGATTTTCTGATTTTATTGCTTGCTGGAATTTGCTTAGGTGTTCTTGCTAAAGTGAGCGAGGAAACCTTTGGCATTCAAGGTTATATGTACACCGTCATAGCAGTTTGTAAGTAAACTTCCTTTTTCTTAATTATGCTGCAACACTTCCTTCTGACATAAGCTTGTAAGCGGTCTTGGATATTTCATTAGTTTTTATTCTTTCAAGACAAACGTGAGCCAAAATAAACTGTACCTAACTACTCCCACAAAAAGTATGAGAACAAAAATTCAGCCAGTCAAGTGAGATCCTAACGGATGCACGGGACCAGTAAAAGAAAGGGGAACAGCTGAGAATGAACTTTAATTAAGTACCTTGGATATATGAGTACATTTATTTTTCTTGTATTATATTCTAAATGCTCCTATTTTGAGTGTATGTTATGTAATCTCTGGTATGTAAGTGGTAATGCCTAAATCCTGAATCTTAACCGGAACCACACTAATTATGGTACTGTACTAGACTGGTATTTGAGAATTTGTAAACTATGGTTTTGTGTTCAAATGATAGCTTCTGTCTTCTGAGATTTAGTAAACTATGATTTTGTCCTCAGGTGATAGCTTCTGAGATTTATTGAACTATTGACTAGTACTTGGGATGGTTTCTGAGATTCAGTTACTATTGTCTGATAAAAGACTAGAAATGAAAAGAAGAAAAAAAAAACCTGATTGGCAACCCCTAGACTTGACCTACCAGTATAGTATCACCATATTTTGTGCAGGCTGCCTTGCCTTGCCTTGTTAATGTTTGGACGCCACTGTTTTTTGTATCAAAACGCTAGACTATGGTTTAGTCCTGAAAATGATTGCTTTTCCAGGATATGTTCGCTTCTCAGACATCTTAATTTGTTTCAATTTCAGCTCTCCTCTGCAAGATTGCAGCTTTAAGAACGTTTGGACTGGATAAGTTGCACTATTGGAGAGAGAGTTCTGCTGGCATGAGTAGCTTGGCTTACTTTCTTGCAAAGGATACAGTTGATCATTTTAATACAGTCATCAAGCCTCTTGTTTACCTTTCCATGTTCTATTTCTTCAACAATCCAAGATCACCTTTCGGAGACAATTATGTTGTTTTACTTTGTTTGGTCTACTGCGTAACTGGTATAGCTTATTCCTTGTCCATATTCCTAAATCCAGGCCCAGCCCAATTGGTAAGATAATTCTCCACATTGAGAAATGATCATCTTCTGAAATTTAACAATTGTTTTGTTCATGTCGATCTTCCTTCCAATTTCAAGGCACTTTTTATCATATGCAGTGGTCGGTGCTTCTCCCAGTCGTTTTGACTTTAGTAGCAAACAATACTATTGAGAGCAACATTGTGGATGTAATATCTAATTTCTGCTATACAAAGTGGGCTATGGAATCTTTTGTCATTTCAAATGCTCAAAGGTTTGAGATCACCACCTATTAATATGCAAGCACTGCCTGCTCTTGTTCACTGTGCAGATATTATAGGCTCTTGCTTTCATATACTTTCAGGTACGCTGGAGTGTGGATTATAACAAGATGTGCTACACTTGAGAAGAGTCACTATGATCTGAAGCGTTGGTACCTTAACTTAGCTTTACTTGTTGCTACGGGTCTATTAACTCGAATCATCGCATACATCATTTTGGTCTTCAAAAAGTAGTCTTTTCAAAAAGAAGTGGTGTCATTCTGATCATCTTTACCATTCTTTCTGTACATAGCGGAAAATTCTACCGACTTAGCTGAATAGTCAACTTTTGTAGCCTCTGAAGATATTGAAAAGATGATAGAAGATGTACAAACATATGAGAAAAGGACGTTTTCAAGTGACAATCTTTAGGTCTTGTTACTGTGGTATTTCCTCTAGATAGCTCATTAAACCTGTAGATCTAGATAACAGTGGCTTTCTTATCATGCACCCCTCGTGTAGGATTATTTGTTTATAAAAAAGAAAAATCAATATTTTTTAGATTGAAGTTCGATAAAACTAGTATAAAATCCTGAAATGCTTATTATATATCAGCATTGGTATCTAATACATCAGATTTCATGTCTATATCACTATATGTATGCTTACCCATTTTTATGCTTACAAATACAAGATGACGTAATCTATTCACATATCATCTGACTCGTTTTATTCAAACTACGGTTGATGCAATTATTCTGATAGTATTTGTCGACTCTTTGGATTCATATTGCTTGATTCAGCTTATAGTCCTCATCAGGTAGGGCAAGTATCTTTTTACGTCTTTCATATTGCTATGAAAGTGCTAGAGATGGTTTTTTTTTTCCAACCCTGGAATACATCTTGTGCAGTCATGTTACTCAAATATTCTTCATTTAGAATGAACTCTTATCAATTTTATTGGGATTACTTATCAGTACTGGTTTACAGCCAGTTTCCAGATTTCTTTTTCACCAACCAAACGGGAGTGACAGTCATTGCATTCGGGGATTCAGTTTTTTATTTTTATTATATATATATATATATTATTCTTCTTCCCCTTGGTGTACGTAGTATGGTAAGTACTCGGTTTGAGAAAATCTCCACCCAGCAATAATGTCTCTTAAGAGGCGATCGTGTCATCCTACTCAATATCAGCAGGATTTTCGATACACCATCTGTTTGATTGCTGTGATGAAATGGTTCCTCGTTGAGCTTCTGGTTTCTTCTAACTCTTCTTCAGACATAATCCTCCCATTTCTTGCATTTTGCACATTATGCAGTATATATATGAACTGCACTTTGCCCTGTACATGTAAATACTTTCATGGACGATGATTCTGGGATTCCCGGTATCTCCATCATTTCTCACTGGTCCAGAAGCTGAAAATTTCCGGTTCTTTCCAAAATGCCCAGAAAATATCTTGTTAAGCTTTCTTTGTGAATTACTTTTTCCAGTCATCCGTGTTATTCTGTCCAGTCATTTTTACGGAAGAAACCTCGGGTCATTGCATTACATTAGTTTGTCTAATTGTGATAAAAGATTTAGTATCACGCATATTCTATATACTGCAAAGCAATTCTATTTTCTTTTCAATGGGACAAAAGTAATACTATTTTCATCAAAAATACAAATGATGGCCACCGGAATTAGGGACGCAAGAATCACTAAAATTGATTTTGTGGAAAATTTGGATTTTATGTCTGTCTCGATTCATGTATTTTGATTTATGTTTCTCGATTTATTTATGAATGAATACGGGTGAAGAGTATTTTGTGAGTTGGAAAAAAAAGTTTGATGGTCGATGCATGATCATGTTTACTGTAGTTGCTACTAGGAGTCTAGTTTGTTGGGTGCAAATATAATTGTATAACCGCCAACTCGCCGAGTAATTTTCCCAAAGCCAGAATTGCAAGCTACGCCCCTATGATGTCTTACCCACAACATGAACAGTTATTTCACTACGTTCTCATCTTCCTGAGAGCTCTCTCTCATCTTTATCCCCTGAACATGGTTTCTTGCAATCCCAATATCCTCAAAAAATTATTAAAAATATCAAACGTCAACAAATGACAACAATCAACAGCAGCAGTAGGAGCCGCCCTTCCTTCGCCCCCAAGCTGATTAGGCCCTCAAAGACTGTTGAATCAAGAGGAGAAAGTACATGAGGTTTTCGACAGTGCCTAGAGTCGTCGGAAAATTACGGAGTCTGCTTCTGCTATTCAAATTCCAAAATTCCGACAAAGGAGCTTCTAGCAGAATTAACCATGGTTGAAGGAGAAATAGCCCGACTTGAAGACCAAATCAGACAATTCAAACTTGGACTGACACATGAAGAACAAGCTAATAAGGAATCAAAAGCTCGACAGTTGCAACAGGACGAAAATTTAGGCTTCATGAACAGAGGTGTTCATCAAGAGAGGAAAGGATATGAAACCAAGGCACTGCATTTCATAAGTACAGCCATAAAAGGTGATTATGAACTCAACGTAACTGAGAAATTGGACACCTTGAGAGGAATATCTGATCAGAGAGAAAATATCTTCTATGAGGAGGTTAGATTTCAATCTAAAGTCCCACGAAAAGGAGGGTTGTTAAGTGCATCGTGGCCCGCGAGCTTTGAGACATCCATCAGCACCAAAGATTTGCGCTAAACTACTTTAGTCAATGCAATATTGTTGTTATGGAACGATTTCTCAACAAGTATGAATTATCTGTTCATGCAAGACCACTGACAGAAAATAGTACGTATCCGAATTAAATGTAGCTGACAATTACAATGGCTTTGTTTCATGCGTTTGATTATCCAAATCGAGGAATTAGTTATTTAGAATAATCTAGATAATGAATTTAGGAAACTTTGATCTCCAAATATCACTAATTAATTGTCATCTGTTTCTAAGCCAGGAATTTCTTCAGATCATCTCCCACAAAAACCTCTACCAAGTACAACACAACCAGAAGAGAACAACCAGATTTGGCAACCAAATAAGTTTTCTGAGGAGATCTTGAAGTGTCCGAACCTCATATACGTTAGGTTGCTTAGAACAAGCAGAACAATGGAATTGGAGAAATCAGGCACCATTTCCAGGTCCTTGCACTCTTCAGTTGTACCATCAAGAAGCTTCAGGGATGATACCAGCCTAAACTCCAAATCGAGCGTTCTATTAGAGAAGGAATCAAAGCAACATGACCCTTATGGTATCTTTAACGTGGAAGACTCTATTCCTAGGGACATTGGCCCTTACAAGAACTTGGTTATTTTTACCTCAAACTCTATGGACCCTAGATCCATTTCAGCATCAAGGTACGAGAAAACTTAATTAGGAGCATTTGGTTTGTTCCACAGTTTTATCATTGTGTTGTGACGTCATGACTTCTTTCTGTTCAGGGTGTTGCTGAACAATCTTGTGGTTGTGGATTTGAGGTCCTTGACATACCAGCAGAAGTTAGCATTCTGGATCAACATGTACAATGCTTGTATCATGAATGTATGTCAACGCAGGAAATAGCTGTCTCCTTGTCTTAATTTTTCATTTATACATATTGGCTATTCTGAGGTGTGCCTGATCAAAATATTGGACATTTGGACTAGTTGTCACCCTGAGAAAAAGTTAGGCACACATCATCGGTATGGTTGATGAAATTTATTAATCCTTCACTTCTGTTGAAGCCCTAATGTTGTATTTACTTAACTATTTCTTCAGGGCTTTCTGGAATTCGGTGCGCATCCGTCTGCGGACAAATTGCTAGCATTGCTGAACAAGGTAACTCCATAAGTTTGAGTAGGTTTATGTAATTATTGAAGGTGCCACAAAAAATGCAACAAGGGGCAATATAAAACCAACCATTTTCTCCATCTAAAACTTCATTAATTGTTTGCTTCAGGCAACATTGAACATTGGAGGCAAAATGTTAAATGCTCAGTCCATTGAGCGCTATATACTGAGGAAACCAGCACCTTCATGTTTGATGGAAGAGGTAGGTAAATATGACTCTTATGATTTTTCTTACATCAGGAATATAAGCAATACTACATAGCCAGGGTGTGATTTATTATGTATATTTCATAGGCTTTCCAGAAGAGCGAGAACGATGATAAAGCTGCTGCTGTTCGCCAACTTTACGGTCTTGAGGCCATGGATCCTAATGTCGCATTTGCCCTGTGTTGTGGAACTCGTTCTTCTCCAGCAGTAAGTAACTGATATATTTATGTTCTTCAATATAGAGCATGCCAGTTAACTCAGTGTGACAATGCTAGAAAGTTTCTGAAATGTTCCATTACATTATTTTCAGGTGAGGATATACACAGCTGAGAGTGCTGTCGCAGAGCTGGAGAGATCAAAATTGGAGTACTTTCAAGCATCAGTTGTAGTGACCACCAGGAAGAAAATCGCATTCCCGGAGCTACTGCTCGGAAACTTGCTGGACTTTGCAGTAGATGTGGACTCACTAGTTCAGTGGGTGTGCCACCAGTTACCGACCTCCGGGTCGCTTAGAAAATCAATGGTGGACTGCTTCAAGGGCCTTAATAGTGGCAAGGTTTCTGCAACCGTCGAAAAACGCCATATGATTTTGAGTTTCATTATCTATTGGCCATGTAACCTAAATCCCCTTCTCGTTATGTTCTTAACCATAAAAAGGATAGTGTGCATATGAATATACAAGATTTATCTATTTGTCAACAAATAAAATCTTTGTCCTTCTCGATCCCAGCAACATTTTGTAGAATATGAAGAATTTTCAGCTGTTTAGGCCCAAAATAATACATTAATTATTTGGTTGATATTAAAGCTTACGAGAGTTGGTTCCTACAGGCTACGTATATATACAATTCTTTCTGAATTTGAAAGAAAATCAAAAGCCACCAAGAATCTTTATCAAATAAGGAATACATGATCGATTAGATTGGATATTCATGATGCGCTGAAGATTTTAGATTTCCTACTTGGTATAGAGTTATGATTAGGATATGAATGCGCTAGTATAAATAGAAGGATTCAAGGAGAATTCTTGACCACTACACACACACACACTAATTTGCTCACGGCAAATAAGCTCTCTCTCACGAGAAACTATCAACAACCAGATAGGGCATGACAAATTCAGCAATTTACTCTTGTCAGACGACGACGAACAAAGGAGGTTTCACCAGACAGGGTGTGAAAATTCTGGCGGTTTACGAAGTCACAACAAACCTGTGTTCTCAACATACGCCAAGAAGATTACTCTGCTTTGTACCGAACAGGGTGTACAAAGTATCAATTTTTATCGCTCTGCTGCGAGACACAAACTCAAGTTCTAGGACATCTAGGCAGAAAGAATTCATCGAGCGAGGTTGGTGCTCTTCTTACTTCAATCGCTTGTATAGAAGCAAGTCCAGCGGCATGGCACAAGTCAACATTCTGCCTTTGGCAATGGCACGCCAAACACGTATAAAAGAGACAGTGTGTGATTACCTAATACATCTCTGCTGAAAAATTGAGCCAAACATTTTGGCACGCCCAGTGAGACAGAGGTTTTATTGTCTCGTTGCAAACAATAGGTGATCCTTACTGTAAGGGTTACCCTAGTTGCACTATGTACTAGTTATCGGAGTTCTGAGAGCATAACTCAGCGTATTGTCGTGGGTTATAGGACACACAAGTCCAAGAGAAATTTGGTGCACTATAAACAACAATGGCTTTCAAACCAAAGACTACAACGAAAATCAAAGCGCTTGACCCCGCGGGCTACAAGGACTATGAAATCCAGCGAGACTAGCATCTCAATGAGCAGTTGGCCGAACTCGTGAGGAAAGTCACAGCTAGTGATAAGACTGTAGCACAGTTTTGTGACAAGGTCGAGAACATGCAGAAAAGTTTCGATAATGAACGCAAAGAGCGGGCCGCCCAACAACGTCTCAATAAACTCACTACAGGCCAAAAAAACTTGGTAGCAGAGGTAGCCACCCTCAGCGAGTTGATGGGGCAGAGCCTCAGGGACATAAACGAGTCCATTGCTAGCCTAGCTGGTAAGAAGGATCTTGTCAATCAAGAGCCTCAATCTCCAACAGATTGGGAAAAGAATGTCCTTGATATCAATGAGTGGAGAATTCCTGAATGACCAAAGCTACTGGGCATATATACTGACCCTTTCCCTTTCGATTCCAAGTGGGTTTAGCCAAAGGGATATAAGCGGATTAACTTCATCCTCTTCAACGGCAACGAAACTAGAGTACGGCGATGCACATGGTTTATTTCAAACTTCAGTGTGGACCTTGGGGGGAAAAGGATGCACTCAAGCTTAGAGTTTTTTGTTCATCTCTCTCCGGACCAGCTTTGGTATGGTACACGGGTTTGCGACGCAACTCAATCCCAGATTGGCCAACAATGGAGAGGATGTTCGCTGACCACTTCGAGGGACTTGACCAAAAAGTAAAGGTCTCAAATTTGTTCCAAATGGTACAACAACCCTCTGAATCACTAGTGGCCTATTTGCATCAGTTTAGAGAAGACTACACCAAGAGCAACACGTCATTGACCATAGAAATTATGGATATCACCATTGGAAGACTCGAGGATTGGCTACATAGCAAGTTCAAGGGTACTAGATTGCATCGTTGAACAATCTGATTGATGCCATATCCAAGGCATACAATGAATTTTAGGAGAGGGACAACATACGTAATGTGTCGAAGGGCACTTTTGCCCCGAAAACACTGTACACTCTTGAGAAACACAAATCAGTCGTAGTAGTCTACTTGGAGGAGACGGCAGCGAAAAGTCTGACTTTGAGGAAGATGACATCTTGGCAATAAAGTTGACTTCTCGAAACATTATGAAGTCCAAGAAGGTTCAGCCTAACAAAGGGGAAATCAAGATTTCGAAAATTGCCTTAGCTACACCAGAATTCGAGACTTATACATATGTCGCTAACCTAGCTCATGAGATCCCAGATGATTTGAATTAGAAGAGGATGACGAAGACTGAATTTGGACCTTTCCCAGAGCAGTAGAAGAGGAAGAAATATTGCAAGTTTCATAACATGTGGAACCATACTACCAAGGATTGCGTCAAGCTAAAGGATGCTATCTAGAACTGGATTAATGACGGCAAGCTTGTTGTTGACGCAACTCCCACACTAGTTTTGGTGGATGTCTAGGCTTTCACTAACCAAAGCATGGGAATGGTATACATGGTAATGGATGAATCTTTACGGCGGGAAGGTAAGAAAGCTCGACTGCGGGCCATGGTATCAACAACGTATCAACTCAAGCGGCGGTACACCTTCCAAGAGAATATGACTCCTGAGATTTTGGAAAATCTTATCAAAGCAGGGATAGCCAAGGTGCCATTTGGTCTAGAGCCAAACCCTTAGATAGTTAAAGGTAAGTCATTGCAGGTTTCATCATGCTTGGACTCATGCTACTGACTAGTGCACTAGCTTGCAGCGTCGGATCTAATAGTAGATTGATGAAGGGGAAATCACCATCTTGAAGGTTGATACAAGAGCTTCACCCACCTACGAAGGAACTTTCCTAGTTGGTACGTTGGGGGTTTTGTGGAATGGAAAGACAAAGAGACGACAAGTGGTGGATCTCACTAATTCAGGAAAACCCAGAGCAACGGCTGACCAACGCAAAATAGCCTCCAAGGGCAAGGAAAAGATGGAATTTCCAGAAGCGGCGCTCGTCATACTCTGCACTAGATGTAGAGCCGAATGTGGCTTGAAGATGACATACGATGAGTTCATGGAAGCGGTGAAAGCTTCCCTAAGCCGCTGCCAGAAAACTACCAGCCTTCCAGCCCAAAGGGGATAGTTCCTCTATTGAAGGATTCCAACGTCTTCAAAAGGATGAGAGCAACACATAAATATATTAAGACGGTTGCGAGCAAGGTATAGCCATATGAATAGGCTACCAAGCCTTACATACCACCAGCATCCAGGTCCATCATCAAGGAAGATGTATGGTATGTCAAGAAAATGGGAAATATTGTGGAGATAACTCAGTCCAGAATAAGAAAGCTACAAAGGAAATTGGGTGTAGCTAAGAGGACACTAGAAGACTTACACAAAGGCTTAGTTACTTTTGACCAGTTGGTGGAATCATCGGAGGAGATCCAACAGAGAATGAACAGGTTAGCCACTCACTTGATGATAGCTTTTGACAAGAACACCACTAGACCCAAGGTCAGAGCAGCGAGGACTAGCATGTTCTCTAGTATGAGTGAACCCGAACGTACACCTGAGCTTCAAAAGGCCCCTAAGAAGCCCATAAAGAGGAGTGAGCCTAAAAAGACAGGAAATGGAGCAAGGCCCTTGGTTTTTTGGAAAGGTTGCAAAGCATTTTCGGTAGAGGCAAAGTGGATGTCAAGTCGAGTGAGACCAAAGGCCTTTGATGGCGGCAAAAGACGTTGGTAATCGAGGAACAAAAGAAGCTCGCTAACAGATCTAAGGTAATTCTCATAGCAGAGAAAGCATCACCTTCAGCATCTGCTTCAGCGACGGTGTAGGAAATAGAGCATGTGATGGAAGCCTCAATTGCATTGTAGAGCTTATCCTTGAGGTTCACTAAGCTGAGGTAGAGACAACTCCACTGGAAAAAGCTGAGCCAATCGATCAAGAGATTGCCGTGGGAGTAGAAGATGACCTGAAAGGGGACGAAGAGCTTGTAGACTACTAAGATGAAGACAACATTGAGAATATTTACAAGGAGGATATAACAGTAAACATGGTTTATGTTCTCACGTCTGGTTTTCCAAGCCCGTCACAATAGCGGAAGAAGTAGCAATGCTCTCTATGGCCGTGGAGGATATCATATTGGGTAAGCCTAAGGTTGATAAAGGACCAACATCAGTAGTGGAACCAGCCATCAAGAAATCCTTCATGATGTTCTCTAAACCTACAACGATGATGGAATTGCATATACGACCCCTCTATATCATAACAAACATGGGAAGCACGCAGCTTAGTAAGATAATGGTTGGCACAGGCGCATCGGTTAACCTCCTCATCACCAGAGCTATGGCCTTGTTAGGTATCCCAAAGTCTTTCATCCAGGCCACAACAATGACTATCAAGAACTTTGCAAGATCGATATCCAAGATTTTAGGGTTGTTGTTTCTTCAGGTTCATGTAGGGCTTACGATAGGAACTCACACTTTCTTCATTCTCGATTGCAATGCTCCATACAATGCAATTTTGGGACCGGATTGGATACGCTGTAGCTATTGTGTCCCCTTATTGGTTCATCAACAACTGCTACTATGGAACATGGAGACATGGGAAGCTGAATTGGTGAACGTTGATCCTAGACCTTACTCCATGTCTGCTCATGCTTTGGATGCTAATTACTTCAATGGAACCCTGAGACTATTGGAGGTGTGTAGCATCGACGACAAGGGCCAACCTGTCAGAATAACGGCCTATAAACTAGCTCAATGAGGAATTGTGCAGTCCTATGATGACAGGGCACACCCTTGCTCCCTTGAGTTACCATCAATTGTTAATCATTGATACGACCTTCTAGAGAGTCATAAGCGGAGGCTTGCAACTCTATTTGCGAGCGATTGTAGACCTATCTATCAGAGAAGCAAGCCTACGAACGCCTCCCTACCATTGTAGTAACGAAATGCGTGAATGAAGACGTGCTGCAAGAAACGAAAGAGGAGCATGTTATCCAATTAGTTCCAGCAACCTTGGATGATACTCCACCTAAAGTCAAAGATCTCATTAAGAAAGTCAATTTGGGAACAATAGATGAGCCAATGGATGTGGCTATTAGTATCTTTTTGGAGCATATGGAGATGAAGAGGCTCATTGAATTGTTGTGTGAATATAAGGATTATTTTGTCAAGAAATATGAAGACATGCCTGGTCTCTCATCGGATTTGGTGTGTCACAGATTTCCAACATTGCTAGACAAGAAACCAGTGGAGTAAGAGATGCATATGATGAACACCAAGACGACAATTCTAGTGAAAGAAGAGGTAGAAAAGATGCTTAAATCAAGCATCATTCGAGTAGCCAAATATAATGAGTGACTATCTAACATAGTGCCTATTCGAAAGAAGAATGGGAAGATGAGGGTCTGTGTTGACTATAGAGACCTCAACAATGCAACTCCAAAGGATGCATACCCTATGCCAGTAGTGGATCTACTCGTGGATTCGGTGGCTTACCATGAAATATTCATGGATGGCATAATGGGGTATCATCAAATTCCCGTAACTGAGGAAGATAAGCATAAAACAGCCTTTTGGTGCCCAGGGTTTACAAGGGTGTTTGAGTACATGGACATGCCGTTTGGATTGAAGAATGCATGGGCTACTTACTATAGGGCCATGCATTTTGTTTTTCACAACCTTTTGGGTAAAACTATGGAAGTCTACATAGATGACGTGGTAGTTAAATCTAAGCAGAGAGCAGACCATATCCATGACCTTTGCCAAGTGTTTGAAAGGATGAAGAAACATCAACTAAAGATGAATCCAACCAAGTGCATCTTCGATGTATAAGTAGGAGATTTCTTTGGGTTCTTGGTTCATCAATGGGGAATAGAAGTTCCAAACGATAGAAAGGCAGTGGTAATCAACGCCTTACCGCCAAAGAACAAGAAGGAGCTTCATCGCTTGCTTGAGAAAATTACCTTTCTACTTACGTTTATTGCCAACGCCGCTGGAAAGACTTAACCTTTCTCACTGCTTCTTAAATTGCTGGGTCAAAAGGAGTTTGTATGGGAGCCTACTAATCAAGAGGCTTTTGATACTATCAAGTGGTATCTTGCTAATCCACTAGTCTTGGTATGCTTGCGGCCTGGAGTGCCTCTCAAGCTATATACATCCACAATAGATGGGTCAATAGGCAACTTGTTAGCATATGACGATGATGCTAAGGTGGAGCGAGCGATCTTCTACCTCAGCTGTACGTTAATAGATTGCGAGACCAGGTATTCACCCATGGAGAAGCTTTGTCTTGCTCTTTATTTTTTCGGTTGCAAGCTGAGGCACTACATGCTGTCCTTCACAACGTATGTCATCGCTTAAACAGATTTAGTCAGATATATGGTTTCGCCCTATACTTAGAGGGCGTATTGGTAAGTGGATACTTGCTTTGTCAGAATTCTGGCTGCAGTATGTACCACAAAAAGCAATTAAGGGCCAGGCAGTGGCAGATTTTTTTGGCTCACTACTTAATGCTTGAGGCACTAGAATTCAAAGAACTAGATCTTGCTCGAGTTTCTATAGCCCTATGACAGTTATACTTTGATTATTCTAGTACTAGCACGCTCGTAGGAGTAGGCATTGCTTTGGTCAACCCCGATGGTGAAACCTTTGCTTATTCTTTCCGATTAGACTTTCGTTGCACTAACAATGTTGTAGAATACGAAGCCCTGATCATTGGCTTAGAGTTATTGCTAGACTTAGAGGTGACTGACATGCACATCATGGGAGACTCATTACTGGTCATCCGACAACTGGAGGCTATGTTCAGAATGGGAGTCGTGTTGGAACCATATGTTAGACAAGGCAGCAAGCTGTTAGACCTATTCACAAAGGTTTCTTTGGAGCACATTCCTAGATAATGTAATCGTACAGCAAATGAACTAGCTCAATTCGACACAGGAATCAACCTAAGGGATGGTGTTAGGAACTGTATCTTGAAGGTTGAGCGCCGTACCTTACCGTCCTTCATGGTTCGAAAAGAAGAAAATGATGAGTGGTATGTAGCAGCCTTGGATCACATCGACCAAGATTGGCGGCAGTCGCTAATTGCATACCCAAAGGATTATAATACAACTACGGATAAGCGAATTTGGTTCTTAGCTCTCGACTATATACTCAGAAACAATGAGTTACTTAGGCGGGGAGAAGACGAAGTTGATATGCTCTGTGTTTACGGTATGGAGGCTAAAAGGATGCTGCAAGAGGTTCACTTATGGGTGTAAGGGGCTCATCAATTTAGACTCAAGATACGTTAGTTATTAGGACAACATGGTTATTACTGACCAACTATCTTGAAGAACTACATCTCATTCCCTAAGGGGTGAAGACTGCCAGGCACATGGATCAGTTCACCATATTTCAAATATTCCCATGCAGCCAATTATCAAGCATTGGCCAACTTACGGTAGGCGTTGGATGACAAGGCGGTTTAACACCTCTCAAAGATACCCTATTCACAACCTGGATATATCAATGTAGTAAAATAAATAGGGGTTATCGAACACGAGGAATTGGTGAAACTAAATCCTAATACACTACTATGCTGACAGACTCGACTACAGAACACTAATGGCTATCGAACCCTAGCTAGACAGACCCAAATGCATCGAAATTTTGACACAATAAACTAGACACAGTGGCGGACTACCACACAAAATTTGAGGGTATTCGGAGTTGATTTGGTTACCGAAATAAATCGGCGAAGCTACAGCTAATGCAGAAAGTAAATGCTGAAAGTAAATATGCTAATGAATGCAAATGGATTTAAACTATATGATTAAAGAGTTAAGAGGAATGCAATCCACCACCGTCATTCCATATTTCTAACACATACTTAATCTAATGCACATATCCAATGAATGAAAGTTCCCAGGAAGAGTTGATCGTTACAACCACATCCTATTACCCAATCCTTATGCATATGCAGGTTTGTCATGGACCTCCCCTACATCTATCCCTCTATTGAACCTATAGTCATGGACCCCAAGGTTTACAAAGAAGAAAGCATTAAGTTCTAGAAAAGGTTTGAGAAGCTACAAGGGTTCACAAGTACACTATGGGCGTGTCTCGCTAGACCTATGGATTTCAATCTCCCGACGGTAAAATCGGTGTAACACTATAGAGAATCTGGTGGAAGAAATTATCTTCAGTCGCCCGTATCTCATGAAACTAGAACCCTAGCATGCATACTAAGTTGGCCACCAAAGCAAACATACAAGAATTCATACGGTGATCATTCAGAGAAGGAAACCTCATTCATAGAATATGCAAAACTAGATTAAAGTGTATGCATTAAAAAGACTTCATGTACGGGGTTTCAAGCAGCCCCTCAACAATGAATTTAGCTACTAAAAGTCATAAATAATAAAATCAAAGAGTTCATGAAAGATAAATAAAATAAAGGAAAAAATAATAAACTCTTGACGACAACGGAATCGGGCTAGGCTTCTTGCATGAGATCTTCCCTTTGTTTTTGTTTCTTCTTGTTTCTCTCTTTCTCCTCCCAAGAATTCCAGCCCCCAAGCCGTGTGTACGTCCTCTCTCCTTAGCTAGCTATATATATATAAGCATGCAACTTGATTACTAAGCTAACCCACGTGCAGGACTTCCACTCAATTTAGACTTCTTCCTTTATTATTCTTCTTTTAGTCTCCAAGTCCAAGTCAAACACCACTTCTACTTCCTTTCTCACCAACTTTGCTCGATGGCTCTACGTACGTAATCACACTTGCAAAATATATCCATATGCATGCAAGCAATATCACGTGCCAAGTACTTCATTATATATGTATCGAATTCCAAGTCCACTTCTTCTCGCTGGCACCAACGTACGTAATCACCTCGCCAAGGCATATATGATTGCAGTCATTAAACCCATCGAGCTCGCTAGGCACTTCCTTGCCAGACAGCTACAAAACATATTATTTAATCTCCTTTTCTCCATTAATCTCCAAAATACCTAAAAACAAATAAACATAATTAATTCACTCGATTAATAACAATAAACTAAATATAGGGAACAAATTAAATACCAAATAGACGCATAAATATGCGACTATCATTGGATCTAATTGGAATGATCCATCCTCATTTCTCGATGAATCATTAGTTCATCATAGTGGCTACAGATTTCTTTACCAAGTGGGTTGAAGCCAAACCATTAAAAGTGCCTTCAACGGTAGCAATTAGGTAGTTCTTATATTAGGATATTATCTGTCGGTTCGGGATTCTAGAATGCTTTGTCTCGGACAGGAGGGCAATGTGTATGTCAGGAGAAGTTGTAGAGCTGGTGAGAGACTTTGATATCCAATTTTTTCACTTTTCACCCTACTATGCCCAATCCAATGGACTAGTAGAAGCGAACAACAAACTCATATTGCACATCATGAAGCGGATGCTTGCAGACAACCCTTGACTATGGCGTGAAGAACTCTTCAGCACGTTGTGGGTTTATCAGGCATCAAAGAGGAATCTAATTGCAACTACATCATATGCCCTTATGTTTGGGCATGACGTTATCCTTCCTTTGGAGATAAATGTGCAGTAATTGCGGGTCATGGATCAACACAACCTCATAGGAGAAGATTATGTCCAAGCAATGTGGCAAGAGCACAAAGACTTGGATGAACAACGGCTGGAAGATCTCAAAAATTTGCTTGCTGAGAAGAAGCGAGTGTCCCAGTGGTATGATAGACGAACACGGGGGAAAAGCTTTGCTGAAGGGGAATTATAATGGAAGACAGTGTTGCCCATTGGTGAGAAGAAAGATGATCGGGGTAAGTGGATAACAAAATGGGAAGGTCCATACGTCATAGACAGAAGTATGGGAATGTGAGTTTTTTTGTCTAAGAGACACTGATGACACAATTCACCGCAATCCCATTAACGGTCGTTTCCCGAAGCTATACATTTAGCCTGTGTGGGAGTACGAAGATCCTCCCGATCTAGAGGCCTAGTTTTACTATGTTCACAAGACAGCCTGCTTAAGAGCTTATTTTTCTTACTTTGTTCAGCTAGCAAAACTAGGAGGAAATCAATACCATAGAGGCTAAAAGATGTAGCCAAAATTGTTGTACAACAATTTGTGTTAATAATTTTTTTGAAATTTTACAATTTTTTTGATATTTTTCAACCTTTTCCCTTACTGGTTTATACTTGCATTATTTCTATATGAATCATTTCTCAATGAAGAGAAACAGAGCAGATATACAAAGATTGATGAAACAAATCAATTTTTATTACTTGAAAGGCTTTACGGCCTTAAGATATGATACTATACATTGGATAAAATTACAAAGTGGCCAAATACAGTGGCATAAGGTAAATAAAATAGCGACAGACATCTGATTGTTGGCTTGTCAGAGTCCGAAGATGTATCGTTGGCGTTGATAAGGTGAGATCGATAGCCTTTGATGGTGTTGGTGTTGGTTCTAGACATTTGGTAACTAAAGTTCACACCTCTCCTCATCCCACATCTTTGCCGCATGGAAATATTTGTGGAATGAACAGCTCCAAAGTTCCCCCTGGAGAACACCTTCTCAAGTCGGAGGAGTCCAAAGTAGCCGCGAGGGTAGATGGAGGACGAACCGACACACCGGCGTCTGAATTTGGCTGTCTCTAAGTGCCTTGGGACAACCACACCATTGAAGAGTCTGGGCATAAGTTTTGTCACTTAGCCCAAGTTAGAGCATAGGTATTGTCCCTTAGGAGATATTAGCAGAATTGAGAAGGATCGAGAGGAAAAGCTTTTAAGGAGAGCCAGGAGAAGACAAACAGGGAAAACATTTTTCTAAGGCTTGAAGTTTTTCTTGGGATTATACCAAAGGGCATGTGGTAAGCATAAGGTATGATTGGCATTTGATATGGAGATCTATTCCTTAATAAATTTTTCCTCTCCAAAAGTAAAGTAGTCTGACTTGAACAAGGACTATGCTTAGCCCTAGTACGATCTTTATATATAGACCATCCCGACATGGCTCAAGATAATGTTATTATGGCCTTATTACTCTATGATTCTTGAGCGAATATCTAACTTTATTATAGGCCATCCTGGCATTGGGTCAACGAAGCCTAAATGGCAAAATAACCTCATGACTATGTTCATATTGTTCATACAAACATAATGACATATAACTTAACAAGTTTTAGAAAATAGTTTATCGGTCACGCGCCGCCACAGGCGGCGATGCATGAACCCCACGTGCCATCGATGACCACCGCCGATGGTGGCGATTGACACACCATTAGAAAGCTCTGGCCAAGCCCAACCAACTGTCTAACTACACCATAAGCAAATTCTCACATCTAGAGGTCCAAATCAACCTCAAAAACAAATCGGTTGAAAATTGATTCCGGCACCGATCTCCGCCGTCAAGCAACCAATCAACTCGAGGCTTGACTCAATCTACTTAGGATATAGAGGGGAGTAAAACCCTTCTATCCATAATGGCCACAACCACCGGCAACTGTTGCCACGAAGGCGATGAAAACCGAATCGGGTTCGATTCGAATTCTCACATCTTGACCTTCAACAATCAATTTCAATACACCATCACACTCAGCACATCACAAGGAGTCGATTCATACCTTCAACTTCGCCGGAGGTGTCACTAGTGACGACGGCGAAATCCACCCGAACCCTAAAAATTTCTCACCGTCGATTCTCTCAATTCCGGCTTCAATTCCTCGAAATAAAGGCATTGAAATGATCCAGGAATCGAGGGATTCCAATTCCTACCAAAAATTGGCCCTAAACAGTGGGCGGCGTCGCAGCACTACCGACCGACAATTTTGAGTCGTTAAGCTCAAGTCAACGCGGGTCAACGCTGGTTGGCCCAAAATGGCAAATATGATCTTTCCAAAAATGGAAAGTCCTATTTATACTCCGACATTTACAACAATTCAATTTTTGGTAATTCGTCAAACTTTCGTTGACCATAATTTTCTCGTCGTAACTCCGATTACATATTCTATGCGTCTACGAACTCGTCTCGTCAAATTCTACGATTTATACACAAAGTTCAAATAAAAAGTCAACATTTGACCTTATAGTATTTACCGACGGTAAAAATCATTTACCGCAACCACTAAATGAAACTCGAATTATCCATAAATATTAACAATTATATAAAAAGGTTGGGGTATCACACTAAGCGCGGTACCACACCATGCTCCGACTTATTTTATAGGTTCATGAAGAAACAAGCTTGAGGAAGATCCGAATCTTCTCTCACAATTTGGTGCTTTCATTGAGAGCAAAATTTTAGGCTAACTCTCGTGATCGGAGAACCATGGAAGGCGATACAAGCAACACCAGTGTGAACGACCAGTGTGACAAGGACACCACCCCTCCTTAAGGAATGAGATAGACAACCCATACCTGTGGGAGTCAGTTTTGACCACCCTAAGATGGGGAAAGATGAGCTTGGCAGGTCTGATTTTGGGTGAGGTTCGATAAGGCAGAAAATGGGCCTGGGCTCGGACGATTAGGGTTTTTTTATTAAAGAAGCCAATTATCTAAAAGTTTCTGGAAGTCTCTGGAACATTGTAGAGTCTTCTAGAATGTTTGATGACATGACAATCCTAATGTAAGGTTAGATCTCGAAGGGCAATACGATTCGACCTCGGGGGGTTACACGATTAAACCTCGGGGGATTGGTGAAATCCACGAGGGAAGAGGAAAGATTTGTACGAATCCTACATGGATTATGCTAAAGGGTATGTGGTAATCATGAGACGTGATTGACTCTAAATATGGAGACCCATTCCTTAATGGATTCCTCCTCCTATCCGAAAGTATGTGTCCTACTCCTATATGGACTATGCTTACACATAATATGATATCTATATATAGACCATCCCGGCATGGTCTGAGGTAACATGATTCTACCTTGATTACTCTTTGATTCTTGAGATAAGTTCTGACTTAACCATCAGAAGGTCTAAGCATGGTACCATATTATGCTCCGACTTCTTTTGTAGGTTCACAAGGATCCAAGCTAGAGGGAGACAAAATATGTTCTCGCAAATTGGTGCTTTCATTGAGAGCAGAACACTAGGCTAACTCTCGTGAACGGAGGAACATGGAAGACAACATCAACATAAGTAACCAGTGTTATAAGGAGGTAACCCCTCCTGGAGGGAGCAACCAGGTACGGCAGTACCGTTTCGCATCAGGTCCTACCAAGGAACCTTGTAAACGAGGACCACCTGAGTGAAGAAAAAGCTTCTGAACCGGAGAATGAAGGGGCCAGAGGATGGAGGGTCGAGGTCGATCAGAACCTCCATCATGCCGAAGAGCGGTACGTGAACCTAAAGCTCGATGTGATTGCGCTACAGCAGTCGACGAAGGGGGTCGCCAAGAGCACGAATGAGCTGGCTGACACTGTCACTATAGTTTAGTCTACCTTTCTTGATCTGGTGGGCCTTTTGAAGAAGTAGGGGGCTGGTCCTACCCAACCCACCCACAGAGGAGAGACAAAAAGCTCCGGTGACTAAGCAGAACGAACAAGAGGAACTAACCTCTCAATCCGCCACAAGTGTGGAGGCTTCCAAAGTAATAACCCTTAGGAACCTGATGTAGGAGTTCATGGAGACACAACATGCTCACAACATTAGAAATCAAGAGTCTGAGAAAAGAAGGGCTATCCAAAAAAGAGTCCGAAGCTGAACAGAGGGCCCGAAGGATGTCCCAAAACCCCTAGCTCAATTCATCCAAGATGCTGAACCTCCTAAGAAGTGCAGACTCTCCAGATTTAATAGATACTCAGGGGACTCAGACCCGTACCAGCATGTGAGGAATTACCAGTTGGCCATGGCGACTAGCCAATTAAATGAGGTCAGGATGTGTAATATGTTCCAAGCGAGCTTGAAAGACCACGCGCTACAGTGGTACGAGACCCTTCCTCAAAGGTCGATTGAGGGTTGAAGAGGTCTAAAGTCAGCATTCTTTAAAAGGTATGGGAGCAATTCCAAAGGGGTCAAGGACATGATATACCTCACATCCCTTAAGATGAAGCAAGGAGAATCCCTAAGAGATTGGGTCATGAGGTTCAAGAGGGAATATGCTACGATCGATTGCAAGGACGATACGGTCGTCGCCACGGCGTTCAACAATGGGTTGGATATGGACTCGGAGCTGGCCAACAAGTTGATCAGGAAGAAAACCAAGGACTTGTCCATGGTTTACCATGATGCACTAGACTATGCTCGTGTGGAGGACGTAAGGACCTACAACAGAGGTTCTCCAACGGAGAAAATGTCGGGAGGTAACACCAGTACGAGGAGGAACATGAACATCAACAGCTCAAGTCAAGGGAGGGAAAACTATAGGAACAAGAGGAAGGCCCTAAGGCACCAACCCACTAACTCGGGGGGGGGGGGAGTTATTTGTTCCTCCTATGACGATACCGATCATGGACATACTCTACCACATCAAGAATGAGCCATAGCTCAAAAGGTCACCACCAATGACCAGCAGGAACGACTCAAGGGACTTTTGCGCCTACTACAAGGCCAATGGACACAAGTCAATCGACTGTGGGGTCACTACCAGAAATGGAGACATTACCGGCGACCTCCCGTCGTCGGCCTTGTCTATTTTTTTCGTCGGAATTGTCATTACCGGCAACAAGTCGCCGGTAATGACGTCGCCGGAAATCCCCCGTCGGTGTTAACATTGCCGGCGACGGGAAACGCCGTCGCCGGTAATGTCCGAGACATCACCGGTGACTTGCGTCGCCGGCAATGTTAAGACATTACCGGCGACGCCGTCGCCGGCAATGGCAGCGCCGCCGTGGCCGGAATGTGAGACATTGCCGGCGACTGAGGTCCATGTCGCCGGCAATGTCTGGAAAAATTTTGAAAAAAAAACGCAGTTCTGGATTGGGCCCAATTCCAGAACCTGCATTGAAAGACATAAACTGTACAATCATACAAGTTCAACAGTACACATAAATGTCCAACGTACAGTACAAATAGCAACGACGATACGAAAATTAACTACAACTACAGGTTAGGGTCGAGGAACTTGCGGGTCAGGGTCGAAGTAATCCATGTACTCATTTGAATTCTGGTGGCTACCTTGGTCTTGCTCTGGCGTTGACTGGTGCGGTGGTGGTGGTGGATAGCTAGGGAACGGAGGGACCGGGACCGGGGGAGGTGTGGGGAACGGTTGTCCGGTAGTCTGAGCCTCGTACATCGTCCGCATCCATGTGTACATCTGAGCCTGCATCTGTGTCTGCTGCTGGACCATGTTTTGGTACTCGGCCATCTGCCTCTTTTGCTCCTCCAACTCCCTCTGCGTCCTATGAAGCTCCGCTGCGAGGTTACGACTAGAAGTTGAACTTCTTGACCCGGTAGAGTATTCTGAAGTGTTCTTCAATACTCCTTCGCCCGCCGTGCCCATTCCCCTACAGTAGTAGGTATTCTTTCCTGTCCCGCACGCTTTTGCCATGATCTGAGCCGCTATAGGGCGATCAAGCGGATCGATCTGAGAGGCATACTGGGTGACTTCTTCCTCGGAGCAGTTAGGATGGTTAGTCTGAGCTATATTCATGGTCACTTCTGCGGTCGCCTCCTCCACTCTCGCCTAATTGAAAAGCGAAAATGAATAACGTATTAGCTGACAAAATAAATTAATATCGAAAAATAGTTTTATTAACACATGGAGAGGTGAAAGACTTACCGCTTCGTCAGGGCACTGCGGATAGAACTTCTGATGAATATACACCAAGGGGTTCACTTCTTGTTGTTGCTGCGCCTTAGTCGACCAACCCATGTAGTTGAGTGAACCTGCATGATGGGCCCTGGTGTTTTTCAATCTATTTGCCCGGTTCGTCTTCGAAATCGCCTTGTTTGATAAACATATGGAAAAAAATTAGTAACTAACTATTTCAAACTGATACGATACATTAGGCTTGTAAGATATATTCAGGATGCATACCTTCGCTTTGGGGTGCTCGAAGTGGGCTATCAGCCACAGCCACTCGTACTCCCTAAACCGGAATTCGCTAGGGGTAGAACCTCGGCCTAGGTCCTTGTATACAGTGTAATGGGAAGAAAGCTCGTTCTTCCACTCTTTATACCTATATTAAAACAAGGAAAAAAAGTTGGAGATATTAAAACACTTGATAAACAAAAATCTAAGTCGATATATATTCAAATAAGTTGAAGAACATCACCTCATATGTAGTTGACGCTCTACCCACGTGTGAATAAGAACTTCATCCACGTCAAACCACACCTGCAATATGAATATATAAAAGGTAAAATTATATATTTATTCGGACTTAATTAATAAATGTAAAATTTACGTAATGAAAATACGATTTTACTCACACTGAGTGCATTATGCACTTGCATCTTCACGTAGATAGGCACAGATTCCCAATCTGGCCAAAGCATTGGGACCTTGTTCCGCACGATCGCACCGGCCATGCTGACATATTTGCGCGTGGTGTCGAATGCCTCGATCACCTCGCCATCCTCATTGGCCCTTATGGGCGTTTTCCTTCCCCCGGTGGCCTGCTCAAGTCTCTTCCCGGTGCAGGTGCCTCTAGCCCCTTTCCGTTTTCCAGTCCCATTAACGAAGTTGCCTAATAATACAATGTCAACAAATTGATATTATTAATTGAACCTATCGTAAATCTTAAGTAATAATTAAGTCATCAATCTTGCACATGATAAATGGGTTTTACCTGCATCGTCCGTTTGTTGGTTGGTGCACCTCACACTCCAAAGATACACGGGGTCGAACGGGATGAAGTTGTACGCTTCCTCCACGCTCAGGAACTCCGGCTGTCCTTCAACATAAACAGGCATCCCCCTATCATCGAATTCAGGGATCACAGGAATCTCGTCGGGTAGGAAGAGACCGGAAGGCGGAGATAGACGAGGCCTGGACGATGAGGCACCAGCACCACCATCTGCCTCAGATGATTCCCGTGAAATGGAAGTAGCCACCGGGCGAATATGGGGCATTCAGATTGAGGGAGTTTCTGATGCCCCCGTTGACTGTCGCTCGTCTGAGGCTCTGCCACCGGAGGGACATCTGCTGAATGAGCGTCTGGAGACTGAGGGTCGAGCCTCGACTTCCGGTTGCACGTCTCTTGATCGTGCAGCTTCCTCCTCAGCTCGCGCCTGTAGCAAGGCTCTCGTGCGACCACTCATCATTGGCCCACTGGGCGTGTTGCTAACTGCGGGTGAGGAGGAAGCTTGACTACTGCTCCCTCCACTATTTTGGGAACCTTTCCGTAATTTGGCTCCAAGCCAATTTGCCGCAAAATTACCTCCTGGATACCGTAATAGTCATAAGGACACGGTTTTATAACAAATCGAAACCGGAACCGGGCGGAACCGGAACCGTTTGGAACTGGAACCGTTATGTTTCAAACAGTTCTGGTTACAAACTTTTCCGGTTCCAAAGGGTTCCGGTTCCAAAGGGTTCCGGTTCCGGTTTAAAACCGTTTTGGTTCTAAACCGTTCCGATCCCGATTTCCACCTTAATTTATACGATTAATTAACAACTATATCACCTAAATTAACATATATACATTTTCGATGTATATATATATACATTTTCGATGTATATATATATACACATCATGCATCTTAATTAAATTTAATTTTCACATATTCATCCAAATCACAAACCCTAATTATTTTTTCACATTTTTTGACACATATATATATACATCATTAGGGGTGGGAAAAATCCCCGAAATCCCGACCCGACCCGCAGCCCGACCCGCGCCCGACCCGACTTTTACCCGACCCGACATTTCGGGTTTTGTCCCGACCCGACACAAAACGGGACCGGGTTCGGGGTTGGATATTGAAACCCGACAATTTCCCGACCCGACCCGACATAAATACCCATCATTCAGTTTTCTAACTTTTCTTCTTCTTCTCCGTCGATTTCTTCTCAAACATTTCCCACCCGTAGCTCTCCAGCCTCTCCTTCATCGGCTCTCTGCAAATCGGCGGCGGCGACTTCTGGGAAACCCAAATTGATTCGGCGGCGGCGACGTCTTCAGGCTCTCCTTCATCCACAGATCCACTCGTCAGTTTCAATTTCGTCAAGCTCATTCATCCCTCTTCGATCTCAGGCCAATTTCCAAACTCGGGACTTCCTGGTTCGTTTCTTTGCTCCCCTTTCCAATTTCGAATCGTTCCTAGCTTTTGATTGATTGATTCTGCCGTTAACAATTCGATTCGTTCGTGAAATTAATTTTCTAGGGTTTCTAATTATCTTGTTGAATGATGGCGGTTTAGGGGTTTTGTCAACTCATTTGGTGTCTAGACCTTGAATATTGTTAATCAATCACTTGAAGGGATGTTTAATCGAAAGCAGAGCAATTGTCATTCACTTACACAGCTAGTGATGAGCAATGTGAATTATGCTTGGTAACTTGGTAGTACGTAGAAGCTTGATGGGGTCAAGGGTTGGTGTTAGTTTATTTGCTTGGTTTATAAATCCTCTTGGTTGTTCCTCTAAAACTTCAGAAGCTACTGTCTTTATGTTTAATTTCTGGTGCACAGTTTTTTTTTTAGTATGATTTTCCATAATGTTGTTTGTTATCAAATTGTGACTATATAGACATGATTAACTTTTGGGGTGAGCTGAGGAGATTTCAGTTTATAATTGGTCAGTGTACACTGTGTATTACAGCAATCCATTAGATTGTGTTTACTTGCTGACTACTTACCATAGAATGTGTTTGAAGCCATGCACTTTAAAGATATTGTCGTCTTTTTGTATCATTAATTTGTGCCTTTGCTATTGATAATGGGGTGGCTTCTTTATATGATCTGTAATTGACAAATGTATATGATCTGTATATCATTTTCATTAAGAATATTTATTCCCCTGTGCCTGTTTTCTTACATTTGTTTTTGTTTCTTTTACAGCGGTCCGTACGGATCAACTAGAATAAGCTGAGAGTAAGCTATCACACCCTTGGCACAGATGTTTTCTCCATGCATTGTTGTTATTTTCTATGCTCAAGACACTGAGAGTTGAGACTGGAACTGTAATCGGTGTTACTGAGTGATATTTGTTGTTAAATAATGTAATACACTGGTTTAAGCTCCTGGTTCACTTGTTACTTCTCCTTTTGCATTTCATCTGCATAGTGCCTCCTCAACGAAATGAACTGAACCGAACACAATTGCAGTTTTATGAACATGGGGACGAGTCACAAGTTATAGAAGAAATTACATGTCAAATCATTATTTACATCTTCAAGTGTTGACTATCAAAATCTACAAAACACACTTGCATCCTTTTACAGTTTTACAAGAACAGGGTTTCTTAAACTATTAAATGATTTTTTCTCATAGTTTCATAGTTTCTTAAACTGTGATTGAAAATTTTGCTGCTGTTACTGGAATTCTGTTTCATAATGTTGTTGGATAAGAAATCAATGAATAACATACTTTCTAGTACTGAAACTACTGAAATCTGTAAATCTGTAATTTCTGGATAAATCTGTAAACTGTGATTGAAAGTACTGAAATCTGTAAATCTGGATAATTTCTCATAGTTTCATAGGTTCACAGTTGTCTATGTTTCTCCCGATTTCTAGTACTGAAATCTGTAAATGCTTATCTGCAGAGATACATGATTCTTGAGCATATCTGGCTGAGATTGGTTGGTGATTTTGGAATTGCTTGCTATAGGTAAGAACTAAGAACCCGATATGATTGGATTTACTTGGTAATTTAGCATGATGCATGATTTATTAGATGTATATGAATGTAATTTAGCATGATTTAGCATGATTTGCTATAGGTAATTTAGATGCATGATTTAGCATGATTTGCTATAGGTAATTTAGCATGATGCATGTATGTGTACACTGTATATGAATGTTAATTAGATGTTTGAATGTTAATTAGTCATTTATTGTATTAGGTGAACATGGATACAAATCAAATTGGTCAATCACTTGATGCCTCTATTTCCACAACTCAACCCCAAACAATACCTCCACCCCACACCGTACCTCCACCCCAAACCGTACCTCCACCTCCATCCCATACACCAATCCATCATGAGGAGGAAGAAGTAGAGGTGAGTGTTGGAAGCAAAAGGGTTAGGGGGAAAGGGTCGGAGGTGTGGGAACATGCTAAGAGGGTTACAAAGAAAGATGCTTCGGGGTTCTTGCAAACAGTTGCAATTGCAATTATTGCCAAGGTGAAGTTCCCGCCCATTCCAAGAAACATGGGAATAATGGCATTAAAAAACATCTTGAAAAATGCAAGGCAAACCCTCATAATGTGGCCACCCATAGTTCCCAACTGACCTTAATGCAATCTTCTATGACTAGTGCTTTGGTACCCCACACCTTTAATCAAAAAAAGCTTGAAGCTAAGGTTGTGGAATTTGTTGTTAGAGATGAGATGCCGTTTAGGGTGGTTGAAGGGGCGGGGTTTGAGGTGATGATGAAGGAGGCCCAACCTCGGTTTAAGATTCCAAATAGGAAGAAAGTAGCACTTCTTGTTTGGGATTTGTTTATGTTGGAGAAGACTAAGATAAAGAGTGTCATATGTGATCAAAGGGTAAGTATCACAACCGATACTTGGACCTCGATCCAAAATATCAACTACATGGTAGTCACGGCCCATTTCTTGGATAGTGATTGGAAGTTGCATAAACGGATCATAAATTTCACCAAGATCACTTCTCACAAGGGAGATGACATAGGAGGGGTTTTAGAGGAGTGCTTGAATGAGTGGGGGATAAACAAAGTCTTTACCATTACGGTTGATAATGCTACCTCGAATGATATAGCAGTGTCGTACATGGCGAAAAGGCTAGAGGACATGGGCACTCTCTTGTTTAATGGGAAGTACTTGCATTTGAGGTGTACTTGTCATATTATAAATTTAATTGTCAAGAGTGGGTTGAAGTACCTTGCTAAGTCGATTGAGTCGATTAGAAATTGTGTGAAGTACATCCACTCCTCATCCACTAGGTTGGACCAATTTAGAACTTGTGCTATCATATTGAAGATGGATAAAATGTCAACCGTGCCTTTTGATGTGCCTACAAGGTGGAATTCCACCTATACAATGCTTTCCATTGCATACAAGTTTAGGAAGGTGTTTGCTAGGATGGCGGATGAGAGTGTGCCATTTCGGGCTTATTTTAATGAAGAGGTTGAAAATGGGGTGAAGAGAATGGGGCCTCCCAATGAAGTGGATTGGGATAAGGCACAAGCCTTTGTGCATTATCTAAAGAGGTTTCATGATACTACATTGCGACTTAGTGCAACCAAAACCGTTAAATCAACCTTGGTTTGGGAGGACATTGTTTCAATTGGAACAAGTATGAATGAGGCAATGGATGATATTACCAATCCTATATTGCAAGAGGTTGCTACATCGATGAAGGCTAAATTTAACAAGTATTGGGGAGATATTGACAATGTGAACAAGCTTGTTATGCTAGGTCATATTCTAGACCCTCGTTATAAATTTCAAATGATGGGGCTCCATTTATCGGAAATGGGATTGAATATTGGTGAAAAACAAGTTGTGATGAAAGATTTAGAGAAGTGTTTGTTGGACTTGTATCATGCATACAAAGGGAATTCTTCTTGTGCGACTCCTAGTGGGAATTATGATGGTGATGAAGTAAGGGGCTTGATGGAAATGTATGGTGATGATCCCATTAAACTCAAGCGACATTTACAAATAACCCAACTAAGGAAAGATCAAAATCAAGCGGAGATCTCCAATGAAGTGGACAAGTACTTAACCGATCCTTTTATAAAATGGGACCCAACCTTCAATGTCTTGGAGTGGTGGAAAGGGAATATAACAACATTTCCAATCCTTACAAAGATTGCCAAAGATATCTTTGCAATCCCCTCTTCTACCGTTGCTAGTGAGAGTGCTTTTAGCCTTGGGAGGAGAGTTGTGGATCCATTTAGGGCGTCATTGCAACCCAAAATGGTGGAGACATTAGTGTGTTGTAGTGATTGGCTTAGGGGGGAGGAAATCAACTTATACAAGGAGCCAACGGAAGAAGAACTTCAATTTTACAAGGATTGTGAAGAAGTGACAAGTAAGTTACCCTTTAATTGGTTTAGTGATTGTCTATTTTAATTCTTTATTCTTGTTCTAAATTGGACTAATATGTTTCTTTGTTGTTTGTAGATGCACACACTCTAGGACTTATAGGTGCATCATCAAGTGCTCAAGTGTGATCATGGCTTGTAATAATAAGTACTTGCATAATTGCATTGCAACTTTCATTTGGGTTTGTAATAAGTATTTGCATTGCATATTTCATTTTTACTTCTACTCTTAAAATTTTTGGGTTTGTAATAAGTACTTGCATTACATCTTTGGGTTTGTAACTTAATTTTAACTTCTATTTTTTTATGACTTAGTAATGATGATGTATGTTTGGAAAAGATTTTGGATGATTTTGGATGATAAAAAAAACCATGAATTTTTGCCTAAACTCTAAATTTTTGCCCAAAAGTTGGGCCCAAATATTGAGGCCCAAAAGTCGGGACTTTTTCGGGAATCCCGACATTTTCCCGACTTTGTCGGGTATCCCGACGTCGGGATCCCGACAATTATCGGGTCGGGATCGGGATGAAAGGTGTCGGGATTTTGTATGTCGGGTCGGGATTCGGGATTGACATTTCGGGTCGGGACCCGACCCGATCCCAGCCCTATACATCATGCATCTTCATTAGGTTTAATTTTCACATATATATACATCACATATATATACATTGCATATAAATTTACAACTTATCACCCTAATTTCCAAGTTAGCACCCTAATTAATTTACACATACACATACACATACACATACACATACACATACACATACACATACACATACACACAAAAAAATAATTAAAAATTGAGAGAGAGAGAGAGAGAGAGAGAGAGAGAGAGAGAGAGAGAGGACCTGCCATGGTTAACCACTACAATGCTTTGCCTACTACAATTGTGAGGGGAAGAGAGGTGGGGAGGAGGAGATTTTCGGAGGAGGAGAGGGAGAGGATAAGGAGGAGGAGAGGGAGAGGAGGAGGAGAGGATAAGGAGGAGGAGAGGGAGAGGAGGAGGAGGAGGTGAGCTAGAGGTGAAGCCGGACCGATTTGGGAGGAGGAGAGGAGGGGAGGAGGAGAGGATTTTGAGAAATACAGCTCGGGGTCGAGCTGGGGGGTTTCTATCCAGAAGACATTGCCGGCGACATGCTTATAAGTCGTTGGTAATGACATTACCAACGAGTTGAAGGAACTCGTTGGTAATGACATTACCAACGACGAGTTAACTCGTTGGTAATGTCATTACCAACGAGTTGCTTATAACTCGTTGGTAATGTCATTATTTCCCGAAGAATATCCGACAACATTTTCCGTCAACGATTTCCGGCTACATTTTCCGACTACAATTTTCATTATCAATTTCCGTCTATGATTAACGACTACAATTTCCGTCTACTATTTCCGTCTACGATTTCCGACTACAATTTCCATTATCAATTTCCGTCTACGATTTCTGACTACAATTTTCATTATCAATTTCCGTCTACAATTAACGACTACAATTTCCGTCTACTATTTCCGTCTACAATTTTTGACTACATCATTAACGTACTAAGGATGATAATCGTAATCATCGTCATCACTTGAGTCTGACTCGGTTTCATAGGTAACCTCTGGCAATATGTGCCTCTCCTCGTCATCTGAATCAGCGTCAACTTCATATGGATTAACATCGAGAAGTTCTGCTCCAGTAATTCGAACCACACTCCCAGATCTCACATTATTAAGGCGAATCGTAGATGATTCCGGAATGTCAAAAGCGTTTGGCTCTTGGTATGCAGTAACTTCCTCATCATCTGCGGTATCACCAAGTGTGGCAGCACTGTATATGTTTCTATGAGCAACATGGTTAACCACCTTCCACGGGACTTTGTTAAGAAGATCGTCCAGGTAAAACACTTGTTTTACTGATGAGGCAAGAACGAAAGGGTCTTCTTCATACCAGGTAGTAGCAGTATTCACCGAAAATGTTCCGTGCTGATCGGTCCTTGTGTTCTCCGGGCTAGTATCAAACCATCTATACTTGAACAAGTGCACTTTCATGCGGTTCCCATAAATTAGTTCAACAACTGAATGAAGGACACCGTAATAGTCAACGCCATCCTTCCCACAATGGACCATCACCCCACAATTATGTGTTTTCAGTCGGTCGTCTCTATTTTCACAAATAAATTTCACGCCATTGACCTAACACATCGAGTAAACTTTTGAAGCTATCGGTTTCATCGCAAGGACCCTCAATTCGTTTGACCACTCTGGGTAACCATCATCTGCTACATGGTTCATCTGAAAACGATAAGAAACCACACAAGACATTATGAACATAGAAACCACAAAACCACGTACGTACACACATGCTATATAAGGAAAATGGCAATAAAAAAAAAGACATATACACATATACCCTTACCCATGAACCAAAGTAGTTTGCAAACGTCCTGTTGTGGTAATCAACATTTCCGGCAATAGCAGGGCAGTGAAGATGATAATTTTTCCAATATTGTACTTCTTCACAGTTAATCAGTACCGACCAGTGGGCAATGACTACCTCATTTTCATCCAACTTGTACGACTTTGGCAAGCTTCCCTGTACTACAACGTCATTGGAGATGATAGAAAGGTTGAACTGAGGTTCATCTATCGGCATCTGTTGTTGGGGGTCCTCAAGCGCTCCCAAATACACTTTGGTGTACGTGACACACTCGTGCGCAACATATGTTTCAGCGATACACCCTTCATATGCATATTTATTCTTCACATAGTCCTTGTAGGCTCCCAATTGTCTACAAGTTAACAAGTGCATGTTAAAAGGGGTAAAACTAAGACTTTACATATAAAAACAGAGGCAAACCAAATGTACCTTTCCATGGGATACATCCAAGTATAGTGTACGGGACCGGTAAGCAACAATTGTTCGGGAAGATGGATCGTTAGGTGAGGCATGATGTCGAAAAAATTTGGCAGAAATATCTTCTCATGCTTGCACATGATAAAAATGATGTCATCTTGCATCTCCCTGAGATCTGATTTTTTAACTTCCCTGGTGCATAACTTCTGAAAGAATCTTGACAAGGCCACCAACGGCTCCACCACCTTCTTGGGCAGGTACACTCGAATGAAAATAGGGAAAATGCGTTGAAGCAGTACATGGCAGTCATGACTCTTTAATCCGTACATCTTATTGTCCCGGTAGTTAACACACCTGCTTATATTTCCTGCATAGCCATAAGGATACCTGCATGTATATATATATATATATAGCCATAGGTAACAATTATATTTCTCGCATATCACCATAATCCGGTAAAAATTAAAGGCAAACCAATTTCCGTACTGCATAGTCATATATAAGAATATTTACCTGACATTACTCAGCCACCGAAAAATTTCATGCTTATGCTTTGGCTTGACGGTGTAAGGAGCTTGCGGCATTTTTCTCTTACCATCTCGTAACCACAAATGTTTCCGCAGTCCCATAGCTTTCAGATCAATACGTGCCTTAGGGATGTCTTTTGTTTTCCTCTCCAAGTTAAGAACTGTGCCCACCACACTTTCACACACATTCTTCTCTATGTGCATGATATCTAGGTAATGTCTGATAGGCAACCTGTGCCAGTAGGGGAGTTCCCAGAATATGCTCTTGTGTGTCCAAAACTTATACCTTTCGGGCTTGTCTGGTATTGACGCCACTATGTCAGGATGATTGCTCAGCTGGCCAAAATCATATTCAAAAGTGACACTTCGTGGAGTTGGTGAATCAAGGATACTATTGGGAATACCTGATCGAGGAGCACAGGAAAAAGGTTGAAGATTTGTTGGAGCCGCAAGGTAATGGTAAGCGTCAAAGGAACAATGGGACCTTACCACCACCACCTAAGGGCTAGGAGGACAAGTATCCTATGCTAAAATGTATCCTCCAGGCCCCTGAGTATCCAGAAGACACCACCTTCCCCAGCTTGAATTGTATCATGGCGAAAGTGGGAGAGCTGGGGGCAACCCTAAAGGAGAAAGAGCACACGTCAAAAAAGATTAGAAGTAAGGGCGAGCCCAGGACCAGGCTAAGGACGAATATGCTTGAATTCTGAGATGCAAACCTCCCGGAGGAAGAGGAGGATCATAATGATGCTTTGGTCGTCAACATCTGAATGACACATATAACAGTGTCTAGAGTTCTAGTTGACAACAGAGTAGTTGTAAACATCATCTTTAAGGATGTAGTGGAAAGAATAGGCCTGATAGGTGCAATCTAGGATCATCGTACGACCCTCATGGGGTTTAAGGGATCAAGAGTAAGGACCCTGGGGATCATCCTCCCCAGGTCGAAACTCCTCTCACTAACCCAACCACATGGTTTGCAATGGTTGATGCACCATCTCCCTACAATGCAATCTTAGGAAGACCGTGGCTTTACGGAATAAGGGAGGTGACATCAACCTACCACCAAGTCCTGAAGTATCGAACCCCGGAGGGTCCGATCATCGTTAAGGGAGATAGAGCCGCAGCTAGCTAGATTGTGCACGGTGGTAGCCATCAAGGGTATGAAAAAAGAAATGGCTGAAGGAGATGGGGGCACGGCTGCCCCAACCCTTCCAGCATAGCAATCATAAGATGGGGGTCAAGAGGACATGGTCGATGAGCTAGATATTGAGCTCGACCCCCAGGAGCTGCCTTTCAAGGAAGATCCAGAGGAGAGTATGATCCTTGAACCATTTGACCATGAAAAACCTGATCGATGTGCACGGATTGGATCTGGGCTGAGTGGAGCTGAACGCAAGAGCCTGATGGATCTACAGAGAGAGTACAAAGATGTGTTTAGATGATCGACTAGGAACATGCCATAAATAGACATGATGGTGATTGAGCATCAGCTCCATGTGGACCTCAAGGTGAAGCCCGTAGCACAGAAGAAGAGACCTTTTGCTACCGAGCGTAACAAGATAATCGAGCAGGAGGTGGCAAAATTGCTTGAAACAGGGTTCGTCAAGGAAATCTTATACTCGGAATGGCTTTCCAACGTTGTCCTCATCAAGAAGAATAATGGAAAACTGTGTTGACTTTACGGACCTTAACAAGGCCTATCCCAAGGACGGCTTCCCTCTGCCCAGGATAGACCAGCTGGTAGAATTCACTGTAGGACATAAACTCTTTAGCTTCATAGATGCTTACAATGGTTATAATGAGATTAGGATGACAGAGGATGATTGGGCAAATATGATGTTTGTGACAGAAAATGGGGTCTATGCCTATGAAGTGATGCCCTTTAGCCTGAAAAATGCGGAAGCAACATACCAGAGTTGGTATATAAAGTGTTCAAGCCCCTGATTGGGGATACTATGGAAGTGTACGTGGACGATATGATAGTCATGAGCAAGAGAAGGCATGATCACGTGTTTGACCTAAGGGGGTGCTTTGATCTAATACAAAAGCATGGGATAAAGCTGAACCCTGAAAAGTGCACTTTCAACGTGGGGTCTGGGTAGTTTTTAGGGTACCTGGTGACTCAGTGTGGGATAGAAGTGAATCCTGACCAGATAGCAGCGATTGTCAAGATGAAGTCCCCATCTACAGTTAGGGAGATACAGAGCTTGAATGGGAAATTGGCAGCCTTGAGCAAGTTTCTATCCAGGTCAATAGACAAGTGCAAACCATTCTTTGAGGCCTTCAAGAAAACCAAAGGGGAACTGTGGACAGAGGATTGTGAAAAAGCGTTCCAGGATGTCAAACACTATCTTGTCTCTCCCTCCATCTTGAACAAGCTGATGCTGGGGGAGCACTTGTACTTGTACTTGGTTGTCTCAGAGGTGGCAGTGAGAGGAGCTGTGGTCAGAGAAGATGTTTGGGGGGGGGGGGAGCTACCCCTATACTATGTGTCTAAAGCTCTTCTCAACCTAGAGACTTGTTATCCCAAGGTGGAAAGGTTGATATTGGCTCTTGTTATGTCATCACGCAAGATAGTCATCATGACTGAGTACCCGTTGAGGACGATCTTGCACACCCCAGACTCCTCCAATAGGATAACCAAGTGGGCCATTGAACTAGCACATCACGATATCGAATACCAGCCTCGAGCAGCGATGAAGGGACAAACTCTGGTCGACTTCCTAGCTGAGTTCATAACGCCAGAATTGGAAGTACAAGAAAGAAGAGAAAGGGATGAAGAAGCAGGCGAATAGGGGGTCGACCATTGGACTCTATATACAGATGGATCTTGAAAAGATAAAGGAGCAGGAGCAGGACTGGTACTCAAGACCACAGATGGGATGATCATGGAATAGGCCCTGACCTTAGGGTGGAAGGCCACTAAAAATGGAGCTGAGTATGAGGAACTCTGAGTAGGATTGAGGCTAGCATGAGAGCTAAACATGAAGAAGATCAAGGTATTATGTGACTCCAAACTAATTGCAAATCAGGTGATTGGAGAATACGTAGCTTATCAAGCATCCATGGAGGCGTACCTCAGGTTGGCAAAAGGGTTGGTTAGCCAGTTTGAAGAATTCTCCATCATGCAACTTCCTAGGTTAGAGAACACGCACATCGACGCATTGGAAAATCTGGCCTCTAGCATAGACTACCAGCTGAAGAGAATGATCCATGTAGCGCACGTGCCTAACCCGAGTATGGACGAGGAAGAGACGATGACAATAATGCTAGTACGGCTGGAACCCTCATGGATGGACGAGATAACAAACTACTTAGAAACTGGTGCCCTACCAGAGGGGGGTATGAAGGCCAAGAGGGTTGTTCGGCATACAACAAGGTATAACATCAGGGATGGAAAGTTGTATCGACGATCCTTCAGTTGACCAGATCAGCTAGCAGTGCACCCAACCCAAGTCAGGACTATCATACAGGAGCTACACTCAGGAATATGTGGCATGCACATTGAAGGTAGAAACCTCGTGGTCAGATGTTTAACTGATGGGTACTATTGGCATACAATGAAGAACGACTGCATGGAGTACGCCAGTGGTTGTGAGGCCTATCAAATACATGCTCCTCAACCACCCCTACACCCAGAAGAGCTACACCCGATCTCAGTCCCATGTGCCTTTGCACAGTGGAGGTTAGACATAATGAGAGAATTCCCAACCAGAGTTGGGGGTGGGTAAAAGAAGTATCTCCTCGTCACCATGGATTATCACTCTAAGTAGATCAAAGATTTGGCTCTATCGAAGATAAGGGAGCAGAGGTAAAGAACTTCATTTCGAACTTTATCATATGCAGGTTTGGGATCCCATAAACGATTGTAGCGGACAATGGCCCTCAATTCAATTGCCAGGAGGTTAGGGACTACTGTGCCGAGCACAGGATTAAGATTAAGTTCTCTACTCCGAGGTACCCCCAGGGTAATGGACAAGCAGAAGCCTCAAATAAGACAATCCTGCAAGGTATAAGGAGGAGGTTGGATCAGTTGACGAAGGGGCAATGGGTATCCCAGCTACTAAACGTACTCTGGGCATACAGAACGACCAAAAGGAAGCCCACTGGGGAGACTCCTTTTGCCTTATTATACGGAACAGAAGTTGTCATTCCTATCAACCACAAGATTCCTAACCCGAAGTTTGCAGCACAAACAGTAGAGAGTAACACAGAGAGCTTGAGGCATGAGCTTGATTTTCTAGAAGAACGTAGGGAATAAGCTCAGATCAAGGTGGCCTCTTACCAGCAGAAGATAAAGGCGTATTGTGACAGGAACGTTTGACTTAGAGTTTTTCTCCTAGGCACCATGGTCCTGCGTAAGGTGTTCGAAAATACTAAGGTGCTAGGAGAGAGAAAATTGGGGGCAAACTGGGAGGGATCCTATAAGATCGTTGAAGAGGGCTACAACGGATCGTATGAGCTGGAGAATCCAAGAACATGAGCCTTGATTGATAAATGATGGAATGCTCTTTACTTGAAGGAATATCGCTCAGAGCAGAGCTGAAGGCCTGAGAACAAAAGATAGCAAGCGTCTAGAAGGGGCACGTACTCTTCCTAACCAGCTTTTCTTTTAATTTGATCATTTTACAAGTTGGTAGGTTAACGAGGTGTGTCAGATACTTCTTTACATCTTCGATAAACAATGAACGATTTATACGTTCATTCAAGTTGTACGATTTGTCTTTGCAAGATATTGGGTTTGTGTAAAGAGTCTTATGGTTTGATATGTTCGATTAAGAGGAGCTTAACGATGAGGAAAGGCAGCGATCTCGAGTGGGGCAGACGATATTGGTTCCCATGGGATGGACCTTCACCATGCGAGTTAACTAACTCTCCCAAAGGTAATACATCCTAAGGGAAGGAGGTTAGGGCATCGAGAAGGATGCCCATGGATAGACCAAAACACTCAGAGAAAAAGCCCACGAGAGTTCAGAGTAATCTTGGGTTAGTAAGGCATTGGAGGTCAGACTATATGTGGTTAGATTGTATGTGGTAAGACTAACGAACACCCTGTAGGGTGGCTCGGCCATATCCTGGCACTCTGGGCATTTAAGTCCCAAGCGTTTACACCTGGCGTCGCTTTAGGGATAAGCCAAAGTCGATTAGTGAAGAGGTAATGGACCCCAACACGACACTACAGACAAGTCCTCTAGGAGGGACTTGAGTTGGGAGGCAGTTCTGATGTGGTCTATATGATAGCATCAGAAGCCCTATAAAGGCGGAAGGACACCCAATCAGTTAAAGACTTGGTCGTGGAAAAAGGTCCAAAGAATGGTGATCTTTGTACAAACCTGGGCTAAACATGTAAACCTTATGATGGGGAGGCAATCTCAAAACCGCGAGCACCTCCTAGGAGGCCTTAAAGTTACCAAGGTTCTCCTTAAGCCTCTTTTGAGAGCAATAGCTTAAAGAATTAGGGATTCGAGAGTCGCACTGTGGCCATAGGCACTCAGAGGTAAATCCCCTAGCTTTGATAAGAAAGAAAAAAAGCATGAACAAAAACAAAGCATGAATAGTTAAGTACGATATTGATATTTTCCTTAGCACAAGTAATCTGAACTTAGGCTCAGGCCAAGGTTAGCAAGATAGATAAGTTATAAAGCTAAACATTGTTTGATAAGGGGGTCCTAAAATATTACATAAAATACACCCCAAAAGACAGGTAGGGAGCTTTACTCTGACTCGATCTTAGACGCAGTAGAAGGGTTATAGGCACGAATAAGCTCTTTGCATTCGTGCTCCTGGTCCACTTTCTGGGATTTGAGTTGGAGCCTATGAGCCTCCTCCAAAGCAGAGATACGATCTTCACATTCCTGGTTCTTGGCTTCCAGAGCTTCCTTAAGCTTTGCCTTGGCCACCTCAGCTCCCTCCTTCGTCTCAAACTGAACCTTCTCCAGGTCAGACTTTAGGGCCTTCACCTCGTTCTAGTGCAATGGGTGCTCGTCTTCGAGGGCCATCTCCTTCTGCCTAATGAGGCAATATTCATGGGCTTGGGCATCCCCGAGCTTGGTAATCTCTCCCTCAAGCTCAACAACTTTGGAGGCTGATTCTTTGGCTTTCTTCTCTGCCTCTACAACCCTTCTGTTTTCCTTATGAGCTGTGGTGTGAAGGTGACCTAGGGTGGTAGTGAGAGTAATGGAAGCCTGAAACAAGGTCAAAATGATATGTTGGATAAGGAAGAAAGAGGAACTATTCAAAGGATCATGCAAGATGAGATAGGAAAGATTACTCTATAGAGAGAAGTCTAGGAAAGCGTCATTAGGTCTTGGGTTTCTAGAGATCCAAGGTCCTCAACATCCTGGTCGAGCATCATCGAGGTCAGGAAGGTGCTTCCCTAACCGGGGGAGCACAACGTCCTCCCCATGGGCCTCAACCTCCTCCTCGGTCAAATTGTGAGGGGGTTGGACAACGTAGCCTTGACCTGGCTGGTTCCTTTTGAAGTAGACATAAGGGAGCTCGGGGTTAGCGCCCTCAAACAACTCCCTGAGAGAACTTGTACAAGCAAGGATATAATATTCATACACATCCAGTAAACGCAACAACAAGCATTGCATATATTCCAAGATAGCAGGTCATGTACGAATTCAAAACATGGGCACAATATTAGAATGAGTCACTGGAACGACAAGGCAAGATGAAAATAAACTTACCCATGGAGAAGCCAGTAGGCTTGGAATGCCCCGACTCAAACGATGATGGCTGATGTAGTATAAAAGAAGTAGGCTTGAGCTTTTTCTTAGGAAGAGACAGTGGTGGAAGATCCTCACTGGGAGGAGGAAAGACTTTAGCAGCAACATGTACGGTGGGCTGGGGGACTTGTTTGAGCTTATTGGCCGGGACCGGAGCTTGGACCTTATCCTTCTCAAGCTTGGAGGTCTTCACGAGCTTCCTCTTCTTTGACTTAGAGGCCTCCTCCTGCTCAGTTAGAGCGTAGACATTAGAAGGCTTAGGGGTGGAACCCCTGCCAACCTTGTGGACCTGAGGGGCTTGGGGAACCTCGGTCAGCTCTTGACGATCCTCGTGCTGGATGGGCTTAATGCTCTCTAGACCTCCTGGGCTGAGATGTTCTTTGCTGCATAATCACTTGCACTTACGATACTTTGAGGGAAGGGCAAGGGTGTCGTCTACGAGGTCGCAACGTAAATCGACGGCCATGGAAAGTTATTCTGGCTGTTTAGAGATACAGTTGATGGTGGTAGGGACCTTGAAACTGGATTCCCTACCGAGCTTCTTCTGATCTCCAAAGACAAGAATGGGGTGTTTTCTTCCAATCCTTAGGAGAGTAAGGAGGGTCGACCAGTAGTGAATCTTTGATGTACATGATTCGCTGAGAAAGGTAGAACTGATTTGGTGGAGTGAGCTTGGCTTGGGAGAGCACTTTGAACTCTGGCAGCCCCATACTGCAGTCAAACCATCAATTGAGTCGATCGAAACAGGCGAGACAACGAAAGCTGTTTGGGCACAACTTTTCTATGACAATACCATAGAACTTCAGAGCGGAGCTAATAAAAGAGGGAATGGGGAAGCTAAGACCATAAACGATCTGGAAGGGGTGAACAAGAAATCCCGGACCATAAGCTTTCTGCAACTTTGATACTTTTGCCTCATCCTTGACCAGGGAAAACCAAAAGTTCTCATTGTCTCCTTGGTGGAAGGAGTAGATAAATGTCGTTACAGCTTTATCAGAGTCAATCTTTAGGGCAGACGGATACAGCTCCTCCCGAGATTTCTTTGAGACCGCCTTGGTGGTGCATGATTGGAATTACGTGATGGTGGAGTCAGCCTAGACATTCAATATGAGAGGCTGGGCGATATTGGCCTCATCTACTTTGAAGGCAGTGGGTAAAGGGTGATCCTGAGCAGCCTCCAAGGATGGCTCTCGACTGGGTTTGTTGGCTACCGAGGTGACGACGGACGACAGTGTCTGGAAGATAGGCTCGAAGACAGTAAGCGACTTAGAGATGTTAATATAATAGATGGCATTAGGGTCTTGGAGAAAAGTGGTAGTGTGGCTGATGATTTTGTCTGGGATGTTGGAAGAAGAGTTGGTAGAGGCCATTGATTTCTTGGTTTTTCTGAAACACGAAAGTTAGGGACTTTGGAATTGCAGAGAGATTTCTGGGTTTAACAGAAGGCTTGAGCGATTAAGGAGATGTAAAAAGTGAGAGAGATGAAGGGTTTTGATTTATATATGGTGAAGGGGTATGATATGGTAAGAGGTAAACGTTTGAGGAGATAAGAGGTTTCAGATTTCAAGGGATGTGATTGAGTTTGAAATGATGTGAGAATAGAAAGAGCCGTGACTATTGGAAGAGGCGTGAATGCTGATGAGGTTTAATGACGAAAGAGTCATGATGAAGGTTGAACAGTGGAAGCATATGTTTGGGGTTTCGCGCGCGATTGGATGGGAAAGCTGAAGAGTTTTTAAAATCTGGGACAATGGAGCTTGGATGAAAGTAACATAAGGTCAATACGTGTTGAACCTCACATTGCTGTCGGGGTATTTGTGAGAGTCAATTTTGACCACCCTAAGCTGGGGAAAGATGAGCTTGGCAGGTCTGATTCTGAATAAGGTCTAATAATGCAGAAAATGGGCCTGGGCTTGGACGATTAGGGTTTTTATTAAAGAAGCAAAGTATCTAGAAGTTTCTGGAATGTTGTAGAGGCTTCTGGACTGTTTGATGGCATGACAATCTTCGTGTAAGGTTTGATCTCGAGGGGAGATACGATCCGACCTCGGGAGGTTACACAATAAGACCTCGGGGGATTGGTGAAATCCATAAGGGAAGAGGAAAGATTTGTACGAATACTAGGGGGATTATGCTAAAGGGCCTTTGGTAATCATGAGTGTGATTGTCTCTGGATATAGAGATCCATTCCTTAATGGATTCCTCCTCCTATCCGAAAGTATGTAGTCCTTCTCCTATATGGACTATGTTTAGACTTAATACGATCTCTATATATAGACCATCTTAGCATGGTCTAAGGTAACGTGGTTCTACCTTGATTACTCGTTGATTCTTGAGATAAATTTTGACTTAAGCATCGAAGCGTCTATCACTGTACCATACCGTGCTCCGACTTGTTTTGTAAGTTTGCGAGGATCCAAGCTAGAGGGAGATGAAATCTGCTCTCACATTGGTAACTTTAAGGTCTCCTGGAAGGTGCTCGCGGTTTTGAGATTGCCTCCCCATCAAGGGGTTTACATGCTTAGCCCCAGGTCTATACAAAGACCACCATTCTTTGGACCTTTTTTCATGACCACGTCCTTAACTTATTAGGTGTAATTCCACGTTTATAGGACTTCTGATGCTATCACAAAGACCATATCAGAATTTCCCCCAGCTCAGGTCCCTCACAGAGGACTTGCTTGCAGTGTCGTGTTGGGATCCACAACCTCTTTAGTAATTGACTTTAGCTTATCCATAAGGCGTTGCTAGGTGTAAACGCTTGGGACTTAAATGACTAAAGTGCTAGGATATGGTCGAGCCACCCTTCAGGGTGTTCGTTAATCTAACCACATATAGTCTGACCTCCGAGGCCTTACTAACCCAAGATTACTTTGAAATCTCATGGGATTTTATCTTTGGGGTATAGTTACCTCAACTACGATGACATCGGCATAACAATCAAAGGATGGGGGTCAAGAACTTGAGCTCGGTGAACTAGATATAGAGCTCAGGAGCCTTTCAAGGAAAAGGCTAAGAGGGATGTGGCTCTCCAATGATTTGATTAGGAAAGGCCAGACAGGTACACGTGAATAGGCTCAGGCCTGAGCGGAGTTGAATGGAAGAAATTGATGGAGCTATTAAGGGAGTACAAGGACGTAAACGCTTGGTCGACAAGGAACATGTCTTGAATAGATTGATCGATCATCGAGCACCAGTTGCATATGGACCCAAAGGCTAAATCAGTGGCACAGAAGAAGAGAACCTTTGCCACTGAATGAAGAAAGATAATCGAATAAGAGGTAGAGAAATTGCTCGCGACAAGGTTTATATAGGAAGTACCATACTTAGAGTTGCTATCCAACATGGTGCTGGTAAAAAAGAAGAATGAAAAGCTAAGGGTCTGTGTAGATTTCACGGATCTGAACAAGGTGTGCCCCATGGATGGTTTCCCTCTACCTCGGATTAATCAGTTAGTGGACTCGACCGTGGGGCACTAGCTCCTCAGCTTCATGGATGCGTACATCATCTACAATTAGATTAGAATGACAGAGGAAGGTTGAGCAAACACGGCGTTTGTAAAAGAAAAATGAGTGTATGAGTACAAGGTAATTCCCATTGGGTTGAAGAACACAAGAGATACATGATTGGAGATACGATGGAATTATACGTGAACACTAGGTAATTCTATAGACTACCAAATGAGGCGTACGATCCTGGTAAAGCATCTGCCTACACAAATTATAAACTTGGAAGATTCATCAACGATTAAGCCAATACAACTAGGGCCCTCGTGGATAGAAAAAATTATGAACTATGTCGAGGATTGAGTTTTACCAGAAGGAAGATCAGAAGCCAAGATGATCGTTAGGCAGGTAGTGTGGTACAACATCAGGGACAGTAAGTTGTACCGTCGATCTTTTAGTGGACCGAACTTGCTGGCAGTACATCCTACCCAGGTGAGTACGATAATGGAGGAGCTACACTCAGAGATGTGTGGGATGCATGTTTGGGTTAGGAACCTCGTGGTCAAATGCTTAACTTAAGGATATTATTGGTCCACTATGAAGACATACTTCTTGGAATATGTATGAGCTTGTGAAGCCTGCCAAAAGCATACCCCTTAACCTCCCATGCACCCAGAAGAGTTGCACCGGTTACAACACCATGTTCTTTTGCTTAGTGGGGGTTGTACATTTTAGGAGAATTCCCCACAAGAACTGGAGGTGGAAAGAAACAATACCTCTTTCTCACGACCGATTATCACTTAAAGTGGATCGAGGTTGAGGCATTGTCAAGGATTAGGGGGCATATGTGAAGAACTTCGTATGGAAGATGACCATTTGTCACTTTGGGGTTCCTATGACAATTGGGGCTGATAACGGACCACAATTCAATTGTGCGGAGGTCAGGGAATACTGTGAGGAGCAAGGGATCAGAATAACATTTTCCACCCTGAGGTATCCACAAGGGAACAGGCAGGCAGGCAGGCAGAAACATCTAATAAGATGATATTGCAGGGCGTGAGAAGGTGGTTAGATCAGATGGCAAGAGGCAACTGGGTGTTGCAACTGCCAAACGTGTTGTGGGCCTATCAATCGACCATCATGAAACCTATTAGAGAGACCCCCTTTGCTATGGTATATAGGACTGAAGCTATAATTCGTATCAACCATAAAGTGCCAGATTTCAAACCACAAAATGACTGATTGAGCGAAACGCAAAAATCTTGAGACACGAGCTTGACCTCCTTGAGGAATGCAATGAGCATTCCCAAGTCAGAGTAGCAGCTTACCAGCAGAAGTAAAAAATTTACTATGACAGAAAGGTCAGACATAGTGTTTTCCTCCTTGGCACCATAGGGAAAACTAGGGAAAAATTGGGAAGGACCTTATAGAATCATTGGAGAATGCTACAATTGGTCATACGAGATGGAGAAGGCTACAATTGGTCATATGAGATGGAGAATTCTAGGGCGGGAGAATTGGTTGACAAAAGGTGGAATGTTGTCCCCGGCCCCTTGAGGAGTATCATGTGGGACTTGATTGAGGAGCTAGAGCAGAAGCAGACAAGCTTCTAGAAGGGGCACGTACTTTTCCTAACCTACTCAGTTTTTAATAAGATTGTTTACGAGTTGGTAGGTTTAATGAGGCGTGTCAGAAACTTTCTTGCTGATATGAGAACATTTGTATGATCATACGATTATTTCAATAAAAGTTTCTGTTTAAGTACATTTCTTTATATTGTGTTGTTTACGATTTGCTTGTTTATTCGATCTTGAGGGACTTAATGTCCGGGAACACGAGCTTAAGTGAGGCAGACAATGTTAGCTCCCATGAAAAAATCTCCTTTCATACAAACCTACTAACCTTCTGTAGGCCTCAGTGGTGCTAAAAGAGGGAGAGCTGGGGGTACCAAGGGAGTTCCTCGTGGTTAGGTCAAAACATTCAGAGAAAAACCATAAGCTTAGACACTTCTAGAATGATAGTCATCAAGCTTAGCTAAGGTATCCTGGTTGTAAGCATCGATGAGCTCTTGTTTCTTCTTCTCAAAATCTACCATTTGGCTCACTAACTTGAGCTCGTGGGACTCGTGAAAGGAAGCAATATCTTAGGCTTGCTTCTTTAGGAGAGCCCTCACCTTTTCCTCAGATTTCTCCTCAGCAGCTCGAATTCCTAAACTCTGCTCAAGGTGAGCCTTGGCAAGATCAGCCTTCAGGTTGGTGACCTCAGCCTAGTGCAAAGTACGCTCATCTTCAAAGGCCCTATCTTTGGCATCATCCGGTGAACTACCAACTCCTGAGCTCTACCATACTTAGCAACCTAATCTTGCCATTATTAATAACTACTACAAGTCCCTCCTCGTCGGCGACCTTGCGTTCCAGTCAAAGGTCCGAGTAAGGTGAGGAAGGTGATGGCGAGGACTGAGATTTGGTGGAAAGATAGAGTTTTGTTTGGGGTCTTAGGTTTGTGAAGAAATTGAGGGCCGAAGATAAGTGGGTTTTGGGTTCCATTAGTAAATTTTTAAGCTTTAGTTACAAATAGAGATTAAAAATGGAGTCTTTGAGTTGCAGAAGTGAAAAAAGCTCAGAACTTTTGTTACTTGAATTTCTTTTGAAGCCAAATCTTTGAATTGGGTTTGTATGAAATGAAGAAGAAAATCGATAATGTTGGTTTTGGGATCTGTTGTGGTGAGGAACAACAACAGTCAGGAGCCGGATCCCACAATGAGATTCATAGAGAACATGTGGCCTTCCTGGAAATATAGTGTGGTGTGAGAAATAAGAAGACCGTCGACGGAGGGAAACGGAGAGCGGCTGAGGGGGCCTGAGTTGTTGGCCACAAGAGGGAAAGAGAACAAAAAAATTAACAATACTGTTTAGGCCAAAATAGCAATATTACCCTTATTTTTTTAAATCATACACATGTCAATTATTTAATGGATACTTAACAAAATTTGACGGCGACACTAAATATATAACAAAAAATGAAGTAGTGTCTTTCTGTTACTAGAGTAGTATGTTCTTTGTAAAAACGTAGTGGATCCACAATTTATTTGTTCTAACACTTGCAGATAAAGATCTATCCTCAATACTCGAAGGTAAATAGTTATTTCTCATTATCAGAATTTCTAACTTTCTAGCTTCTCGAGAGTTAAGTAAAAATCTTAACTAGATTCGGGACTTCACTGAAAACACAAAAAAAAAAAAAAATTACACTGCTTGAAAGACTCAAAACATTATCTTGTTCTCAAGATCAAGAAAAAATTGACATTGAAATTGCTAAATAGCAGTCTCTTATAGCTGCTTGTCTACGTGATAAAGCCAAAGCATAGCTTTATTTATATAGATTATCTATTTGAGCTTGTTGGTTAGATCCGCAGAGTTACAAGTATCAGAGCTTACTATAGCTCAACAAGTTCCCACAGATGGGAACACCTTTTGAGAAAATAATGGAGAACTTAGATTATCTATTAAATTCAACTAATGCAACATATCAAGAATGCATAACAAAAATCTCTAGAAATTAAGAATATCTAAAGATACTTTCGGTGATTAGTAACCAATTATAATATTTGGAAGCTAAAATAGATTATATCCAAAATCACCCTGAAAACAAGAAAGAACTATCAACAAAGGTTAATAATAAAATCAAGGGACTACATGTTCAACAAATGAAGATTCTTGACTATGTTCAAAGGATAGCCCGAGAACACAAAACGTCAAGAGAAAGTCCTCGAACAGTCATAAGATAAACTAATGACTTTAAACCATTTGAGATTCCAAAGAAGAACCCTTCACCAATATCGTTTCTCTTGGATTCAACAACAAATTTGTCAAGTATAAGGTTTCCAGAATCCAAAACTGAAGATGTACGTAACATAAATATGTTAAGCATCTTTGGAAAGAAAAAGGCGGTACAATTGGTCAATTCTGAAGAGTTTGAATTCAATGAAATTGAAGCAAATATTTGAAATTCTTCCATTCCAAAATTTGAATTTAATTAAATCTACAAAAAAATGAAATTTTGACTTGTTGGATAGCCATCAAATCAAAATCCTTGAGTTCAGCACTCCGGCAACAACAGGAGAAACAAATCTCTTTTTGATAACACATGAGGAATTTGCTAAAGCGAGAAAAGAAACCACAAATTTATGCCCGTAGGAGCAATCCAAGTCGGCATAAAATTATTGGCTAGAGAAGGTATACATTGTTCAGTCTTATCTGTCTTACAGGACAATAGACTGATTGATTTCCAGAAAAGTTTATTGGGAACCCTCTAAGCATCATTATACAACCAAGTGACATATTTCAACTACTTCTCAAACTTTTTAACTTGCCTGACTGATGCAGTTCACTGTTTACGACTGAAAGTCAAAACAAATGACACTTCAATGAAAGACGACATGCAAGAGATTGCTATGGTTTATAGGGTTTACTATAAACTAATGAGCATGGCAGTAGAGCCAAAGATCAAAATAACAAACATTCGTGGTCTTACTACTGGATTTCTCACAAATCCGAAAAATTATTCGGAACAAATCCATAAGGTTACATGAGATGAAGTAACATTTCCACTAGAATGGAAATTGTCTGGCCCAAAAAAAAGTCAGAAAACGTAAGAACAGCAATCTATGAAAATAAAAGAACTAGAGATGTCAACTTAAAATTCGAATGACACAGAAACAGTGATCTATCCCTCGAAAGAATAAGAGGAAGGCTTTAGATTACTCAGAAGATGAAGCTCTTCTAGATAAAAAATGTAATAAAGGTACCAGAATTTCAATAAGGGAAGAAACCAACCCAGAAATGGAAGAAGATTTAGATGCTAATTTAGAAAGAAATATCAGCATGTTAAAATCTCAAGTACCAGAATCAGAAAAGCTCTTTGAGCTTTATGAAGAAGTAGAAAACTGCAAAGATCCTTCTTACCTGGAACAACTGATCAAACATATCAAAAGTTTCTCTATCAAAAAGGAAAGAAAAGTCCTTCTTTATCAAGAAGTAAAAATGGAAGAAGGAGATTCTTTAGGAATCACTATCATCAAGGTTGATAGAACATCCAAACATGAAAGGTCCTATTGAAATGAAAGGAGAAAGAAGTTCTCAAAAATTCATTACACAGGACATTACACCAAAAATGCCAATTACGCAATTTGGTGTATGGCTGGATCTAGACAAATCTCTAGACAAAAAAAAAAGTCATAGATGAATGAGCTGGTAGCTTAATCAGGTCAGCATGTACTACTTTTGAAAAGTTTGAAGCTCCAGACTTGCAAATAGTCTATGAATCAACCCTCACAGGGATAGCAAAGAAGTTCTATCTAGTCTTCAAACAAACTTCCAGAGCATAAGAGTGGTTGGAGAAAATCAAAAGTGATAAATCTCCATACACCTTTACAACTCCAATTAATGAACAACTTTGTGGAGATATTTCATACGTTGGGGATAAAGCTAAAGAGTTAGCAAAAACTAACATATATGCTTTCAAGATATGCAACATGAAGTATTTCGAGGAATATCTAAATGAATTCCAAGAATACAACTGTACAATAAAAGAGCTAGAAAATAGCGATCTGATACATCTCTTGCAAAGAATGCTTCCTGAACCTTAGAGAATAGTCATGAGGGAAAACATAAAAGAAAGACCCCCAGAAAGATTCTCGATAGTGGGAGTAGCAGAAAAAATTAGACAGCTGATGCGAGAACAATGTAAAGCCAAGATAAAAGTAAAAGCTGCAAAGAAGCAGCTTAAAGGATTTGACAATTTCTGCACCAGAATCACCAATTAATATCCCAACCAACTAGGGATGCGAGGAACATAAGCAGAAAACTAAGGAGAAGCACCTCTATAGACGTTTTAAAGGAAACAAAAGGAAGAATTGGAGATTCAAGAAAAGCTTCAATTACAGAAGAGAAAAGCAGAAACAAAGAAAGAGATTCTTTAAGAAGAAAATATTCTCTCAAGAAACAGAAAAGAAGAAAACATGCAGATGTTGGTTATACAAAGTTGAAGGGCACTATGCTAACGAATGTCCCAAAAAGGATATGAGAAGTTTGAAAGCTCTTCTAAGAGAATATGAAGAGGTCATGGAGATGGCCAACAGAAAGGGCTACGAGGTAATCTATTTGGTTAATGAAGACGATGATGTATCTGTCTATTCAGCCTGGACAAAAGAAGAATCGTTAGAAGAATCAGAAACAGATTATGAGGAAGAATATAAACCTAGAGAGGTTTATCTCCTTGAAATAAAGAATTGGGAAGAAAGTACTGAAGAAGAAAATATTTCTTCTTACAAAGTCAATCCCGGATCATTTGTATGTGACTACTATCATTGCTATCAGAAAGAAGAATTTCCTATGTTTTGTGAAATGTCAGGAAATACTTATCACAAAGAATGCTTCATAAATGAAACAAGAAGAAAAATAAAGAATAGTTCAATAAACCAGATTATTAAACAAGAATATGAAGACTATTTCTACGAGCTAGAAATAACAAATGAAAATCTAGAAAGAGATCTAGAAAGAATAAAAGTAGATACTGCTACTGAAAAAGAAGAAGTAGTATCCGTAGAAAGCCCAACTTGTGAGGAAGAGCAATGCAGTTCTTTCACAAAGATAGTAGAAGAAGAAGGTTATTTGAAACAAATTTTTTGCAAAGAAGCAATTTCCTCTATGAGTAAGTTTAGCAACAACAAGGAAATTGGATTAAAGTTTCCAAGATACAAGAAGTATCATCTACATGCCTATATAAATAATGGTTCTGGCTTCAGTCTAGCAAAAAAGTTTGCTATACCTGAAGAACTCTAGATTAATAATCCAAAAAAGGTGCAATTAGGAAAACGGTAGAAGGAAGAAAGATCTTCATGAATACATTTGCCAAGGGGGTTCAAATCTCAATTGGAGGAGAAACCTTTGTAATTAATGAGTTTTGGCAATCAGAAAGCCAGAACTCAGATATATTGATTGGCAATGATTATCTTCTACAACAAACATTTTCATCCAAAAGCCGGAAGCTAACTTACTAGGCTTCAAAAAGAATGACAAACTCTGCTGGACAGAAAGACTAAAACAAGCAAAAAGTGTGGTTGGTCCAGGATTTAAATCACAATATCAGAGGCTATAGCAGAATAATGGTGGATATACTCCAAAATACGAAACGATATTGCAATACAAGAAACAATAAGTGTTGCTTATTTAGGAATCTTCAGAGAAGAGGAAGACATTGATAGTATAGAGTTCTGTTCCATGGTAATAGAAAATTAAAGCATCCTGATGCTCCATCTAATGCTCCTACTAGAATCCAACTCAAAGAACACACGGTCTATGACATTCCCAAGAGGGATTGTGACAAGTGTAAACAAGAAAAACTCATCAAGAGGGAAAGTGAAGAATTCCAAGAAGCCTTGTATGAAAACAAGGTTTGAGAATGGAGATCCTATAATTGCGCCACTTCATGACCAAGACAAGTACCATTACTATGTATCTTATAATTCTGCTGATAACCATCACAAGCAACAAGAAGAGTTGCCCGTCGAATTATCAGAAGATGAGGAAGAAGATGAAGAAATGTCTGAAGTTGCCTTCATAAAAGAGTATAATCTCAAGCACTTCAAGGTTAAGCTTGAGAAACAGAAGACGCATACCCTTCGAGAGATCAAGGAAATGCTAAGAAAAAATGTTGACATCAATCCTCTGAAATTCTGAGAAAAAGATCTAGTGGTTTGGGAGCTCAAGCTACATGACATGAATTCCATCTGTCACGTAAAAGCAATCCCTCAGTACAAGGAAGAAGATCAGAAAGAATTCAGGGAAAACATAGATGATCTTATGGAAAAATGATTGATAAGACCATCAAATAGTCCTCATCATACCCCAACATTCTATGTCAGAAATCACGTTGAAGAAGTTCATGGAAAAGCAAGAATGGTGATAGACTATAGAGATGTCAACAAGAAAATCGTAAAAGACGGTTATCAAATTGCACGAGCAAGAGTGCTAATCAACAGGCTCAGAGGAGCCTAAGTGTTCTCAAAATTTGATGCAAAATTAGGATTCTGGCAAGTCAGAATACATCCTGATAGCATTCCCCTTATAGCCTTCAAAACTCCACAGGGACACTACGAATGGCTAGTAATGCCTTTTGGGCTAAAACAAACTCCATCCATTTTCCAGAGAAAAATGAAAAACATGTTCAAGGAAGTTGCAGACTTTTGTGTCGTCTATATTGATGACATATTAGTCTTCTCAAAAACCAAAGAGGAGCACATGAATTATCTTTATGAGGTAGTCAAGCTCATAGTTCAACATGGAATAATTCTAGGAGAAAAGAAAGTCTTTCTCATCCTAGATGAAATTGACTTCCTAGGAATTAACATAAAAAAAATGGGGTGATCAAGCATCAACCTCATATTTTAGAAAAGGTCTGAAAATTTTCATACAGAATTCCTGACTCTAAAAGTCTACAGAGATTTTTAGGAGTCATTAACTATGGAAGAGACTTCCTTCCCAAAATTGTTGGATTAATAACAATACTGTCTCAAAAAATGAGCTCAAAGAGAGCTTGGAAATTTACAAAGGATGACGAAAATGTCGTTAGGCAAATCAAAGAACTTTGCAAAAAAATTTCTCCTCTCCATCAACCTTAAGAGAATGATGAGATCATTTTTCAGACGGATGCTAGTGACAGTTTTTGGCAGGTGTAATGCTGGCAAGAGCGCAAGGCACTAATATAGAATTTTTTTTTAAAGTTTTGTAGTGAAAAGTTCAACTTTGCAGAACATAATTATCCCACAGGAGAAAAGGAAATCCTGGCAATTCAAGAAAACAATTGAAAATTCTCCTGCCTTTCTAGGAAAACCATTCACAGTTAGAACAGATTGCGCCAAAGTAAAAAATTTCAAGAATTTCAAACTTGATAAAGCAGGTGATAGAGAAAGATTAGCAAATTGGCAATTATTTCTTAACCAATATGATTATGGTGTTGAATTAATTGCAGGTAACATGAATTATCTTCCATACGCTTTAACAAGAGAAATGGAAATGTTCAGAAGGAATGAAAAAGATGACAAAGGTCGGAATCCCAGGAGCAGAAGACCAGGAAAAGAACCTGAACAACAAGAAGAATCAATCGAAAAGATTCTTAAGAGTTTTTTGCTGTGTTCTAAAAGACCAGTCTTAACTGACCAATTCCTGAGGAAAAGATTGGCTAGCCCGTCTCAAACGGCTGACGGTAAATGCTCATCAAGACCGTTGAGGGTTGCTACTTTGCCAAAAAGCAAAAAATTTCCTACAGCATTTGTAAATATATTCAATTATCAACTAAATACCTTCTCGAAATCAGTTTTCTAGACTAACCCAGGTCTAACTTTTCACTAGAAGATTTGCTAGTTAATTTAATGTTTGTCTTCCAGGAGCAAGACAAAAGGCTTATGGTAGAGACCATGAATGCCTTAGCTGAAAAGCTGAGACAAAAGAAAAAACAACCAAACGTTGTTAATGAACCAGCTGTGCTGTATATCAGAACCCGTGAAAGTGTAATGTTACGAATTCAGGCATTGAAAGAGACGGAATGGTTCAAATTTCATAACACTATTGGCAGACATTCACCCAGATCAATTCTCCCTGATACTCTCTTCATAGTTACAGGACCATTCCTAGGAAGATATTTGGTGAATGTTCAAAGTGAACATCCACAAGAGCGTAAATTGTGGCTGGTTGAAAATGATTTTGTTCATAATCTGTGGACTAAAATAAATGGTGATCGCAAGGGGCTGCTGGCCATCATCGGTAATACAGTCAAGAATGTAAGGAAAACCAACTACATTCTTAGACTCAAGTTCAGATCTATACCTCCATAATGGGTGCAGAAGTCTAATGGAGAAACATAATATATTTCTCCATACCACTATGTCAGAATCATCCAGGGTCAGTATCTAGAACCAGCTTGTGTTGGATATAATAGAGCTTCAAATTCTAGTATTCCATGGATGAAACAATGACACTAGAATATGTCAAGAAAGTAATCGAAAAAGACCAAGAGATTACTTTTCTTGCATCCAGAGAGAAAATAATTGTAGCTGCCTACACTACCGTTGGAAACACTATAGCCGACGATTTTTTTAAAACTATGGCCGACGAGATAAAAATCTCGTCCGGCTATAGTGGAAAAAATGATTTTTTTTTTAATTTTTTTTTAAAAACTCGTCGGCTATAGTACTATTAAAAAAATCACTATAGCTGACGAGTTTTTAAAAAAAATTAAAAAAAATCATTTTTTCCACTATAGCCGACGAGATTTTTATCTCGTCGGCTATAGTTTTAAAAAAATCGTCGGCTATAGTGTTTCCAGCGGTAGTGCTATGACCACCCAGAAGCCGTAACTAGTGATCTGTTTGATGCCCTTAAAAGAAAAAAAAATAGATTTCACCCTTGCATGTGCTCAGTGGCTCAAAAAGATCGAGAAAGAAAGACACTATAAGATGTATGTTGATACCGACATGGAAGATAATGGAACAAGAAGAAGAATTGATTTTGAAGAACCCTATCTTAGAGAAAACTCAGAAACATACGATGACCTGTAAAGACAGGTAAGATCGTATTGTTTTTTTTCTTAAGTGGGGAACATCTCTTATCATAGACGAATCAACTTTCCAAGAGAAGATAATTGAGGAAAGCAGAAACTTGATTAGCATAGAGTCACTATCTTTAGTGGAACTACTATTAATTATGTTTGTTTCAATTTCATTTTGAGTTCAGCTCCCTATAAAAGAAGCCTGGACTCTTAGTTCTAGGCATCGAAATGTAGAATAGAAGAAATCTATCTGAGAGTTGAATTGCCTGAGTAGAGAGTGCGAGTCGAGAGATAGAGTGAAAACAAACTGTTCAGCTTCTCTATTTCTAAATAAGTATGTCTACTACTATGAGTGGCTAAACAACTTATAGTTGCTTACTAGAGAGTGAGGTTCTAGATCTATAGTCTGTAATCATATTGGAATAAATAAGCTACGGTTTTTCACTACCAGTCTTTCAATTTGTCTCATTTTTGTTCATAAAACCTCATTAAACTCCCCTAAAAAATGACTGTCACCCAAAAGGAGGGAAAACGTGGGTTTTCCTTACTTGTTCATACTTGTTTTGATCCCCTAGGGTGTGGACTACCGCCTAGAAGGTGGAAAAAAATAAGTTGTCTGATATTATATAAGCAGTACCTTCATTCATTAATAGTAGTGTGTTTACATAACATAGATAGTATTTATTGGAAATGAGTTATTCGTCAGGAAGGATAACCTTTCTAAACTAAAAGACAGTTAATAGTGAGTCTGTCAGCATCAGTAACCAGATAGACAAGAGCTAATAAGTTAAACAGTGGCATGACAAAGGTTAGTTATGTTTAGAAAGGAAAGAGAGGTAGAAAGCTTTGAAAGAATTGTATGGTAGTAATTGTTTAAGTTAGTTATGTCTTTTCTATAAAATATGTAATCTTATTTTGGATAAATTTGTTAGGTGGTATTTTTTGATATAAAATGTGTGAAATTAAATTTATTTATAATTTTTACTAAAATTTAAACACTTTTGCATTTAAAAATGTAAAGAATAGTGATAAATTTATTCTAATAATAACTCAGTTTTTTTTTTGGTAGAAGTTGGCATGTAACAATTACTAACTGGCACTGAGGAGGGCAGGCCAGTCTGATACTGACAATCCATCTCAATTGATCAGTGTCACTAATTTGTGTGTTATCACATCCAGTTTCACATCGTTGAAACTTGAAAAGATGGCCTGGTCATGAAGAAAAAACAAAATAAGAACAGGCTTGGAGAAATGGAAAATGAGGATATATGAATAGAAATGGCTAAAGCAATTCTCATGTTGATAGTGATAGTCTGAGGTCGGAGGCTTGTAGCTGCGATAGGCTGTAACGTAGATTATTAGTTTTCTAATTTGACGTGACAGAGTGAGGTCACTAATCTAAGGCTAGCTATAGCTATCCTCAGTAGGTCATTGTTCTTTTGTGGTGGTTGAGTGAAGCAAAAGAAAGGTAGATATTAAGATGTTTTGTCTCCTACTTTCATCTAATAGTGATGATAAGTAAGACGTAGGGTTGAAGATATTCATAAGGTAATGCATTATGCATCAATTTAAAGGCCATTTTCATTTCCTACTTAAATTTAGTGAGACAAATTTGGTGCAGATTCTGTTAAAGACATTGGTCAGACTCCTATATAGTCATTGATGTTCTGGTTTGGCATAATCGATTACCTTCTCAGAGTTCTACTGCATGCTTATAATTAATTTTGATGTTTTAAGTTCTGGCTGTAGAGAACTAATTTTGTTCATAAATCTAATTATTATTATTATATACGAGCAAATATAAGTGCATTTAATCATTGGCCATATACATCAAAACGTATCTAGACCTCTCCTATTCTTACAGGGTCAACACCGACACTAGACAATGATGATCATTTTTACATGAGATATGCATAAAACTTGAAAACTAAACTCGGATTAAAGTCCACTCCAAAATTGGACGTCAGCCTAGAGAAAGAAAAGCTAGATTAGTTGAGCTAAGGGAATTGGCAATCCTAACCAAGGAGTAAAATATCGGGTATCGAGGATATATCGACAGTTCAAAATTTGGATATATCGACGGAAATATCGACGAAATATCGATCTATTGAAAATTCTGATGGAAATGACGGAAACTAATAAAAATATATGGAAATTTGTAATGAAACTTTTGGAGGTTGTTATATGATCAATTACCTACCTTATGTAAAAAGAAAATATTGATCAAACATCAAAACATATGAATTTGCTATATTACTATATGAATTAGTATGTGTTAAGTGCTGATAACTATTAAAATATAATTTAATAGTTCTATTTTTATTTTTTTGATGGCTAAACTTTAATGGGAGGCTAGACCATCACATTTTTGTACAATATGTTACACATCACACATTATAAAATTAAATATATAAATACTTCAAAACCACATAGAGGACCTATGAGGTTCGAAATTCACACTATTTTCCTCATCTCTCTGTGCAGAATCATGTGTGTATTGTGAATAGTACTCATTAAATGATTGCTCTCCCATGTAATTCTGCACGTATTGACTTACATGCCAACCATATGGGTTATGGGGCGGTCTTTGAAGATTTTGGAGCTCGTAGTATGAACCAGACATTGCTCGACTTTCTTCATTGCTATCATCATTTGAGGCATTTGTTTGTGATTGTAACGATGAGTTATCACTTGTTGGAAGACCATAAGGCATGATATATGAAGGATAAGACATTGCAAAATTTTGACAAGCTTTTAATTTTGTTAAATTAAAAAAGTTACTGAAAATTTCAAAAATTTCGGTAAATATCGGTAAATATCGAAAAATATCGGGGATATATCGGAAATATCGAAAAGTTTCGGAAAATTTCGGAAAATTTGGAGATATATTCACGGATTTCTCAGGTAAGTTCAAAAAATCGAAATATCGGCGAAATATCGCCGATAATATCGATTTTGCATTCCTTGACCCTAACTACTCAACACACCAGCTACTGACCCAAAGGAAGACCCAGTCCAGTTGAAAACAAAGAAACCTGTCCTCTAGCCATTCTGAAGCACCGTCAATCGTCCTGGTCATCCTTGCTAGCTCCTAGCCTGTCGTTGCCCCGACAACCAACTCCATCCCATTGCTTAGAACTTGACATGCAGCCTCTTTCATTTGGGAGCGTCAACCACGCGCCTCAGAAACACAAATAAAAATCAATCGCCAGCAAAACTTCAACGTCGTACAGTATATGATTAATTAAAAGAATATTTTTGTGTATGATTTTGGAATATAAAATGTCGCTGCCACTAAATTTTTCTATAATCACAATTCTATGACTATTGTAAATGATGTTTGGAAATACTTGTGAGACTGTAATGTTATTGCAAAGATCAAGTCTTTTGTTTGGAAATGTGTGGTGGGGGCAACCCCTACATAGCTCAACCTCTTTGGAAGAACTGTTGGAGCCAACCTTAAATGTATGTTACTAGGTGGATCGTCGCTGAGGTGCGGGTGTTCGTTAAACTTAGATAAAATAAGAACGAAGAAAATCTAAATAGTTACATCTAAATAGATATTTATATCAGTTTTATTACAGACCATTTACATAGTTATGCACGAAAAATGGTTGAAGCTGAAGCTAAACTGAAACCAACTTCAACATTAGCTAAATACAAATATAAGAAACTACATGGAGTTTGATTTGGAGTAAGCGTGTAATCGTCATACGATTACTAATAATGAAGCATATGCTTGCATATGTAAGCGATTGTGTCTTACGATTTTATTATGTCAATCTATGTTCAAAGATTAACAACTTCAATATTAGCTAAATCGTATGCTTGCATATGTAAGCGGAATCTCTAGAATCGTTATAATGGACAATCACACCTGCAATCACAATTGTGTCTTACGATTTTATTACGTCAAACCAATTAAGAGGTCTTTCGAGCCTTATTTACAGTAATGAAAAAGTTTTGAAATCAAACCACTGTCTATTGACATGGAAATCAGAATTTAAATGAACTTATCAACCACTGTTTATCAAAGTGTTAAGGTGATTTTTATTATATCAGATGACAATGCAGATCATCTCACCAAACATGAGTACTTTCGTTCCAAATCAATGAGTAAAGGATACGTACATACATCACTCCCCTACTATCTGTACATTATATCAGTATTTACTATTCAGATACCTCTCATCAACATAACAGTTGTTCGTGTTTTTGATTTTAATGGGTAATATCTTCAGATGCTCTACATCATAAGCAACTGTTTACTCAGAAATATGTTGCACCAAAAAAACATTAATTTGCGCAGAGCATGTAGATGACCAATATCACTTTAAGAACATTGATTAGTTGCGTTCATGACATGCATGGTATCAACTATATGGATATTGATATGCAAATAAATCATGTGATCGTATATACCCTCTCTGCTAGTAATCCGATCGATTTCATGACTTTTTCATTACTGTAAATAAGGCTCGAAAGACCTCTTCATTGGATGCAAAAAATCAACGTCTCCTCTCTTGGCCTGTCCACATTAGTTTTCTGTGTACATTCAGTAGTATTGATCCCAATATGAAATAGACCTTTATGATTTTTTCACATGAGAATGTACCAATGACATTTTGCAATGAACAATTTTGAATCATATCCAGCATACACTGAGAACTACCTGCGAAAAGTTATCAATTCCCCTATGTTAAAGTTTGTGTAGTTCCAACATATGTTGCCAGGAAATCAGATGCATAATTATATGTAATGATACAACACTCATCAATTGCATGTTAGATGGCATTTGTATTTGTAATATGTTAATTTTGGAAAATCTGTTACTAAATTATGAAATTCATGTTGCATGAAGTGAAATTCATGATGAAAGAAAGGCTACTCAAGGCAGATAATAAAGAGTCGTTTTGTTTTTGTATTGCATCTCTCAACTGTCAGAATTTATGTTTGCATGAAGTGAAATTCATGGCGCAAGAAGGGTTATGATTTGCAGCCTACCAACGACTTTAGGAAAACTACAGGAAAAAGAATATGTAAGATGATCTAGTACTGCATAATTTATCTATAGTTACAATTGTGATAAATAATGACCCAATATACTGGATTATAGATATCAACGTACATATATATAGCAAATAAAGATATTGAAGAGCCATTTTTTTCTAATTCATATCTCAACTGTCATAATTTATGTAAGCGCAGATGAAGTGGAAATCGATAAAAGTTTTGAACCAAATCAATACGGATCACATGTGTCTACTAAGAATAAAGAATGAAATAGATGTCTTGCCAAATGAAAAAGACATCGAGTAAATGAAGTCCCTCAAAATGAAGCAGAAGCTCCAAAATACATGTTTTGTTACTTCTGTTGGACATGCTTAGGATATAAATGCTCATCCCAGGTAAACATTGACAAATTGGCAAAACAATGATATCTTTAAGATTGGAGATCAAAGCTTTTTCATGCTTTTTCATGACAAATTGTTAAAATGCTTTGTCATCTCCCTAGCAGCATTGCTAACAATTTCTCATAATGATTTCTCACCTCCCTACCGACATTGCTCACAATTGTCATATCTCTCATCAAAAAATTATCATGATAACTATTAAATATTATCATGTGTTCTTTTTTGATTGCTGATGAGATATGATGACAATATATATGTGTAGCCATCCTGTTGTGTACTGAAAACTGCACTGGTGGATTTGCATTTGCCTAGTAAAGCTGATGGATATGCTTATTACCAACTTGACTTCTGATTTTATAGTCTTGCATCAAAGTATTGTCATTTGGATACAGGTAGTCTCTAAGTCATTTGATCTCATAGTGAATCATTGTATCACACTGGAGATGTTGTAATAGACAGTCTGTATATTGTATATTTTGATTGCCTATGTACTTTGTTTGTCTAGCTAGACAGATCGTATTTGTGGCCAACATCAAATTAATTCGTGCGTGAAATTATGGCTATGTTGTTCAAGAGCACTAACGACATGTTCACTTCGAGGAAAAATCAGTCAAGAATTTGTAAAGGACCGCGATTTTATGCTTTAATCACTGATTAAGTTTCTAGGCAGAGATCCTATATATTAACTATATACCAAAGCAGCTAAAACTTTAATAGCCAACAGTAAGAATCTACATTCAGGGGATTATTGTATAGATAAAAGAGATGAGGTATTGCAATCTACTGATGGTATCATATCGATCACGTGATAACCAAGTATGAGATGGATCAAAAGAGAAATAGACAGTGATTATAGCTCAACTGAAATAGACAATGAAGATGATCCATCGTATGTAACACAAACAGAATACAATCCCATTCTGCTTTCTGTCTTTGTGTTCAAGAAGAAATATATGAAGAACCCCACAAACAAAACTAAGGAATGTATGAGTTTAGTTAAAGCATAATATGTCAAGACATAAAAAATGAACATTTAATTAATACTCTCAAAAAAATCTACATCTATAATTTGAGTATGCTTCGATATGATTCACGTAATCAACTGGAATATGCATGAACTGTAAACCAAGTTTAGATAATGATTTTCCAGCGTAAAACAAATGTAAATCAATTTTTTTATGACAAATTAGCTTACAGAGTTAAACTGAGCAATTCAATATCCATAAATAATTGACAACAATGTTTTGCATCATATATGGATTAGGGTACAGTGTATACTTAAAAAGAGTATAATATGTAAAACATATTTTAACCTGAAGTTAATATCAAAATATACATTCATAGACACAGTAAGAACACAACAAAATCTTCACATATTAAATTAAAATACACATAGTTATGGATTACACACCTGAAGTTCTTTACTAATCAACTTACATAACAAAAGAGAGCAACCCTTAACTACCAGGAGTTCTGTAACATACCAGCTATATACAAACCATAGTCATTCCCAAAACTTCCTTCGCATACCAAAATACAAAAGCAGCTAACCTCCGGATCAATTAGTGACCTAATGGTCACAACATTAGCTGATTCCAAAAATATTGATCACATATTCAGCATAAAGTTGCAAGTGTGTATAACAATACTGCAAAATATACACAGTGTGAAAGGACCCAACCCCGATTTAGCTTCCTAAATCGGAATCAAACCCCTTCGAAAACACGAACCAACAAAAACTTTTCGAAATTTGGGCAGAGTTACACTACTAACGTAGAATTACCATTACCTGCACGCTGAAAATACACTTCATCCTATGCCACAAAAAGCAAACCGTGGGCACCAATCCCATCCGGATTTCTCAATATATCAACAGTAAAGTAAACAATACATATAATATATACTTTACTGAAATCCAGTGTAAAACCGTATAACGTATTCAATAGGAAGCTCAGAGCGACATCTAATACATAATTGTATACGCATAACACAGTAGGTAGAACAATAAACCTACTGGATGAAACAAAGTAGCTCGAGCACTATGCCTCCGACCACGACGTGCGACACCAGAGCCTGAACTGCAAACTGGGCACGAAAACCGAAAAGCCCAGGGGAAAGACAATAAACACGTTAGAGTGAGTGGACGAAAATAAATGTCTTTCACCAGTTTATATATGTTATAAAAACATATGCGAGTCCAGGTAAATAAAAATAATAAAGTACACGAGGTAAAACCGTAATCCTCCAGCGTACTGAGCATGCAAGTAAAAATCCCACGGGGTCACTCATGGACACACACCGTGCTAGTACAGTCAGAATCACGGAGTCCCAGACTTCCACGCGATTCTAGCCAGAAAGGCCTCAGGTCAGAGGTCTGCCTCCCCCCGGTACAGGTCACGGGTCAGGAGTCACAGCCTCCCCCGGTACACATCATCGGGGATCAGCCGGGATGCGAGTGTATCGATACAACAACATATAACGATTGTACTCTGTGTAAACTAAATCACAAACATTTCGATGCAAATACATGAACAGCATATAAATGTATGTATACTCGTATACGTATATTCGTATAAGTATATCGTATAATCGTAAAACACATGCTCAAATATCCGAAATCTCATAGGCATGCTCAAGATCGTAAATCATATAAAAGACTCGCAAACAATCCGTGAAAAGAAATGTCCACTCACAGACTAGCGTAATGCGTATCTCGTTAACCCGTGATCCGGCGGAATGTCCCTCGCCAAACGAACGATCACGAACACCTGAATATTCACAATGTCCAATATTCAAAGTCATAATCTGACAATACAATACAAATCACGAGAAACCACTGTTCTCGAAAACTCATAACTCAAAGCCGACGAATCGTCGAAAATCCGCATATGTATACCACAATACCTCGCTTTACATTCGGACGCTCAACTCGAAAAACGAACCTCCCCACTGCGATCGGAGCGCGATTTCGAGTCAAATGACATGCGACTTGTCGAAAGTCAAAAAGTCAACTCTGACCGTTGACCGCCGCCGTTGACCGCCGTCCACGGCGGCGCCACTGTTGACCGGAGAATTGCACGGCGGGACAACCTCTATTCCACTCAAAATCCTGCACTGAGCAACTTTGTCAACTACACCGAAGTCCAATTCTCACTCTAACACATCCAATTTCATGATAAACCGAAATAGAACACAAAATTCAAATCAAGAATTCTCCCAACTCAAACCGAATTGAAACTCCAAACCAATTTAGTTAGATTCGTGGAGGGAAGAGCTACAAAGCCCAATCCATTTCATAGTTCAACTCCACCGAAAATCATGAACCCGAATTGGTCTAAAACCTCACCGTTTTCTCGCCGGAAATTCTCTCACCTCCGGCAACCTCGCCATGAGAGGTGACCGGGAATGTGAAGAGCACCAATAGACGAGTTAAACAAGACCAACCCCGTCGCCTGGGGTGGCCGGAAGCCAACGCCACCGTGAAGCCACCTTGAACCGTCGAACTTTCCCTCTCTCCACCGAGTTGACTCAGTCAACTCGGTCAACCTCAATAAATGGCCTCTGTTGACTTTCCCAAAAGGGAAACCCCACTATTTATAGCTTTCCCGATTAGGAAACTTCGTAATTATCCATTTCGACGAACTTTAAACACGTATAACTTCCTCGTCGTAATTCCGATTCCGATAATTCTCACGGCCACATACTCGTCTCGACATATTCTTCCAATATTACCCGAAGTCAAACATATCGGCCAACCAAATAAAAAGTCAACCCTTCAAAGCAACACACATTAAATCGACTAAATAATCAACAAACGGCAAAAATCGCAACTAATTTCTCGTAACTCCAAATCATGCTTCGAAAGTTCCCACAAACTCGAAATTAAATTCTGAACAACTTCCGTGAAGAAGCCGAGACCAAATTCTCGTCCGGTAATTTAGTCGCGAACAAACCTGCCATTTAAATCCATTTCCGCCGAAACTTTAAATATTCATAACTAATTCATCGGTTGTCCAAATAATGATCCAGAACCGCCCATGAACTCATAATCACACGTACAACGACTCTCGAGAAGAGACCCAGCTCCAATTTTTGGCCAATAATTAAGTCGTTAGCAAGCTCGGCGATTCCGAACAACTGTCGGATACCAGTGACTACGCGGTAACTCACGTACATAGCTGGTCATACTGCTGATTCTGGTTCGGGTCATCACACAGTGTTTAAACAAAAGATTGAGAACTTGTCATTATCTGAACAGCTGTCCAGACGTCCTCCTGTAAATGAAACAACTGAATAAACAAACAGTTGGTGATCAACAAAGAGAAAATGAAAAACTGCAGGTAGGAAAAAGGGATGCACGAATGTACCTACTGCTTTACTGCGAATCCATCTGTGACTCAGCTACCCACATCTTCATCTCTGAAAACACAGACAATCGTTAACTATAACAAACAACATCATGGTAATCCACTATTAAAATCCTTATCATAATTATATTCATACCTCTTGGTCTTCTTATCCATATCTGTTTGAAGCAACTTCTTTGCAGGACCCCTGTTGCCACGCTTTCTTCCGGCTGAGATCTTTTGGGGAGTCTCAATGATGGGCTCATCACTGTCAGATGATTTTTGGGACTGTTTGAGTGCAGAAACATCTTCATTCACCCTATTAGTATCTTCATCTGCTTGTGTACTCCTTAAAAAAAGTTTGCCATGCTGGCTTATCCTTAATTCAAAAAGGAATTTGTTCCCAACCTTGGAAGTGATCTCAGGTGGAAAGCTTGTTGTGTCTGATGGGTATAAAGCCTTCTTCAACAATTCCTCACATGTTGCTCTAATAAATTCTGCTGTTGCATATCCCATGAGAATCAGACCTGCCTGGTGACGGTCATCCTCAATTATCATGTAAACTCTGTAGCTGCATGATATAATGCATATATGACTCATCGTCTTGAACAATAATATTGAAACAGACAGGTGAAACACATATTTATGTCGATGAAACCACGATGATTACCCTTTTTTTGGGTTGTGCTGACCATGAGCAGAATAGAAGTGAGTATCTTCTTACTCTTCCATCTTCACATAGGTTTGTAGCATTTGTCCTGAGGACAGGCTTTGTACCACCATCCCCTCTCAACAAAAAACCTCCGAACAACTGCAGAACAATACACTGAAAGCATCCATAGTATATAGACCAAATAAGCTGCAACTTCTACATAAATAGCTGCATATATAGTATTTACTTCCATAGTAAATACACTTTATTTTTCTAAAGAAGTATAAAGCTGCAACTTCTACATAAATATAGACCAAATATTATCAACAAAGCATCCATAGTATGAGTATCTGATGAAAAAAAGAGTTAGGTATATTATCAACAACATAGAATTCTAACCAACAACATTGAAAAAGTAATTGAGCATGCCTACTATCACAGTTCAGTCTATGAAAATACACAAAACAACACTGAGATGCACATGAAAAAAAACTGTAAAGATTGTAAGACCCAATACTTGTTAGTTCATGATTTCACAATATAAAAAAAATCAACTGAACACATGTTAACCTTCATACTAATCAATTTCATGCACAGAGAACACACACACGTGATAACTGAAATCATACCTTGGTAATAAAATCAAATAAACTCATGAAACTCAGTCTTCCTTTGCCAAAATAGCTCCTGAAAACAATGGAAAAGAACTCAATAAGATACAATTTACTCATCATGAATCAATGAACATCAGAACAACACCAATCTCATGCTATAAACCCGAACATAATATTAAAATCATCGAAACCGAAATTAACACATACTCAGAGCATATTAGAACATCTAAAATACTTTAAACTAGAGCTCAAGTCACAAAACACATTCAACAATCAGTTATCAATGTACTTTAATCTACATGTCAACTATTTCTCATACTCATAAACCACAGAGAAGATAGAAAGAAAGAAAAAAAGGCAAAACAATGAAGACCTTCAGTGAGAAGATCTACCTGTCCTTGAATACACCAAAGTTGAACTTTTTGCAACTTACCTTTTATAGGTAGCCACAGCAATTGCCTCAGAACCATGAGTAGTAAAACAGGAAGAAACGTCTTCCTCCCCGATTAGCGTGAGTAGGTCCTCAACGTCGCCAATATGTAGAACCATCTGGGTTTTTTTAATATCTGATTTGATGAAGCATAATTAAAGTATATGGACGAATCATTACACGGTTTGAATCGATATAAAACCCTTAAACTAACCTCCTATGTATGAGCTCTGCTGAGCAGCAGATTTCTTTTGCTTTTCCTTTTTTGGGAGACTTAGCCGCACATGTAAGGATGTACCAATATGAAACCCAAATTCATTTGAACCAACATAAAACCCAAATTGACAAAATTACATAACACAACAAAATAGAGAGAGGACAAACAACCTGCGGCGTCTTGTAGTGATGATGATTCTCAGAGTCCTATTGGTGGTAAGTCTCAGAGTGAGGCTGGTTTGCTCGAGCTGCAAGATCTTGAGGATTCTGCTAATGGGCATTTGGAGAAGAGGTGGCACCGTGAAAATGGGTCACCTTCTAAAGGAAGTGGTCATCGAAGGAAACACCATAACAAAAAGATATATGATGATAGAAGCAGATTAGCTAAAAGAGAAAAATCACCTTCCAGAAGTAGTAGTGATGCCTTGCGAGGTAGGAGCAGGCCAGGGTCGCATGATCATGTGAGAGAGAGATCTCATTTTTGCAGTTTAATTCTAGAGGATGCACGTTTTAAAAAAAGATCTCATTCCCTCAGTTTAATCGATATGCCGCCCTCCTTCACAATCAAAATTTCAATACCCACAATTAAAATCCCTCTTAGGATCACAAATCCATATGAATTTAAGATAAAAGAATTAAACACCGAACAAAACTGAAATCCAATGAAAAACCCAAGCATACTATAGCATCAAACCAATACCTACTCTTCTACCACCGATTAGTTTAAGATCAAATCGCCCTGAACGAACTAGAGGCGTGACTGTGAGATGGAACACGATTGCCAAAAGGCAGTCAGAAATGAACTGGACTCGGCAACTATATGCCGGTTCGGATAGAACCAGTATGAGGGGATTGATGTGGCAGAAAAGACCACGGTTAAATTCACATCCAAATATTAAAATATTTTTTCAACCGATCTCTATTTAATTAAATTGTATGCATGTATACCCGGTATGAATTGATCCCACAACAAAACATGTATATAAAATATAAAATAAAATATATTGAAAACATCGAAAATTTATATATTTTGGAAAATATCTTTGAAAACTATATTTTTTGTATGATTGTTAGGTATGTCACTACCGTTGATTATAGTAATCTTAAGACCATTTTTCGATGTAACTCTTGATAGTGCTACATATAATTAACCGTGGCCAAAAATTGGTTCAGTCAGAAATATGCCAACTGTATTTAACGATTGTCCCTGACACTTATTGATCATCATTGCATAACATGATCTAACAGGAAATTGGCGTCTTTTAAAAGTAAAGGGCCATTTAGTTTCATTCACAATCATGAAAATCCTTGGAATATAGACCCTATCCCCAACATTAGTACCGGTTAATATCTTTGCTTCGATCAATTTTTCAAACATTTTTGTTACAATAACTGTGTTCCATTGCATAAGCCTCGTATTTGATTCAAATTTCTTAATAACATAATCGGCATTCCGACCTTCAAAATAAGTTCATGTGATGGTATACCACTGAAATCAAGTTTATTCAAAAATTCTATAGGATATAAAAGACTGTTGCTATCATAAGATCCGCTATTGAATGAAACAGAATCAGAGCTAAAATAAATTATTGTATCACCGGGCAATAAATCAATAGCATATTTATTAATCTCATTAGCAATAGCATTCTTAGGTGTAACAATAGCACGCTCTCTCAAGTAATTAGTATCACTATATCTATCTTCAAAATTTGGATAAGTTGCAGTAAATATTGATTCTATTGGAGAAACACTTGCATCTGTTAGCAAATCATCTGGAATCTTGATCCAAGACGCATCAGGATCATTTGTGGAAAAATTATTTTGTAATCGACCTTCTCCTATTTGTAGCATCCATTTAGAAAAATCTTTGATTTCATTTTTTTCTGCAACTGTTAGACCATTTGATGTCAACCGCATATTTTCTGTCAAATGAAATATTGTCAAGGAAGGCCATAAATACGAATGATTTAATGTGGATTCAACAATCCCTTCTCTTGATCCACCAGGTATAACCAGTAAGGTTTGTCTGAAATCGCCACCGAACAAAATTGATTTGCCTCCAAAGGGCATCGTATATCTTGGATCATCAGAATTTACTGACAGTATATCACGTAAGGTCTTATCCAAAGATTCAATACAAATTTTATTGCACATAGGGGCTTCATCCCAAATTATTAATTCTGCTTTCTGAATTAGATACGCAAGATTGGTTTTTTTGTTAATTGAACATTGCAGAATTTTATCCATATTCGGTTTAATCATAAAACGCGAATGAGCTGTTCTACCTTTCGGCAATAATAAGGAAGCAATTCTAGAGGAAGCAACGGCCAAAACAATCTTTCCTTCTGATCTTAGTCTAGAAATAATGGTATTCCACAAAAAAAAATTTCCCGTTCCTCCACAACCATAAACAAAAAAGGATCTATTGTTTTTTGTCGCCACAGCTTCGATGACTTGATCATATATCATTTTTTGTCGTGAATTCAATTTTGATATCAAGTCAGAATGTTCTAGTTTGAGCACTTCACAATCAAAATCAAGCTCCTCTCTTATTAATTTATTATTAAACTCTTGTGATTGTTGCATTCTTGGCATTGGCAAATTGTGATTTTCTAATGAACTTCCGGACATGTTCAATAAATTTTCAAGTTCATGTAAAACACTGTTTTTCAAATCATCGTCGGATACAGTAAGATTGGGCATATTAAATTCTCTTTGCTTCCTGTATTCAATATCATCAGACATGCTTCTCCATTGTGCTTCAAACAAAGCTGGTGGGTCTGAAACATTACAAAAAAGTAGAATGGTAACAAATAATTGTCTAATTTGATAAGCAGTCCCTGTAAAAGATGATTCTACCATTGCCTCCATCCATTCTTTGTCGTCGTCCAATAAACTCAAAGCTCGACATGCTTCACGAAAATTTGGGTATATAATTCCATGAATTGTTCTAACAGAAACAAAATCACAACATCCCTTTTGTATATTCAGTAACATCTGTAAGTAATACAATTCGCCTGCAAGTGGCGGCACATGTGCGATCCTACCTATAGATTTTAGATTCCGTTTTTTTCTCCGAGTCCATTTTTTTACCGCAGAATCCCAAACATATTTTGATGGAAATTTTGCATATGTCAATTCATGTGCCTTCTTATCAATTCTGTTTGTATCAAACCAACCGGTTAACATTGTATAACCATTATTTGGATCTTTTACAACTTGTTCAAGAGTCTGAAATTCATGAAAGCAAACACGTACTCTGTTGACCAAGTAGATGAATTTTTAGATAACTCACTGCAGGATATTTGTTATGAATTGAAAATTCAAATAAGCGCCAAACAGATTCATGCGGAGTCAAATATCGACAATTTAAATAATTCTTGATCTCATCATTTACATTGTCTGCTACAACGACTCGAGCTCTATCAGATCCTTTATTTATATACTTGAATAAATATTTGATCAACATAGATTGGGAACACGATTCAACATTTATGTGGGCGTTGTATCTCTTCAATAAAATTGGATTATATGGAACAACAAAATTATTCCTTACATGAATTCCATTTTTCTCTGCAAATTTTGAATCATCATCACGCCTTCAATATTCAGCAGCTTTGATTGCATGAAACATAGTATTAGCTTTGAAAGGCTTTGGAAAACGCTTTGTACATGATCCTTCTCACATACATGGTGATTTTAGATTCAACTGACCTCAAGGAACATGGATCATAAACTGACTAACTATTTCGAATAAATCAGGTTCAACATTTTTATTTGGTAGTTCTGCCGAAATAATGGAATCAATGTTAGTCGATGTAAAACATTTGTACTATCTTTTTAACCATAATAAAATATGAGCATGAGGAAGGCCTCTTTTTTGAAACTCAATCGTACAAACATGTGCCTCAACGTGTCCAAAAGGCTCCCCAGTTTTGACGTAGGAAATCATATCATCCACTTTTATCTTAAAAATCCGCGCAATGATATCTGGTCGATCTTCAGCTCTATATCCCGGATTTTTCTGAAAATATCTAACTATTTCTGGTCATTTGACATTGGAAGTGAAAGTCACAAATAAATCAGGATTTCCATAATATCTGCATATTGCCATAGTATCTTGATAGTTACTGAACATATCTCTTGGACTGCCTGTGTGACTACTTGGAAGAATAATTTTTTTTCCAACGTCAGAACAATTTCTACTCCTTTAGAAGAAAGAGAAGTTAATTGATCAAATTGTTCGGACCTAATATTTGCTTAATTATTTCTAATATAGTCCAAACGATTTTCTTCAACTGTCGCGTATGCATCAACCAAGTATTGCTGAAACAATCTGCCACCTTTTAATAAAGTGCTTGAATCATCCCTTCTATCATGAACTTGATAACAAATAAATCTCGACATCGTCAACTTTGTTTTTTTCTTTTTTGCTGTTGTATCAATAGATCGCAGGGTTGTATTAATTTGAAATCCATTTTCTCCGTATGGAAAAAGCAAAGGATATTGTAACGGCATCAATTTCGGATGTATTTTCGATATTCGTTTTAAGTTGCCAGATCTTGATTGAACAATAATATCTCTATTCGAATCAAACTCTCCAACATCTCCAACAATTAAACCACCAATATCGGAAGAAGAAGGCATTTCATATTGTCTACTTTCACTTGGCTGACGATCCAAAATATCCATATTTAGATCAGGTAATGAATCATTTTCAAAATGATCTCGAACATATCGAAATAGCTTTGCTAGTTTGTTAACATCGTCAAGCATACTGGTCAATTTTTCAACAACGATGGGATCAAGTTTCATGTTTTCATTATTCGGATCAATTGCTTTAATACGATTTGAAATTTTATTGCGTGTATCATACACATACAATTGAGCAAACTTAGGAGATTCATTTTTTAAAGGCAAAACAGATCCCATACAATGATGTACTTGTCCAGATATTTTAAATACATAAGGACCAGTAGTATTGTTTATTCCATGATCAATTTTTGCACCCATAGATGTAAATGCAAACATAGCATTGTAAACCCGAATGTTCTCACGAAATGTCACACTTTCACGACCATTAGTTGGATTCAACAATTGTTCTAAGATATCAGGAGTAGAAAGTGAATATGGAAGAACTACTTGTCCTTTCGCACAACATCTCGTGTATACCAATTGACCTCTGTCCCTTTTCTCTATTGCCTCATCTATCCAAAAAAGGCATTACATTGGCTACACATGTTTTCATCGTCACCAGAATCCTCGTACACGATCAGCGCACCTAATTGACATTTAAAAAAATATTATAAGATTGGAACATACTTCACACTCACGATACATCAAACCACTAAATAACAAATCTAGCACAACTCATAACCAAATGAAAAAGCACCCCGGAACAATTGTTCCTTGACAAATGAAAACCACTACATATGCACATAATGTCTAAGCAAAACTATACATAGCTTGTAATCATTGCAATGCTCATTTTTTGGAAAACTCAAAAAGTTTGGAATTCTGTCCAAGCCCAGACACATAAAATGAACAAAAATCAATAAGAAAAACTAATACCAAGGATGTTCAAAACTACAACACACTTAGATCCCAAACATGCAACACTAAAGTCCCAACTATCAAAAGTTTCAAAACTCTTTCAGTATTCAATTTCAACATCAAAGAAGAGCAGAATGTACACCTAGCCTAAATCATCAATTGAAACAATGAGACATAAATGCATAGTTTACAGTGATATCAGATGAAGAATATTTTACGTAATACACATTCTATATTCAATCCAGCATACACCTAACTACAACATAAATTAACTGACACACATAGCTTAAATCAGTACCAATCGATGATGAGCTCACATTCTAAGACTAATCCATATTTCCAGTCCAACAGATACAAAGTCTCACCTTCAATAACTAATACTATAGTCCGATTAGACACATAAATAATGCCACACAGATAGCCATTGAAAAATAAAATCCACAAAATTTTGTCCAAATCAACATAGACATTACCCCACAAAAGAACTACTTAGGATATTCAATCACATACCTGCACGCGTTTTTTGGTAAGAGAATTGACCAAAAATAGTTGAATCCAATATTATATCTCCTGCCAGATAAAAATAGTGTTAATTATGCAAAATTTAAAATGTGAGAAATGTAATACATAAAAGTATCAAAACACCCTTATGATTACCTAACGCATCATCATGACCATCATTTTCACCACCAGCATCATTTGTAAAATTTTCAAGTGAGACCATATTCGATAGCCTAGAGTGATGCCTCTTGCTTGAATTGTTTGAACTTGAAGCAAAAGATCTTTCATCTTGCAAGTAGGTCCACAAAGACGGTGTCTCATGGCATGCAAATGATTGCTGACAATTATCATCTATAAATCCGGAAAACTCATTATCTGGCAAATACATCCATGGTGATGTCATCTCATGGCACGCAAACGATTCCTGACATATATCAGCAAATTTTCTCTTCATCTGATGAGTGACATCATTTTCAGGTGTCATGCTGAAACAATTGCAGCCAACATAAATAATTAATAATCATCTCAAATAATATGAAATTAGTCTATAATTTTGTACTATTACCACAGACATATAACATTCATAACACAACAATTATTTCATTTATAAGGAAAATATTTATAAGCATTATAAGTCACTATACAACATCCACACCTGGCATTGAAAAAGAAAGCAACAATAGACAAAAATCTAATGCCGTACAAACAGCCAGTGAAAAATTAAAATCAACAAAATCAAGTCCAAATCAATAGTCACTACAAGAAAATGAGTCATCACCGGCGAGATTCCGGCCAACAAGGCCGGCGACCGGAAAAGTCGCCGGTAATGTCCATCATTACCGGCGACTTACTCCGTCGCCGGTAATGTTGCCGGAATCTCGCCGGTAATGTGCCCTAGACATTACCGGCGACTCCAACCGTCGCCGGCAACCGTCGCCGGTAATGTCTAGGCACACATTTCCGGCGAGATTCCGGCGTAAAGTCGCCGGTAATGTCTTCATTTCCGGCGACTTACTCCGTCGCCGGCAATGTGTCTTATATTAGATGCCGGATGGGGCCGCTCGATCATTCAATCATTTTGAGCGAAAAAAATCCAAAGAAATCGAAAGAAGGAAAACGTACGCTCTGAAATCGATCATTCGGTATATTGTCAAAATTAAGGCGCGCGTCGAAAACTCGATCACTCGGGAAGCTATATATATAGGTACGTAGGTGTATATATACGTATATGTGGTATATATATATATGTGTGTGTGTGTGTGTTGATCAAATCCAATTCGTGAGATATATATGAAATGTTGTTGATGTACGGTCACCGAAACGAGAAAACAGGTTGTAGTTAATCTTGTGTCTGAATCAATGACTGGTATTATCGTATTGTTATCGGAGCCAGGCTTAACAGAGCCTCCTCCTACCCAGTCAAATACGTTTTGAATTGAAAAAAGGAGAATACTATCATCGAGTACTGAATCGAATTCAGAGATTAGATCGATATATATACATATGCATGCATGTGTTGATTTAATTAGAGTTGAATTGAGAGATCACGTCGATTATTAGTAGTGAATGTGTGTGTATATATATAACTAATACGTAAAATTGTTAGAATTTTTCAGGATGGACAAGAGTTGGATGAGCCTCGAAAGATGGGATGTCAGATATCACCAGGGAATTAGGAGTTTTGTGGATTTTGTGAAGGCTAATTGTGGAGACACTACACTTCATTATTGCCCGTGTAAAGAATGTAAGTGTTTCAGCGATCGATTTCGATTTCCCATTGATAAAGTCCAGAGGCACCTGAGTAAATACGGGTTTTGGGATAAGTACACTTGTTGGATTTATCACGGTGAAACATCGGTAGCGGGTCCGCATGATCATGGACAATTTGGTGAGAGGGCCAGTCCACGTTATGATCATGGAGATTTTGCTGAGAGGGGCAGTTCATCCTATGATCCAACATCGATGTTAATCAATGATATGTTTCCTCATGAGAGCGGTGTATTCGCTGATGAAGCACCAAATGTCCCTCCCGTCGTTGAGGGTTTCCCCCATATCGAGCCAGTCGAACCATTACCTGGAGGTCATGTCAACACAAGCGGTATGGACAAGTACAACAACCTGATTGCATTGCAACAGACTCCGTTGTACGACGGTTGTAGTAAGACTGTTCTTGAAAGTGTCATGGGAGTGATGCAGCTCAAAATGGAGAACAAAATGTCTGTCAAAGCTGTTGATTCTTGGTTGAAGTGGACTGCTTCGCTACTGCCACCCGGTCATCGTCTTCCTACCACACATCATAAGGTGCGACATATCCTGAAAGATCTTGGGCTTTCCTACATCAAAATCCATGCATGCAGATATGATTGTATTCTCTTCTGGGGAAAAGATCTTGAAGACCTTGAAGCCTGCCCGGTATGTTTTACAGAAAGGTATAAGTTGACTCCTGCAGGCAACAAGAAAGCTGTGAAGATACTTCGATATTTCCCGCTTATTGATAGGCTGGAGCGGTTGTTCATGTGTGCTTTCACGGCCGAGGCAATGAGATGGTGGGCTGAGAGGAACTTGCCCGACGATGACACCCTTATACACCCTTCCGACGGAGAGGCTTGGAAGCACATGGTCAGGGAGTTTGATCATTTTGCAGCAGAGGTCCGAAATGTTTGGCTAGGGCTCTCATCTGACGGATTCAACCCTTTTGGCAACATGAGTCTTCAATACAGTATATGGCCAGTTATTTTGGTACCGTACAACCTTCCACCATGGATGTGCATGAAGAAGGAATACAATATGCTCACTCTGTTAATTTCGGGCCCGGGTTATCCAGGAAAGTGTCTCGATGTGTATTTGAGGCCTTTGATTGAGGAGCTTAAGTACCTGAGTGAGTGTGGCCACCCCACTTACGATAGGTTCAAAAACGAGATGTTCCAGATGCATGCCATGCTTGTTGGCACCATCAGTGATTTTCCTGCCCGCGGTATGTTGTCGGGCAATGTTACCAGGGGTTACAGGGCTTGTTCAGAGTGCATGACGGTTGATTGTTGCAGTCCTCATTGCAGTAAAATTGTTCAGATGCGTCACCGTTGTTGGCTTCCATATGATCACCCATTTAGGCAGGATCCAGACGCGTTTGATGGGACTGTGGAAACAGGTGTGGCACCCAGGCGATGGACAGGGGAAGAAATTTTGGAAGTGTTGAATGAATATGATTTTGGCCAGCTGAGCAATCATCCTGACATAGTGGCGTCAATTCCAGAAAAGCCCGAAAGGTATAAGTTTTGGACACACAAGAGCATATTCTGGGAACTCCCCTACTGGCCCAGGTTGCCTATCAGACATTACCTAGATGTCATGCACATAGAGAAGAATGTGTGTGAAAGTGTGGTGGGCACAGTTCTTAACTTGGAGGGGAAAACAAAAGACATCCCTAAGGCACGCATTGATCTGAAAGCAATGGGTGTGCGGAAACATTTGTGGTTAAGAGATGGTAAGAGAAAAATGACGCAAGCTCCGTACACCGTAAAGCCGAAGCATAAGCATGAAATTTTGAGGTGGCTGAGTAATGTCAGGTATATATTCTTATGGCTATGTAGGAATTTGGCATTAAATTTGTACCGGAGTATATATGGTTATATGCGAGAAATATAACCGTTGCATATATATGGCTTTATCTATATATATGCAGGTATCCTTATGGCTATGCAGGAAATATAAGCAGATGCGTTAACTTCCGGGACAATAAGATGTACGGATTAAAGAGTCATGACTGCCATGTACTGCTTCAACGCCTTTTCCCTATTTTCATTCGAGGGTACATGCCCAAAGAGGTGGTGGAGCCGTTGGTGGCCTTGTCAAGATTCTTTCAGAAGTTATGCACCAGGGAAGTTAAAAAAACAGACCTCAGGGAGATGCAAGATTACATCATTTTTATCATGTGCAAGCTTGAGAGGATATTTCCCCCAAATTTTTTCGACATAATGCCTCACCTGATGATCCATCTTCCCGAACAATTGTTGCTTACCGGTCCCGTACACTACACTTGGATGTACCCCATGGAAAGGTACAAATGATTCATACATTTGGTTTGCCTATGTTTTTATATGTAAATTCTTATTTTTTAAGTAAGTTAACATGCACTTGTTAACTTGTAGACAATTGGGAGCCTACAAGGACTATGTGAAGAATAAATATGCACCTGAAGGGTGTATCGCTGAAGCATATCTTGCGCACGAGTGTGTAACGTACACCAAAGTGTATTTGGGAGCGCTTGAGGACTTCCAACAACAGATGCCGATAGATGAACCACAGTTCAACCTTTCTATCATCTCCAGTGACGTGGTAGTACAGGGAAGGTTGCCAAAGTCGTACAAGTTGGATGGAAATGAGGTAGCCATTGCCCACTGGTCGGTACTGATTAACTGTCAAGAAGTACAATATTGGAAAAACTATCATCTTCACTGCCCTGCTATTGCCGGAAATGTTGATTACCACAACAAGACGTTTGCAAACTACTTTGGTCAATGGGTAAGTATATGTGTATATGTCTATTTTTATATATATCCTTACATAGCATGTATGTATGTACGTGGTTTTGTGGTTTCAAGATGACATAATTTCTTCTGTACGTATTAATATATGGACGTTCTCAGATGAACCATGTAGCAGATGATGGTTACCCAGAGTGGTCAAACGAATTGAGGGTCCTGGCGATGAAACCGATAGCTTCACAAGTTTACTCCATGTGTCAGGTCAATGGCGTGAAATTTATATGTGAAAATCGAGACGACCGACTGAAAACACAGAATTGTGGGGTGATGGTCCATGGTGGGCAGGATGGCGTTGACTATTACGGTGTCCTTCATTCAGTTGTTGAACTAATTTATGGGAACTGCATGAAAGTGCACTTGTTCAAGTGTAGATGGTTTGATACTAGCCCGGAGAACACAAGGACCGATCAGTACGGAACATTTTCGGTGAATACTGCTACTACCTGGTATGAAGATGACCCTTTCGTTTTTGCCTCATCAGTAAAACAAGTGTTTTACCTGGACGATCTTCTTAACAAAGTCCCGTGGAAGGTGGTTAACCATGTTGCTCATAGAAACATATACAGTGCTGCCACACTTGGTGATACCGCAGATGATGAGGAAGTTACTGCATACCAAGAGCCAAACGCTTTTGACATTCCGGAATCATCTACGATTCGCCTTAATAATGTGAGATCTGGGAGTGTGGTTCGAATTACTGGAGCAGAACTTCTCGATGTTAATCCATATGAAGTTGACGCTGATTCAGATGACGAGGAGCGGCACATATTGCCAGAGGTTACCTATGAAACCGAGTCAGACTCGAGTGATGAATATGATTACGATTATCATCCTTAGTACGTTGGAAATTGTAGTCGGAAATTGTAGTCGGCAAATGTACGTAGTAAAATGTTTAAGGAAATTGTAGTCGGAAAATGTACTCGGAAATTGAACGTAGTCGGAAATTGAACGTAGTCGGAAATCGGAACCGTAGTCGGAAATTGAACGTAGTCGGAAATCGGAAATCGGAAATTGAACGTAGTCGGAAATCGGAACCGTAGTCGGAAATTATACGTAGTCGGAAATTGTACGTAGTCGGAAATTGTACGTAGTCGGAAATTATGTAGTCAGAAAATGGTCGGAAATTAGTCGATCGGATAATAGTCGACAAATAATGACATTACCCACGAGTTGCTAAGTCGTTGGTAATGTCATTACCAACGAGTTGAGAAGCAACTCGTTGGTAATGTCATTACCAACGACTTAGCAACTCGTGGGTAATGTCATTACCAACGAGTTGCTTCTCAACTCGTTGGTAATGTCATTACCAACGACGTTGACCTACCTCGCCGGCAATGGTGGCGGTATAGCTCGACCTCGAGCTCCTCCTCCCCATTTCTCTTCGGCCTAATTCAATTCTCTCTTCCCTCTCTTAGCTCGAATTTCTTCCCTCTCCCCTCTCCTCAATCCTCTCTTCTCTCTTCCCTCTCCCCTCTCTTCCTCTCCTCCCCTCTCTCCTCCTCCCCTCCTCCTCTTCCTCCTCCCCTCACCTCCGTCGCCGGCAAAGTTGGGTCGAGCTCCACCATGGCAGGTTTGAGCTCACTCTCTCTCCCTCTCTCTCTCCCTCTCTCTCTCTCTCTCTCTCATTCCACAATATTTTTGATGTATTTTAATTAATTAATTTTTGATAATTGTGGGATGTATATATGTATGCATGTGGACAATATTTGTAAAATGTAATTAAGGTATGTATGAAAATTGTGGGAAAAAAATGTGGATAATTGTGGGGTGAAGGAGCAATATATGTGATGTATATATGTGAAAAATTAATTAATATATATGGAATGTATATATATACGTATGTTTGAAAAATGTGGAAAATTAATTAGCTAGGGTGAATTGGATTAATATGTGATGTATATATATATGCACGAATTAAGGTGAAATTAAGATGCATGATCGATGTATATATGTGTGAAAAGTTTAAAGCCGGAAATGATGTATGTATATATGTTAAGTTATGTGATATAGTACGTTGTTAATTTAACGTATAATAGGTGATATTGGAACCATACCAAATCGGAACCGGAACGGTTTGAAACCGGAACTGTTTATAACCGGAACCGTTTGAAAACAAACGGTTCCGGTTTCAAACGGTTCCGGTTCCAAACCGTTCCGGTTCTAATTTGTTATAGAACCGAAACGGTTTGGAACTGGACCTGTTTGTAACCGGAACCGTTATGTTACAAATTGTTCCAGTTACAAACAGTTCCGGTTTCAAACGGTTCCGGTTCCAAACCGTTCCGGTTCTGATTTGTTATAGAACCGAAACGGTTTGGAACCGGAACTATTTGTAACCGGAACCGTTATGTTACAAATTGTTCCAGTTACAAACAGTTCCAGTTTCAAACGGTTCCGGTTCCAAACCGTTCTGGTTCTGATTTGTTATAGAACCGAAACGGTTTGGAACCGGAACTGTTTGTAACCGGAACCGTTATGTTACAAATTGTTCCAGTTACAAACAGTTCCGGTTTCAAACGGTTCCGGTTCCAAACCGTTCCGGTTCTGATTTGTTATAGAACCGAAACGGTTTGGAACCGGAACTGTTTGTAACCGGAACCGTTATGTTACAAATTGTTCCAGTTACAAACAGTTCCGGTTTCAAACGGTTCCGGTTCCAAACCGTTTCGGCAACGATTTGTTATAGAACCGAAACAGTTTGGAACCGGAACCGTTTGGAACCGGAACTGTTGGTAACCGGAACCGTTTGTAATATAACGGTTCCAGGTTCCAAACCGTTCCGGTTCCAAACCGTTCCAGTTCCGATTTGTTATAGAACCCCAGTTCCCATGACTATTACGGTGTCCATGCCAGGAGGTTTTGCAGCTAATTGGCTTCGGAGAGGTTCCCGAAATAGTGGAGGGAACAGTAGTCAAGCTTCCTCCTCGCCCGCAGTTAGCAACACGCCCAGTGGGCCAATGATGAGTGCTCGCACGAGAGCCTTGCTAGAGGCGCGAGCTGAGGAGGAAGCTGCACGATCAAGAGCCGTGCAACCGGAAGTTGAGCCTCGAGCCTCAGTCTCCAGACGCTCAATCAGCAGACGTCCCTCCGGTGGCAGAGCCTCAGACGAGCGACAATCAACGGGGGCATCAGAAACTCCCTCAATCCGAATGCCCCATATTCGCCCGGTGCCTACTCCCGTTTCACGGGAAACATATGAGACACATGGTGGTGCTGGCGCCTCATCGTCCAGGCCTCGTCTATCTCCGCCGTCCGGTCTCTTCCTACCCGACGAGATTCCTGTCATCCCTGAATTCGATGATAGGGGGATGCCTGTTTATATTGAAGGACGGCCGGAGTTCCTGAGCGTGGAGGAAGCGTATAACTTCCTCCCGTTCGACCCCATGTATCTTTGGAGTGTGAGGTGCACCAACCAACAAACGGACGATGCAGGTAAATTTTATTTAACATCAGATTGATTACTTAATTATTACTTAAGACTTGCGATAGGTTCAATTAATGATATCAATTTGTTGACATTGTATTATTAGGCAATTTCGTTAATGGGACTGGAAAACGGAAAGGGGCTAGAGGCACCTGCACCGGGAAGAGACTTGAGCAGGCCACCGGCGGAAGGAAAACGCCCATAAGGGCCAATGAGGATGGCGAGGTGATCGAGGCATTCGACACCACGCGCAAATATGTCAGCATGGCCGGTGCGATCGTGCGGGACAAGGTCCCAATGCTTTGGCCAGATTGGGAATCTGTGCCTATCTACGTGAAGATGCAAGTGCATAATGCACTCAGTGTGAGTAAAATCGTATTTTTATTACGTAAATTTTACATTTATTAATTAAGTCCGAATAAATATATAATTTTACCTTTTATATATTCATATTGCAGGTGTGGTTTGACGTGGATGAAGTTCTTATTCACACGTGGGTAGAGCGTCAACTACATATGAGGTGATGTGCTTCGACTTATTTGAATATATATCGAGTTAGATTTTTGTTTATCAAGTGTTTTAATATCTCTAACTTTTTTTCCTTCTTTTAATATAGGTATAAAGAGTGGAAGAACGAGCTTTCTTCCCATTACACTGTATACAAGGAGCTAGGCCGAGGTTCCACCCCTAGCGAATTCCTTCTTTTAATATCTCTAACTTTTTTTCCTTCTTTTAATATAGGTATAAAGAGTGGAAGAACGAGCTTTCTTCCCATTACACTGTATACAAGGAGCTAGGCCGAGGTTCCACCCCTAGCGAATTCCGGTTTAGGGAGTACGAGTGGCTGTGGCTGATAGCCCACTTCGAGCACCCCAAAGCTCGGGTATGCATCCTTAATATATCTTTCAAGCCTAAAGTATCGTATCAGATTGAAATAGTTAGTTACTAATTTTTTTTCATATGTTTATCAAACAAGGCGATTTCGAAGACGAACCGGGCGAATAGATTGAAAAACACCAGGGCCCATCATGTAGGTTCACTCAACTACATGGGTTGGTCGACTAAGGCGCAGCAACAACAAGAGGTGAACCCGTTGGTGTATATTCATCAGAAGTTCTACCCGCAGTGCCCTGAAGAAGCGGTAAGTCTTTCGCCTCTCAATGTGTTAATAAAACTATTTTTCAAGATGGAAATAGATTTTGTTAGCTAATACGTTGTTCATTTTCCCTTTTCAATTAGTCGAGAGTGGAGGAGGCGACCGCAGAAGTGACCATGAGTATAGCTCGGACTAACCATCCTGACTGCTCCGAGGAAGAAGTCACCCAGTATGCCTCTCAGATCGATCCGCTTGATCCCCCGATAGCGGCTCGGATCATGGCAAAAGCGTGCGGGACTGGAAAGAATACCTACTACTGCAGGGGAATGGGCTCGGCGGGTGAAGGAGTATTGAAGAACACTTCAGAATACTCTACCGGGTCAAGAAGTTCAACTTCTAGTCGTAACCTCGCAGCGGAGCTTCATAGGACGCAGAGGGAGTTGGAGGAGCAAAAGAGGCAGATGGCCGAGTACCAAATGCAGCAGACACAGGTGCAGGCTCAGATGTACACATGGATGCGGACGATGTACGAGGCTCAGACTACCGGACAACCGTTCCCCACACCTCCCCCGGTCCCGGTCCCTCCCTTCCCTAGCTATCCACCACCACCACCGCACCAGTCAACGCCAGAGCAAGACCAAGGTAGCCACCGGAATTCAAATGAGTACATGGATTACTTCAACCCTGATGACCCGCAAGTTCCTGGACCTGACCTGTAGTTGTAGTTAATTTTTTTATCGTCGTTGCTATTTGTACTGTACGTTGGACATTTATGTTGAACTTGTATGACTGTCTTTACTACGTGTACTGTTGAACTTGTATGATTGTACGGTTTATCCGGTTCAATGCAGGTTATGGAATTGGGCCCAATCCAGAACCGCGTTTTTTTTTCAAAATTTTTTCCCACATTGCCGGCGACATGGACTCGAGTCGCCGGCAATGTCTCAAATTCCGGCCACGGCGGCGCTGCCATTGCCGGCGACGCCGTCGCCGGTAATGTCCCTATGTCCGAGACATCACCGGCGACTCAAGTCGCCGGTAATGTCTCGGACATTACCGACGACGGCGTTTCCCGTCGCCGGCAATGTCAACACCGGCGGGGAATCACCGGCGACGTCATTGCCGGCGACAAGTCGCCGGTAATGTCAATTCCGGCGAAAAAAAAGACAAGGCCGGCGACGGCAGGTCGCCAGTAATGTCTCCATTTCTGGTAGTGAGTCATTACTCCACAAAAAAAATACTCTTTAGGATATTCAATTCCATACCTGAACAGGTTTTTTGGTAAGAGAATAGACCAAAAGTAGTTGAATTCAATATTATATCTCCTGCCAGATAAAAAATAGTGTTAATTATGCAGAAATTATAACCTGAGAAATATAATATATCAAAATATACCAAATTCAAAAACTACAGGACACTTATATAATATTACACCTCCTAATATACTTTATCACGCATAATAGTGAAGACCGATACATAGGTCTCATAACTGTATGAAATTCTGCACCTTTAAAGCAAACTAAAGCTGCCCAAGAATTTGTATTAGGTTTAGTTGCAAACAACCTGAGAATGGGACGATGCAAACTAAAACTTCCATTCTATTAGCTAATAATAGCAAATCAGACACTAAATGCACCCCCCTTCTATGTATTGATTCGGCTACCCTAATGTTTCTGTACTTAGTTTAATAGCTAATAATAGCAAATTTGATTGTGTATATTCTGCTCAAAGACCCAAACTTTTCTTGAAAACAACGGGGAGATGTGTCCAAGAGAAAGAGAAAGTAAACTAATGATACCAAAAAATCATAGAACCAAAAGCTAGCAGCGAGATCAACAATACAGTTGCAGCCAAACTATAATCATATCTAACAATACAAGATGGCAGACATAGAAACAATAGCAGAATGACACAATTAAGCTATTTTCGCATAGAACTTGGACACCCTGGCAGATACATTATATAAATTAGAAACAAAATAATATTTACATATACATACATGTGTGGTCCTAACATGACAAATATTAACAATTTAAGCTCAAAAATTGAAATCAAAACCCAAAACACAGTATACACCTTATTTCAAGATCCATTTTCCCAAAACACAGTGGGAATCAAATCAAAATACACTAAGATCCATTTTAATGCATTATCATTTTAATCAACACATTAATCAAACCAAAACAACTAAGATCCATAATGAATGAATAAGATCTCAAACCAAAATATGTAGTGGATAAGTACACACTATTATATACGCTAGCTAATATATACATATTGCCCATAGAGATGCAAACGTCTTCAAATCAAGATTTTGCTCAATTATATAAGCTAGCTATACATATATATATATATAAATATATATATATATATATATATTGCACAGAAAAAGAAGAAGAGACTATAATGGCAAAGAATAAACTTAAGAGCCTTAGAGCAAGCAGTTAATCCAACACTGAAAACTCATATACACTTTAGAGAAAACACATTTAACAAATCCAAAAATAAAACATGAAGAAAAACTAAGCAATGGACGGAGAATCAATATACCTTGCTCTCCGGTGGAACAAAACCACTGCAACCCTGTAAAACCCAAAATAGAAGGAAAGTTGTTATCTTCATTCCCATTGTTTGTTCATTCTACAAAAAGCTTAAAGCATTAGTAGAAAATCCCTTTAAACCTCAAACCAACAACAATACCATTACACATCTGCCTCGTACTCTATTGTTGAACACTAAAAATTTCAATAACCAAACCACCTATACACCTTATTTCCAACGTAACAATAACAGAGTTTTCATCTTTATGCATATAATGTTTCTCCATTCTGCAAAAATCTTATAATGAATTTTTTACTCTCCAAATCATCATTAACTTTGACAATGCCCAATAGAAACTATATTATGACATGAGATCAAACTCTTTGATTTGACTGATCATATATTTTGCGTAGATTTAATGCTGCAAAGAGTGTTCTTCACAATTTCTCTTGGGAGGGAGTCTATCCCTAGATTTCTAAAGCCAAAACTGACCCAGGTCAACCAACAACACAATTCAGCACATCCAAAACTCAAATTTTTGTTGTGCAACATTAAATTCAAATTGAACCAAAATTAAGCCGAAAAAGCTAGAAATCAGATTCATGGTGAAGCAAAATCAAACATTAGGACGGAGAAGATCGATGGAAACATACCTTGGGTCCGTGCAAGCTTGAGACGATGCTGCAGATTTGAGATTATATTTAAATTTGTACTATCGTGGAATTGATTGGAGTTAGATAAAGAATATGCAAAGATCAAAAGAAGAAATGAGAGAAAATAGAGAACTATACTCTTAAGGATCCTCCTTCGATTGGGTGGGTCACAAAAAATAGATCAGGAGCTCGTTCATCCATCGCTGAAGCTCTTTAGCCATTTCATCTTGATCAAACACAACCCAGAATCTACAATACAGGAGACACAGACCCATTTTTAACATCAGCAACACAAATAGTTTACCATCATACGAAATCTACTGAGCATAATTGATATAGACATAAGGTGCCAAAAAGAACAAATCCAGAACGACAACTTGCCATCAACAATATTCCAATATAAACAAATCAATCTTAAATCCTAGCATCTCTATGCAAAGATCCCCTAGTTCCCAAACTAACAGAGGTCATTGTAGAAAAAATTGGTCATCAGTTTCAACCTGTGGGAAGTAGCAGAAGCAAAACTTCATTACTATTCCCTGCGTGGTATATGCTCTAATATATGAATGAGGCTTTTTATACTAAAAAATAAAAATAAAAAATAGAAGAAGAAGAAAGGATACACAAAATCTTTCATGAAAGACCCACTGTAAGTCGTCATCACTCAATGAAGCAATGAAACTTAATGAAGCAGTTCGTTGTATGAACACCAGTATTGTATATGAGATTGATGTTCATACCAGTATTGTATAAGAGACTCCAGGGTCTGCAGGGAACAGAAATGGAGAATAGAGGTTCTTCGGTTCAACTCAAAACTTTGGTTTTAGTGATCTGTGAGAAGAGGGTTTCAAGATATATATATATATATATATATAAAGAACAATTAGAACCATCACATCAGCAAATCCCAAACCCAGAACAGTATAAAAAGCAAGAAATCTAACCTAAATGACATCCAAGAACAATCGAAGAGAGCCCATGAAGAACCAAACACAAATAAACCAAAACCAACAGAAATTAGAACGATCCAAAGATGAGCAAAAAAAATATGGAAGGAAGAGGATAAAAAACATCAGAGAAATTGCCAAGCACATAAAACGAACAATGATTAAAGAACATACCCGAACAGCAAAATAAGCAGCTTTTCTTCCTCTGTGGCCTGCAAAGTTGTCAATAAAATAACCCTATCAACACAACACCATGAAATTCATCCAAGCCTACACGCATAACAAATAAAAATGATGACATAATCCTCTTTGAATCTGTTCCTAGACTATATGCCCAAATGAGATACAAAGAAGCAAAAGGACCAAAAGGAAACTCAAACTTAGAACCAAATTAAGACATGACACACCCAAACCATTCTTAACTTTGACAATACCTAGTAGAAATAAACTCTCTATTACTGATCGGATCTTTCACATAGATTTAATACTGTAAAGAGTATTCATCACAATATCTTGTGGGTTTCTAAACCAAAACAGACCAAAGCCAACCAATAACACAATTGAGCACATCCAAAACTCAAATTTTACTCGTACAACATTATATTTATACCAAATCAGTCCACACAAATACAAAAGATAGCTATAAGGTACCAATAGAACCTGATGGATGGTACTTCAGTGAAGAAGTCTTAGATTTAACCGAGGTAATGAATTTTTTACTTATCAACCTGCCAGAGCCGAACAATTCGAGTTGGGTTACGTTTGGATTTGCTTAAAAAAACACATGAACCCAACCCGTATTTTATAATTCGGGTTTGGGTCTTATTATTTTTTACATAAACTCAAACCAAGCCAGCCCTAATGCGAGGACAATGAGGGCCAAGTTATTTCAGACAATCTCCAGTACCGATATTTCATTATCAATCAAAAGAATATTTCATTACCAATATTAGTAACCACAATTATATTCCTTTGTTTAACACACACACACTCTCTCTCATGGTTATTTAGGTTCCAGAGCAACTGTAACAATTATATTCGCTTAGTAAATAAACAATTACCTGTTGCAGTTCCAAATCCCATCAAAGAAGATCCTGCATTTGCCATTATAGCTCTTACATCAGCAAAGTCGATATATACTAACCCGGGAATCTGCATGAAGGTGATGGCTATCAGCTAATGTAATAAAACATGGCCCAAGGAAATAAGAAAAGAAACTGTGAATGATCAACTAAGCAATTATAGAACTCCAAAACGATGTGGCAAGTACCACCATAAAATCTCAAAAGACTTATATATCTACCTTTGCATCTCCACTTTTATTCTCTGAAAATATTTGGTTAGCAGCCGTTAGTATAAAGTCAAAAATAGTTTAAAACCTATCATCACACCGACACTATGTTTATAACTGGGTGGCAGGCTTAGATTAATATATCCAAGCTATGATAACTGTCATTCGAACTCATATAGAACTGTGGAACTCAAACTATTTCAAATATCTCAGGGAAAGCATTCAAATGCCTGTCTTCGAGTCTACAAAACAATCCTAATGTTTGTAAGGTCTGGTCTTGAAATTAATCAAATAATTGTATATGTTAAGTTGTGAACACCAACGTGTGAATAATTAGTTTTTATTTTATGAGTGTCATATGGTCTTTCCTGATAGGATTGGCAACACAAAAATCAAAAGCAAACATTTGTGTTAATTCCTGGCACGCAAACAAAAAAGGAAGAAGTAAACTAAGAAGAAAGATCCAAACACCAATCAACCCAGAAAGATAGCCAGTGCGGCGAAAGGGACACTACTAGACTCATTTGTCCTCCATCGATGGTTAGAAAGCACAGAGCACCAAAAATTGATGAATCAAATAAAATCTGATTTCAACATTAATTAACAGAACCCAGAAACAGCTTCAAAATCAAATCACCACATCAATAAAAATATAGTGAAAAACAAAAGTTACCTGAGAAGGTTCGAAACCCCAGCTCCAGCCCTCTAATTCGAGCTCGAAATCAACCAACCCAGCAAAAAATACGAACTGGGTAAAGCTCAGAACACGATGAATCCACGACCCAAATCGATCGATCTTGGGATGATCAACGAGAGAGGAGGCCGTCGACTTTGACGCTGGGTGATGGCAAGAGAGACCTCGAGATTGAAGTGATAGAGACCCAAAGCCAAGAACTGACAGCAATAGCGAAGGTCAGAGCCTCAAAGAGATAATTAGGGAACGATGGATGAAAGCGAGAGACTCAGAGAAATCAATGGCGAGAGAGAGACGATCAAGGAGCAAGAGAGAATCGATGCATCCAGAACAGTAAGCGAAATGAAAAGAATGGAGAAATCCTATCCAAAACAGAGTGCTTTTTGATCAGGTTTCGTTTCCTTCGCACATGCGGCACGGGTAGGGTTATGTTAGCTAGGGCATCGCGTGAACAGTAGGTTGAGGTTTGTTAGTATGTACATGTGATGCTTATGCAACCGTGGATCAGGATCGTAAACTTGCAGGGCTAATTTCACCCCCCCTCTTCTTTTTTTTCTTCTTATAGTTGATAATGGTTTAATAATTTTTTATTTATTTTGCAGAGGTTTTTAATAGAGTTAGAAAAGAATCTTAAAACTTTATGTGGGATGACAGAAGAACTTAAGAAAACACTATTTATTAACTTAAGAAAATACTATTATTTGAGAAGTAAAGAGGAGAATAATAAAGTATAAAAGAGCAATGGAAGAATAAAATAGAAGATGTAACTCAACTATGGGTAAAAAGGACCATAAAAAGTTATAAAACAGCAATGGAAGAATAAAATAGAAGTTGTAACTCCACTACAAGGATCAAACTTGAAATGTCAAAGAGGTATACTCAATCAAATAACCAATTGAACTAAGTCATTATCTATGTATATTGCTACATAAATTTATTATTAACTTATTCTCAAAAGACTTACTAGGGTTTAAGTTTTGGTAAGCCAATATATAGATCCGTTGTTGCGCTTATGATGAGTCTATCGAGCATGTTATGTTCTTGTGCCCATGGTTTGAACAAGTATGCTTTTGTTCTTGTTATGGTATTCAGATTGTGAAGGTTGATGTCACAACCATGGTAGCATGGGTGCTTGGTATGCTGGAACAACTAGCAATAAAGAGGTGTGTATGCACTTGATGACACTTTTGTGTACCTTCTTTAGGTACAAATATAGAAGGCGCGGTGCTCCTATTTGTTCTGTGGAGTATAGTGATGCCTAATGCTAGTGCTGTGATTTTCACGACTGACGCTTTGTTATCAGAGATTGGTAGGCATACTAGCGATAATGTTACAAGGTTTCCTACTCTGCTAAGGAGTAGTATCAGTTGGCATCGCCCTCTTGCTAATTGGAAGCTGAATGTTAAAGCTGGCTGAGATCCCATTAGCAAAAGGTTGGGGCTAGGAGTTGTTATCCAAAACAGTGAAGGTGAAGTCTTTGACTGGTGAGTGTTGGAGGTATGGGTTTCTTCGCTGAAGAAGGTGAATCACCAGGAGTACGTGTTGACTGGCTTGTCGTTGGTTAATGACCTAGGGTGAATGGACCTGGGGTTAGGGAGTCCGTTTGTAAGGCTACTATTAATGCATTGTCTCTACCAAGGAGTAGCAAATGGTCGATCATTCTGATCATTGATGCTATTAGGAGAAGGAGTTATGTCTAGGTAGAGTGAAGTGGGATTAAATCCCAAGAGAAGTGAATCATGTAGCATATTGTGTTGCATCTCTTGAAAAAGTGAAGATGGGTCTTCAAAGATGGGTTGCTCTGAAAAGGCGGATTCAGGATTTTGAGATTACAGGGGTTGTATTATACGTGTAGTGCAAAGTATTTTTTTAGGTTTTAAATCACTATAATGTGTAATTTTGAAAGAGATTATTTGCTGCCCCAAATTCTATACTGAATCGGAGTTATCTGAATTTGAGGGAAATTCACCATTGAAGACTCTTATAATGAGGATTTAGTGAGTACCTTCTCATTAAACCCACTTTTTCTTTATATTTTGACAAATTCATTATTTGTTAGATACATAATGATGAGTAGATCACTAATGAAAAATTTCACAAAAAATTTAAAACCGTTAAGTCATTCATAATCAAGATTTATCACTTATGAACATGAACCGTATATGTTTGACAGTTTTGGTTTGTCTATTGATTTGATCTTGTTCGATACCTTAACGATATTCAATTTTGATGAAAATTTATAGAAATGATCTACTCATCAATATCTAAATATCTAACAGTTAACTTTGAAAAAATGTTATCGAAAAATGACTCTTACGATAATTTTATAAAATGTACTCATCAAGTCCTCATTATAAGGGTCCTCATCGGAAGATTTCCCCTTAACTTAAACCTGCTTAAAGTTAAAACATACTGCTTCTAAAAAACAAGAATAGAGAAGAGCAAACCAGCGACTCAATACAACAGAAAAGCAAGAAATAAGAACGACAATGCGACAAAGTATAAATAGATCAAATGTAAGTCATAAATAAACATAAAATCTCAAATGTCTACCATTAGCACAACTACACAAGGAATATTAGCAAAAGAACTTCAACACCGAAAACTGAGAAAAGCAAAGCATAGCAAATAAAATGATAAGCTCAATACACAAAATTCCTCACACTTTTGCCTATTTCTCCCAAAATATCCAACCAAATATCTTACATAATTAATTAAAGACAAAAAAAAGTCACTCACAGAGTCTGAACTTTCGCCGTAGTATCAAAATGATGCTCAGACTTCAAAAACTATCAAAGTGATGCCTAAACTCTTGAAATTATATCTACGTGATGCCTAGAGCCATTTTTCATCACTGCTCCGTCTATAATGATGACGTGACAATTTGATTTTTTTTTAAAAAAGAGAGGGGAAATACTGTAATACCCTTCATTTTTTTTATTTTTTTATTTCATTTTTCCCTTCATTTCTCTCTCTCTCTCTCTCTCTCTATCTATCTATCTATCTATCTATCTATCTATCTATCTATCTATCTATCTATCTATCTATCTATCTATCTATCTATCTATCTATCTATCTATCTATCTATCTATCTATCTATCTATCTATCTATCTATCTATCTATCTATCTATCTATCTATCTATCTATCTATCTATCTATCTATCTATCTATCTCTATCTCTCATTCGTCGTCGAGCTCGTCAGAAGCGAACCACCTAAACGTAATTGATTAACTAAGTGATTTCTGCAAATTCTTCCGATTTTAATTTTTTCTTTTATTTCTTTCCTTTATCTCTCTCTCTGTCTCCTCTCCATCTCTCACTCGTCGTCGAGCTTGCTGGAGACAAACTACCCAAAACACAGTGTTGGATATCAATCTCTTAATCTCAGTCCACTCTATCTTTTATCCATAACCCCAACACTAATCTCTCCTTTGTTTTTCTTGAATTTGGAGAGAAAGGTTCAAAATTTTCAAGATTCCTAGAAATTTGGGGTTGACTGATTCGGCATCACTTGGGCCAAGGAGACCTACTGGGCTTTATAGCCCTCTTTCTTGTGAGTCTTTACATACCAAGGACAAGATTCAATTCAAACCAAGGAGGGAGATCGAATCAACGAATCGAAGATTTGAGGATTTTTTTGGTGTTCTTTGATTCAAAAGGTAATCCAGTGAGTTCTGTTTGTAATTGGACTTGGGTGTAGTTGAAACAGTTGTTGTTGGGTTAATTTTGGATAGGTTTGATTTCTCGTCACCGAAATTTAGAGCGCTGGCACCGACAATGATTTCTGACGGTGCCTCCGGCTAATGTGTTTTAGCAGATGTTTAATGACGTTTTGTTCGTAATTACGTACTTATCACATTGAATAGGTTCTCGAATCAATTGAACTTAGTTTGATTGAGACTTAAACTTAATCAAAATAATAATACGAATAGTTTATAAATTTGTTGAGTTTTTAGAAATTACGTAGTTCGAGAGTGCGATATTTCGAACGAGTAATGATCTTAGTTAATCAATAACGTTTTGGGTGATTCGCCTCCGGCGAGTTCGAGAACGCGTGAGAAATGGAGAGGATAGAGAGAGAATCAAGATAGAGAGAAATAAAGGAAAAAAACAAAATAAAACAAAAAAGGAAAAAAAAGAAAATTAAAAAAGAAAGGAAAAAAGAAAAAATATATAAAAAAGAAAAAGAAAAATTGGAAGGGTTTTCAGAAATCACTTAATTTATCGATAACATTTTGGGTGGTTCACCTCCGGCGAGCTCAACGACAAGTGAGAGATGGAGAGGATAGGGAGAGAGAAAACAAGAAAAAAAAATATTAAAAAAATCGGAAGGGTATTACATTTTTTTCTCCTTTTTTTTTGTCATGTCATCATTATAGACGGAGCAGTGACGAAAAATGAATTTAGGCATCACGTAGATAGAATTTCAAGAGTTTGGGCCTGACTTTGGTAGTTTTTAAAATCCAGACATCATTTTGATACAACGGCGAAAGTTCAGACCCTGTGGGTGACTTTTTTCCATTAATTAATTAAACACCCATTTCACAATTCAAATTTAATGCTTAGGTTGGATGGGCGAAGTTGAAAATAATATTTGTTGAAAACTCCGAGGGTCCGAGTCACATAGTCGTTGAAAACTCGTTGATGAAAATTTGGTTCAATTATTTAGATGATATCGAGTCATGGGAGTGACACGCGTTTTCTCGTCATTGGTCATAAATCTTACCGAGAATGTGGTCCAATTAGTTAGATGAAAATGACACTTGTCGTCTAGTTATTGGTTGAAAATCTTACCAAGAAATAAAAAATTAAATATTTGTAACTAATGAATAGCAATAGTAATAGGAGATGCTATTTTTTACACCGCTACAGAAGGCAAAACAAGAATAGAACCTCAAATTCGATGAATAGTGACTGCACATCCTCAAATAGGAAGTGAAATGCCAATATGAAGTGTTATAGGGGTGCATATGCTCTTACCTATGTAGCACCGACACTTCACTTTAGTGCTGTGTCATGTGTCCGACACTTGGGGACACTCCGACACTTTGGAACACTTAGAGACACCGTGTCCAAAGTGCGGCGTGGCGTGTCCCAAAATATTACTATTTGGACACTCGGGGACACTCCTTAGACACTAGGGGACACTCATTTGACACTTCGGGATGCTTTAGCACTTCAAATAATATATATTTTATTTATATTATTTAGTATGAGTCATATTTATTATAGAATTAAGATATTAGGGTTAAAAGTCTCCATACACAAACAAAATCAGTCTAACTCGTACTATCTTGTTGTCTCTGACTTCTTTAGTTCAATGTGTATTTTTTTCTTTCAATGACATGAATTTTTTAAAGATATGTTCCGGAATAATTTTGATTATTGAACTTAATTTTAACTTATTATATATTAAATATTAATTTAATTACCATGTCTATGCCGTGTCTGTGTTCTACTTATCTAAAGTTTTCCGTGTCCGTGTCTGTGCAATATAGGCTCTTACTAAAAGTTCCTACCAGTCATAGGCTACTCTTGTCGCTCGGACACCATCTTCTGTGTTAAGGGCCATTTGCAATGCTGGCTGCTTTGGCCATTTAGCATTAGTCTCTTGTGGCTTGCATATGTTCCTTGCCTTGGTATGGTTTAACATAAGAGTCGTCAATGGGCCAGGCTTTTTTAAAATTTTGAATCTCATGGGATTTTTAGGCCTCGGGCCTTTCGGGCCGGGTCGGGCCAGGCCAAGTTTTTTTTTTCTAAATAAAAAAATTATAAATTTAATAGTGTTTAATCATCCAATATATCAATAATTATATACACTAAACAATGTATAGGCCTAAAATATTTGGTATTGAGTATATGAATAAATGATATTAAGATAAATTTGAGAGTCTATAGGTATCTATTGATAAAATAATCTATAATATATAGAATTGATGGACTTAACGGGCATGGCCGTACAGACCAGACCGGGTAGGCCTTGACGGGTTGGGCTTTTTTAGGCACGCTTTCTCGAGCCTAAATTCGGGCTGGGCTGTGATTGGACTTTTTGAACCTAGAGACACCCGCGAATTTTTTGAGCCTATGGGGTAAATGGTGACCCCTAGCTTAACAAGGTGGATTGGAGCAGATTACAACAAGTTTTGCTTGTTGTATGGTCTGTGAGGCAGTGTTTTTTAGCTGTCTTTGTTATTGAAGTATTCTAAAAACAAGGACATTTCATTTGTAACTTCAATTTATAAATAGAAAGAAAACCAAATCCCAGCTAGTTAATTAGGAGCGTGCCAATTTTTTGAATTTACTCGTACCCAATTTTTTGGTATATCCAAAACCTAATTTCTTTTGGTAGAGAATGATACTAGTTAATTAGAAAAAGTTCACTCATTGAGTCACGGAGTCAGGGTCGATGAGGCTTAAAGGTAAGAGGTTAGTGATGTGTCATTCACTTTTTTATAGTTGTTTCGACCCGTCTGGTGAGGATCATGGTCAGAATTTTATTTTATATAAGTAATATATTATTATTTATTTTAAATAAAATTTAATGATATATATAATTTCATTCTAATGATATTAAAATTTTAATTGAACAATATTTTGATGATTAATTGATTTTTTTTTTAAATAATCAATTATTCAAAGGTGTTACGTGTCAACCAAGTCAAGAGAAATGGCTAGAACTAACCCAGCGATTGACCGTAGGGAGTTTTTTCCTAGGCTAGAAATCATGGTTGAAAATTATATTTTTGAAATTTTACAATTTTTGGGGCCAAATCTATGTGGCAACTAGGCTGGAATGGATGAAAAGCATTTTTAGTGCACCGGATGCACTTGCAGCAGTCATGTATAATATAATCTCAGATATTCATTAAATCTAATTTTTTATGGTACTAGTGTTAGTACCATTAAATGAATGAATATTGGATAGGGGTAAAAAAAATTAGTCAATCATGATAAATGTCAAGCAATTAATGTTAGTAATTGATATTTTTTTAATATTATTAAGATAATAAATCCTATACCTAAAACTCTAATCCCTAAACTCCAAACTCCAAGTCTCAAACCCCATACTCTAAAGCTGAAACCTAAATCTAAACCCAATGTTCTCAAATCCTAAAACCCCTAAACCCAAAACCTAACAATCAAATTAGTAAATTAATTTTCCTCCACATTGTTGGTGTAGGCAGGTATACGTGTATAGAGCAAATTTAAAACATTGACAATAGTAGTACGTTTATTTATACGGTTTTAATTGTCAATGATGTAAAATAAAAACATTCAGCATTGTCTATATACTCGTGGCATATCTTGATATATGTAAGAAAGAACTAGCCTCGCATAGTTGTGAGCTTTTTTGTCTAGATCCAAATAATCATTTATTAGTACCGATCATTTCAAGTTTATTTTTTTAAAATGGTAATAACAAATCATTTAAAGTTTAATTTTCAATTTTTTTAACAACATGTTTTAATTGCCAAGCTATCAATATCATTCAGGTATCATTGTACAAATTTTTAAGTGATGGGCTCATCTCAATTAAGTTGATATAAACAAAATCCAAAAATCCAAATATCTATAATTGGTTCTTTAAGGAAAATATATGTTTGATTTATCACATCAGTTTTATGTCAAACCGAGGATGAATGTGACTTAATTTTTGGATATAAATGTTAATCTTCACATCAACAAAATTTTTTGTAGACTATTTTGATATTCCAAGGTATACATATCTACATAATCAATTCATTTGTATAGAGACACAGTACGTCCGTGTCGAAATTAGAATTTTATTCAATTCGTAAAATAACAATTAAAATAAAAATATTTTACATTAGTTTGTAACGACCTGTATCGAAATTATCGCGTTGATCTTGTTTATATAGTTTAATAACAGAAATGATTACATCTTGGTGCATCTATTAAGACCTTATATATGTCGCGATTCTTCAAAATCGACAGTTTAGAAGTGTTGATTTTGGATTCACTTTCTTCACAATTGTGGGAATAATTATTTCGAATTCGTGCGTATTTTTTTCCGGAAGATCGACCTAATTTTTATGAATGTTGGAAGTAACGTTATATTAAGAAATTAAAGTAGAAAAACTACCATATGTGCCATTAGGTCAAACAGTAACTCAATATGGGTCGCTGATTGAGTCAATTTTACTTGAGAAATTGCCCCGGGAATGGAATCCGAGTTGGCTCACTCTCTCTCTCTCTCTCCTGAGGCCCAAAACTGCTGCATGGACTTCTTTGACGAATTGACGCCGCCAAGCCACCTCTGGCAACCATATAGGTCTTGTTCGGATTGAAAGGACCCAACCCCGATTTAGCTCCCTAAATCGGAATCAAACCCTTTCGAAAACACGAACCAACAAAAACCGTAGAAATTTTGGCAGAGTTTCGTTACTAACGTTGAATAACCATTACCTGCACGCGGAAAATACACTTCATCCTATGCCACAAAAAGCAAACCGTGGGCACCAATCCCATCCGGATTTCTCAATATATCAACAGTAAAGTAAAATAGTAAATATAGCTGTACTTTACTGAAATCCGGAGTAAAATCGCGTAACATAAACAACAGAAAACTCAGAGCGACTTCTAATACATAATCATATACGTATACCACAGTAGGTAGAACAATAAACCTACTGGAAGAAAAAAGGTAGCTCGAGCACTGTGCCTCCGACCACGACGTGCGACAGCAGAGCCTGAACTGCAAACTGGGCACGGAAACCGAAAAATCCTGGGGAAATACATGAAAACTGTTAGAGTGAGTAGACGAAAATAAATGTCTTTCATCGAGTAATATATGTTATAAAAACATATGCGAGTCGAAATATAAATAAATCAAATAATATACGAGGAGACGCTGACTCCAACTCGTAAACAGAGCATGCATGAAAAATCTCACGGGGTCACTCATGGACACGTCCGTGCTAGTACAGTCAGAATCACGGAGTCCCTGACTTCCACGTGATCCATAGTCAGAAAGGCCTCGGTTCCGGGGTATTCCCCTCGCCGGTCAGGTCGGGGTACTTCCACGCTTGGTGGCCTACCATCGGGGATCAGCCGAGAGGCAAGTGTATCGATACAACAACGTAACTGAGACTGTACTCTGTGTAAATCAAATCATAAACAATTCGATGCAAATGCATGAAACAACATATAAGTGTATGTATACTCGTATACGCATATCTGTATATATATAATCGTAAAACACATGCTCATAATAAACGTAATCTCGTATGAAATCTCATGCTCGTAAAACTATAATCATGCTGCATGGTCAAGTTCGTAAAATGTATATAAAAGACTAGCAATCAATCCGTGAAAATAAATGTCCACTCACAGTGTAACGCGATACGCGTTAACCCGTGATCCGGCGGAAAGTTCCTCGCCAAAAGAACGATCACGAACCCCTGAATATTCACAATGTCCAATTCTCAAAGTAATAATTCGTCAATACAAAACAAATCACGAGAAACCACCGTTCTCGGAAACATATAATCCGATCACGACAAACTGTCGGAAATCCGGAAACCACACCTCAATATCTCGCTGTAAGTTCAGACGCTTAACTCGAAAAACGAACCTCCCCACTGCGATCGGGGCGCGATTTCGAGTCAAATGACATGCAACTTGTCGAAAATCCCAAAAAGTCAAAGTTGATCGCCGTTGACCACCGCCCACAGCGGCGCCGCCACCTGACCGGAATATTTCACGGCGGAGCAACTCCTATTCCATTCAAAATCATCCACTGAGCAACTTTGTCAACTGCAACAAATGCCAATTCTCACTCTAACTAGGTCAATTTCACGATAAACCGAATTGGTACCAAATTTTCCAATCCAAAATTCTCCATGTACACATCGAATTGAATTACCAAACTTACAGGGTAGCATCAAGGGGATGAGAGCTACAAAGCCCAACCAAAAATTCAGCTCGAATCGGTCTAAATTGAGCAACCCGAATCACCAAGTTTCTCTTGAATTTTGGCCGGATTTCTCTTCCATTTCCGGCGAGCCTCACCGTGAACGGTGGCCGAGGAAGGGACGAGGAGGTTGAGGCGCTTCGAACGGGACAAACCCCGTCCCACGGGGTGGCCGGAATCCCTCGCCGTCGTGAAGTTGCCGTGGAACGTCGTGAATCTCCTTCTCCACCGTTTGACCGAGTAAACCATCAGTCAACCCATTAATGCCTCACATTGACTTTCCAAAACAGGTAAGTTACTATTTATAGTTTGCCCAAAAAGGAAACTCCCATATTTATCTATTTCGACGAACATCAAACCCACGTAACTTTCTTGTCGTGATTCCGATTCCAATAATTCTCACGGCCACAAACTCATCTCGACGTACTCTTCAATTATCACCCAAAGTCAAACACATCGACTAATCGGATAAAAAGTCAACCATTCGAACCAACACATATTTAATCGACTAAATAACCAACAATCAGAAATATTCACAACTAAATCTTCGTAACTCGGAAAAATGTTCCGGAAGTTCCCACAAGCTCGAAATTATATTCTGAACAACTTCTGTGAAGAAGCCGAAACCAAATTCTCGACCGGTAATTTAGTCGTTAAGTAACCCACTATTTAAATCCGAACTTCAAATATTCATAATTATTTCCTCGGTCGTCCAAACAACGATCCGAAACCGCCCACGAACTCGAAATTACACGTACAACGAATCTCGAGAAGAGACCCAGCTCCAATTCTCGGCCAATAATTAAGTCGTTATCAAATCCGGCAATACAAACGACTGACGGAAACCTGCGACAACGCAGTAACTCACGTACATAGCTGATCATACTGGTGATTCTGGTCCGGGTCGTCACACGGATAGACTCCCTCCCCTCTACATTTATTCACCATCATTTACAGCAAATTCTTGCCGATGAGGTCCAATCGACGATGCAAAATTCAAGGGTTTCAGGTCGAAATTCCCACCACTTGCGGCGGCGTTCTAGGCAGCAATGCTAGGCATGGGCTTTGGTCTGGTTACTACTCAAAAGCCCAGAATCGAAACTAAACGGAACTTCCTTAATTCAGGTCGGGTTGAGTGGAAAAAATGGAGGAACCGAGACTGAACTGAACGAACCAAATTCGAGTCGGGTTTTCCAGTTTTTCGGTTCAAAATGATTTAATTTGGGTCAGTTTTTTTTTTGTCAAAACTGATATTTTTTCAAACTTCTGGCTATGATAGCACATTAAAATAATCATTTCGTTGCTATTTTACCTTCTAGCCTTCTTCTACATTACATTTTTGTACTTTGCATAACAGCTTATATCATTATACATATTAATAACAAAAATAAAAGGGATTAAACATTACGATCTGGGCATTATTACAAAAAAACAAATGAACTCAACAAAACTATCAAATATCCAGTAACAATGCACCAAAATTGTAACTCATCAACACTGCAAAGTTGGTTCCTCTTTCTCCTTAATCAACCAAATGAACAAGTTAGAATTCCTTATAACAAAAATAACAACGCAGGTATGTAATACAATGGAGAAAAACAAATCTAACTAAAGTATCAATTATAATCATCAACTACAATAGAGCAAACATTACCACATACGTAACTAAAAACAAGGGTGAAATCGAAAGAAAACAGAAAACCCAACTCTATCTGATCAACAATACAAACATACTAGTAGTAGATCAAGCCTCAACTTCTTCTTATCAACAATACAATATCCAAATATTCATAAACGAAATAAAAGGAAGCTAGAGCATACATAGATTTTAAAAAAATTCATAAGAAATGTAGAGAGGGACATATTTGGAAATTAGATAGAGGTGGAGACTGATTACCTAATTGAGAGTGAGGGTTGTGACTCATGAGCGATTGGTGAGAGGGATTCAAAAAGCTGAATGGGGCGAGAGAGACGATGAGAATGAAAGGAAAACTCACTATATAGGGCTCTTCATTTTAAGAAATTGGATATGTGATTTGATATGTGATTAGTTGAGATTGAGTTTTTGGGATTAAGGATTTAAGATTTAGGATGTTGATTGAGAAGAAGAGAGAATATGAGATGAAAATGGCATCAAAGCAAAGGCGAGGGAATGAGGGATTTGGATGGAGTGGGTGGATGAGATGAACATGTAGGGTTTATTTCGTATATATATCAATGATTCCCTGAAATAAGGTCTATTTTGTGAAACATGGACTCGCAAAAAAAAATCCTATAGAATTGTGACACGTACATCTCTCATTTTTGTACGAGTTCTCGTGAAGTACACTAGGTAAATCGAACCTGAACCGATCTGCATTAAATCAGTTTGGTTCTTAAAAGAACTTACAAATTTTTTTAGAAAATCAGACTATACCGCCCGATTTTAATTCAGACCAGTTCAGTTCACCGATTTTTCTGTTTGAAATGCCCAGGGCTAAGCGATGCATTGCCGCTCCTTACGGGTATTGAAGCCATCTCCTCAAGCAATCGAACACCACCGGCCTCGAGTCTAGCCCAGACCAGTCAACGTTGCAGTGACGCAAAGAAATTTTGGCGAGTTTAGAGGTAAAATTTGACGTCTTCCGGTTTGATTTAGGCTTACGTGTAGTTAAGAGTTATGTTGGGCTTGAAACGAGATTTATTGTCATATATCATTTGCAGGGGAAAAATGAAAGGACCCAATCCCGATTCAGTTACCTAAACCGGAATCAAACCCTTTCGAAAACACGAACCAACAAAAAATTTTCAAAATTTGGGCAGAGTTTCGTTACTAGCGTTGAATTACCATAACCTGCACCCAGAAATTAACACTTCGTCCTATGCCACAAAAAGCAAACCGTGGGCACCAATCCCATCCAGATTTCTCAACATCAATATAATCAACAACAGTAAATAAACTGTACTATGTATATATGTATATCCGTGAAAATCCGCACAACATGTATCAGAATGTATCAGAGCGACCTCTAAAGTAAAACATATACAACATGTACATCAGTAGGCGAAACAAGAATCTACTGGAAAACACAGGTGACTCTGATCACTAGCCTCCAAACCGCGACGTGAAACACCAAACCTGAACTGCAAACTGGGCACGGAAACCGAAAAGCCCAGGGGAAAGACAATAAACACGTTAGAGTGAGTGGACGAAAATAAATGTCTTTCACCGAGTATATATGTTATAAAAACATATGCGAGTCGAAATATAAATAAATCAAATCAAATAGTTTACGAAGAGACGCTGACTCCAACTCGTAAACAGAGCATGCATAGAAAATATCACGGGGTCACTAATGGACACGTCCGTGCTAGTACAGTCAGAATCACGGAGTCCTTGACTACCACGTGATTCATAGCCAGAAAGGCCTCGGTTCCGGGGTACTGCCCCTCGCCGGTCAGGTAGGGGTACTGCCCCTCCTGGTGGTCTACCATCGGGGATCAGCCGAGAGGCAAGTGTATCGATACAACAACGTAACCACGACTGTACTCTGTGTAAACCAAATCATAAACATTTCAACGCAAATGCATGAAACAGCATAAAAGTGTATGCATGTTCGTATACATATATCCATATAAACATATTCGTATAATCATAAACACATGCTTATTCATTCATAATCTCGTATAAAATCTCATGCTCGTAAAACCATAATCATGCTGCATGCTCAATTCATAAATCACATAAAAGACTCGCAAGATTTCCGTGAAAAGAAATTGTCCACTCACAGACTCTCGAAACGCGCACACGCTCTACACTCGTGGTCCGGCGGAAGATCCCTCACCTGAAGCACGATCTAGATCTCGATCTCGATCTCCTGAATATTCATAAAAACATAACTGATCAAAATCGTAGTTTACAACACTGTACTGATACACGGAAACCAACCGTTCCCGGAAATACGAAATGCAGTACAAAATGAATTACGGAAATCCCGAAATCCCCACTCGAAATCTCGACTGAAAACCGGCTAACCAAATCAACCCGAAAACCTCCGTACGATAACCAGGGCGTGATTACGAGAAAAATGACACTAATTACATCGAAATCTGAAAAGTTGACTTTTTCCTCGCCGTTGACCGCCGCCGCCACCGGCGGCGCGCCGTCAACGGTGAAACCACACGGCGGGAAGCTCCAGATTACATCCTCTCAACCATGCGAACCTTTTCCTCTTCTAACACTAAGACCAATTCAGCCCCTAACCCCTTCAATTTCATCGAAATTCAAATCGGAAAAACCCAATCGGATCCAAATCGGAGCTTCCTAAAAACACCATCTCAGATCGAACTAAATACATCACGAGATTCAGAGGAGCAAGGGGAGTCTTTCCCCCCTAACCACCACCTCCAATCCTCGCCGGAAAATGGCCAACCATTAACAACGACAACACCGAAACGGAACCAATTCGGGTTCCACAAAAATCTCATCAATTCACATCAAAACATACACAATCATCTCGAAACTACTCAAGGGTTCTAACCATACCTTCCTCGAAGTCTAAGGTGGCCGGAATACGGTGGTCGGACGGGCAACCAAATCGGGAAACTCTTCCCCTCGAGTCAACGCAGTCAAACTTTCCAAAATGGGAAAGTCAACGCAGTCAATGCAAATTCGTGTTTTTACGACTATTTTCCGACTTTTTGATATTTATACTCGTCCCACAGGTTGATCAACGGTCCGGAATGAATATACGATGTGATTCGGATAAGCTCGAAACAATCGAATAAACTCGTCGAAACCCGAAACTTCAAATAATCATAAAATATTCCTCGGTTATCGGAAAAATCTTCCGGAACCGCCCTCGAGCTCGAAATCACGTACTCCACAACTTCCGTGAAGACACTCAACTCAAATTCTCGACTGAAAACATAGTCGCGAATCGAATCGACGAACCACACAATATCGTAAAACTACGACTATATCCAAATCTCTAGAATCGTGCCAAACACACATCTGATTCTGGTTCGGGTCGTCACAACAAAGGTGGTTGATTTCTGGCAATACTTGGCCACCACCTGTGGTGGTGCGTGGACCCCACATGCAGCTGTGCATGGCGGAGCTCCAGTGACCAAAGACATAAATTTTGACGGGAAGTTTCCAACTATTTGGTTGATTCGTTTTCTTGCTATTTTGCCATAGAATTTAGTTACTAATCGAACATTTTCTTAACTAAGGTATCAAAGCAATTTCTCGGAGAAGTGGCATCGAACTGTAACATCATACAGATCAAAACATAAACTTGCCAATGGATGAAATTTGAGGGTGAGCCTCCGATGGATGTTCCCTCTAGGATTTCTTTCCTACATTAGTCATACAATTCGAATGTCTCATTAATCAATTTTAGACTCACGATTTGTCATAGGAATTTAGTCAGGTTTCGAGTGAGATGATCGACAACTTACCTTAAGGGCAATCCAGGTTAATGGACCTTTGCTTTTCACTGTTGCGTATATATGCAAGTAGTATATATTGATATTTATAACCAAAGTTAGTTCTTTAAGGCAATTACATTTTATGAGTTTCTTTATGTTAGCTAAAAACTTTATTTTCCTTATGTTTCAAATTCGTTTCCATCATATTAGCTTGAAGTTCAAATAAGCTAGTTCATACTTATCTATGATTTATTCTTAACATTTCCAGTTTAGTTAGTGCTTCTATACAAATCAGTTCAACAGTGTATATCTTGTGTTTTATTGCGATATGAGTCAGTAGTCACAAAGGCTAGATATTTAAGATTTTATATATGCGCATATATGCTACCTGATTGGCCCTCAGGCAACCATTTCAGGGTTGTAGTTCACTACTGATGCATTATCTTGGATTGTAGTTCACTCCCACATAATAGGGGTGACTGAGGTTGTAGTTCACTATCAATCATCATTGCCTCCTTGTTTGAGTCACGATAGTCACGGGGGTGTCGTCTTGGATGCTGGGCTCCTAAACGACACTCACCTCATCCTCTTCTGCTTATGCCATTGTTAGATTTAGTGTTCAGTTAGTTAATCTCATATTTGTGTGACTAGATTGAGATGTCAAATACCTCAATTATTTTTATTACTTCATCTTAGATTCAGTTCTCAATCAGTTGACTCTAGCTTATGATCGCTAGAGACGTTGGATTCCTCAGTCATACTCATTTGATTAATCAATTTTAGTTTCAGTTCTTAGTAAGCCAAACATCAATTCTGATGGCTAGAGATGCTGATAACTCAGACATCGTTCTTGTTAGATATTTCAGTTTCAAACACTACGTTCATAAATACAATTTTCAGCTAGTCGATTTCGTATCCCGCGCTAGACATTTGATTTAGCCAGTCTCATGTTTGATCTCATCTATTAGTTTCGTCTTACCATTATAAGTACTTGCATACTAAGTCTTTTCACTAAAATCAGCAGAAGGGCATAAAAGTAAATTTCATTATTTTCTTATGTTATTAAGATTTTCGTCCACTTACGCTAACAGTTTTCTATTTTTAGAATGTCCTTCCCTAGGCCCTTTGGTTTGCAGAGTTTCTTTGGTGGTCAAATGCTCAGGTTTGCAGAGTTTGTTTGGTGGTCAAGTGCACATGTAGTTCATGACATAGCAATATCCCACCATAGGATCCGTCGCTGATCCTACGGGCCAGTAGCCTAGTTGGTTAGTTAGATTAGAATGTCATTGGAGTATCCTAGTTAGTAATATCATTAGGATCTAATCCTAGTTTAGACTTCTAAATCGGGGTCGGGTTTTAACAAGTTTGAGTATTTAATTATTAGAATATAATAGTTATATAGGGTTTATATTTAAATAAATTTATCCTATTTTATTTCGAGTAAAATTTATCCTATTTATGCACGGTAATTTGTGAGTGGAAAAAAATAGACTACGATAGTAGGTAAATAAATAATTGTTGGATTACATAGTAAAAATATAATAGTACACACAATTGATAATGCCACTACATGCTATGTAACACGGAGATGAGTTTGGATTTGGATACACTACCAGAAAAATGCACTTAGGCGACGAAACATATTTTTCGCCTAAGGGGTGTTTCTCGTTGCCTAAGTACGAAAGTTTCGTCTTCTAACTTTCGTCGTCTAACAATCGTAGTCTAAGTACTTAGACGAAGAAATTTTTTGTTTCGTCATCTAAGATACTACTTAGACGACAGAATATGTTTCGTCGCTTAAGTACTTAGGGTCAAAAAATTGTACCTCTAAACAATGAAAGTGTTCATCATCTTAAATGCATCTTAGACAACGAAAAATGATATTCACTTAGACGACGAATGATTTACGTCGTCTTATAGGGCATAATGTTAATGGACGCTCCAAGGTCCAGCATCACATTGTTGAAAGATCTTGAACCACTAACACAGGAAACAGAAAAACTCTCAGGATCCTTCAATTTAGGGGGTAGCCATCGTTCAATGACTGCAGAAATAGTCTCATTCACCTTCACAATCTTCTTCTCTCTTGTTTGTCTCCTCGTGGTGCACAATTCTTTCAAAAACTTAGCATATTTAGGCACTTGTGTGAGGCACTCGATGATGGGTAGATTTACTTGCACCTTCTTGAATATTTCCAAGATCTCTTCATCCGCTTCTTGCTTCTTCTTGTTCACTAAGCGGCTTGGAAATGGTGCTGTGAGAAACGGGGAATTAACATGAGTCACACTTGAAGGAATTGAGCTCATGCCTTGTGGCTTCCGGTCGACTTGTGAAGAAGAGGGTGTCTTGGTGGCAGATGGCGTCACCTTACTTCTTTCAGCCACAAGAGTGGCCGGATCATGCTCAACGCCATCCAGGATGATAGAGTGTGACGTTGGCTTCTTCTGATGATACTCTTGATGCTACTTCCCACTCCTAGTAGCTATAACATTGATCTGTCAAAAATCACCTTCTAGATTTGGAACTGACTGAGTTGACAACTTTCTAGTTCGTCCCTTAATCTGGCCTATGAACTCAACAACCTGACCCATCTACTTCTTCAATTTAGCTATGTCATTCCCCTGTTGGGCTTGAGAGTTCAGCAAAACCTGTGTGGATGATGAGAGCTATGACAACATCTTGTCATAATCCAGATTAGTGAGAATAGGCTGAGATGGGGCACTTGTAATGTTGGAAGGCCTTTATTGAGTCGATTGTTGTTGCTGAAATGGTTGAGTCACATGAGGGTTAAGGCAACCATCATTGTTCCTCCACTGAAAATCAGGATGATTGTTTCTGAACCCCTGATTGTAGTTACCATAGTTGTTGTACCGAGGGGAGCCTTAGTTATTCTGAAAACCACTAATGGGATTAACTTCTTCTACTACCGGAGCTGGTACATTCTGAGGGTACTGATCATTATGATGTCCATCAAGCAAGCAAATTCCACAAACAAGCATTACAGGTGGCATAGGCTGAGGTAACTTAGCCTCTTAAAGCTTGGTAATCAATGAAGTGAGCTTGGCCAATTCGGCAGTAGTACTCGATGCAGACGCTTCACTAACTTTGTTGCTTTGATGCAACGTCATGCCTTCATACTTCTGAGTGTTGAGAGCACGTTGGTTCAATAAAGCATGACCTACAATGGCAGACTTCTCCAGAAATGATCCACCAGCTACTGCATCTAAGAGCTCTCTCTCCAAAGGCTTGGGACCATCATAGAAGTATGTCAAGAGGTTGCTTTCTGATATTCCATATGATAGACAAGACTCGCACAACTCCTTGAATCTTTTATAGTATGCAGAGAAAGACTCATCATGTTCTTGCAGAAGCCCCGTTATCTTTTTCCTCAAGTTGGTGATCTTAGATGCTGGAAAGTACTTAGTGAGAAACTCCTTCACACATGCATCCCATGTAGTGATAGATCCAGCATGCAAACTAAAGAGCCAAAGTTTGGCTTTCTCCTCCAGTGAAAATGGAAAAGCTCTGAGCCTGAAGGATTCCTTGGACGTTTCAGATGAACACATGGAATCACGCACAAACAAAAATGTAGTCAAGTGTGTGTTCACATCTTCAGTTGAGTTGCCATGAAAGCGTGGAAGATGGTGTATGACGCCACTCTTCAATTCAGGTGTAGTCTGGCCTACTGCTGGTTATGGATACACAATCAAAGTTGGGCCAAAGTTACCCAAATTCAAACATGTCTGTTGTCTGATGGATTGTTCGACATTGTTGTTCTCAGCACCTGCCATGGATTCTGCGTTAGAAATGTCTAGTGATGATGCAGGTGATGGCAGTCTAGGTGGATTGTTGAAAATAGGCCCTTGTTTAAACCCTTCTGCGTTAACCTGATTCTGATTTTTGGTCTAAGTATTGATCTATTTCTGAGTTAAAGTTGATAAAGAGCAGGCTTGGTCATTCACTTAGTAGCCTGAGATGTCAACAAATCAAATGTTAGTATCATCGGAAGACAAAAGAAATGCAAAAATGTACATTGTACACGAAAAGTGTACTACTTAAACATACAAAATGCGGAAACACACTTAAACGTGAATGCAAATAATATATAACAAAAATGCAACACAAATGATGCAATGTATAAAGAAAACTACGAAAATTGTATAAACATAAAGACATATAATCGCTTCACACGTTGGAACACAACTTGGAACATGTTGAGGCATCTTTCACACAATGTCACACTTTGATTTATCATGGATTTCACATTTATTTAACTTAACTAAATGCATCAAAAAGATCAACCTAAATGATAAGATGGTGTGAATGAATAAGAGAAAATGGTTAGAACCTGCAGAAAATATCCAAGTTACATGAATAGTTATGAATAAAATGACTCGTCATTTGGTCTCATGTCCCTAACTTCACTTAGGTTAGGGTACCCAGTGATGAAATCCGAGCTTCACAAAACCGCAGGGGAGTTAATGCAATCTAAGTATGCAACGTGGTTATTTTGTTTACAAGTTCAGACTTTTTTGAGAAGCTAGCATACATGTCTCAAATTGATTTTTTCCAAAAATTTACAAAGAGTACAAGGCATTGATTTTTCAGTCTTTCAAAGGACAAGCGACCCGTGTGATAAAGTATGAGTTCTCAATTGTTCACCCTTGGTTCAATAAAAAAATATGGCCAGTTAGGGACAGAGATAACGCGAAAGGCATGACTAATTTCGCAATACACCCCGAGGCTAACCGGGCTAATGGTATATACTCTATTTGTGTTAGTCTTTCTTAGATACAGAACCTGTCACCAGTCATAATTTATTTCTAGACACCATATCCGGCATTCAGCCAAACTTTCAAAAATTGCACACTCCCTCAAGTCCTTGTAAACTCCACCATCAACTTTATGTGTAAAACATAAGGGCTTAAGGAGATAAACAAGAAAAAAAGACACCATCTATTCCAAGGAGTGAGACTTAATTAATCAAGCATGTAATTAATGTAAATCTAAGACTATCATTTAACATGCTGAACAATTACTAGATATATATATATACAAACATCGAATAATATTTACAGAAATTAAAATTTACACTAACATTTATTCACATAAAATTTACAAAAATTTTAAAACAATTATGGCACATATTAGCAAAGCATCAAAAATTGTAAGTATTTTTGTACAAGTATAGCACGAAAGTCCTGAAAAAATTGGTTAGTAGTTTTTATAAGTATAAATTTACATATATACCTTGGTCTTGCTCTGGCGTTGACTGGTGCGGTGGTGGTGGTGGATAGCTAGGGAACGAAGGGACCGGGACCGGGGGAGGTGTGGGGAACAGTTGTCCGGTAGTGTGAGCCTCGTACATCGTCCGCATCCATGTGTACATTTGAGCATGCACCTGTGTCTGCTGAATTTGGTACTCGGCCATCTGCATCTTTTGCTCCTCCAACTCCCTCTGCGTCCTGTGAAGCTCCGCTGCAAGGTTACGACTAGAAGTTGAACTTCTTGACCCGGTAGAGTATTCTGAAGTGTTCTTCAATAGTCCTTCGCCCGCCGTGCCCATTCCCCTACAGTAGTAGGTATTCTTGCCAGTCCCGCACGCTTTTGCCATGATCTGGGCCGGTATAGGGCGATCAAGCGGATCGATCTGAGAGGCATACTGGGTGACTTCTTCCTCGGAGCAGTCAGGATGGTTAGTCCGAGCTATATTCATGGTCACTTCCACGGTCGCCTCCTCCACTCTCGCCTAATTGAAAAGTGAAAATGAATAACGTATTAGGTAACAAAATAAATTAATATCGAAAAATAGTTTTATTTACACATGGAGAGGCGAAAGACTTACCGCTTCGTCAGGGCACTGCGGATAGAACTTTTGATGAATATACACCAAGGGGTTCACTTCTTGTTGTTGCTGCGCCTTAGTCGACCAACCCATGTAGTTGAGTGAACCTGCATGATGGGCCCTGGTGTTTTTCAATCTATTCGCCCGGTTCTTCTTCGAAATCGCCTTGTTTGATAAACATATGGAAAAAAATTAGTAACTAACTATTTCAATCTGATACGATACATTAGGGTTGTAAGATATATTAAGGATGCATACCCGAGCTTTGGGGTGCTCGAAGTGGGCTATCAGCCACATCCACTCGTACTCCCTAAACCGGAATTCGCTAGGGGTAGAACCTCGGCCTAGGTCCTTGTATACAGTGTAATGGGAACAAAGCTCGTTCTTCCACTCTTTATACCTATATTAAAACAAGGAAAAAAAGTTAGAGATATTAAAACACTTGATAAACAAAAATCTAACTCGATATATATTCAAATAAGTCGAAGCACATCACTTCATATGTAGTTGACGCTCTACCCACGTGTGAATAAGAACTTCATCCACGTCAAACCACACCTGCAATATGAATATATAAAAGGTAAAATTATATATTTATTCGGACTTAATTAATAAATGTAAAATTTATGTAATGAAAATACGATTTTACTCACACTGAGTGCATTATGCGCTTGCGTCTTCACGTAGATAGGCACAGATTCCCAATCTGGCCAAAGCATTGGGACCTTGTCCCGCACGATCGCACCGGCCCTGCTGACATATTTGCGCGTGGTGTCGAATGCCTCGATCACCTCGCCATCCTCATTGGCCCTTATGGGCGTTTTCCTTCCACCGGTGGCCTGCTCAAGTCTCTTCCCGGTGCAGGTGCCTCTAGCCCCTTTCCGTTTTCCATTCCCATTAACGAAATTGCCTAATAATCAATGTCAACAAATTGATATCATTAATTGAACCTATCGCAAGTCTTAAGTAATAATTAAGTAATCAATCTGATGTTAAATAAAATTTACCTGCATCGTCCGTTTGTTGGTTGGTGCACCTCACACTCCAAAGATACACGGGGTCGAACGGGAGGAAATTATACGCTTCCTCCACGGTCAGGAACTTCGGCCGTCCTTCAATATAAACAGGCATCCCCCTATCATCGAATTCAGGGATGACAGGAATCTCGTCGGGTAGGAAGAGACCGGACGGCGAAGATAGACGAGGCCTGGACGATGAGGCGCCAGCACCACCATGTGTCTCAGATGATTCCCGTGAAACGGGAGTAGGCACCGGGCGAATATGGGGCATTCAGATTGAGGGAGTTTCTGATGCCCCCGTTGACTGTCGCTCGTCTGAGGCTCTGCCACCGGAGGGACGTCTGCTGATTGAGCGTCTGGAGACTGATGCTCGAGGCTCAACTTCCGGTTGCACGGCTCTTGATCGTGCAGCTTCCTCCTCAGCTCGCGCCTCTAGCAAGGCTCTCGTGCGAGCACTCATCATTGGCCCACTGGGCGTGTTGCTAACTGCGGGCGAGGAGGAAGCTTGACTACTGTTTCCTCCACTATTTCGGGAACCTCTCCGAAGCCAATTAGCCGCAAAACCTCCTGGCATGGACACTGTAATAGTCATGGATTCGGTTCTATAACAAATCGGAACCGGAACGGTTTGGAACCGGAACCGTTTGAACCTGGAACCATTATATTACAAACAGTTCCAGTTACAAACAGTTCCGGTTCAGAACCGACTGGGGTTCTATAACAGTTTGGAACCGGAACGGTGTGGAATCGGAACCGTTTGAAACCGGAACTGTTTGTAACCGGAACCGTTTGTAACATAACGGTTCCAGTTACAAACAGTTCCGGTTCCAAACCGTTCCGGTTTCGATTTGTTATAGAACCCCAGTTTGGAACCGGAACGGTTTGGATTCGGAACTGTTTGTAACTGGAACCGTTTGTAACATAACGGTTCCGGTTACAAACAGTTCCGGTTTCAAACTGTTGTGGTTCCAAACTGTTGTGGTTGACTACTGTTCCGATTCTGATTTTTCACCTTAATTTATACGTTAAATTAACAACTATATCACCTTAATTTATACGTTAAATTCCGAACAATTTTTTCACATATTATACGTTAAATTAACAACTATATCACCTAAATTAACATATATACATACATCATTTCCCTCTTTAAACTTTTCACATATATATACATCAAATATACAGTTTGTATACATCGATCATTCACCTTAATTTCACCTTAATTCACACATATATATATACATCACATATTAATCCAATTCACCCTAGCTAATTAATTTTCCACATTTTTCAAACATACGTATATATATACATTCCATATATATTAATTAATTTTTCACATATATACATCACATATATTGCTCCTTCACCCCACAATTATCCACATTTTTTTCCCACAATTTTCAAACATACCTTAATTACATTTTACAAATATTGTCCACATGCATACATATATACATCCCACAATTATGAAAAATTAATTAATCAAAATACACAAAAAAAATTGTGGAATGAGAGAGAAAGAGAGGGAGAGAGAGTGAGCTCAAACCTGGCATGGTGGAGCTCGACCCAACTGTGCCGGCGACGGAGGTGAGGGGAGGAGGAAGAGGAGGAAGAGGAGGAGGGGAGGAGGAGAGAGGGTAGGAGAGAGGGGAGGAGAGGAAGAGAGGGGAGGAGAGGAAGAGAGGGGAGAGGGAAGAAAGAAGAGAGGATTGAGGAGAGGGGAGAGGTGAGAATTTCGTCCTAAGAGAGGGAAGAGGGAAGAGAGATTCGAATTAGGCCGAAGAGAAATGGGGAGGAGGAGATCGAGCTCGAGCTGCCTATACCGCCGCCATTGCCGGCGAGGTAGGTCAACGTCGTTGGTAATGACATTACCAACGAGTTGCTTATCAACTCGTTGGTAATGTCATTATTTGTCGACTATTATCCGATCGACCAATTTCCGACCAATTTCCGACTACATAATTTCCGACTACGTACAATTTCCGACTACGTATAATTTCCGACTACGGTTCCGATTTCCGACAACGTACAATTTCCGACTACATACAATTTCCGAGTACATTTTCCGACTACAATTTCCGACTACATTTTACTACGTACATTTTACTACGTACATTTTACTACGTACATTTTACTACGTACATTTTCCGACTACAATTTCCGACGTACTAAGGATGATAATCGTAATCATCTTCATCACTTGAGTCTGACTCGGTTTCATAGGTAACCTCTGGCAATATGTGCCGCTCCTCGTCATCTGAATCAGCGTCAACTTCATATGGATTAACATCGAGAAGTTCTGCTCCAGTAATTCGAACCACACTCCCAGATCTCACATTATTAAGGCGAATCGTAGATGATTCCGGAATGTCAAAAGCGTTCGGCTCTTGGTATGCAGTAACTTCCTCATCATCTGCGGTATCACCAAGTGTGGCAGCACTGTATATGTTTCTATGAGCAACATGGTTAACCACCTTCCACGGGACTTTGTTAAGAAGATCGTCCAGGTAAAACACTTGTTTTACTGATGAGGCAAGAACGAAAGGGTCATCTTCATACCAGGTAGTAGCAGTATTCACCGAAAATGTTCCGTACTGATCGGTCCTTGTGTTCTCCGGGCTAGTATCAAACCATCTACACTTGAACAAGTGCACTTTCATGCGGTTCCCATAAATTAGTTCAACAACTGAATGAAGGACACCGTAATAGTCAACGACATCCTGCCCACCATGGACCATCACCCCACAATTCTGTGTTTTCAGTCGGTCGTCTCGATTTTCACATATAAATTTCATGCCATTGACCTGACACATCGAGTAAACTTTTGAAGCAATCGGTTTCATCGCCAGGACCCTCAATTCGTTTGACCACTCTGGGCAACCATCATCTGCTACATGGTTCATCTGAAAACGTCCATATATTAATACGTACAGAAGAAATTATGTCATCTTGAAACCACAAAACCACGTACATACATACATGCTATATAAGGATATATATAAAAATATACATATACACATATACTTACCCATTGACCAAAGTAGTTTGCAAACGTCTTGTTGTGGTAATCAACATTTCCGGCAATAGCAGGGCAGTGAAGATGATAGTTTTTCCAATATTGTACTTCTTGACAGTTAATCAGTACCGACCAGTGGGCAATGGCTACCTCATTTCCATCTAACTTGTACGACTTTGGCAAGCTTCCCTGTACTACCACGTCACTGGAGATGATAGAAAGGTTGAACTGGGGTTCATCTATCGGCATCTGTTGTTGGGGGTCCTCTACATTTTCGAGGTACACTTTGGTGTACGTTACACACTCGTGCGCAAGATATGCTTCAGCGATACACCCTTCAGGTGCATATTTATTCTTCACATAGTCCTTGTAGGCTCCCAATTGTCTACAAGTTAACAAGTGCATGTTAACTTACTTAAAAAATAAGAATTTACATATAAAACATAGGCAAACCAAATTTATGAATCATTTGTACCTTTCCATGGGATACATCCAAGTGTAGTGTACGGGACCGGTAAGCAACAATTGTTCGGGAAGATGGATCATCAGGTGCGGCATTATGTCGAAAAAATTTGGGGGAAATATCCTCTCAAGCTTGCACATGATAAAAATGATGTCATCTTGCATCTCCCTGAGGTCTGCTTTTTTAACTTCCCTGGTGCATAACTTCTGAAAGAATCTTGACAAGGCCACCAACGGCTCCACCACCTCTTTGGGCATGTACCCTCGAATGAAAATAGGGAAAAGGCGTTGAAGCAGTACATGGCAGTCATGACTCTTTAATCCGTACATCTTATTTTCCCGGAAGTTAACACACCTGCTTATATTTCCTGCATAGCCATAAGGATACCTGCATATATATAGATAAAGCCATATATATGCAACAATTATATTTCTCGCATATAACCATATATACTCCGCTAAAAATTTAAGGCCAAATTCCTACATAGCCATAAGAATATATACCTGACATTACTCAGCCACCGAAAAATTTCATGCTTATGCTTCGACTTTACGGTGTACAGAGCTTGCGGCATTTTTCTCTTACCATCTCTTAACCACAAATGTTTCCGCAGACCCATTGCTTTCAGATCAATGCGTGCCTTAGGGATGTCTTTTGTTTTCCCCTCCAAGTTAAGAACTGTGCCCACCACACTTTCACACACATTCTTCTCTATGTGCATGACATCTAGGTAATGTCTGATAGGCAACCTGGGCCAGTAGGGGAGTTCCCAGAATATGCTCTTGTGTGTCCAAAACTTATACCTTTCGGGCTTGTCTGGAATTGACGCCACTATGTCAGGATGATTGCTCAGCTGGCCAAAATCATATTCATTCAACACTTCCAAAATTTCTTCTCCTGTCCATCGCCTGGGTGCCACACCTGTTTCCACAGTCCCATCAAACGCGTCTGGATCCTGCCTAAATGGGTGATCATATGGAAGCCAACAACGGTGACGCATCTGAACAATTTTACTGCAATGAGGACTGCAACAATCAACCGTCATGCACTCTGAACAAGCCCTGTAACCCCTGGTAACGTTGCCCGACAACATACCGCGGGCAGGAAAATCACTGATGGTGCCAACAAGCATGGCATGCATCTGGAACATCTCGTTTTTAAACCTATCGTAAGTGGGGTGGCCACACTCACTCAGGTACTTAAGCTCCTCAATCAAAGGCCTCAAATACAGATCGAGACACTTTCCTGGATAACCCGGGCCCGGAATTAACAGAGTGAGCATATTGTATTCCTTCTTCATGCACATCCATGGTGGAAGGTTGTACGGTACCAAAATAACTGGCCATATACTGTATTGAAGACTCATGTTGCCAAAAGGGTTGAATCCGCCAGATGAGAGCCCTAGCCAAACATTTCGGACCTCTGCTGCAAAATGATCAAACTCCCTGACCATGTGCTTCCAAGCCTCTCCGTCGGAAAGGTGTATAAGGGTGTCATCGTCAGGCAAGTTCCTCTCACCCCACCTTCTCATTGCCTCGGCCGTGAAATCACACATGAACAACCGCTCCAGCCTATCAATAAGCGGGAAATATCGAAGTATCTTCATAGCTTTCTTGTTGCCTGCAGGAGTCAACTTATACCTTTCTGTAAAACATACCGGGCAGGCTTCAAGGTCTTCGAGATCTTTTCCCCAGAAGAGAATACAATCATATCTGCATGCATGGATTTTGATGTAGGAAAGCCCAAGATCTTTCAGGATATGTCGCACCTTATGATGAGTGGTAGGAAGACGATGACCGGGTGGCAGTAGCGAAGCAGTCCACTTCAACCAAGAATCAACAGCTTTGACAGACATTTTGTTCTCCATTTTGAGCTGCATCACTCCCATCACACTTTCAAGAACAGTCTTACTACAACCGTCGTACAACGGAGTCTGTTGCAATGCAATCAGGTTGTTGTACTTGTCCATACCGCTTGTGTTGACATGAGCTCCAGGTAATGGTTGGACTGGCTCGATATGGGGGAAACCCTCAACGACGGGAGGGGCATTTGGTGCTTCATCAGCAAATACACCGCTCTCATGAGGAAACATATCATTGATTAACATCGATGTTGGATCATAGGATGAACTGCCCCTCTCAGCAAAATCTCCATGATCATAGCGTGGACTGGCCCTCTCACCAAATTGTCCATGATCATGCGGACCCGCTACCGATGTTTCACCGTGATAAATCCAACAAGTGTACTTATCCCAAAACTCGTATTTACTCAGGTACCTCTGGACTTTATCAATGGGAAATCGAAATCGATCGCTAAAACACTTACATTCTTTACACGGGCAATAATGAAGTGTAGTGTCTCCACAATTAGCCTTCACAAAATCCACAAAACTCCTAATTCCCTGGTGATATCTGACATCCCATCTTTCGAGGCTCATCCAACTCTTGTCCATCCTGAAAATTCTATAAATTTTACGTATTAATTATATATATATACACACATTCACTACTAATAATCGACGTGATATCTCAATTCAACTCTAATTAAATCAACACATGCATGCATATGTATATATATCGATCTAATCTCTAAATTCGATTCAGTACTCGATGATAGTATTCTCCTTTTTTCAATTCAAAACGTATTTGATTGGGTAGGAGGCTCTGTTAAGCCTGGCTCCGATAACAATACGATAATACCAGTCATTGATTCAGACACAAGATTAACTACAAGCTGTTTTCTCGTTTCGATGACCGTACATCAACAACATTTCATATATATCTCACGAATTGGATTTGATCAACACACACACATATATATATACCACATATACGTATATATACACCTACCTATATATATAGCTTCCCGAGTGATCGAGTTTTCGACGCGCGCCTTAATTTTGACAATATACCGAATGATCGATTTCAGAGCGTACGTTTTCCTTCTTTCGATTTCTCTGGATTTTTTTCGATCAAATTGATTGAATGATCGAGCTGCCGCATCCGGCATCTAATATAAGACACATTGTCGGCGACGGAGTAAGTTGCTGGAAACGAAGACATTACCGGCGACTTTACGCCGGAATCTCGCCGGTAATGTTCCAAAACATTACCGGCGACTCCAACCGTCGCCGGCAATGTCTAGCCACACATTTTCGGCGAAATTCCGGCTGGAAAATCGCCGGAAATGTTCGGCTTGACATTGTCGGCGACGGTTGGAGTAGCCGGTAATGTTTTGGAACATTACCGGCGAGATTCCGGCGACATTACCGGCGACGGAGTAAGTCGCCAGTAATGATGGACATTATCGGCGACTTTTCCGGTCGCCGGCCTTGTTGGGCGGAATCTCGCCGGTAATGTTTCATTTTCTTGTAGTGGGCGTCAAAAATTGATAATGACTAAAATATGTATTAAATAAATACTCAATACATAATTCAATCATACAATCTAAAACCCTATAAATGTAGTATTTTTAGCAAGTAGGGATCGTTCTAACCGGGGATTGAAGGGTGCATGTAATTATTGTGTATAAAAAGGGAGGTAAAAAGAGTTGATTTTAATTCCTAAAGTACTACCTAAAACGTCAATCATATAGCGAGTAATTCCTAGGACCTTAACATACATTGACTCATACACAAGTAAACACACAAAAAGAACCCTAAAACCCTTACCGTATTTTCGACATCAATAAAGACATAACTAATTATTTACAAGTGATCATCCCATCATAACCAACATGCAAATTATATTAGTTTAATCCTCCCATTATCTACGAAATTTACAAATCCTAATTCCAGTTTCATGTTATGATTTTATGCTAATTGAATTAAAGTGTAATGACCGCATTTAAACACCTTAAGCAAAACATCAAATTTAAACAATGATATGGACTAACATGCAATGACCATGTCTAAACACCCTAGTTACCCTAATCTCCACCCAAACTGAAGCATTAAGTTCAACACATAACATGCAAAAGAAATAAAAGACTCATAAACACATGGAAGATATATGGAATTCAAAAATTGTATAAAACCAAAGTAAACATAAATTCACCGAATTCACACAAAGGAATACAAAAACAAAGGAGACTACGGAGTAAAGGTTCCATGTTTACACTTTTTATTTCATGGCAGCATTGTAAACTCAAAGGGAAAGAGGAACTTTTGGTGGAGGCACTGTAAATTTGAAGGTGGTGGTGATGATGCAATCGGCCTTGCTTTGGAGAACTTTGGTGGAGGAGAGTTTGTGACTATTTTGGTGGCAAGAGGGCTAGAATAAGAGACGATCTGAATTGGGGACGTGCCTCTTCTATTTATTGGCCTTTACAAAATAGTTTTCCTCACAAAACAAGGTTTTCCTACTCCACCCGGGTAAGTCTGGCAGTCTGCAAAGAATCACACTTTTCTGGAGTTGTGGATCTCCAAAAACTATGATTTTTGGCTCATTGACAAGAAGACTCGAAGAAATTTCCAACAATAGGTTAATCTTTGTCTAAATCCTCCTGACATATTTCCAGTAATTGTTTGATGTTTGCTGACCTGCATAGGCAGATTCTTCTTTCCTTTTTTCTTCTACTCAACTTGGGAATCCTTTTCTTGCCATAACTTGTTCTCCACGAAATTGGCTGACTTGGTCTTCAAGTTTGGAGTTTTTAAATGATCTTTTAATTAATTTGGTCTATTTTCATTTGTTCTTCTTCAAGATCCTTCCGAAAGCTTCCAAATCCAAGTCGATATAGGAAAGGTTTTCCTAGTCTACAAATGAGTTATTTTTCTGGTCAATTTTTCTTCTTTATTTCTTGGGAATTTTGAACCAATCTTGTTTGCTGATTTCTTCCTCATCTTGTTTTCTATTTTTCATTGTGTTTTGCATGCTTGTAGGCTCCTTTACTATGTCTCTTTTGATAAAAACCAAAAAACAACAAAAAACATTAAAATTTATGAAACTAATAATACTAAGTAATTAACAAAGTAAAAATGTAAATAAAATACATTAATTAATATGCCTAAAATGAGTAGATCAATATACCTCCGTGTGACACATCCTCACTTCGACTATAACAAATAAGTAAGTACGCATGCTCTATGAATATTTCCTTATCACTAATAGACCGACTCACAAAATACTAAACATGCTTCACTTGAAAAAGATAGAGCGACATTGAAAATAGAATCAAGAACTTTGAAACACATTACATGACCCACTCACCTCGAATCCGACATTGAAAATCTTAGCATAACAACGACATTGCGAGCCACCTAACGAACGCCTTCAAAAATTATTAAACTATGTCTGACTTGCACTCCACTAATAGATAAAGCTCATCGAGATGAATATGCAGATACTAACGGATTCTAATTTAGAATTGTAGATCAAAAGTTGTGATCTACCGAAGTTTCACGGATATCGAAAAATCTAGAAAGAGAAAGAAACTAGAGAGAGAAAGTTCTCTCCTTAAAAATGGTGTAGAGGAAAAGTGGGATGAAGTCTCCTTTTTATAAGTTTTGGGCTGGCGAATCAAACAAGGTCTATTAGCTTGATGGTCCAATAAGAAAAAGAAAAACTAGCTTAATTAACAAGTAATTAAGCCATGTGTCACCACCTATTAGTATACCACGTGCTAACCCCAAGAAGAGCTAGCCTCATTAAGCAACTATACGAAAGGAATGCCAAAAATGACCAAGTCTAAAAGTTGACAAGGGAAAACCCATCACTCCGCCAAGCGTACGGACGCGGGGTGCGCGTCACGCCCCGAGCCACTCCGCGCGTTAGTCGACCAACCCATCAGGGTAAGGCTGCCAAATACCAAACCAGCCCTTGTCCTTATGTCAACTTGTACAAAAGGGGGATGTCATCTAATCTCACATCGAAAACCAACAAGAGTTGTCTCCCTCAACTGCCTATAAAATGACGCATTTATTCCACACTCAAGGTAAGACATCTGGGGCTTTACTATTTAATTCCTTTCTTGGCTAAACATCTTATGACTTAGGCATCGGAGCATCGAATGTGAGTCAATCCTATCTTGACCTCTTACCCAACAGCTTAGTGTTTTACATGAAACGGGACAACGTTCTGGCCCTACGGAACCGTACGCTATGAACAGTTTATGTATCAAACTATTACACTTTTATCCAAAGACCATTGCAGATTTTTGTAGAAATAGTTGGCGTCATCTAGTGGTTAATAATTTTTAGAACTACCCACGACAAAAATAAAATCCCTAGGGAAGAACAGCGTAATTTCGTACACATGACCGCCGAGCTCCAGAATAGGTACCTGCACGGTTCCCCACCTCGCATTGAGCACCCTACAACGCCCTTGCCAGCCGCAGAAAAAATGTTTGGCACGTCTAGCAGAACTAGAGGCTGAGGTCCGACAACAACGACACACATTCCCACACGTCCCGTACACCCCACGGTCGACTAGCAGATAAGGACAGCTTTCCCATAGCACGAATCGACTAGCTAGTAGATGCCACAGCCGGCTATGAGCTATTGTTTACTCTAGATCTACATGCACCTGGACGATCAGGAAGCCACCATGTTCACTATGGACAAGGGCCTCTACTGCTACGTGGTCATGCCATTCGACCTAAAGAATGCAGGCTCCACTTATCAGCGCCTCATGACCTATATATTCAGGGACGTGAATGGCTCGATAGTCGAAGTCTACATTGATGACATCCTAGTCATAAGAAAGATGGTTGCTTGTCACACGTCCAATTTATGTGTCGTTTTCCAAATTCTCATGGAGCATGACGTTCACCTGAAACCTGCAAAATGCCTGTTTGGGGTCACAGCCACCAAATTCTTGGGCTACATTGTAAGAAAGCGCCGTATTGAAGTCAACCCTAAAAAGATCAAGGTGATCATGGATATGAAGATTCCAACAGATAGGAAACACGTCTAGACCCTCACCGGTAAGCTTCCCACCCTCAATCGCTTCATATCTCGTTTCTCTGACAAGTGTGAACCATTCTTGAAGATACTCTGTCTCACACATAAGGCAAACGCTCGTATCTGCAACTGCTCCATTGACTAGACGCTGGAATGCGAGGAGGTATTTCTCCAAATCAAGCTCTACTTAAAGGTACCCTACGTTTGACAAATGGGTTTTCGCCCTTGTCACGATAGCTAGGCGGATACGCCCCTATTTCCAGGCCCACAAGATACAGGTGCTGACCAACCTCCCCCTAAAACAAGTGTTCCGGTCTCTAGACTATAGCAATCACCTCAGCAAATGGGCCATCGAACTCAGCGAGTTCGACATTGAGTACAAGCCTAGGACGACCATCAAGGTACAAGAAAACCCCATGGCGGCCACACTGGATGACCCAAGGGACGACATCAATTGTCTAAAGCTGGTCGACACAGAGGAATCCCTCGTGGAAATTGAAATCGACCCAGCGTTCCCCAACTACAAGGTAAAGATAAACGCCCTGTTGGACCCAGCTGTTCGGGATGACTTGATCGCCCTCCTCAAAAAGTTCAAGGGTGTCTTTGCATGATCATATGAGGACATGCCCGGTATCTCTACTTACTTGTTTTGTCACAAACTCAGCATTACACCTAATACCAGACCGGTCAAGCAAAAGCGTCGCGCTTATTCTCTAGAGCCTTATGCGGCCATGAACGCCGAGATGGAGTGTCTGCTTCAAATGAAGTTTATCAAGCACGTCCACTATCCATGCTGGGTTTCTAACACCATTATGGTGAAGAAAAGAAATGGTAGCTGGAGAATGTATGTTGATTACACCAACCTCAACAAGGTCTGCCCCAATGACAGCTTCCCCATACCGCGAATCGACCAACTAGTAGATGCTATAGCCGGCTATGAGCTTTTGTCTACTCTAGATGTCTACTCATGCTACAACCAGATCTACATGCATACGGACGATCAGGAGGCCACCCCGTTCACTACGGACAAGGGCCTCTACTGCTACGTGGTCATGCCGTTTAGCCTAAAGAACGTTGGCTCTACTTATCAGCGTTTCATGACCCTATATTTAGGATGTGAATTGCTCGATAGTCGAAGTCTACATTGATAACATCCTAATCAAGAGCAAGACGGTCGCTGGTCACAAGTCTAATTTACGTGTCATTTTCCAAATTCTCATAGAACTCTACCAAATGCACGTTTAGGGTCACATGCAGCAAATTCTTGGGCTACAATGTAAGCAAGCACGGTATCAAAGCTAACCCTGAGAAGATTAGGGCGATCATAGATATGAAGATGCCAACAGACAGGAAACACGTCTAGAGCCTCGGGTAAGCTTGCCACCCTCAATAGCTTCATATCTTGTTTCTCTAACAAGTGTGAACCGTTCTTCAAGATACTCTGTCTCACGCATAAAGGAAACGCTCATATCTGCAACCCCTCCTTTGACTGGACGCCGGAATGCGAGGAGGCATTTCGCCAAATCAAGCTCTACTTAGCCTCTACCCTAACGATGTCACATCTAGTGCAGGGGGAAACACTCTACTTGTATCTTGGCATCTCGCTTACAGCTGTCAGCTTTGCCCTAGTGCGACACGACATTAATAAAGAGTTCCCTGTCTTTTTTACAGGAAATGGCTTCACCACAACTTATAAGAGGTACCCTACGTTTGACAAAGGGTGTTCGCCCTTGTCAGAGCAGCTAGGCGGCTGTACCCCTATTTCCAGGCCCACAAGATACAGGTGCTCACAAACCTCCCCCTAAAACAAGTGCTTCGGTGTCCCGACCACAGTGGTCGCCTCAGCAAATGGGCTATTGAACTCAACTAGTTCGACATTGAGTACAAGCAGTGACAGATTTCATTGCTTAATACACAAAGGAGGAAACCACAGCCGCCCCTTAAGAGCTAGAGCCCATTCAGGACATCACAACCTCAACCACCCTGGTCAAGCCTCAGTTTTGTTGGAACCTGTATGTTGATGGTTCCACTAACAAGGAAGCGAGAGAAGCAGGAATTATCCTAACTGGCCCAGAGGGTATCAAGGCAGAATATGCATTTCGCTTCAACTTCAAAACCTCTAACAACGAAGCAAAGTATGAAGCCATCATCGCCAGCCTCCAGCTAGCACGACTATCAAATGCGTTAGACATCAATATTTTCAGCGACTCGCAGCTAGTGGTAAACCAATTAATTGGGGACTTCAAGGCTAAGGAAGTAACTATAGTGGCCTATCTTTCTATGACCCACTATTACTTGTCCAAGGTCAATTTTTACAACATCACTCAGGTGTCGCGATCGTATAATGCTAACGCGAATGCCCTGGCTTATCTGGCAACAGCCTCTACGACCGATACGAAGCACAACACCAAAGTGGAAGTCTTAGATAAGACCAGCATCCAAAGAAATTTGTATGAAATCTTGATCGTTACACCAAGAGAACCAGATTGGATTGCCCATATCTTAGCCTACAAGACCTCAGGTACCCCCTCTACAGACAAGGCTGAAGGTAGAATAGTCATTACACGGTCAACTAACTATAGCATCTAAGGTGGCCACCTCTACAAGCAAGGCCGGACTAGGCCCACCCTACGCTGCTTGTCCACCTCGGCCAGCCACTCCCTCCTAGAAGACATACACAGTGGCAAGTGCGGCCACCACACCGGATCTCGATCGATCGCCTACAACGCATTGCGATATAGCTTCTGGTGGCCCACTATACATTGATGTGCCACAGAGATAACCACCAAATGCAAGGCCTATCAGTTCCATGCAGATCACATTCACTCGCTAACCATATCACTATCAATCACTCTCTCCTATCTCGTTTGCACAGTGCAGCCTTGATCTCATAGGAGAACTTCCCAAAGCCAGAGGCCAATACAAGTATGTGATAGTCATCATTGAGGCCGAACCCTTGGTCAAGATCACAATGGCCAACATCATTAAGTTCCTCTGGCAAACGCTCTACTGCCGTAATGGAGCCCCTTACAACATCATAACTAACAACGACATACAGTTTGCCAACCCAGAATTCATGAGCTTCTGCAACCGCCAAGGCACGAACGCCCTCTTCTCTTCTCCAACTCACCCTGAAAGCAATAGTCAGATCAAAATGGCCAACAAAATCATCAAGAACGGCCTCAAAAAATGCCTCCAAGCCATGAGACGCGGCAACCCCAACTTTGGGAAATGGCCCTAACTACTCACTGACATCCTCTTGTCCATTTGCACCACCGCAACGACCGCTATGGGCGAGACGCCTTACTCTCTTACCTTCAAGACGAAAGCACTTCTTCCTCTGGAGCTCACCTATGAAAGCCCGTGGGTGACCGTGTTCGACCCAACTATGAACGAAGAGGGCCTGCGCCTTGACAATGACCCGCTGCAGGAAAAACGTGACATTTCCCACTACCATAACATAGCAAACAAGGAGAAGGTAACACGCATGTACAACTAACAAGTTCGTGCACGACCTCTACAAGTAAAGGATTGAGTTATGAAGGTCGTCCAGACCAAGGTCAAAATCTTTCGCCCCTCTTGGGAAGGACCTTACTAGATTGTGGACGTCGCCAGCCCTGGCACGTTCTACCTCAGCGATAAGGACGGCTATGTCTTGACTCACCCTTGGAACTTCATCCACCTCAGGAAGTACTATCATTAGCGCGGCTTGCTCACCAGCGGCCTCCTATTATGGTTTTGCTTTGATGTAACACCCTGAGCACGAACGCTCTTTACTATATTTCATACATCGTTATGTTATGAAATTAAGACATTTTGTGCAAACGCTCTTGTCTATTATTCGTTCGACCGCAAGCCAATTTACATCTCAACAATAATCTGACTTAATTAATATAATTCATCAAAAGTTTGCAAAATGGCCAGAGGGACCAATACATCAATTGCATACATCTCTCCTTTCAACGGTTATATATTCACATGATGCTAAACCCATACTTAGTCGAAACTTTTTGTCCCCACACAAAATGGCATTCACTAAATACTGATCAAATAAGCAATATATATATATAACGATAGGCTACAATAGCCATAAATCTATTCAGAATACAAAACAAACAAATGAAAAATAAATAAGATAACAAAGGCACAAAGCTATAATATTCTAAAGCAACTCCAGAGTACCAGTAGTAGAGTCTGCATCAAAGAGCTTCGCGTCAAAGTACTTCGAGCGTCTAATCGACATGAATGTCTCTTCCACAACCTTCTTATAAACCTCTTCAGTATCGCCCTCAAATGTTGGACTCTGATTATAGGCCTCAACCACCCTAACATGCTCGTCCTGAAACTTTAGGGATTGCTTGAAGGCGTCGACTGCCCTAGCCTACTCGGCTTCAAACGTTGGGGACTTCTTGTAGTCGTCCACCGCCTTTGCCATATCGGCCACAAACACAGGCGACTGCATATATATGTCAACCGCTTTATCCATCTCCGCCGGGAATTCTAGGGCCCGCTGGTAGTCATGGACTGCCCCACTCAACTCAGCATCAAATGTGGGTAAGCGTTTATAGGCCTCGATTGCCCCTTCCAGCTCGGCATTGAATTTTAGAGACTTCTTATAAAAGTTGACCGCCCTTTGCAGCTCTGTCTGTAAGGTCGGTAACTTCTTATACACGGACACCGCTTCCTCCCTCAAACATTGCTTGAGGTCTTCACGTATGGTTTACCCTCGAACTCTATCGAGTTCCTTCTCAATCCTTTACAAATGCTACTCACAAGTTTTACGGCCATACCTCAGTGTCCTACCTCATTCTTCAAGTTCCTCTCGGAAGTTTGAGCCAAATCTCGGGTGCTCTTAACATCATTGAGCTCTCGCACAGCACTGGCCAGCACGTTCCTTAAACTACTACATTCATCCTCTAGGGACTTCTTCTCCGCCCTCAGTAGGACTAATGCATCATCGCGGTCCTTCACCACCTCCCCTAACCGCTCTTTCTCTGGCCTCAACTCAGAGTTTAGCTTGCTAAAGTCCTCTCCGATCTTGATCAGCCCTTTCAACCTCTGTCTCTCTTTATCCAACTCCACCTGCAAATTTTGGGATTTAGCCATAGCCCCACTCGCAGTTGGCCTGAGTGGTTGTCACAGCCTTCTCTAACTTGTCCCATACCTACTTCAGCTCCACCAGCTCCACTTACAGCCCAGCCATCTCACTCACCAGATGAGGCTCAGGATACATTAACCATTGTTAGTACAGAACCGTGGTCACTCAGAGAAACTCCCCTAGCGAGGTTGTAACATCCCGACCCAAGATTTACCTTGTATTTTGATTAAACATTAATCGTCGATGATAATTAGTTTTGATCGTTGGTAACTATCGCTAGCGTTTCATCAAAAATTTATCAATTAAGTTTTTCAAAGTATTTATTTGAGAAAAGTTGTAGAGTGTAATGAGATGAATTCGTTGCCACGTCAAATGTTAAAATCGGAGTTACGACGAAGAAGTTATGGTCAACAAATTTTTTTAACGATTTACGCATTCGGTTAGTCGCGAGTATAAATACATATTTCCAAAAATGAAAAGTCAAAGACCTTCCATTTTGATATGACATTTCTCTCTCTCTCTCTCTCTCTCTCTCTCTCTCTCTCTCTCTCTCTCTCGATCTCGACGCTGGCGATCCACCACCGCCAAATAGTCACCAATCCGATCAGTCAAGGTATCAAACTCTTCCTCTTGACCTTCTATATCATTTCCACCTAACCTCAACATTTATCTCTCTTTAATTTCTTTCGAATTTAAAGGGGAAATCACAAAAAACTTTAAGAACCCTAGGTTTTAGGGACGTCAATCTCGAGCTCGAATTGGTTGATGAGACCTATTGGACTTTGAAGTCCTCATCAACATGAAGCTAGTGCCACCAAGAACACAGGGAGAATCGAACGATTGAAATTTTGAAGAATTATGGGAACCTGAATTTCAAAGGTAAAATTGGGTTGTTTATGATGTGAATTTGACTTTAAGGTAGAATAAAATTGTGGTTATGGGTTTATTTTGAGAAGTTTTATCCTTGGTCCACCGGAGAAAGTCACCGGCGCCACCGGCGGTTCACGGCGGCGCTCCGGTGAAAATAAATTTCGACAAAAATTTTATACCATTTCGCTCGTAATTATGTAATGAATGTAACAAAGAAGTTATTGAATTGAATTGGACATTGTAAATTAAGACGTGTGATTGATTGGGTATTATTTAAACGAATTTACGATATTATTAAACTATTGAATCGATTGTCGATTCAACTTCAAGTTTCGTTATATTTAAGGAATATGTTGTGACTATAAAAAGGATTCAAGAACTTGGATTTGGAATTTGATTAGCTCGTCATTAGTCCGAGAAGAACGTTGTTCGAGAATGCGAAGTTCTTGACGATAATGCTTATTGGTTTACGAGCTTAGCTATTTATTATGATTTTCGACAATTAGTTATTAAATAATAATCGTTGTTTCAGTATTACGTATTAGCAGCCAGTGGCAAATGTTTAGAAAATCAACATACAGGCTTTGGCTTTATGGGAATCACAGCACAGTACTGTGAGTGGACCCTTTTTTCTTTTCACAGTCGTAGCGAGTTCATTTTTTAGTAATTCAGTATTTCAATTTAATTTATAGTATATTTTTAGAACAGTTTGAATTTGGAGGTTTTTTTGTGATGGCTTTAGTTAGTTGCATCGATACACTGACTATTTGGCTGATCGCCAAATAGTCCAGTCCGGGGAGATCAAAGGGCCTCGTCTGACCATCAGGGGAGGTCAGGTTGCCTCATCTGGCCTATCATCTATATTTTTTTATATCCAGATTGTCGACTCAGGTTAAGAAAAAACTCATGAGCGACCACCTCCATCAGAGTTCAAATTTATAATTGAACTGACATTATTTCACAGAAACCAGCGAAAAGGAATATAGTTAGAGTTTTACAGATTTATAGCTTATGACTTTTGCCTACTCACTCTAGCGTTTTATGTTTTTATATTTTTTTCCTGGGCCCAGCTGAAGTCGTGACCGTCTAGAGTACGAGGCAAGACAGTCCACAGCTTCTCTTTTCTTTATAGGTTTCTCAGTTCAAGTTCAGGGTTGCTCGTGCTAGGGTATCTGGTACCAAATAAGTGGTGCTAGATACTCTAATACGAATCCTATAAGACTTACCCTAGATTAGTACGGTAATCTGGGGCGGGTCTTGAGGTAGACCGGTGATCTACGCATTTTATGCTTGATTCTTAACGTCTTTCTCTTTATGTTTAGCTTTGTTTTGACCTTAGTGAATATGTTTCTAATTTACTTTATGTTTTTAGGTTGAAAATAAAGGAGGAACAATAAAGAATGCAAAATGGAGCAAAAGCGCAGAAAAATGAAGAATTATAATCCTAGTCCACCTAGAAGAAGGATTTGTCACGGGTTTGCTTATATATTAAAAATGTCGACCCTATTCCTAAATGGGAGCCCAAATTACTCAAGAATGGATCAAGATTAATGAAGATGGATCACAGACCAAGAGCATGTCCAAAGAAGCCCAAAGAAAGAAGATGGATTAAAATGAATTATCAGAAATCGGCCTTTGTACATCAGCCCACTTCAAAAGGCCACTGTGAACAGATAAGGATGAATCTAGACACGATTAGCATATTGTTGGAAAGATATAGAAGTCTAGTTTCCAACGCAACTGGAATTACACAATTTGGATACCTAGAACGAGATATATTTCTGTTTTTGTGGAGAAGGGTCAGGTTACCCGGGTGGACTAGTTAGAGTCCTACAAAGAGTCGAACTAGGCTTTTCTTCTCCTATATAAAGGGGAGCTCGGCCTCAAAGCAGGGGATCACTCATTTTAGAAGCCAAAACTCTGCCTAAATACTTTTCCTCTCCTCCCAAAGCCGAAATCATCCAAGAAGCCGCCCTCCATCCACAAAACAACATCCTCATGTCCAAAAATCTCTCCAAGGAATACCAAGAAGCCGTCCACACCAAAGCTCATCAACTACCTTCCTCCACCGAAGTATTCAAGGCAATCCTTAGTGCTTCTCTCCATACTTTGAAGGCACGATTACATCAAGTAGACTAGGGCAATCCCGACATCAAAAAGTGTAACCATGACTTCTACTCTTCACTTCTCGTGTTATTTCTTGGTTTGTATAGACAAATTTGTTGAAGTATTTTTGGTTTGTAATTTTATCAAGTTCATGTGATCTCCCACGTTTTGATCTTTAGCTTTCATGTGATATTTTATGCTTAACGCTTTGATTTATTGCAGGGCAATCCCACCTTAAATCGATGGAAATGTTAGGGCAATCCCTACACTTTACTTTCGAGAGATATGCATGAAATTAGTAGCTAAAGACTTAGAACTAATAGTTTGCATGTAATTTGGTAGGTTCTAAAGAGTTAGGTGAAAGATGAGTCGATCCTTGTAAATATATTAGTTTAGGATGTTTTACCTTAAAATTTGTAGGAATTTAGTAACCAAAAACTCGCACCCCCATTTAAACCTAGCATAGTTATGCATGCACCCTCAATCCCCGGTTAAGAACGATCCCTATTTACCAATGCTACATCTACCAAAAAGGGTTTTAATTGACTTATTGTTGTTGAGTAATAAATGTTAATTTAGTGCTTAGTAATGGTTAGTATCAATTTTAGCGCCGTTGCCGGGGATTGTAAAGAATTGTGTGATTATGCTTGTACAATATGTTTATATTTTTCTGTTTTCGGAACTGTACACTGCCATGTTTTGTGTAAATTATTTGACATAGCTATATGTCTCATAAAAATATGAAAATTTTTAGGATTGTTTGGTTACGTGTCTAGTTTTTGGCTGTAAAATTTCATTGAATTCCGCCAAGCCAATAATTCTGGAAAAAATCGAGAAGTAGCTGTGCTCAAGTTTGCACAAATCTGGAATTACATGTGTTCTTTGTAAATATGTGAAATTGTGTAAATATTAAGCATGTATATAAAACCCACGAAATTTTTGTTTATATTTGTGTACTAACAATTATTCATATTCTATTTTATTTTATTATTATTTTTATTTATTTATTTTCTTGCAGCCATGTATACACCTTAAAGGAAAGTTTTGGATTTACATTAAGTACATGAGCTTGGTTGATTAAGTCGCACTCATTGTGAATAGATGGCGCCTCTTTTCCAAAGTTTATCTCCTAAACCCCTTGTGATATGTGGATTTCATCACCACACACCATAACCTAAGTGAAGTTATGGACATGAGGTTGAGGGCGGAGTCTACTATGGACTTGAGGGAGTGTAAATTTTCGAAAGATTGGTTGAATGTCGGACATGGTGTCTAGAAACGGGTTATGACTGGTGACAGGTTCTGGATCTAAGAAAGACTTGCATCAATGGAGTATATACCAATGATCCGGTGAATGGATGAATACTTATCTTTGAGTAAGATATCTTTGGTGACTTGGTGTCTAGAAGGTGACAGTTTCTATGACGGGTTCTGGATCCGAGATCTCAAATCGGTCCTACCTGTCGTGGTCTCTCATGCTAACTGGCCATGTTCATTAAAGTTGCCCAAAGAAGATAAGGACTAAATCTACTTTCCATGATCGGTAAGCCTCGGGATGCATTGTCAAAATTAGTCATGCCTCTCGCGTTATCTCTATCCTCAACTGGGCATGTTTTTCGATTGAACCAAGACCATTCGATTGGAAGTTTATACTTTATCGCGCGGGTCGCACGTCCTTTGAACGACCTAAAGATCAAGCAAGTGTACTCTCTTTAAATCCGAAGCGCACTCAAAATGACTTATACTTGTGCATAAAAATGTGGACATGTGTGTTGCACCGAATTTTGTAATTAAACACTAATTAAAACGTTGCATTTAGTCTGCATAACCTTCTGGCGGCTTTGTGATGCTCGGATTTCATCACCGGGTACCCTAACCTAAGTGAAGTTAGGGACATGAGGCCAAAAGATAGGTCACCTTGCATCATAAATTAGCACTTAAATTTTGTGTTTTCTGCAGGTTTCTAACACTTTTCTCTTATGCATTCACTCCATACTTCATCTAAGTTCTTGCTTGATATGTTTGGGTGACGATTTGAATATATGATGCATGAATTTGTTGAAGTATTGTTTGATTGCATTTGTGTGATTTATGTACATATGTGTGTTCCTTTAAACCTTCCGTCTGTTTATACACTAACCTCGTCTACTCTTGCAGGAAACCATGTAAATATGTGTGTTAACTTGTTCTAGATTGTTCATACTACGTTCCATATCATCTAGGATATTTAAAGCCCTTGCATTCATAACTTAGAACTTTTGAATTGTCGAGAAACTCTAGTTTTCGACCGGTCGATTATTCCATGCCTATTAATTTTGACCGGTCGATTCCCCTGTTTTAGTGTACTCGTAAATTTTTCATGTGTTTCTGTGTTTTGTGTACTTTTGTGTGATTTTCGTGTACCTTTGTTTGTGCTTTGTTTGTGTTACATTTTTGGTCTAGTATCTTGTTTTTATTTTGTATTCTTTTGGTACTAACACTTGGTCTTTGGTGGATGCTCAGATTTATGAATGATCAGACCTACTACACGTGAAATTCAACTTCGTACTCGCACTGTGATCATTTCTACCAACGCGGTGGAAGACCTTGACCGACCTATTGTTGAGGACGACGTTGACTCACCAAGATCATCCCAGCACCCAGAACATTTGATATAGAAGAAGAACAAGAGCACGTACCAATGGCCAACGCAAACAATGCTCAACAATCACTTCGCCAACGCATTTGTTCTACTGATTGGAGTGCCAGCCCCTCATGCATCAGATTTCTGGAACCTCAAGAGGAGAAGAAAGACATTGAGCTGAAGAGCGGATTTCTCCATCGCCTACCTATCTTTCAAGGGATGGCGCATGAAGATCCAAATATGCATTTGAGGCAATTCCAGTTTGTGTGCTCAAGTATGAAGCCTGCGGATGCTGATGAAGAACTCTTGAAACTCAAGGCGTTTCCTTTCACCTTGAAAGAGAGATCACAAACTTGGCTTATGGAGCTCCCACCGAATCACATCACCACATGGAAACAACTAGCGGATTCTTTCTTAAGCAAATACTTTCCGGCCTCAAAGATCACTGTTTTGAAGAAGAAGATCACTGGAATTGCACAAGCTGCGGATGAGTCTTTTGGCCAATACTATGACAGATTCAAGGTTCTCTGCGCCACCTGCCCATCACATGGATGCTTTGAGACCAACCTCATGAACTACTTCTATGATGGTCTTAAACCAATTGATCGAGAGCTTCTTGATGCTGCTGCAAATGGAGCATTCATGGATTTCACTGATGTACAAGCTCGTGCACTATTGGAAAATCGAGCCAACAATGATGCTCAATATGGGATGGCACCACGCAAGACTGTAGCTGTAGTAAGTTCTAAGCCAGCATCGGATGACAAGTATGATAAACTCTCCGACTTGATGGAGTAAGTGCTTGAACAAGAAGTAAAGAGAGCCAAGGCAGCTTTGGGACCAACATGTGGCGTTTGCCACCTTCAAGGGCATTTTAGTGAGCAATGTCCTACAACAATGGAGCCGCCTACTGAAGAACAGGTCAACGCCATTGGTGGATATCAAGGAAGCCAGCGTTACAACAACTACAACAATTTTGGCAACCGTGATTATCCTGGTTTCAAGTGGAGTAGCAATGAGGGGTGTCTTAACCCTCCAGCACCTCAACAACAACAATTCCAACGTGCTCCCTATCAACAAAGGCCACCAATGCCTCAAGCGCCCATGCAACCACCACAAGCTCCTCCGGTCCAACAATTTACAAATCCGGACTATGACAAGATGCTTGCTCAACTGTCCAACTCTACACAAGCTCTAATCGATGGAAAAAACCAAACAAAGGCCACGTTGGAGTCTCATGGATAGGATATCTCTGAAATGAAGAAGCAAATGGGTCAACTTGTGGATTTCATGGGACAATTTAGGGCTTCCGGACAACTTCCATCTCAACCTCAACCACCACTAAGGAATGTGAGTGTGATTACAACAAGAAGTGGAAGGATTTTGGAGAGTCCAATGTTGGAAGGATCTAAGCTGAAGGCAACATCATTAACTTATGATGTTGTGGAGGATGAAGATCTAGAAGAAGATCTGGCAACCAAAGATGCCAAGAACAAGAAGAAAGTGGCGCCACTTGTAAGGCCACAATCACCAACGCCACCTACCCTAACCAAAGGTATTAACTCTATCCCTTCAAGTTTAGTTAATACTAATGCTTCGTTTGCTCGTGCACCATTCCCACACAGATTATCAAAATCAAAGAAGGATGATCAATATGAGGAGATCCTGGACATCTTTCGGAAAGTGCAAGTAAACCTGCCCTTGATTGAGTGCATTAAGCAAGTGCCGATATATGCCAAGTTTTTGAAAGAGCTATGCACCCAAAGGAGGCAAACAAGAGTGAAGGAGGTCGTGAAGGTGAATGCAATAGTTTCGGCTGTGTTGCAGCGTCGGTTACCCCCAAAATTGAAGGACCCTGGGAGCTTTTCTGTTCCTTGTATTATTGGTGACACCAGATTTGAAGATGTCATGCTCGACTCGGGTGCATCAATCAATGTGATGCCTTACTATCTTTATGCATCCATGGAGCTTGGCGAGCTTAAGCAAGATAATGTCATCATACAGTTAGCCGACCGCTCTCATAAATATCCAAGGGGATATGTTGAAGATGTTCTTGTCCAAGTCAACAACCTGATCTTTCCTTCTGACTTTTACATTGTTGACATGGAGGAAAGTCCGTTGAACACCACACCATTATTGCTCGGACGACCTTTCATGAGGACTACAAGAACAAAGATTGATGTGTTCGAGGGAACGTTTTCCATGGAGATTGATGGCGAAAGGATTGAGTTCAACATTCTTGATGCCATGAAGGTTCCCACTGCTTGTGTCAATGCATGTTTTTCATATGATATAGTTGAAGTTTTGGCGCAGCAGCATCTCGACACACTTAGAGAAGATGAGCTCGACACTGTGATTCAAGAAGGAGTTGGGTTGAACCGACTAGATAAAGAATCTTTCTTGGATGCTTTGATCGAGATTTTTGAACCTAGGGTGACGGAGACGGCGTCACTCCTCAATGAGCAAGCCAACGTGATTTCTAAGGCAGCCCCGATTCCCTTGGTTTATGGTGAAAACAAGCTAGTTCCCTCCATTGTTCGCGCACCAGAATTAGAACTCAAGGTGTTACCGGATCATTTGAAGTATGCTTACTTGGGAGACAATGAGACTTTACCGGTTATCATCTCTTCATCTTTGGAGGAAGAACAAGAAGTGAAGTTAGTTCATATGCTTCAACAATACAAAACCGCCATCGGCTGGACACTTGCGGACATCAAAGGTATCAATCCTGCAACTTGTGTTCATCGCATTTTACTTGAAGATGGAGCTAAGCCCTCTCGTGAAGCTCAAAGAAGGCTCAATCCGCCTATGATAGAGGTTGTGAAGAAGGAAGTCATCAAACTCTTAGATTGTGGAGTTATCTATCCAATTTCGGATAGTTGTTGGGTTTCACCTGTGCAAATAGTTCCTAAAAAGTCTGGACTTACTGTTGTAAAGAATGCGGAGAATGAGTTAGTGCCTCAACGGACTATCACTAGACACAGAGTTTGCATTGACTATAGGAAGCTCAACGCCAGCACTCGAAAGGATCACTTTCCCTTGCCATTCATTGATCAGATGCTTGAGAGATTGGCTGGACATTCATACTATTACTTCCTTGATGGATATTCGGGTTACAACCTAATTAGCATTGCTGAGGAGGATCAAGAGAAAACAACGTTCACATGCCCTTTTGGAACGTTTGCTTATCGTCGCATGCCATTTGGACTTTGTAACGCCCCAGGTACGTTTCAACGATGCATGCTCTCTATCTTTTCCGATTACATTGAGAAAATAATCGAGGTTTTTATGGATGATTTTTTAGTGTATTTGGGAGGGACTTCGATGCATGTTTAGATCACTTTGAGTTAATCTTGCAAAGATGCGTTGAAACGAACTTGGTACTTAATTGGGAGAAGTGTCATTTTATGGTCACTCAAGGGATTGTCTTAGGTCACATTGTTTCGAAAAAGGGTATAGAAGTTGATAAATCTAAGGTAGATCTTGTGCGGTACTTACCCTCTCCGACTTTGGTTAGAGAGATTCGTTCTTTTCTTGGACATGCAGGTTTCTACAGGAGATTCATCAAAGACTTTTCCCACATCTCACGTCCCTTATGCAAGCGCTACTTCAGAAGGACATTCACTTTGTTTTTGATGATGAATGTGGCGTTGCATTTGAGAAGCTTAAGGAGTTGTTGACAAGTGCCCCTATTCTTTGTGCTCCGGATTGGTCTAAACCATTTGAACTTATGTGTGATGCATCGGATTATGTTGTTGGAGCTGTATTGGGACAATAGAGAGATAAGAAGCCATACGCCATTTATTATGCTTCTAAGATACTTGATGGTGCTCAATCCAACTACACAACAACCGAGAAGAAGATGTTGACAGTGGTGTTTGCATTGGACAAGTTCCGATCCTATTTACTTCAAAGTAAGGTTTTAATTTACACTGATCATGTAGCTTTGAAATATTTAATGCAGAAGAAGGATGCAAAACCGAGGCTCATACGGTGGATACTACTTCTACAAGAGTTTGATGTGGAAATCAAGGACAAAAAGGGAGTAGAGAACGTGGTAGCCGATCACCTCTCTAGGATTGTTAAAGAGAAGTCCAACGTTGCAATTGAAGAGAGTTTTCCGGATGAAAAACTCTTCGGACTTCAGGTAAGTGCCTCTGAAACTCCTTGGTATGCGGATATTGTAAACTATTTAGTTACCGGTGAGTTTCCATCATTTATGCACAAGGCTCAACGTGACAAACTTCAAAGTAATGCTAGGACCTTTATTTGGGATGAACCTTACTTGTGGAAACAATGTGTTGATTTAGTGATTAGAAGGTGTGTTCCGGATGATGAGTTTGCATCTATTCTTGAGTTTTGTCACAATGATGCATGTGGAGGTCACTTTGGTTCGAAAAAGACAGCCCTTAAGGTGTTAGATTGTGGTTTCTTTTGGCCTAACCTGTTCGTGATTCTAACGACTTTTGTGCTAAGTGTGATAGGTGTCAAAGATCCGGTAATCTCGGACCTCGAGATCAGTTGCCACAAACTTACATACTAAATGTCGAAATTTTTGATGTTTGGGGCATTGATTTTATGGGACCTTTTCCTTCATCTAATGGTTTCACTTACATTTTACTCGCTGTTGATTATGTTTCGAAATGGGTGGAAGCAAAAGCCACACGTACTAATGATTCGCGAGTTGTTGCAGATTTCCTCAAAACGAACATATTTTCAAGGTTTGGAATGCCGCGTGTTCTAATCAGCGATGGAAGGAGTCACTTTTGCAACAAGACAGTTGAGGCATTGATGAGGAAATATGGGGTCAACCACAAAGTTTCTACACCTTATCATCCACAAACAAATGGCATGGCAGAGGTATCAAATCGAGAAATCAAGAAGATCTTGGAGCGAACTATCAAGCCCAACCACAGAGATTGGAGCCAGTGTTTGGATGATGCTTTGTGGGCATATAGAACGGCATACAAAACCCCTATTGGCATGTCACCCTATCGACTTGTTTATGGGAAGTCTTGTCATCTTCCGGTGGAGCTAGAGCACAAATCTTGGTGGGCGGTGAAGAAATTTAACATGGACAAGGATGAAGCTGGATTACATCAAAAATTGCAGTTGTGTGAGTTAGAGGAAATCCGGAATGATGCGTTTGACAATGCTTGGATCTACAAGGAGAAGACAAAGATGTTTCATGACAAGATGATCCGACGGAAGGAGTTTGAGATTGGTCAACAAGTTCTCTTATTTAACTCGCGTCTCAAGCTTTTTCCGGGCAAGTTACGCTCAAGATGGATCGGACCTTTCATTGTGATTGAAGTTTTCTCACATGGAGCTGTTTTGATCAAAAGTCCGATATCTGGTAATGAGTTCAAAGTCAATGGCCATCGGTTGAAGCCATACTATACAAATTTCAAGGAAGTCATCGTTGAGGATTAGAAGCTTTATGATCCACCAACTTCAAACACATGAAGGATGCATCACGTCTAGGCTGGAAGACGTTAAAAAACAAGCGCTTGTTGGGAGACAACCCAATGGAGGAGTCTACAACAGATTTGCATTCTCTTCCCCTATCTCTTTTACATTTTCGTTGCTTTTAATCTCTTCGATAGATTTTCGTGAGTCCTTCCTCTTATGCTTGAATTCTATGCTTTACTTTAGTACATTGAGGACAATGTAGAGTTTAAGTGTGGGGGAGGGGTTTACAACTTATTTGAGTAATAAATTGTAAAAACGGGCGGACAAGGGAACCTTCCAGTGGATGATGCCCTAAAAAAATTGTTGTGAGTCTTTTTGTTTAACTTAGTGTTTTAAAGAGTCTTTAGGATGCCCTTAGTTAGTCTATGATGAAATTGGACCGAAAAGAATACAAAAATGGCGTTGCATATCATTAAGGATGAATTCATGTGCTAATTGAGATATCTTTTGAGTTTTATGACATGTAGTAGATATGGTTTGATAAAACTTGGTACAGAAATTGCATATGAGATTAAGTTTTGAATCATATGATCCTTAAGTGAGATTTTAAGCCTTAAACACTTCTTTCGAGTGAAATTTCGTGCATATTAGATATAGGTCTCAAAATCATGCATATACTCACTTGCCATAGATCTTAATGAACTAGAGAATACTAGAACTTACTCATGTCAATTTGCAAAGCTTATAGTTGATACATGCTCTGATTTTGGATGTGATTAAAGGCACTTAGGATATCCACCACTTTGCCAAATTGCCATGTGTCCCATTTGTGCGCACGAGTTGCGACACCCCTAGATAACCCATTTGAGCCCACATTATGCCTTTATTTCATTACCATACATATCTAAACACTTTAACCTAGTGTAGAATATCCGTACCCTTGTTCAAAAGACTTGGTGGAGATTTTTGAAGCTAGAATCATGGAGATGGTGTGAACATCATGAGGAGATGTGTGTATGGGGATAGACTTGTCCAAATACCTTGAAAAAAGTTTGCAATTGCCGAAAATAGAAAGAAGAAAAGAAAAAAATTCGAGAGCTAATAAAAAAAAAAAAGCTCTCCAGCAATGTGATTTAGATGTTAAATTTTGGATTAATGTCCCCCATACTTGTGGATTTGGAGTTTGTATTGAATTGAAGGCCTAAAAGTGAAGAAATGTGGCATTTGTCCTGTTTACAAAAGCTCAAGGGAAGTTTAGAATGAAGTTAGGGTCCAACAAGATGAAATCTGGCCCGTGTACTTAAACTTTATACATGGTGACGTTTTGAGAAGAGGACGAATGAATTTGATGATGCTTTGGTGCTTTGACTAAGTCCTTTGAATGACATTAACCACCACATATCCATATTTTTGAATGCCTTAGCCTAATCCCCATTACAACCCTTAAAAGTCCTTTTTGATCCTTAAGATGAGTAGCTTTCAATCTGTGGAGTAAGCTGCATGAGTAAGCATATGGTTTTGGTTCATTTGTGCAAGTAATTCATTATATTCATGAGGTTTTCGATTCAATTCATATACACTTTGAGTGAACCCTTTTCATGAGTGAAAATATGATGAGTGCAACCATGTGAGTTGATTTGAACTTTATTCGAAACATGCACAGCTTTAACATCACCATTGTTTTCTCCACGTCTTAATTGTTCATGATATGATCATATCTCTATTATCTATTGAATTCATTGAACATTTATGTGAAAACATTATGATTCCATCGCCATAGACTTGAAGAATTTTTTGAGACAAATTTGACTAAGGGCTTAGTAGAGTTTGTATTATTTAAAAATCCTTAGAATCTTCCCAATAAGGAGATTATCTCCAACATTGGATTTTTGTGTGTTGTCTTATTTTTAGTCTTTCTTTTATTTAGTTTTTGCTAGGGACTAGCAAAGTCTAAGTGTGGAGGAATTTGATCTACGCATTTTATGCTTGATTCTTAACGTCTTTCTCTTTATATTTAGCTTTGTTTTGACCTTAGTGAATATGTTTCTAATTTACTTTATGTTTTTAGGTTGAAAATAAAGGAGGAACAATAAAGAATGCAAAATGGAGCAAAAGCGCAGAAAAATGAAGAATTGAAATCCTAGTCCACCTAGAAGAAGGATTTATCACAGGTTTGCTTATATATTAAAAATGTCGACCCTATTCCTAAATGGGAGCCCAAATTACTCAAGAATGGATCAAGATTAATGAAGATGGATCAAAGATCAAGAGCATGTCCAAAGAAGCCCAAAGAAAGAAGATGGATTAAAATGAATTATCAGAAATCGGCATTTGTACATCAGCCCACTTCAAAAGGCCACTGTGAACAGATACGGATGAATCTAGATGCAATTAGCATATAGTTGGAAAGATATAGAAGTCTAGTTTCCAACGCAACTGAAATTACACAATTTGGATTTCTAGAACGAGAGATATTCCTGTTTTCGTGGAGAAGGGTCAGGTTACCCGGGTGGACTAGTTAGAGTCCTAGAAGGAGTCGAACTAGGCTTTCCTTCTCCTATATAAAGGGGAGCTCGGCCTCAAAGCAGGGGATCACTCATTTTAGAAGCCAAAACTCTGCCTAAATACTTTTCCTCTCCTCCCAAAGCCGAAATCATCCAAGAAGCCGCCCTCCATCCACAAAACAACATCCTCATGTCCAAAAATCTCTCCAAGGAATACCAAGAAGCCGTCCACACCAAAGCTCATCAACTACCTTCCTCCACCGAAGTATTCAAGGAAATCCTTAGTGCTTCTCTCCATCCTTTGAAGGCACGATTACATCAAGTAGACTAGGGCAATCCCGACATCAAAAAGTGTAACCATGACTTTTACTCTTCACTGCTCGTGTTATTTCTTGGGTATGGACAAATTTGTTGAAGTATTTTTGATTTGTAATTTTATCAAGTTCATGTGATCTCCCACGTTTTGATCTTTAGCTTTCATGTGATATTTTATGCTTAACGCTTTGATTTATTGCAGGGCAATCCCACCTTAAATCGATGGAAATGTTAGGGCAATCCCTACACTTTACTTTCGAGAGATATGCATGAAATTAGTAGCTAAAGACTTAGAACTAATAATTTGCATGTAATTTGGTAGGTTCTAAAGAGTTAGGTGAAAGATGAGTCGATCCTAATATATTAGTTTAGGATGTTTTACCTTAAAATTTGTAGGAATTTAGTAACCAAAAACTCGCACCCCCATTTAAACCTAGCATAGTTATGCATGCACCCTCAATCCCCGGTTAAGAACGATCCCTATTTATCAATGCTACATCTACCAAATAGGGTTTTAATTGACTCATTGTTGTTGAGTAATAATTGTTAATTTAGTGCTTAGTAATGGTGAGTATCAATTTTGGCGTTGTGACTATAAAAAGGATTCAAGAACTTGAATTTGGAATTTGATTAGCTCGTCATTAGTCCGAGAAGCACGTTGTTCGAGAATGCGAAGTTCTCGACGATAATGCTTGTTGGTTTACGAGCTTAGCTATTTATTATGATGTTCGACAATTAGTTATTAAATAATAATCGTTGTTTTAGGATTACGTATTAGCAGCCAGTGGCAAATGTTTAGAAAATCAACATACAGGCTTTAGCTTTATGGGAATCACAGCACAGTACTGTGAGTGTACCCTTTTTTCTTTTCATAGTCGTAGCGAGTTCAATTTTTAGTAATTCAGTATTTCAATTTAATTTACAGTATATTTTTAGAACAGTTTGAATTTGGAGGTTTTTTTGTGATGGCTTTAGTTAGTTGCATCGATACACTGACTATTTGGCTGATCACCAAATAGTCCAGTCCGGGGAGATCAAAGGGCCTCGTCTGACCATCAGGGGAGGTCAGGTTGCCTCATCTGGCCTATCATCTATATTTTTTTATATACAGATTGTCGACTCAGGTTAAGAAAAAACTCATGAGCGACCACCTCCATCAGAGTTCAAATTTATAATTGAACTGACATTATTTCACAGAAACCAGCGAAAAGGAATACAGTTAGAGTCTTACAGATTTACAGCTTATGACTTTTGCCTACTCACTCTAGCGTTTTATGTTTTTATATTTTTTCCTGGGCCCAGCTGAAGTCGTGACCGTCTAGAGTACGAGGCAAGACAGTCCATAGCTTCTCTTTTCTTTATAGGTTTCTCAGTTCAAGTTCAGGGTTGGTCATGCTAGGGTATCTGGTACCAAATAAGTGGTGCTAGATACTCTAATACGAATCCTATAAGACTTACCCTAGATTAGTACGGTAATCTGGGGCGGGTCTCGAGGTAGACCGGCGATCCTTAACCGACCTCTATAAAGTCCTCGTTCGAAGCCTCTGTATGACGTCTATGTTCACAACCTTCTGGGTGTGCCCCAGAAATAGATCGGCAAACCCTGCAGTTTCCTAAGCATCAACATAGGGCTTCGATGACCCATCTAGCGAACACTCGCCACCCGTATGCTCACAACTGGCTCAATCACCTGCGGCAAAAGTTGTACCATCAGCACTCGGTGTTGCGTCCCCTGTGATAACATCAACATACGCCTAGTCCTCCCCATCAAACCTTCCTCAACCAGAGAAGACGACGGAGCGGCCACATTACTATCGACCAATGCTTGTTCCCTCACACCCACTTCTGGTTGCTAAACCCTTGTTTCCTCTACGTGTAGCGTCTATGCGCGAGATGACTCTTCAGACACGGCCCCCACGCCTGGAAAGGAAGAGCGGTGAGTCATCTCCACATCTGCCTGTTCCGAGGCGATCTCTCTCTCAACTGGAGTGGGGGGACGATCAACCACACCTCCAACGTCTTGCTCCACGTTGTCCCCCACCAGCGTATGCTCCATACTTTGCTCATCGATATGGAGACTCTACTCAAGAGTGTGGTCGTTGGAGTAAACATATGTCTCCAATCCCTCTTGCAACTCAGACCGCGGCTAGGAGTGCTCCGCGGTTCATTCGTTTGGCTCATCACTAGAGCATACTTTCTCATCTTCACCACACAGAGCGGCCCGCACAACCCCAGCGTCCTTCCTCCCACCCTTCTTGGGCTGGACGTTACGCCTTGCTACGGTCACTTTAGCTTTTCTTTTATGGGACCTCTGCCCTTCAACTGCCCCACTTTTCCTCTTCTCCTTCTTCTTCTCCGGCTTCTTCACTTCTGACCATCTCTGTGTCACCATCCCACCAACAGTGGGTTCCACACAAGCATCCTTCTCTTCCTCTACCTCAGCATCCGGGATCACTAGGACCTCTCATGGATGGACTTCCCCAATGCCAGGAGCAACGATGGTTGTCTCAGGACAGCCCACTTTCCCTTCCTAGAACTCCCTATTCCCTAACTCCTCCACTCTCATGGCCTATGCGGCCCTCTTGATCAAATCATTCAGATATGCCGATGACTTGCTCATCCTCTCTTCGATGGCTGGAGCGTTCACTTCGACTACAGCAAACGCCAAGTATAAAACCTTAAACATCACTCTCAAACATATATCAAACAAGTAAAAAAGAAAAACCTCAAGGCAAAGACACATACTAGGGCGCCTAAAAATCCTGGTTAGATCGTTCACTTCGTGGTGGATCCAAACCCAGTAGTTCCTACCCGCGCCTCTAGCCTCCCACGCTAAACAAAAGTGGTCAAGGTGACACTGCTCCAACGCGGTCAGATGAAAGTGATATTTCACTGCAAACAAAGGACAACACGATCAGACAACGAATGAATACAACCACCAGACCGCTACAGGCACTTAACAACAAATTGAACCTAAGGGATGAAACGCGGTCGGCATTTTAAGCAATCCACCCACACCTTTTCGGTCTCCAAATTCCCAATGGCCTTCTACTAAGAACACCTTGCGCCTCCAAACACTAAATGAGTTGTCCACCTCACTCAACCACTACTTGTTCTTCTTAAGCTTAGACACGACCTTCATGGTCCCTTTATCCCCTTCACAGTTTGCATAGGCTACAGACGAGAATGTGATCAACTCCACCATCGTTAGTTGCTCTAACCCGAACATCTTAAACATGTTGTAGAAGACCATTAGCATACTCGCAAACTTGGGATGGCAATGCCCCAACGAAATGTTGAAGTGCGCTAGTGTGAATTGGATAAAAGGATGCAAGGGGTAATGTATCCCATTCTTCATATGCCACTCTGCCCCACAAGTGAACCCAACCGGTGGATCCACAAAGCTCTCTCCCTCACCCAGCGATCTCAAAATCACCGACCAAGGGATATCCTACAGCTCGTATAGTTTCTGTACCTAAGCCATGGTCATGGATTCCCTTGGTTCTTGCACTGGTAGCTTACCAAAATATTTAACAACCCGACCGCCTAGCAGTTTCCCTCCTTGACCCTTCTAATTCTTCTTGGCGCGATCGAACGTAGTAGAGGCAGTTGCCCCACTCTGGTGCCGCTCTACGCCACCTAATGCCTCAACCCCACCTTTATTGGTTGAACTCATGTCGGACCCTGCAGTCAATAAAAGGGGTTGAAAGTAAGGAAATACACGGTTAAGCGGTTAAGGACTAAAAACTGCCTTTCCGGTACTCGACACGTAATCGCTAGACGACTCAGACATCTAACTAATGCTAAAGGAGGATAGGCATATCCCCAACTGCCGCGACAACTCACTCATGTGAACGAGTTCTTTTAGGCGACGCCTATTCCCATACACAATCCTAAAGGACGACTCGTCGCTAGATAATTCGATGGGTGACGAGGGGTTGGTAGTGCAAGAGCGACCGACCTATCAAAGAAAATGACATAATTAGCACCTCGACCGCTCTGCACTCATAAACCCACTCATCACCAATGTCCACTCAACCAAACAACATCAAGAGCAATGGAAAACTACAAAGACTCCGGCTATTACTACTAATTCTACCCAGATTTTAGCTATTGTTACTTAATCTACCCAGATTAAGGCAACCCACTCCTAATTTACCCAAATTAGGGTAGTATGAACAACAAAGCCACAGAATCAACAACATAAATACAAACGAAGTCAAAAAAATGATTACCTTTACTGTGGATGAACAACGAAATCGACGATTGACGACAAAGTAGCACACAAACTGTTCTGGAAAACTTGAAGCTTTTCTCTCTTAGTAATATTTCTCCTCTTCCGTAAATATGTAGATATTCTACCAAGAGAGAGAAAACAAAGTTTTTTTTATACAAAAACCAGAATAAGAGAACGGATCTCGACCGTCCATAGTTTACCTTTTCTTATCGTCGATCGTTGCCACGTGCCCCACTATGCAGTCGAGGGCAAACACCTCTTTAGAAAACTGTAATCAACGCATCATCCAGGCACATGCAACGTGACTCCTCGAGATGCGCATTGACCACCATGTGACATGCATGTGGCCAAACCCATCAAATGGTCACTTCATACGTCTCAACCACCTAGCCTCCACGTCCTGTGACTGTTTATGAATGACCTTTCGACTAACCAAGTTGAACGCTTACGCGTTTGACCGGCCACTTCGGCCCTCATTCACCTGAATGCGGCTTCCTTCAGCGGTTGATCTCCTCGACAGCGTATTCTCCCCCCCTTACTAGACAGTCTATCAATCGGCGCAATAACTCGGGGGCTCGAACACCCACGTACCGATCACCCTTGATAGTAAGAGAAAGTTAGGAGACATCTTACGACCGCAGCAATCGCTACCTTAAGCACGACCGGCCGCCTTTACGGACATTCTTAGTGACTAATCATCCTAAGACCATCCCATATGCGGAATATTACCTTCAGTAGAATTGGTTGCTTAGGGACTTAAACTCCTCTTGGGCCCAAAAAAGTTCTAACGTAACCCTTCCCGTCAGGACGCCTAAGGGGCATGAACGCCAATGTAGCATACTACCCAAGAAGCTTATTCGCCCCTCACACGTCCCGCAATCCAAGAGACCGCTCTTCATCCGGAAGTTAAGGGGACTACAAGGTAAGCCACGTTGCCCTAACAGACCATTGCTAAATGAGAACGCTCCCTTGGACTTGGTGGTTTGTTTTCTAACTCTCAAATCAAGACAGATGCCCTTGACTCGGGGACTTGGGACACTTGTTGGTATACCACGTGCTAATCTCAAGAAGAGCTAGCCTCATTTAGCAACAATACGAAAGGAATGTCAAAAATGAATAAGTCTATAAGCTGACGGGGGCAAACCCTTCACTCCATCCAGTGTACGAATGCGGCACGCGCGTCAGTCGACCAACCCATCAAGGCAAGGCAGCCAAATACCAGACCAAACCTTGTCCGTATGTCAACTTGTAAAAGAAGGGGATGCCATCTAATCCCACATCGAAGACCAACAGAAGTTGTCTCCCTCAACTGCCTATAAAAGGAAGTATTTATTCCACACTCAAGGTAAGACATCTGGGACTTTACTATCAATTCATTTCTTGGCTAAACATCTTATAAATTCGGCATTAGAGCGTCGAAGGTAGGCCAATCCCATCTTGACCACTTACCAAGAGCTTAATGTTTTGCAGGAAACGGGACAGTGTTCTGGCCCTACGAAACCGTACGCTACAAACAAATTCTTTTTCAAACTATTGCACTTTTGTCCAAAGATTATTGCTAATTTTGGTAGAAACACCACCCCATTACATCTTCTCTCCCATGTCAACATATGGCTAGGTGACACAACTACCCACAGTAATAGGTAAATCTGATCCAAAACTTAACTCTGAAGTATTCCATCAACCAATCAAATGTTGGCACCTCACAACTTCTATACTGGAATCTCCCAACTTCGAATAATCACTACCAAAAAAACACTTTAGCCGATGAAAAAAATTTGTCGGCTTGTTAGACCTTTTCATTTGCTAAAGTAAAAGCCGATAAACGTTCATCGACTAAACTGTCATCGGCTAAAGGTCGTCGGTCACACTTTAGCCAACGATAATAGTGGCAGTCGTCGACTAAAGTATGGACTTTAACCGATGAAAAAACAGTCATCGGCATAAATTTTGGACTTTAGCCGACGACTTTGTACATTTTTGCCGATGACATGTCGTTTGCCAAAACTTCTCCGCTGGTCAAAATGGTTGACCCGAACTGGACTTTAACTGACAACTGATAAAGACTTTCGTCGGATAAAGTCTTTGCACATCATCGGCAAAAGTATGAAACTCATCGACAGAAGTCTTCACTTTAGCCGACGACTGTGACTATTGTCGTCGGCTAAGGTTGCTGATTTTTGAAGACGAAAAAGCTGCAGATTCTAGATTTCTATTCCTAGAACCTGCCAATTCCATAAATTTATTTCCATGATAGCCAACAACACATAAAATGAAAACAAAACAAATATTCACCAACAAACACAAATTAATAAAACTTAAGCGTATATACATTTTAAACTAAACCCATATAACACCTAAACTAAATTATCATTCAAACCTATGTCCTGGAAAAAAGATGGAGTACTACCATCATTTTACGGATCCTCCTGCGGCTATAGAGCATCGAAAGGGAGATGGATTGGTGGCAATGAAGGTGGGCGCTAGAGTCCTTGCGCGTGAAGTTGTGCAAAAAATGCCTAAAACCAGGAAGACATCTGAGCCTGTTGGGCAGTTCAGTAAGCCTGGGTCTCCGCCTGCTGGGCGGCCGCGTAAGCTCGGGTCTCAGTCTCTTGTGATAATCTCACCTACTCCATCGCTTCCATCTGTCTCTGATGCTCCAGCATCAGCCTCTAAAGTTGCTCCTGTAGTAGAGCAACCTTGGAAGATGTCGACTTGCGTGAGAAACCAGGAGTGTTCTTCAGAACCCCATCGCCCTACTGTCTTAGACTCCTATAGTAGAAATTGTTCTCTCGTGGTGGAAAAACATAACCCATGATCCTTGCCCCTACCGTCACATCAGATTGATCAACACTACAAGAAAATTGCACCTAGACCACGGACCATTTCCGTCGTCTAGGTGCAGTTTTTCGTCGTCTAAGTACTTAGACGACGGAATCTCCGTCGTCCAAGGTCCGTGCTCCAAGTGCTGTCGTCCAAGCACCCGGACGACGGAGATTTAGTGATCCGTCGTCCAAGGTCACTTGGACCGCGGACATTCTCCGTGGCCCAGGTGTTCACCTGGACGACGGAGACTTAGAGTTTCCGTCGTCTAAGTGAACACCTGGGCCACGGATAATGCTAGCTTCTCCGTGGCCCAGGTGTTCACTTAGACGACGGAAAACTAATTCTCCGTCGTCCAGGTGAACACCTGGGCCACGGAGAACGGCAGGGTTTAGGGGTTAGGGGTTTAGGGTTAGGTTTAGGGTTTTGCACCTGGACGACGGAGAACATAATCTCCGTCGTCCAAGTGAATATTTAATTTTTTTTTTAAAATGAAATTAAATATTATTAATTTAATTTATTATTAATTTAATTTAAATAATGAAAAATGCTAAAATTAATTAAATAAACTAAATTTTTAATATTACTTAATTATTAAATAATTAAATTAAATTAATTTGTACATACATGAATAATCGAAAAAACCCATAAATTAAAAATTAAAATATTGTTCGGAATGCGGAAAGAAACGAGATAATAAACTACTAGCTAGCTAATACACTGGAGGAGCAGATGCGCCGCCGAGTCCTCCGCCTCCAGCCGGGTCGTGTCGTCGGGGTGTGGGTTCGGAGGAGGTTGACATACTTCTCGATTTTGTTGCATGAGGGCGATGAGTTGGGCTATTTGTGCTTGTTGTTCGTCAAGTCTTTGCCGCATTGACTCATTCTCCTCTCGTGCCAGTCGAGCCTCTTGAATGGCTGCTTCGACGGCCGCAGTCTGACTCCTTCTCCGCTGCCCCGAACCTCCCGTAGATGATGAGCCGGAGGTCGTCGACAAATCTCGTACCACCCTAGGCCCAAAGTGTCTAACCTCCTTGCCAGCTCTACGACCGTAGACCTCATCCGCGATTGCAATTTGGCTCTCTAAGGATAGAGGAGGCAGGTCTTCCGGCGGCACATCTGGGAACGCAAGCTGAGTGTTAGCCAACTCTTCATGCGCACGCTCTATCGCCCTTGCCTACAAAAGAATAATTAATTTATTATAATGAAATCATATTTAAATAATAATTACTATAATTAAAAGCATATATATATATCACTTACGCCGCATTGACTCGCTTCATTATCGAGCCCTGGCGTCACGTACGCGCTTACGCTTGCATCAAGATAAGGGTGTTTGGAGTCCTTATCCTTGTGCTCCTTGGCTATTTGAATGAACTGCTTGGCGCCGGTAGTATGGTGTTTCTCCTTCTTCCCCCGGTTGGCTTTGTTGACACCGGAGAATTTCTGTTACACAACATAATTAAATCATTAAAAAATGAATAACTACAATTTAAATAATTCAATTATCTTAATTGAAATAAAATAAATTAATTAATACCTTAAATTGTTCATCGGCAAAGTGGTTACACAACCACTCCCACTCATCTTCTCTCTCCCCTTGCAGCTCTATCGGGGGAGGCACGGGACCGACATCTTTGAAGTACTTATGGAGCTTATACTTCCAATCTTTGTAGATGGAGTTGGCGGTTTGGTTGATATGCCTCAACATAGCCGGTGTCGGATCCACGTCAAATTGTTCCTATCAAAAATAAATAGAAAATTATAATCGTATATATTATGAAATTTTAGGCTGAGATTAACAATATTATATAATAACTAAATTGGACGTATTACGTACCGAAAGATCTTTGAAGACTTTCGTCTTTTCATGATCCGGCGCCTCCTTCCAAGTAGGGGCAGTGATACGAACCCGGTTACGGATGATTGATCCTATCCCATGCGCCGAGAGATTTGCTAGCTGAGCTGTGGGAGGGCCAACGCTGAATTCGTCGTACGGAAAGTCGATCTTTTTACCGGTCGCCTTGCAAATACGCTCCGCTTTGCCCCCTTTAACGAGACCCCGAGTCCTTTTCGGTTCCGGGTCAGTGGGGGCCCTCCTTTGCCTACGGCGGGCGCTGTACATGATTGATTCGGCGGTCGAGGACGCCTGAGTACTTCCCGTTGAATGGGTACCGGGCGTCGGAGATTTGAAGGGGTCGACGTCATCACCGCTCGAGATGAATGGGGGAGCGGGAATTTCCCCAGAGGGCGCTACGGATGGACCAGATGATCCGTCCGGATTGAGAGCGTCGTTGCCCTCCTGTTGAACCCAACCGACTTGGGCCGCCAACATTCGGAGCATCTCATCTTCTGCCTCCTGTTGGGCTTTCTTCTTGCCGGATGTCGTCTTTGGCGGAGCCATTTAAACCTAAGAGTACGGTGTTAAAATACCTACTTACCATAATAATTACAACTTAAAAATTTACGCTAATTAATTAAGTACGTTTAAGATTGAAATAGAGTACACTAGCTTGGCATTTTCGGTCGTTCAATGGACGTGCGACCCGCGCGATAAAGTGTAAATTTTCAATTAATCAGCCTTGGTTAAATCGAAAAACATGGCCAGTTAGGGATAGAGATAACGCGAGATGCAGGACTAATTTCGACAAAAGTCTTTCTTAGTCCAAATCCTGTCACCAGTCATAACCCGTTTCTAGACACCATGTCCGACATTCGGCCAATTTTTCGAAAATTTACACTCCCTCAAGTCCTTTGCAAACTCCGTCCTCAACCTCGTGTCCATAACTTCACTTAGGTTATGGTGTGCGGTGATGAAATCCACACATCACGAGGGGTTAAGGAGATAAGCTAGGAAAAGAGGCGCCATCTATTTCAAAGAGTGCGACTTAATAAACCAAGCCTATGTACTAAATTTAAATCGAACACGTACTACCATGCAATTTACTCGAAAATACACGTAATTAATTATCAATTAATTAAAACAATAAATAATTACAATAATGAATTATTATTTATCATGCATATAATAATAATTATTCATTTACCAATATAATTAATTATTATTAACAATAATAATTATTGCTATTATTTAATTTTAACTAACAAATATAAAATTATTAACAAATAATTAACAACTAATAATAATTATCCCAATATTAATAATAACAACTCATTAATGATTATAATTATAACTATTAATTATTTTAAACTAATTAATAAATTAAAACTATTTATTAATTAAATAATTAATTAATTTAAAAAAATGTAAAAGAGGTAAAAAATAGAATTATTACCTCGTCAGAATGTCGCCGGAATATCGGAAGAGTTGAGTCGTCGGAGAGGAGGATCCACGCCGGAAAAAAGGTCGTCGGAGCGTCGCCGGAGGAGGATCGCTGGAGGAGAGGAGAGGAGAGGAGAGGGAGAGGAGGAGATGGAATGATGAGAAAATGAGGGGGGGTGCAACTCTATTTATAGAGTTGCACTTAGACGACGGAGCACTATTATCCGTCGTCTAAGTCCACCTGGACGACGGAAATAGTGTTCTCCGTCGTCTAGGTGGCCGTTTCAAAAAAATTCAAGCGGCGCCAATTAATCGGCGGGACGCTTTGAACCGCCATTATTTTGGACTTAGACGACGGAGACTGAATTCTCCGTCGTCTAAGTGAAAATTCAAGCGGTCCCAAAAACGGAAGCGGTAAATTGAACCGCCATAATTTTGGACTTGGACGACGGAGAATGACCATCTCCGTCGTCCAAGTGAAAATTACATGGAAAAAATAAAAAAAATTAAAAATTCGAACCGCCATGGTAATTTGAACCTGGACGACGGAGATGGGCCATCTCCGTCGTCCAGGTTCAAATTACGTTAAAAAAAATTAAAAAAATAATTCGCTAGGAATTTAGCGATCTGTCATTCGAGTGAAATAGTCGTTCAATATCGATAAACACATCGTATATATGAACAGTTAAATTTGAACCAACGAATAATTTTTTGTTTTGAAAGTTGTTAAGTATCGACTAATCCTTACGACTTAAGTGTTCATGAGTAGAGGCTCATTTACAGCAGAGTATTAACGAAATTGAATTTGGACAAAACAACCGTTGGATATGTTCATCGTAACATAATATATAATTGTCTTCAAATGACCATAAAATAATAAGTTCGGGAAGGGTTTGATCGGCACAGTCAACCGCAAAACCAATAATTTCACAAACCGGAAACGTGGATACAAGGCATTTCGCAACTCCGATTTTCGAACCGTCGAAGCTCACACACCAAGAATTGTTTACTCTAAAGTCTTGATGAAAAGACTTTGCATTGGAAGAAGGTCTAGATGGTCGTTGTCTTAGAAAAAATTACAATATCTGCACCTGGACGACGGAAATGAGCGTTTCCGTCGTTCAGGTAATCACCTGGACGACGGATATGAAGTTATCCGTCGTCCAGGTTCTAACCTAGACGATGGAGAATGACGTTCTCCGTCGTCCAGGTGCATAGACCCTGAATTCAGGGGTTAGGGCCTTACTGTTTAGGGTTTAGGGTTTGTGAACTTGGACGACGGACAATGACCATTCTCCGTCGTCCTAGTATGTACCTGGACGACGGATAATGACCATTCTCCGTCGTCCAAGCTCTAAACCCCGATTTCAGGGGTTAGGGCCTTAGGGTTTATGGTGTAGGTCGTCCCCGGTCATTTGTGTGTCCGTTCAATTATTCTGATTCAAAAATATAATTAAAAAATTGATCGATCAATCCGAACTGCTAGATTTAGGGTCTAGGATTTAGCTAGGGTACGTTTTATATGAGATTCAGATTTGGCGACAACCTGCAATTAATTTCTCTGTTGTCCAGGATATATAATTCGGATTAAATTCTTACCGTAAACCGGCATCGATCATATATATATTACAATAATTACAGTAATTAATTACCAATTAATCTCCCTCGTCGTATGACCGTACTCTTCGTCATAATCATCATCGTCCTCATCCCCGTTAGTCGACGGCTCATCCTCGTCATCGTACTCAACATCGTCCGACGAATAACCTGAGTCCTCGTCCGCATCCTCTTCCTGCTCATCTTCTTCATCTACCTCATCGATAATCTCATCTTCAGTTAGATCTGTACAACCATCAGGCATGGGTAACCGTTCACCATCTTGAACCAGGTCCATTATATCGGAGCAGACCATAGAAATATTAGGCTCTTGATAGGCAGGAATGTCTCTTTCTGGTTCAGCAGCATCTTCAGTCGTCGCCGGTGTCCCTTCAATTGTCTCTGTATTCCATATTCCTCGGTGAGAGATATGGTTCACTATTTTCCACCTTTCACCGGCTTTCGGATCGTCGAGATAGAACACCTGCCGAACTAAGGTGGCGAGAGCGAAAGGCTCATCCTCATACCAGTTCGAGTTTGTATCGACTGATAATAGTCCCAGGTCTTCCTTTGTACGCTTGAACCATCTGCACTTGAATAGGAAAACGTTGGCATCATTCCCGTAACATAGCTGAACCACGTATACAATAGCCCCGTAATATAGATCATTGTCTTTCCCAACCGCTACCCCACTGTTTTGTGTTCTTCTTCCTTCGTCTCGGGCCAATGAATGGAACTTTACACCGTTCACAAAACATCCGGGATAAATATAGTGTTTAACCGGCTTCCCTGCTAGCAAGTGCTTTGGCCATGACCACCACCCTCCGTGGTTATCAAATTTTTGCAGATCAATCATCTGCGAAAAAGGGCAAATTAATATAAGGGTTTACTTTCTACAAACATGAGCGATATGTATTTAAATAATTAATACCGAGTCGTACGTACATACCCATTGGAAGAAATAATCAGGAAACTTCTTCTTAACCATTTTCTCAATCCACGCCGAACTCTTGTTTTGATTTAACGCCTGAAGCCTCTCCCTGTATGACAACATGTACGGCTCAACTTCGTCACAGTCTCGCAACATTACCCAATGTGCCTCAATAAGTTCTTCCTGTGTTAACGATTCCTTTAATACTCCTCTAAACGGTCGGACGACATTGGTGACGACAGAAAGATTGATGCGGGCACTGCGATCGGAGGCAGTGGGAGGGGGTGGATCTTTGAGGTACATGTTGCAGTAAGTAACACACTCATGCATTAGGTATGTCTCTACTATGGAGTCATCCGGGGCCGACCTGTTTTTGACGAATGACTTATACTGTCCAAGCTGTCTACAAAATCAAACGTACACATTACATAAGTACATATAGCTAGCTAGCTAGTATATATATAATCTCCGGTGGAACAAATTAATTAATTAGTTGTACGTATCTTTCTTGAGGATACATCCAAGTGTACTGGACCGGACCAGAAATAAGCACCTGCTCGGGCAGGTGGATCATTAGGTGAATCATGATGTCAAAGAAAGCAGGGGGGAAAATCCTCTCTAGTTTGCAAATGATGTGCACAATTTGTTGTTGCAATTTCATCACATCTGACTTCTTTAATTCTCTGGCGCATAACCTCTGCCACCACCTGCACAATGCCACTATTGGTTCTACGACGTCCCGAGGCAAGTATGGTCGAATTACCACTGGAATCAGACGTTGCAGCATAACGTGATAGTCATGTGTCTTTAGACCAACAAACTTGTGTTGCACCTCGTCCACTGCTCCAGTTATAGTAGCTGCATATGTAGCCGGATAACGAACGCCCTTAAACCAGTGAAATACAGAACGTCTAAGCGTCGGCTTCACTGTGTAAGGTGCATCTGGCATCTTGTTTTACACTCCTTTCCTATCCCTCCTCAACCACAAGGGACGACGTAGATTCATTGATTCCAAATCTTTGCGCGCTTTGGGAGTATCTTTAGTCTTGAACTTAATACTGAGAATTGTTCCCACCACGCTGTCGCACACATTCTTTTCTATGTGTATCGCGTCCAAGTTGTTCCTCAGCTTCAACTTCGACTAGTAAGGGAGTTCAAAGAATATACTCTTGTGATCCCAATAGCTCAGATCATGTGGAGGAATTGGATTGCATTTCTTTACATCCGCATCATTGCTCAACACACCAAAGTCGAAATAGCTCAACCTCTCTAAAATCTCTTCGCCTGACCAACTACGGGGTTTAGGATTGTTCTCTACCGTACCGTCGAAATGAGGTTCATCCTGTCGCCACGAGTGGTCGTGAGGAAGCCATCTACGGTGACCCAAGTAACACACCTTCCCCGCGTACCAACTAGAGTTCACGTCGTCCAAACATATAGGACATCCATTATATCCTTTTGTCCTGCAGGCTGCCAACATCCCATAAGCTGGAAAATCGCTAATCGTCCACATTACGGCAGCCCTAATCGTGAACATCGTGTCGGTGAATTTGTCATAAGTTGGGACTCCATTTTCTCACAACAGTTTCAGCTCGTCGATCAAAGGTCTGAGGTAGACATCTAAGCACTTCGATGGAGATTTAGGACCTGAAATTAGTACGGTAAGGAAATTAAATTCCTTGTTCATGCACATCCACGGAGGCAAGTTGTACGGCATCAGAATAACTGGCCAAGTGCTGACGGCGGAGCTATTACTTCCCCAAGGATTGAATCCTTCTGTAGATAGGCCGAGTCTAACATTTCTAACCTCTGAAGCAAAGTCTCCAAATTCTCTGTCGAAATGTTTGAAACCCTCCCCATCCGCGGCGTGTCGCAGGACATCGTCATCTATTCGCTTTTCTGCGTACCATCGCATCGCCTCTGCTGTGTGTAGAGACATGTACAGGCACTGCAATCTGGGAATCAAGGGAAAATATCGAACAACTTTCACAGGAATTCTCTTTTTCGAACTCTTCCTATTCAACTGGAATCTGCACTGGCCGCATACGGGACAATAGTCCAACTCTTTATACTCTTTGTAAAATAGCACACAATCATTCGGACATGCGTCAATTATCCTGTACTTTAGGCCGAGGCTGCTCATGATATTTCTAACCTTATAATGAGATTTAGGAAGATTGTGATCATCAGGAAGCAACTTACAAATTTGCTCCTGAATTTCGTCAAAAGCACTCACTGACATTTTGTGCTTCACTTTTATCTTCATTTGCTCCATCACATATTGCAACACATTCTCTCGACATCCAGGGAACACCGGGGTCTGCGCTTCAAGTAGTATCCGGTTGTACTTTTCCATCTCACTGGTGTCAGTGGCCAAGCTAGCTGCAGGGAATGTGTCATCATGCTCATTAGTGGTACTGTAACCTCTGTCTTGGTGTTGGTGTCCACTATGACTACATCCCGGAAACGCATCATGGACCAAATCTGCAGTTGGGTTGCAAGCTGGGGGTCTGCCACCACTCCCGCTGGATGAGGCACCATGGTAACTGTACCCTGAGCTGAAGTCTGCTGCGCTGAACTCTACTGCTTCACTATGCTCGCTCCATGTAGTGTAACTCCACATCATACCATTTTCGTACAGGTGTTACACCATAACATTAACCTCCGCATACTGACAATTAAGACATTTCTTACACGGACACCTAAAACGTTTCTTTCCCTGAGCATGTTCTATCGCAAAATTCACAAATTCGCTAATTCCATCCATATACCGGACATCACATCTATTCTTCAACTTCATCCAACTCTTGTCCATACTGCTACAAAATATTATAATTAATTAATTATTACATATATATATATATTTGTCTATTAATTTACGCTTAATTATACATACTCGATCTACATCGATCCATCAATTACGTACGTACGTAATTTAATCGATATGTACATATATAAATATATAGCTAACATCAGCTAACATCCTTGCATGTATATATATACGTACGTTTTCACTAAATATATATTAATTAAGCAAATTTTAACTGCGTACGTACGTACCTGCTGGCCTTCTCGATATCTGTACGTTAATTAAGCTAACTAGCTAGTCAGCGGAGATCCCTTATCGATCCTGATTCTTCTCGGCCTTCTAGCTAGCTAGCTCCCTTCTCCTTCTCCCTTCTCCTTCAAATCTTCTTCAAATGGAATGAAGAGATCGTGGAATGAATTCAGTTTGGCATCGGGCTTATATAATGCTTCACTTAGACGACGGAGGTGTCGGTACGTCGTCTAAGTGGAAGTACGTTACGTACTCGGACGACGGCGTGTCGGTCCGTCCTCCAGGTAATCACCTGGACGACGGAGAATACCATCTCCGTCGTCCAGGTGATCACCTGGAGGACGGAGAAGACTCCGAGGTCCAGGTGATCACCTGGACGACGGATATGGTATTCTCCGTCATCCAGGTGGTACTTGGACCACGGAGTATTTTCCGTGGTCTAGGTGTCACTTGGACCACGGAACAATTACGTTTCCGTGGTCTAAGTGCTGTTTTCTTGTAGTGCAATCTGAGAGATGGCTTAGGGGAGGTCATCATCCTGCGTCTCTAACCATTGCTCCCTTACCATCTGAGTCAACATCACTTCAGTCTCTTCCCTTAATCTCGCCTAATTGACAAGGAAAAATATATTAGTAAACATATATATATATATATAAAAAGTTAGAGAAAATACATATATAAGCAAATATGTTAAGTTATAAGGGCATAAAACTTACAATATCTTCGGTGGATTGATGATACACTTTCTCGTACATATACACATATGGGTTGACTTCACTTTGTTTTTTCGCCTTCTCCATCCAACTCGCAAATGGTTTAGACCCAGCATGATGGTTACTCGTGTTGTGCGCCCAGTTCGCCGCATTTATTCCACAAATGGTCTTGTTAGATGAACATATATTAAAAAAAATTAGGAAACTAATTTCGCCAAATAGGATAAGTAAACACAAATATGATGTTACATACCTCGTATTCTGGGTTGTTGAAGTGGACTAGAAGCCACTGTCACTCATACTTCCTATACATAAACTCGCTAGGGTACCCAAATGGTTGTTGCCATGTGTCTTCCAATGCTTATGGAGCTCATTTTTTCACTTTTTGTACCTATATATGCAACACAAATGTTAGAAAGTGACAATACAAGATCAACAAAATATAACACCCACCACCTTTTTCCTTGAGTGTTATTTGCCTATGTGGATTTAAGGAGCTCTAGAACAACAAACACACCTGCAACGGTCATATATTTATATATATATATATATTTGGACTTAATTAATAAGGGTACACATACATAATGAATATCTAGCTAACTCACTGACATATTGTTTACCATGTCCTTCACACACTGTGGCACCGAGGATCACTCTCCCCACAGAAAAGGGACTTTATCCCGTATGACACATTCTACTTAGCCGTTGTAGGACCTCGTCTTTCTCCCCAACTTCACCACTCCATCCTCTGTCATCTCTATGACCACTAGCCCACTGATCTTGACATGTTTGTCAAGACCCTTGCCGAAGACGGTAGTGTCTGTCACATAAAATAAAGTAAAAAGATTAACACATAAGCACCCAATTTAATATACAAATTATTAATAATTTATAAATTAAATAACCAAGGTATTTATAATTTACCCGATTCTGACGTCGATGTGTTTGTTACCCTCGCACTAACAAGAGGTGTATCAAACGGTGTATAGACATATGCTTGTTGCGGGGTAAGATAATTAAGCTGTCCTGGAAGAGGCACTCCCCGCTTGTTAACGTCAGGTATGGCAGGTACGCTCTGCGGCATGAAGAGGTGAGGCGGTGGCATTTGTACCCCCGACAACGAGTTACCTGAAGCACCAGCTAGAGAGGTAGAAAGAGTCGGAGCCCTAAAGAGAGAAGGAACTAGCTAGTGAATGGAGAGGCATACGGACACCCAAAGGAGAGAGAGTCGTAGAGCTAGCCAGTGAGAGCATGGGGTAGCGGTCTTGCGGCCAAAGCTGCCTCGTGCTCTGTGGTATGTGGTGGTGGGCCACTACACCCAGTTATTGTGGCTGATCAAGTAGCTGAGCTCGTTGAGAGTTCAAAGGGCCGTGAAATGTGGTCTGATGGTTTCTGTGGATAGAGGTGGCCTCAAAACTGTCGATGCTAGACCCTTGCCCCTTAGATCCCTTCTTTTTCTTAAAGAGCTTCATGATGTCTATTATAAAAACCACCCTAACAAATTATAAATGCCACACTATAAATTCTACACAACATATATAAACCACATAAATTTAACATAAAAAAAATTAATCGACATCCCCATCACTCTCACTACCACTATCATATATTCACCATCAACATCATATTCACCAACAATTCAACACCACCATATACATATGTTCACACAAAAATAGTCACACCTTAAAAACATCCTCTAAAAAATCATACGTTAAAAGCACCCTCTAAAATCAACTTTAACATCAAATTCAAATTAACATGACATTCCAAATAACATATATAAACCCCTAAATCACACAAATTTCAACAATTCAAATCAACAATTCAAAAATTCACCAAAAATTTCAACAATTCAACAATTTCATTAAGAATTCCACAATTAAACAATTAAAAAATGTGAAACAATTAAGCAATTTTAAACAATTACAATATTTAACCTAAACCCTAAATTTAAAAAAAAAACAAATTTTAGGGTTTACCGGGATAGAGAGAGAGGAGGATAGAGAGAGGGCAACGGACAGAGAGAGAAAGGGCGGCGGCGGCGGTCTAGGTGAGGCGGCGGCGGACAGAGAGAGAGAGGAAAAACCTGATTTTTTAGAGAGGAGGCGGTGGTCTGGGCAAACCTGGAATTTAAACCGGATGACTTTAGCCGACGACGTTAAAAAGTCGTCAGCTAAAGTATAGCTGACGAAAATGTCATTTATTATCGTCGGCTATACTTTGGCAACAACACATGTCATAGTCATCGGCTAAAGTTACTTTAGCCAACAAAAATACATTGTCTGCTAACGTATAGCAGACGATAATGTTTCAGTCGTCGGCTGAAGTAACTTTAGTCGAAGACATAAGTCTATTTCACCAGGTAAAGTGTGAAAATACTTTTAAAAATTAGGCTCATGTGAAAACACGTTTCACATAAATTCCTTTTTAATTAAGACTCATTATCAGAATCATCGCTTGAGTCTTCCTCGGTGTCCGAGCTAATTTCTCGTAATATGTGTCACTCCTCGTCATCGGACTCTTCGTTGTCTTCATTTGGATCAACATCAATAAGCCTTAAATCTTCGTCACGAATTCGAACCAGACGATTTGGTCTCACATTATTAAGGCAAATTGTAGAGGATTCAAGAATACCAATTGCGTTCGGCTCTTGGTATGCAGTATCTTCTTTATTATATGCGGCACCTCCAAATGTAGCAACACTATATATGTTTCTAGAAACAACATGGTTGACTACTTTTCAAGCGTCTTTGTGCACTAGATCATGAAGATAAAAAACACTTGTTTTACCGCTATGACAAATACAAAATGGTCATCTTCATACCAGCTTGTAGCAGTATTCACCAAAAACATTATGTATTGATCGGTCCGTGTGTTCCAAGGGTTAGTATCAAACCATCTACACTTAAACAAGTGCACTGTCATGTCTTCCCTCTAAATTAGTTCAACCACTGAATGGAGAATATCGTAATAGTAAATGCCATTCCACCCACCATGCACCATTACCCTAGAATTTTGTGTTCTCCGTATGCCGTCTCTATGTTCACATATAAATTCCACGTCATTGACCTTACACATCGGATAAACTCTTGAATTTATCGGTTTCATCACCAAAAACCTCAATTCGTGTGACCAATTTGGGTGACCATCAAATTGTATATGGTTTATCTGAAAAAATAATCGCAACCACTAACTTTAACTATGAACATTGATATTTACATATATAAATATATATATAGCTGTAAATATATATATATACGTACCCCAGTTTCCAAAATAGTTTGCAAACGTCATGTTATGGTACTCAAGATCACCAGTAATAGTAGGGCAATAAAGATGGATGTCTTTCCAGTATTGAACTTCTGGAAAGTTAATCAATACCCACCAGTGGGCAATGACTAGCTCATATGGTTCCAACTGGTATGAGTTTGGTAACTGTCCATAAACTTCAATATCATATAAGACGATAGAAAGATTGAATTGTGGTTCATCTACCGGCATATATTGTGGGGAGTCTTTCAACGCTCCTAAATACAACTTGGTATACATTATACACTTGTTTGCAAGATATGCTTCAGTTATACATCTTTTAGGTACGGATTTATTAGTCACATAGTCTTTGTAGTTCCCCAGTTGTCTATCAAGTTGCAAAGTGCATGTTATGATTATTGAAAAATAATTTTATATAAAAATAGATTGATCTTCGGATGTTGAATCGTACATTTTCATGGGATACATCCAAGAGTAGTGTATTAGACCAGTAAGTAACAATTGTTCGGGCAGATGGATCATCAGGTGATGTATGATGTCAAAAAAATTGGGGGAAATATCCTCTCAAATTTGCATATGATAAAAATGATGCCCTCTTGCATTTTCCTCATGTCTAAATTTTTCACTTCTCTAGTGCATAACTTCTGAAAGAATCTTAAAAACGCTACTAATGGCTCCACTACCTGACGAGGTAGGTATGATCGAATGAAAACAGGGAAGAGCCGTTGAAGCAGTATATGGCAGTCATGACTCTTTAATCCATACATCTTATTATCCTGAAAGTTAACACAACGACCTATATTTCCTACATAGCCTGAAAGATACCTAACATAACCCATCCACTTAAAATTTTCATTCTTCTGGTTAGGCTTGACAGTGTAAGGAGCTTGAGGCATTTTTTTCTTGTGTGTCCAGAATTATACCTGTCGAGTTTGTCAGGTATTGCTGCCACTATATTAAAATGATTACTGAGCTGCCCAAAATCATATTTATTCAGCACTTATAAAATTTCATCCATGTCCATCTCCTGGGTTGCACATCAGTTTCTACAGTCCCATCAAATGCCTTGTCATCCGCCCATCATGGGTGATCAAGTCCAAGCCAACAACGGTGACGCATCTGGACAATCTTCCTCCAATGAAGTCTGCCGTACTCATCAGTAAAGCACTCTGGACAATCCCTGTATCCCCTAACAACGTTGCTCGACAACATCCCGCGGGAAGAAAAATCACTGATGATGCCAACAACCATGGAATGTATCTGGAACATCTCGTGATTGTACTTGTCATAAATGGGATGGCCAACATTCCACAGAAACTTAAGCTCCTCAATCAAGGGTCTCAAATACACATCGAGACACTTTCCTGGATAACCTGGCTCTGGAATTAACAGAATCAGCATATTGTATTCCTTCTTCATGCACATCCATAGAGGAAGGTTGTACGGTACCAAAATAACTGGCCATATACTATATTGAAGACTCATGTTTCTAAAAGGGTTGAATTCGTCAGATGAGAGCTTGAGCCAAAAATTTCGGACCTCTGATGCAAAATGAGGATACTCCCTAACTATGTGCTTCCAAGCCTCTCCGTCAGCAGAGTGTATAAGGGTATCATAGTCAGGCAAATCCCTATCACCATGTCATCTCAAAGCTTTGTCCGTGTGTAAAGACATGTACAACCGTTCCAGCCTATTCTATCTCTCAGCTTTCTTATTCCCTGCAGAAGTAAACTTATACCTATCTATGTGACATACCAGACATGCATCAAGGTTTTCAAGATCATTCCCTTCAAGATCTTTACCCTAGAAGAGAATGCAATCATATATTCATGCATGAATTTTGATGTAGGTAAGACCAAGATCTTTCAGGATATGTCGGACATTACAATGAGTGGTAGGAAGGTGATGAACGGGGGGCAACATCGAAGCAGTCAACTCCAGATAATCATTAATAGTCTCGACACTCAATTTTTTCTCCACTTTGACCTTCATTACTCCCATGACACTTTCAAGAATAGTCTTATTATACCCGTTGTACAACAGGGTCTGTTGGAAGACAATCAGCTTGTTGTACTTGTCAATACCGGTAGGGTTGACAGCTCTAGGGAATTGCTGGACTGACTCAATAGCAAGGAAGCCCTCAACGACGGTAGGGATATCTTGTACTTGAGCAAATACACCGCTCTCATAAAGAAACACATCTTTTATCAACCTCGTTGTTGGATCATTGGATGCACTGGCCCTCTCAGGAAATTGTCCATGATCATGCTGACCTGCTGATTATGTTTCATCGTGATAAATCCAACATGTGCACTTATCCAAAAACTCGTTATTCTTCAGGTGCTCCCATACTATATCAATAGTAAAACGATACAAGTCGTTGCGACACTGATATTTCGTACACGGAAAATAATGAATTGTATTCCCATTAGCATTAGCCTTCACATATTCCACAAAACTCCACATTCCAACGACATATTTCCGATCCCATTTTGGAAAGCAAATCCAACTCTTGTCCATCCTAAATATATATATAAACACACACATGCACTAATTAAAAATTCATCTTTATATATATATATATATATATATATCTTTAAACTACAAATTACATTAATTCTTCTACTACTTAATTATAAATTAACACATACTATATATATGCATAATATAAACAATTAACATATAATTATATATATATATATATTCATCAAAATCAACTCAAAATCAACGATTAATATATATAACACATATATATACATACCTATATATATGTAGCAGAATATAGATTCACGAACTCATTCTAGATAGTTTCCGACAACACCCAACGATTTGAGAGTGATTTGTTTTTTTCTCACCGTTTTTTTTTGAATGAATGAGTTGCTGCCCAAGTCTGTAAATCTAAAGAACTTTAGCCAAAGATATTATTATTTTGTTGGCTAAAAGACATAATTTTCATCGGCTAAAGACAAAATTTTCATCGGCTAAAGTCAAACTTTAGCCGATGATTTTTTTCGACTAAAGCCGACGACTTTTTTTTTCTGTCAGCTAAAATACTTTAGCCGATGACTCAAAGTTGTTGTCAGCTGAAGTATAGTATATCCGACGGAAAAAAAAAATTCATCGGCCTGTTTTTCTTACTTTCGTCGGCTAAAGTATTTTTTCTGATAGTAAATCGTAGAATTGGCCCGGAATTCCGAAAAATATAACGAAAAATCCTATGAACTCGTGGTAATGTTTACTATCTATTTTAGGTCACTAAACTCTATTTTGACTAACTTAAAATTTTAGGGTCTTACATGCTGATCCCTTATTCTGATTTTCGGAGAGAGAGAGAGAGAGAGAGAGAGAGAGAGAGAGAGAATAATGGAGGATCACTTATTTTGATTTTGGGAGAGAAAGAAAAAGAGAAAGAGAATAATGGTGTTGTCGATCCCTTGATTTGACTTTGGAATGGACATTGTTTTGATTTTGGAGAGAGAGAGAGAATAACGGAGAATGAAGAAGACAAACGAGGTCTCTTGTTTTGTTTTGTTTCGTAGTTTAAATGACAATGTGAGACTAAAATTCTAAAATTCATTAGAGCACCCACACCGGTGCTACTTTTCAGCACGAGTAGGGCAGAATCTGGTGGGCCCGGCCGGTCGGATAGCACGAGCAGCTCCAAATCAACGTGCAGCGGTGATGGAAGACGCCGGCGAACGCTCGTTGACGAGCTCGGCGAGCGACTGCTCGAGCAGTTGTTGCTCGATTTATAGCACGAGCAGCTTGGTGGAGCCCACACATGTGGGTGACGCCAGGCTGACTCGGTTTTTCTTTACGTCTGGCGTGTAACACATGCGTTACACGTGCCAGTAAAAGTAAATAAAAAAAATTATGCACCAATCGTATGGCGCCACTTGGCCTTATCGGGTGGATTAAAAGCCCAACGATCAAGTGGTTGTGGACCGTCCATTTTAAATCCAAAAATTTGATTGGACGACTGAGATTCAACCGAAATGGCTTACTTTAGGTATAACGACCAGATTGGTATATTTTACAAAATAAACCCTAAAAAATTACAAAAAAAATCTTTACAAAAATCACAAAAATTGCAAATAACACCCTACAATTTTTCTATAAATACTACATCAATTTCATTCACATCTCACACCAATTTGTGCACAACAAATTTATCATCTCCTTCCTCATCTCCTCTCTCCTCCTCTCTCATCCCTTTGTATTTTAGTTCCCAAAAAATGTCCAATTGACTTGATTCCGAAGATTTGCAACTTTGTATTTTTTATTGTCATATTAGTGTTTGTCCTATTACCAGCAACATGCAAAAGTCCGACAAATTGTGGAAAAAAGTCTATGCCGATTATAAGGAAAATTGGGAGATTGCGCATGGTGAATCAAGGTTAGAGCATAGGACCCAAACCGCAGTGTCTTCACGTTTTACAAAGTTAAAGCCAAATTTTAGAACTTGGTGTGCTGCTCTTGTATATGCACAAAGGAATGCACAATCCGGCTCAAATTTTCAAGATGAGGTAAGTGTTTATAATTTTGTCATTTCTTTTTATTACAGTTATTTAAATAAATGTTGACATCTCTATTTCCTAGATATTATTTTGACATATAAATTTTTTTCCCTGGATAAGAAAAATTCAATCATGGTATGTGGCACAAAAGAAGAAACAGTTTACGAAGTTTGATTGTTGGGAAGTGATGAAGAACTATCCAAATTTTCGACACATCGAACCTAGTATACCGCCTCCTTCATATTCCAACTCCGTAATTAGTCCTCCCTTTACCTCCATGCCTCCCGCCATCGAGGTGGAGGATGATGAAGCCATTGCAACACCACAAAGCAACGAAGAAGAAGTGTACTCGAGTCCGGTTAGACCAATCGGAGTGAAGGCGGCCAAGGAAGCTAAAAGAAAGGGAAAAAAAAGTCATGACTCCTACAAATGAGGAAAGAGATGAGGTTTTGAAAAGTATGGCGAAAAATCAAAGATTGCAAGTGATGTCACTGAGCTAGCTTTATACGAAAAGCAGCTTGCCGTTAAGGAGAAGTACTACAAATTGAGGGCTTTAGCGGAGGAATCAAGGATTATGACAATGGATATGTAGGCTATGACCCCAAAATTGAAGAGGTATTTTTCGAAGAGAAAAGCAAATATCCTTAAGCAAATGGAGGAAGAGGAAGGAGATGGTAGTGATAAAGCATTTTCAAATTGTTATGATCCACTTTTTCAATAGTTTGTATTTGTTTGCCATTATGACATTATGTACTTTAAATTTTCAATAAATCTAGGCTTTGATTGACATTATGTACTTTAAATTTTCAAGTAATAAAAATACACTTTTTTATTTCATCAAAGCTCACGCACATTACAATAAAACATAGTGACTTAAAATCAAACACACATCATTCAAACACCCAAAAGAAAAAACAAATAAAGCAAACATAAAGAAAACATAGTTAATTAAAATTAAACACACACATCATTTAAAGTCATTCGTCAGTCTCTAGATATCAGTTGTGCTTAACTAAGTCGTTCTGCAACTCTCTGTATATGTACACAGATTGGAGATCTACAACACGGTCATGAAATCGTTGTTCATTTTTTCCATCCCTTCGAACTGGCTCAAAAGGAATGCGATTACCTTATTCATCCACTAGTCCATAATAAACTGTAAAAGCACTTGATGGGTTATGTAGATCTTCTTCTTTGTTCTCTTAAACTCCTCCTCCACAAATTATTTCTCAGCAATCATGTTATGCATTATGATGCAAGCCAACATGATGTTCTTCAATGTCGATTCCTGGTGACATCTAGCTGCATGCCGAATAATTTCCCAACGAGATTGTAAAATGTCAAACCACCTCTCTACATCTTTGCGGTATGCCTTTAGTTTCTTTGTGAACAGCTTCTGTGGTAGCTCCTGGGAATTGGAGATTGTTTTGACAAACAAGGAGTACCTTGGATATATTTTGTCAGCTAGATAATAAGTGTTGTGGTACGTCATACCGTTGACTTTATTAGTCACACTCGGACTGTTTTCGGCAAGGAACGAATTGAAGATGTCCGATTGGTGGAGCATGTTGATATCATTTTGTCATCCAAGTACCCCAAAGAAGTTGTACCGTATCCACGTGTCATATGAGGCTACCGCCTCTAAAATAATGGTAGGACGCTTCTTCCGCCCCGAGAATGCCCATTGTCAAGCTGTGGGGCAGTTCTTCCATTCCTAGTGAGAAATCCGCGATGCTTTGCTCTCTTTAGAAATCGGGTTATGTCTGTTGCATTTGAAGCGCGGAGATAGAGGTCACTGTAATGCTCGTATACTTGGATACACCACTTCTTCATGCATTTTAGTGTTGTAAATTCACCCATCCTTGTGATTTCAGCATACTGATCTACTGCTGAGCCGTACGTCAACATACGAAGAGCGCCAGTCATCTTTTGTTGTGGAATAAGTCCAACCAGTCCAGTGGCATCTGCACTTAGATGTCAAAATTGGTCGTGGTTGTCGAGATCCGTCATTGTACGGTTGAATAAATTCGTACTCATTCGGTACCTTCGACGAAAGGCTTGTTCGTTGAAGACAGAGCGTTCGATTGAAGTAATCTTCCATCAGATTATATCCCCTTGACTCTCTCAATCTTTCTTCATTTGGATGACGACGAGGTGGTTCATCATCAAACATTTCATTGACCGTGACCACTTCAGTGATGAAAGCATTAGCAATTTCGGCATTTCGCCGGCGTTGCTGTCACCTTGTTCGGAAAAAATTGTCAAAACTAAAAGGATTCATTTTATAGGAATCTAGAATATATAGTAACGGTGTGAGTAAGCAAGATGATGATCTCTAAATTTATAGCCAAGTCTAGCTTTTCTGATATCTAAAGATGATGACACATGTCGTCTACCAATTGGTCAGAAATCTCTCCGGGAATCTTATTCAATTATTTGGATGATAACGATATGTGGTTCTGACATGTGTTGTCTCATGATTGGTCGGAAATCTTATCAAAAAATTTGTACAATTATTTACACGATAACGTTATATCGGTGTGATACATGTTAACTCGTCATTGGTCGAAAATCTCACTCAAAATCTTATTCAATTATTCATACGACAACGACACGTGTCGTCTATGCATTGGTTGAAAATCAATCCAAATAAAAATTTAATTAAAAAATTATTTTATGAACAGTAATATGAGGTGCTATTTTCACCGTTGAACGAAAAACAGGAACTACACCTCCTATTTGATGAATAGTGTCTGCTCCACCTCAAATAGTGTCTGCTCCTCCTCAAATAGGAAGAGCAAGGCAATCCCATCGGTGCAAACAAGAGAAATTACTAAAATTCATAATAAATAGGTTGGATCTTCAAAACAACCAATAAAAATATGTACGAACTCGTATTAATATCCTCTATAAATTTTGTAAAAAAAACGAATCCAAAATCATAACTTTAAAAATGTCAATTTTGAATCGCGATTCAATTGTGACGATCCTTAAGAAAACAATCCTTAATTTTTTAAACCGCTGCATGAAAAATAAATATTACTCTTCATCTTCGCCGAATAGAGATAACACATCCTCAAATAGGAGGTGCAATGCCAATAAAAAATGCTCTGTGGTTAGAGCATCCCTACCGGGAGTATATTTGCTCTATCAAAATATGAGGGCTCTTGGGTTTTACTCGAGCAACTAGAAATTGGAGGTGCAGTGGTGAGATCGGTAAGGGTTATGTACGAATAAAACAGTCGGGTTCTACTCCTTGCAAAAACAATTACTCGACCAAAATTTGCTCGATCTCTTGTTTTAAACAAAACTTTTGAAGCCGGATCTATCATTGTTTGAGCAATTCATCTTGTTTGATCAACAGGTGCGGGTACCCAAAGAGCCGATCGAATCGAGATATCACTTTCTTGATTTACTCACGCACCTCGGCAACCTAAGCCTACAGCCTCTCAGGCCTGGGCTCTGATATTCTTCTGTCGCCTACTCCCCCTACTACCACGTGGGCCACCCAGCTGCGTTCTGAACCAAACCAAGACATTCCAGCTGTACCCTTAGCTAACTATCCTCTCTTTATTTTGATTGGACTACTGTGTAGCCAACACCCATAGAACCCTACCCTAGCGCACTCTTTCAATTCCCCTCTCGTCTCAGCCGTGTGATCGATCTCAATCCCGACCACGTACGTCTGCACTGCCTTATGTCTCTCCCACAGGTCGAGCATCCGGCTTTCTCGATCGTCGGATTTACAAGCGACAGTGGGGATCGGAGCGGTGGTTTGCAGTAATAAACCAACGAGCCCAACGAGGCGTATAGAAACTGGGAGTGGGACTGCAGTGAGCTGATAGACGTCGAGTGTGACAGCTAGCTGCAAGTCCGCAATTTTCCCAAAAAAGCTTCAAGTTTAAGTGACGGAGGGTTTAAATCAGCTTTTTCTCCCATCGGTAATCGGTAAGAAAAACCCAACCCTGCTCTTTCTTTCTTTTGTCTGGAAGCAAAAGATCTGGGCGGTTCTTAATCAAAGCTGGCCCAGGACGGGGAGTACAAATTGCGCCAGGTCACGTAATCTCCAGTCAGCTCTCTGTCCTACAAATAGCCTTTACCAATTAGGGTTTTACACGTAGGGTTGTGGGTCGACAGGGTAAAAACCTATGAATATTGACCGGTGTGGCTTTGCCTTGCCTTCCAGGGACCCCTCCAGGCCCGGGGAGGGAACAGTTCGAGCTTTGACTATTTAGGGTCAAATTTTAGCACTTAGGACAATAATTACAGCTCGATGATGACATTTACGTACGTTCGAGCCACTCCAACTTTTTCTTCACTTTAGAGAAAAAACTAGATTTTGAAAGAAAAAAAATTGGATTTTTTTAACAGTTTTTCTGTCTCATTCTCTAATTTAAAGAAAAAGATGACCGAGAAAGTTGTAATTACTAAATTTGCAACGAGCGGCAAAATTTTGCCAAAGTGCCATATTTAATTTTTAGGAATCTCTAAGTTCTCAGACGATTTACCTTCAAGCTTTTTTAATGAAACTCAAAAAGTGAGAAGTTGATTCTCAACGGAGAAAGAAAATAGTAGCCCAAGATGATCCATCTCCTCCAACTTTATTGAGTTAGATCCAGTTCAATATTTCAATTTTTTTTCGTCAATTCACTCTCGTTGTTTCATCAAAGTGATTTCTATTCCCTGATTTTGTATATCTATTGTTGATATATATGTTCATGTTGTTTCTTATTGATCAATTGTTGTTGTTCAGATGACGTTGTCCCTTTCATTCAGTTAGGTTTGGGAATTTTGACATGAAATAGTTTAATTATGTCTTTAAATAGATCTGAGAGGCAGGGTGCAACCCTTGAGTTTGGAATCAATCAAATTAACAACATCAAAGCTTGAAATTGTCATACTAGGTGTTTATTTATCTTAAACAATAGTCTATGCACACTTATGGGTTTCATTTCCAAGCATTAGTGCACAACAAAACTAATAAGATTTTTAGGTCATTTTTGCTTATAAGCGCCGGCCAACACATAAATTCTAGTTTGTAACAATGCACTTTGTGAATTCCATTTATTCATCTACTCCAAAATGGGTAACATCACGATGCTTGGTCGGAACCAAATGCTTTACATAATTCTAGCCTATTTATGTAACCATGATCGCTTAAATTTGTGCTCGTTGTTAATCTTTATCTTCTCCTATATGAGTGGTGCTATGGAATTTGATATTTATCAAGGGAGGAAAAATAACGGAATTGACTTGTACAGTCCCATGCCATTGCCATTTTTTCTTACTGAATATAATGCGTTATCTCTAACAAACTATATGTCGGTTGCGAATGCTTAGTCGACATTGCATTTTTTGCAGATGAATTTTACTGACCTCCTCAATAGCGGATCATCCTTCAATGACCTCAATGAGCCTCCTCCGGTATATGAATTTTCATTGAGTCAGTACCATTCCAGTGGTTTTACTTATGATGAGATATATAATACTGAAGTTCAAACTAATGAACCGATGCCTACTGCACCTAGCAGCAATAAATCCAAAAGACAATCACAAATATCGACCAACTTCACAATGGAAGAAGACAAACTTCTTGTATCTGCATGGTTGAATGGTGGCGTGGACCCGGTTAAAGGATCTGAAAAAATAGAAGAGCCAATTCTGGGGGAAAATTACTCAATGCTTTAAAGATAACAAGAAATGGGAAGGTGAACGGACTGAAAAATCACTGACGAACCTTTGGTCAGTAATTAGCAGCTCTGTGAGTAAGTTTTGTGGACACTATGTTGTTGTTGAACACGGAGAAAAATAAGGTACGTTGGTATTAACTTACCATTTAACCAAACATATCTAGTAAACTTGTTCTTTTACATATTGAGAGGAGTATTTGGCTTAGCACTTTCTATGATCTTTAACTTTCAGATTATATGTAGTTTATAGTTTTCATCCCATTAAGAGATCTGATTTGCATGACTTCATTTGGCTGATTTTTTTATATATTTTTTGGCTCCCTTATCTGATCATTTGGAAATAGATAGTGGAGGCAAAAGAGCACTACAAGAAAGACGAAGGTCATGCATTTGTACTTGACCATTGTTGGGTTATTCTGAGATTTCAACAAAAATGGATGGATGAACATCAAAAGATTATAGCCAAGAGAGAGTGCAAGGGGTGTTCTAGTAAGAATACATATTCCATCAGTTTAGAAGATGATGATGCAGAAGGTCCTCAACCTGCAAGCTTAAAGAGACCAATTGGGAGAAAAGCTGTCAAAGAAGTGATCAAAAAAGCAAAATACGCACACAAAAAATGGTGAGAATGACAAAAAAACTTCTAAAACCCATACTGAGTTAGAAGAGTTGAGGGCGAGGAGAGTAAAAAGTGACCGGATAAAGGCAGAACAGTTCAAGTTACTAGTTGCTAATGAGAAAAAGCAAGTAGCTCTTAGAGAAATGGAAATTGAACTTCAAGCTCGAAGTCAATACTTCCAAGCATCCCAGGAAAGCCACGCTTTTTCACCAACTGCAAGTAATCTCTATTTGGCAACCTTAAGTACTCATCACCAAACACTTCAACAACTTTTATGGTGAACCTTTTGAGACTTTCTATAGCAGTGCTTTCACCAATCTACACATACTCATCTGTATAATCGGTTGGAACACCATAAACAAACATTCGGAAAGAAACCGTTACCTTTTGAAGTGATGACAGACTAAGACTCCCAGCAGCATTCCTCCTTTGAACAAAATAAGTATCATGGGCAACAACACCATCATGAATGCAAAAGAAAAAAGTTTGCTTCATTCAGAACCTCCTTCGGAAGAAACGATTACCATATTTTGGAGGGTTGTCAAAGTAGTCACTTTAAAGTCTTTCGTGACCCTCAATACGCTCAAGCGGAACAATATCGTGACCCATAATAGAACCATGACGACCTTTTCTTGAATTGTTGTTGGCAAGATGTTCTTCTATTTGGGCAAGTAATAGCTCTTGTTCATAATCTTCATCAATATAATCGTCGTCATTCATGTACGTATCAACTAAATACCGACTAGTCAATGAACGACAAGGCATATGAAAATAGTTTTGAAAGTGAGAAAGAAAATGAGGAAGTAAAGGAAATAAGAATATGAGAATAAGATAGCAAATACGATGAACGATTTGTTCTTATTTATAGAAGAATAGTATACGTCAACTAGCTGTTAAATGACCATTGTAAACTAGCCATTATTTTAAATAAAAATTATTTATTGCATGTTCAAAAAATATATATATTATACTGTTATAATAAATAAGGATGCAGTAACAATAAATGCATATATATGCAGAATAAGAAAGTTGTTAGAATTGGAGTATAAAATTTTTAAAAATTTTAAATTTTGTTTCTATATTTTATAAAAATAATAGAGAATCTGTTCTCTTCTGTTCACAGCAGAACACCGGAACACATGCTTTTGAAAACCTTATTTGCGGTCATGATGAGCATGCAACTTTCAGTCTTTTCTTTGTCATTTCATCCCAACTATTTTCATGAGATCCTATCATATAAAAAAAGTATTTATGAGATTTAATTTGTTATATTGCAGATAGAAATCATAGAATACGTAAAAACTCTCTCTCTTTAATTTTGAGACATGTTCCTAAGTTCAAGTCCTCGATCAACTGTACGTATCTTGATCATGCATACCCCGTGAATCCTGTGGTTTAGCTTAAGGACTGCTCGTCGTATAGTGTTACTGCAAATTCGCAACCTTAGAGTTTGTTCTTTTACATAGTACGTGTGACAAACTTTCTTTGAACTATTCTTGTTCCTTTAATTAGTCAGAATAAAACAAGAATCGAGACCTTGAGTCATACTTAGTCGTTGAACATATATATATTACCTGAGTTAGGCGGAAAAGATCGAACTAATGACGTTGACAAGGAAAGTTTGTGTTTATCAGTCTTGTATTGAGAAATAGATGATTGAAACACTCTCAATGGCACGACGTACGTATATATAGAAATATATGGTGGTTCTCCTACTTCCGTAACATGGAGTGTATCCTGGGAACCATCACACTTGTTAATTGTCTCTCTCTTTCTCTCCACGAGTAAAAGAGATGTGCCAGTTCCTGGGACCCTTCTCCTCCCACTTCATCAGTAGTTCGTTAAACCATTCACGGACCGACCACGAAATTTTCTCACCGTATGATTATTCGACGTTAAATCCAACGGCGCACAGCAGGCAGCTGTCTTACTGATGTAGAACAGATGACATGGAAGATTGAAGAAGAGCTTGCTCGTCGGAAAGGTAAAATCGGTAAACTGCAGGTCTGGCAAACGGTGTCCAATTTGGGCGCATAATACCTTTCCGGAAAGGGAACGACGAAATAAAGTGGGTCCCCATGGAGCATAGCTCCATTTTTCGATCTGATGTCGTTTAGGCCTCGAAAAACGACTTTTTGTGTTTTTGGGCATTTTTAGGATTTTATTTATTTTTGGATTTATTTTTATTTCGCCCGTGGGCCTGCTTGTTATCGCCCTAGGGTTTTGTTTCAGTATTTAAGCGCCTTTTTGTGGCTGCTAGACGCATCTTTCATATTATTAATCGAAAACGAGAACTTTTCTCAAACTCTGGTGGATTTCAATTTATCTTGGTTCTTTCTAAGTTAATCGCTTGATAACCTATACATTCCGCTGCGTCACTTACACTCTTACAAGGATGCATGAAGTAGTACCGCTCTCGCTCGCTCTCGCTCTTTCTCTCTCTCTCTCCCTCCCTTTGCACTCTGCAACAACAACAAACATCAAAAGCTTTAACGCCAGCTATTTCAATTCCCTTCCCCACAATTATTTGTTCTCTGAAACTCTCTCATTCTCTCTTGTACCAGTATCTGTCAACTCCACAAAATCCTCACCGGAAGAAAGAGAGAGAAAGAGAGAACCGGATCCGAGCTCTATCGTGTTGGTCTCTAAATTGAGATCCGACTTCTAAAACTTCTTTCACAGGTAATTACTATTAGAACTTAATTAACTTGTTGACAGTACGTACCCCAGTTATCATTTTCTGCAGGTTGTTGTTGTTCATCTACTGTAGAATGACAATCTGTGTAGCCATAAATACCAGCTTTTTCCTTTCCTGTCTCTGTTCAAAACACTATTACTACACGTTTTTTCAAGATTATGATGTCAGTAATATATGGAGGGTTTTTTTCTTTCTTTGTTTTTCATTAAAAAAGAAGAAGAAGAAGCAACTCTCTAATTTATATTTGGATAATTAAGCTAGCTTGGCTAAAATGTCCATTTCTGGATCTGTGTATCTGAGGATGCTAAGCTTCCACCTTGTCTAAACTTATAGATTAGTTTGGTAACGTTAATGATAGAATTAGGGTTTAACGTAGTGATAAATGTTTTTTACGTGTCAGAATTTGGAGTGGAAGTTTCAATCTCATTTTCAGATTTTGTGGTGAGTGATTGGAGATCGTAATATAGTTTCTGCTTAATTTGAAGGTTCTTGATGAGTTGACGGTGATAAGAGGCGCGCTCCTAAAAGCACTGTTTGACAAAACTCAAGAAGCACTAGTTAGAACAGTAATCACTGCTTAGAACGTGAAAAAGAGATAGTCTTCAGCTAACCCCTCAAGGTAAATTCTCTCTTGTCAATACATTGTTTAATTGTTGTTTCTGTCGTTCAGTTCCAATTCATTGTTTCATTGTTGTTCTAATACTAATATGCCTGACAATTTGTAGGAAATTGAAGTGCTTCTTCTTGGCAAGTGATCTATAAGCAGCCAATACCGCAAGCTTTAATTTTCACGGAGGAAATAGAAGATATAAAGTCTAGCAATTCTTGAGTGGGTATATGTTCAGCAAAACCAGTAGCGTAATCTTAGTGATTCTCAGTTGATGGAGATGGGTGGATTTAGGCCTAATGAATCCCGCCATGTAGCTCAGCAAAGCCGCCGTGATAGGTTGCGAGTGCAGCAAATCTTAAACCTATCCCCTCACCATTCAGATCAAAATGTACCCCAGGATGCACATCACCCAGATATGGGTTATGTTCGAAATGTCAGAAATGTCAATAATTTGCTGTTTGATCCTACCATCTTCTCCCCAGAACTCCTCAGTTTTTCAATAAATGCAAATAATGCCTTTGCATCATCAGCTCAAGACTCAGGTGCCGAGTTTCCTCAGAATTATGGTAATTGGAGAAGTCTAAACCCACCCCAGAGCTTAGATAATTGGATGTCCAATTACACAAGCGGTACTACTTCTAACCACCACGTGTTTGTTAAAGAAGCAAATAACATGTCTCCTCCACCCACACCATCACATCTTAGGCCTAGTGCCTACCAGGGTTATCAGCCTTTTTCCTCTCCGCGGGCTTACCACAATACCCTTCATGATGTTGTCGCTACAGCTTCTATAGCGCAGGATCCGCCAGAAATGGCTTCATGGACACAAGGCTATGTTAACTGTTCCGCTACTTTGGGTTTCGACAACTCGAGTTCTTGGATGGATCGTCCGATTGGGAGTAATCGCCAGAATTGGAGTGACGGTGAAGGTGAAGATTTGAGAGGTGCTATGAGTGTTTATTCCAATCCGCAAGGCCTGTCTCTATCACTATCTTCAAATCCTCCACCGTCGCAAGAATTGCAAGCAAGTACTAGTGGCAAGTCCGGAGGTTACTTAAAGCCATCCATCATAAGAAATGCATGTGGAACAACCAATTCACTTCAAGACATAGCCGGGACTAGTACAGCTTGTAACGTTGCATATAATAGAAGCACGGGTCCTCTTGGCCCTTTCACTGGATATGCTACAATTTTGAAGTGTTCCAAGTTCTTGAAACCAGCAGAACAGCTGTTAGAAGATTTTTGTAGAGTTGGTGATCATTCGAAGAAATTCCAAACATGCGAGGCATCTGATAGGATATCTGGGGATCGAGTCAGTGCTTCTGCCTCGGTCTCAGTTTCGACTGATCAAGCTGCCAAGGCAACCCAAAATTCAGTTGCTAATCTGGGGACAAATAACTCCAGCGCGTCATCTTCTGCATTTTATGGTTCGAGTGAAATTAGCAGTAATCATGGTGGGGCTGCTGCTAGCTCGTCTTCGGAGTCTTTTAGGCCGGAGTACCAACAGAAAAAAGCAAAGCTCATATACATGCAGGAGGAGGTTAGTACCTAACTCTTTGTCTTTCCCTTCTAATTGTTATGGTGATTTTCTTTTTGATGATTATAATGTGTTAGTAATTAAGCAACTAGCTTTGTCTTACTGTTAGCTTGTTAATGTTAGCTTGTTAATGTACTCCCTTCATGCATGGATGCCTTTAGAGTTTAGACTTTAATATTTTCGTGAATCGTGATCATCATACAACATTATAAAATTGTGCATTTGTATTAGAATTTGGTTACTTGATAGGCTTAAGAATTCGTGAAGTACAAGTCACAAGTCAATATCAAGTTTAAGGATAAAATTTATCCGATTTTTGGTGTTATACTAAAAAAGGTCAGTGATACCCAAACTCTTAAAAGTTATTATCGTGGTATGTGAGTCGTTTTGTTCCGTCGAAATTGATGACATGATAATTTTTTTTATCAAAAAATTGAGATAAAAATACATTAATGCCCATTTTTCATATTTTTTTGTTTTTTGTTTTTAATCTCTCCCTCAACCTAATCCAAACCCAATCAGCGGATTGACCCCAACCTCCATTGACGGCCGCAATGCTTCTCCTTTCTCATCGCACTTGGGATAGAGCGCTACTCAGATTACTTATACTCACCGTTGTTGCACGGCTAAATCAGAAAGAAAACAAAACTATAATAGATATCCATTTTAGGGAAGGTTTGGCGAGCTCAGGATGCCTTGAATGGATGGGGGGATGAGGGTCCTCCTCCTGAATGAATGGGAGGAGCTCAATGGAGTTGTCTTCTAGGCCCATCAGCATCTCGGCCCAATCCAGAATCTAGTGGCCCGAGTCGCGATGTCTCGGATTCAGAGTTGGATCGGAGTGTTTCACAACGAAGTTGTCTATGGTCTCGATGATAACACATTTGACGCAGTGGTAGGACTAGTACTGCTCCTCCTCCTCCTCCTCCTCCTCCTCTGTCTCGGCCTCTGAGAAGGATAAACACGACAGCGTCTAAGATGGAGTTTCGACCATTGATGCGTTTTTGTTTGAGGTTTTTGGTGCGACCGAGACTAAAACTAAAATAAAATAAAATAAAAGAGCGTAGAAAGTGTGGGAGATGGAGATTAGAGGACCTCTCTAGGCTGAGAGTGTTTATGTACGGGAGAGGGGTTTTGCATCTCTATTGTTATGGTGGTTGGTGGCGGCGCCGGGTTGCTATTACATTTTTTTCTTTCTTCAGGAGAGACAAAACAATATGAAAAAGGCGCTTTATGTCTTTCTACCTCTATTTTTTTGAAAAAAATTGTCACATCATCAATTTTGACGGTACAAGACCAATTTCGATGATACAAGACAGCTCATTGATGCAAAATTATTTTAGGTACCACGATAATAACTTTAAACAGTTTAGGTACCATGTTAATAATTTTTAAAGTTGTGAACTCTTTTAAGTATAACACCTACAGACAAATGAATTTAATTTTAAGTTTAATACTACTTTTTTGAAATTAAACAACACCATTTCTTATCCATAAGCTAGGAATTGACAACTGGTTCTCTCTACAATTGCAAATAGCTTCAACTTCATTGGGTACATATCTACTAGCTACAGTGGGGGCCATGATGTTGACTGGGATAGAAACTTAGAGTTCTGCAAAAGTCAGATTGATTAGATGGACATTATATTCGCTAGATAGGATGCTCTGTTGGATGGATCTTACACCCACTCATGCAATTACTTGGTTATATTTGAAGACAAAATTGATGAAGTTTCTGGTAGCAGATGGTGAAGGCGATGTTGTTAGTGTTAACTTCAGTACCAATCTAAGAAGAAAGGTTCAACTATAATTGAGTTGATACTACCTAATTATAATTGAGATACTGTATCCATTCAATTATACTTGCGTTGATACTAATTAACGCTCAATTAACTAGGTTATTGTTGCCAACTATCTCTTGAATTGGGAGATCAATTTAAACTTAACCTTGCATTGCGTAGGATTCTCTAGGTATTGAGACCTAGACTGATCATATCACCACTAACTGTGAAAACTAAATCAATTATTCTATCCACATTTTACCAATCCTGATGATCATTGATCTCATATACATTACTGCTAATTACTTTATGAGATAATTTTAAGCCTCAATGGCCATGACGTGTGCTCAAATTCTATGTGACATGCCACATCATATTGTTGAGCCATGTTATATACACATTATCATCAACGAAAAGACAATCAAACCCTTTTACATATTTATTTATTATTTACTTATCATTAATCTTATAATTAATCTTGCAAAAGAAAACTCATCTCTAACCTTCTTTTTTCCATCAAGTATTATTCAAAGATTTCTTCAAACCTAGAAATTGATTTCAATAGCACCATCAATGATCCTTGTTGTTTCATTTATCTCTGTTATAATCCCAACACATCAATTATTCAAATTCAAAATTGAAATCAAAGACAAATCATTCTATAGTCATATCCCGAGGTCTACTTTATAAAAAAACGTAATTAGGGTTACATAATATAACCCTTGCCATGTCATCTAACATAAATTTTATTATCCAATTAATTGAACTTTATTTGTAGAAAGAAATCAATTAAATTTCTTCTTCGTAACAAATTAAATGCTAAAAACCCTACAGGTTTGCAACTCTTCTTTTTCTCCGGAATATATATCACTTTCCCTCCATGTTCATAAAGTACATGAAATTCATATGCTTGTTGATTTGGATCAACATGAACGGGATTCAATCTAAAGTCCAATATTTCATTAGAAGAGGGCAACCGTAAACTATTTCCAATTCTATTGCAGATCCATACATTGGATGAAAACAACCAGCTAATTCAAAGCTTGTACGCTTATTACTTCATTCTTCACAGAAATGATAGAATATGGATATATAGCTTTTAAATTAATCGAATTGTCTTCAAATTTAATCAGTTTTTATCAAATTTGAAATTAAGGAATTAAGATCGGCACCTCGATCTTTTATTCATTTGTTCATACATATATATCGTACGTAGAATATACATGATCGATCTTCATCTAGCTAGGTCAGTTGTACGCAATCAAATATTGAAGGTATCCATCTCTTATTGCTATCTTTCTGAAGAATCTAATTAAGGTTGGATGAAAAATTAATTAAGAAATAAATTACTTATACATTCTTATTTATTTGAAGTTGAAAATATGTGATGAAGTGAATGCCACATCATATTAAGGCTACAAAACTTAGATTTTCCTCAACGCCCCAAATAATTTTTCTTCCCTCCCTCATATTATGTAAAAGAATAATGATCCATAGATGTGATAAGTTAGGCTGCGGAATACTATTATCTTCCCCTTATTCAAACTTGCAAGATGCCAGTAGACCGGGTCAAACTTGCAAGATGCCAGTAGACCGGGTCAAACTTGCAAGATGCCAGTAGACCGGGGAGTTGTAAGTTTCCTTTCCAGATATATATGTTATATAGGAAAAATGATCCAAATGATCATTAAATTTTATCATAATTGACAATTTGATCACTGAATTTTAGAATATATTAAAAATGTCGATGAACTTAATTTTGACCATAAATTTAATCATTTTGTCTATTTTAAACATTTTAATTTGTCAAATATTTTAGTTATATATGATTATGAGAATAATACACATAACATAAGTGGAAGAAGTATGAAAGTCACCATGAAATAAGAAAAATTGACATTCAAGATGGGCAAAGTGATCAATTTAATAGATAAAATTAAAGTTTAGTGATTTTTTTAATATTTTCTAAATTTTAGTGATCAAATTGTTGATTGTGACAAATTTGAGTAATCATTATAACTATTTTCGTAAACCCAAATCACTGCTTCTTGGATATTTTTCACATGGTGATGTTGACTTAACATGCGTACAGTAACGTAGGATACCCTAAACGGTACCATCTTACCTCTGCAAGGAAATGTAGGTTAGGTAGATGCCGACGACCAGACAGAACAGAGAACTCAGGATGATCACATCTATGGTTGATCAGAGGTCGTCCACTAGATTTAGATGGTCTTCTAGCTTCTCTCAAACTATAATTATTGAGGGAGGTTAATACTTTTAAAATGTCTGCACTGTGTTATGAGTAGGACCGTGGCAATTATTTAGGATTTCATACGGTAGACGCCCCTGGTTTATGAGTAGTCACTCTTGTAAAGTTTCTGCAACATGTTGTCTTGTGGTGTCATTGATTGGCTTAAAAGACCCGTCCTTGCTGATTGTTCATCACCGTTGTTTTCTCATTAGTTTTGGCAGAGTTTGGTGAGGTTACTCAAAATATGTTCCAAGTCTCTCTACTCAATGACGTTGAAGTGATTCAATTATTCTCGTTGAGCATAGTTGTTCTTCAATCTGTGAAACTGTTTGCATTTAAGTTGTGGTGTCTGTAGCTATCTCCCCTACCAACATAAGTAATGGCGAATAAGACTAAATATCAAACTTATTGATCTTGTTAATAATGTATTAGTGTTCGATGGAGTCATACTAATTGTGTGCCGCGTTTAGAATATTCAGTAATTTTAGTTCGCATTGCATCATCTTAAAATTTTGAGGATAGTGTACCAAGTAATACAAAAAAAAAATCACTTTCTTGTTTTTCGAATAACCGAAACTATTTGCAACACATTTGGTGATCATATTGGAGTGTCGGACTGTTTATCTTATATCTGGGTACCATCTAGATTGGTAAACGCAGTAGATACATGTAGCTTGATCACATTATTAATAGTTACTAAGATCTTTTCATTTGTTCATGGAACCTTTTGGTAACTCCGCGTGTGCCATTGATCAAAGGTTTGCAGAAGGTACAGGCAATATCATCAGCAAATGGAAATGGTGGTCTCTTCCTTTGAATCAGTTGCAGGTCTCAGTTCTGCCACTCCGTACATTTCATTCGCTCTCCACACAATCTCAAAGCACTTCAAATCTCTTGCTAGTTCCATCAAAGACCAGCTGAAGCACATAAGAAATGCTCTAGGGGAGGGTTACTCAACAACTAATGTTGCCAGTACTACTGGCTGCGGTAGTAAAAGTGATAAAAGCATGGGCAAGCTAAAGTATACGGGGCTCGGCTTCCAAAAGCATAAAGCCACCGGTGGGGTAAATGTTGGTTTCTCTGAACCCCAACAACACATGTGGAGACCCCAGAGAGGCCTACCAGATCATTCAGTGGCCATTCTTCGAGCTTGGCTGTTTGATCATTTTCTGCACCCGTATGTCAATTGTTTTGAGCTCCCTCTCTTCATATTTCTATTTTCATCGTTTCTGCTTTAACTGTGATCAACTGTTTGTTTTTAGGTATCCAACGGACACAGATAAGCACATGTTAGCCACTCAAACGGGTTTGTCTAGAAACCAGGTAGGGTTACTATCTCCCCTTTGTCAAGTAATTATCATGTCTAAAGTTCTTAATGATCAAGTTGAATTGAAAAATGAAAACTACCATATGTCAGGATTGTGCAAATAGGTGGTGTATTTTTGCTGAGCAAGCTGTGAGATTTGGCATACATATACAACTTCATATAAACAATACATAGTAGCACAGTTCACTTTTAATTCCAAACTACATTTGGCGTAGCATTCTAACCACACACGAAGGAGTATAACTAATTGCACCATTTGAATTGCCAAATTTGTTCCAAGAACTCAATCTTAGACATATGGTATCAGCGTTGAGAGAGTCTCTACGCAAGAAGTGCTCATACAATTACTTTCTCATTTGCATAATACATATTATGGGTTCTTCTCATGATACACTTGAGTATTAACCATTGCAGGTGTCAAACTGGTTCATTAACGCCCGAGTGCGTGTCTGGAAGCCCATGGTTGAAGAAATACACTTGCTTGAGACACGAGGATCCATGGAAGCTTGCCAAGACACCGAAAAGGATCAAAAGTCTCCAAACGAAGGCACCAGCAGGCCAAACAAGGAGCATAGTGCAGACATGCATCGTGTCATGCCTGATAGGCAATTGGAATGTTCAAGTATTGCATCCCTGAGAGATGAATCCAATGCAGAATTACACCAAAATCAGGAGATCAAAAGGTCGAGAATCGAATGTCAAGTTCCATCTAGCATGGATAATGCATCAATGGGTTTCATGCCCTATAATCGAAGCGGGATTGAGGTTGGGGGATTTGGAGCTGTGTCATTGACATTGGGTCTCAGGCATGGGGAAGGCGCTCAGCAACAGCTTCAACAGCCACACCAATTACGACAAGACGAGCAATATCAGCTAAGGCGTCAGCTTGGAAGTCACATCAGTCGTGATTTTGTGGGGTAATTAACCTGCACCATGGCAAACATCGTCGGTTGATGTAGCGCTGAAAATAAATGGGAGTTGGCCTGCTCTCAAACTATGTATGTCAGGCTCCAATTTTTTTGTACACACCCTCTTAAGCAATTTAGTGGTGTATATGGTTTCATCATCAAAAAGTTATTGTTTTGGGGGGGGGGGGGGGGGGGGTGTTGTGTTGGTTAATGTGCTTAACTGGATGGTAGGTGATGTGCTTTGGATGATAATTAGAAAATAAGAAAAATTTAAAGATTTTTCCATCCACTCAAATTTTAAGAAAATCTCTTGTTAGCCTATAAAATTTTGAAAAATTCTTACTAGTCAATTAATTTTAAGAGAATATTTTCTATCAATCTCTCTCTCTCTCTCTCTCTCTATATATATATATATATATTCGAACCAAATCGAGTTTCCCTGGCTACCTAATCGAAAATAGGTAGAAGATCGAACATCAAGGTGATTAAAGAGGAAATGGCAGACCTTGCCAAAATTTCCGAAGAGATGGCAGCAAACATCTTCTCAAGGATGCCTCCAAAATCCTTGTTGTGTTTCAAGTACATCCGAAAATGATAAAGTAATCTGGAGTTTCATACCAAAACTAATTGACAATGGTAAAAATAGCCTAAATTTTTATAAATCCATAGGCAAGGTCCCAATTTCTCAATGTGGAATTCATATCTCAACACGTACCCACACGTGTGACGACATCTCAAGTGATACACGTGGACAACATTTGGGTGACGTGGAGTTCGTGTAGCCGTTACGCATTCACACGTGTCGTGGGTAACCCGCTCTGATACCATGATACAGTAATCTGAGGTTCCATACCAAAACCAATTGGCAATGGTAGGAACAGTTCAAATCCTTATAAATCTATATGCAATGTCCTAATTTTCCAATGTGGGATTCATATCTCAACAGAAAATCATTGCGTACTCTAATAGAAACTGCCAGTTTTGTTACAAAGCATCTTTCCAAATACTCCATGAACAACAAACTCTATCCTTTTTACGTCCTCTTCAAGCGTCTTGTTTTCTACATAGGTGATACTAGCAAAATTGACAAGAGTGCACTCTGCTCATGTTTCCTTCTTTTTTTTAATGCAGATTGATGAGAATGTTGCAAAAGAAATCATATGGGTATTTTATTTCATTACAAAAAAAACTAGCGCACGCAAGGTGTTTGATGAAATGTCTCACCTAACTAAGGTGCTGAATGTAAGCTAAGGTGAAGCGGTCGTAAATAAAATTTTGGAGAGATGGAAGTGGAAAAACATGATTTGGATGAAGTTCTTGGTATTCTAATGTCTCATTATGTATTTGACATGATTTATTTTCTTTATTCTTATGTATTATACTGCTGGTAATAGTTTATGAGAATGTAACTCAATTTGTACGTTAAAGTGGTTGTGAATTATTATGATTCATGCTATCTAAGTCGAAAAAGTGCCAAAAGTGGTTGCAGACTTTAAATTGTATATCAGGTTACCCTAAACTATGTATCGGTTGACCCTAACTTGTGTATCAGTTGACCATAAACTGAGTATCAATTGACCCTCAACTAAGTGTCAGTTGAACCTAAACTGACACTCAGTTGAACGTCAACTGAGTATCAGTTGACCCTCATCTGATACTCAGATGACTTTCAACTGAGTATCAGTTGAACCAATGTAACAACCCGAACAAAAAATTACGCACAAATCGACACGACTTAGATTTATCGTGAATTAGTCATATCGCGTGGTTTGTTAACGAATTTTTCACCGAGCAAAAATTAGATTTTATTTTCTTTACGAAAGTCATAGAGTATTTTTTTTGAATCTCGTAGGAATTTTTGTGAAATTTTTCAGATAAGCGAACTATTTTTTTTATGATTTTTGGAAGTCTATGTGAACAAAATATTAAAAAGTGATTTAATTGAGGTGGTTTGATCTGGACCGTTGGTTCCTGACCAGATCAAATCTAGACCGTTGATCTGATCAGTTGACCCATTTTTTCTAACGACGACCCGTTTTCGACCCGACTATACCCGTTTGGTTGACTCACCAAAATCTTCGCCGGCCGACCACCAATTTCAACGCCCTAGGTATGAAATTGAAGCTCTTGATGTGCTTGTTGTGTTTTTTTGGGATATTTTGGACTGTAGTTGAGGTAGTTGAGTGAATTAACAATGTTTCTCTCACCAAATTTTGGCCATCGTGGTCGACGGTGCTCTGGCTAGTCTGGGACATCGAGAGTTAGGGGGTTTTCCCTTTCTTCTCCTGCATCGTTTGCGACCAGCCTCAAATTCCGTGGAGGCTTGACGACGACATTGTGTCGACGAAGAGTTTTTTAGGGTTTTTCGGGCCGCCTGCCATCGAGGCGATTTCCGGCCGATTTCGGCCTAATTAGAGGCTGAGGTAGTTAGAATAATTGATGGCCTTGTTGAGATCTTTCCAACGAGTTGTTCAATACTCCCATCATAGCAGTTTGCACCGGAGGCGCGTGAGGAGAGAGGAAAATCCAAGTGATTTTCGCACGTTTGATTGAATTCCATTATTAAATGAATGTGTTATCTTTGGCTGATCCCCGAGTGGCTCCAGAGAATGATCAACACTTCCCCTCTGGCATTCACGTCGTCTTTGTGTCAGGAGTCACTAGAAGAATTTAGGTGTCTAGAGGTTATGATATTCTTGCCAACGCCTCCACTAGCGCATGATACTCGATAAGGATCAGGAGTCCCCCTCGATGTATCTCTTATATTATTTTTACAGTATTCTGGACTTGCTACCAGTTTCAGAAACATTATTCTCGGAAAGGCAGATTGTAGATTTTATTATATATATATTAGATTTATTTTCGTCTACTCACTCTAACAATTTTATTATTTTATATGTCTTTCCCTGGGCTTTTCGATTTTCTCCGTCCAGTTTGCAGTTTATATCCTGAGATTGCACGTTAGTGACGGAGGCATAGAGTTCGTGTCACTATACTCATCTAGTAGGTTCCCAGCTTAACCTACTAGTCCTATGTATTATGTAAATTAGAAGTCGCTCTGAATACTGTATAGAGTTTACTTTCGTTGTATTGTATTTTCTCATTCAGTCTTCAACTTTCTTATCACCTTCTATAAACAGTTTATATTTCTCGTGGATTCAGTGTTTGTTTGATTTGAGAAATCCGGATGGGATTTGGCGCCCACGGTTTGGTTTTGTGGACATTTTAGAAGTGAGTTTTCTTTGCAGGTTTTTTGGTTTGTTGAATTTCAGTGGAAACTCTGGCAAATTTTTTGTAGATTCAGTTGTTGTTAAGGCTTAATTCAGGTTTAGGCAACTAAATTGGGATCGGGTCATTTCAGTTGGTATCAAAGCATTAGGTTATAGATTTTGTATACTTCCGTAGTTGTGTTACTAAGGACATTTGAGAATGCACAAGACTTCAGGAGCGATGGCCCGACCGGCCGACATATCCCCATCAATGTTCACGGTGTTGTGTGTTTTTAAATGTTTAAGGTTTCATGACTGTATCTGTCGTGTCTTGTTGACTAATGTGTTTTCTCCTCCATAGGAGATGCATCCTAGATGTTGAGCCCGCATTAACAGGGCTGAGGATTGTGATTTGTATTAGCGAACACGAGACTTGCTTATGCGAGTTTTACATTTAGATGAGCATTTTGATGCTGTAGAAAGGGTAAGAACAGCTGGAGAAACCATTTTTTTTCTGGTTCCACAGATCCTAAAACATATGAGGCATGGATAGCCTAGTTGGAGCGAATATGTTAATGACTTCATTTAACTCCTGAGTAGAGGACTGTAGCAGCCGTTGGTTTACTTGAGTCACATGCTTACTTTTGGTGGGCTAGTACTTAGGGGGTTCCTGTTGACATCCCATGGCCTACATTCAGAGAATTGTTCATGTGATGATATTTCAATAGCAGAAATATAAAGAGTTCACCAACCTGAGGCAAGGAAGTATGTCAGTGCTTGAGTATGGAGATAAATTTACTCATTTGTCTTGATTTGTGTTGTGATATGGTGGCGAGTGAGGAATCCAAATGCAGGAGGTTTGAGCTGGGTCTGAATCTGGACATCAAGAGGACATTGACAGCTATACCTCGGGATAATTTTGATGAGTTTGTTAGTGCAGAATTCAGAGGCAAGAATATGAAAAGTAGGAGACAGAGCAGTGCAGCTAGTTCCAATGATTTTAGTCGTAGTGGTCGTTGTTACAACCCTCATATGCAGCAGAAGTTTCCACAGTGTAGGATATGTAATTGACACCATTTGGGTTAGTGTTAGCAAGGCATCAGGAGTTGTTTTATTTGTGGCCAGGATGGTCACTTTGCTAGGGAATGTCCATATATAGGAAATTATGGTGATTCAGTAACCCAGATTTCAGGTGGAGATCAGGGTACCACTTCTGGAGTTCGGCCAGCGCAATCAATAGGGCAAGGAAATCAGCAGAATCGTAATCAACGTGGACGACTAGCTGGGCAGGCCCGAGTGCATGCCATGACCCTACGAGAGGGCAGAGCTTCCCCAGAGGTTATTATCGGCACGTTATAGGCTTTTGGTTATCCAATCCTTAATTTACTAGACTCGGGGGCTATGCATTCTTTTATGTCGTATAGATTGACATCTTTGGCCATTATACGTGCCTATCCACTTTCGAGAATATGACAAGTACTGTTATATCCATCCTGTGAGGTTATATGTGTCGGATGGGTGTATAGGGATTGTGAGAATTTCGTAGGAGGTTATGGGTTAGCTGCGGAGTTGATGTTAGAAATTGTAGCTTTTGATGTAATTCTGGGGATGGACTTCTTAGAGGCTCATTATGCAGTATTTGATTGTCATAAAAGGAGATAGTCTTTATAAGTCCAGTAATGTTAGAAATCTTATTTTGCGGCGAAAGAAATAATTTACCACCTTGTATGATTTCGGCAATGAAAGCAGACAAACTGTTAAAGAAAGGCTGTAAGACATACTTGGCACATGTAATCAATACAGAAGTTTGTGCCCCGAGTATTGGGGATATTCCAATGGTTTGTGAGTATCCGAATTTATTTTCAGAGGACTTACCTGGTTTGCCTCTGATGAGAGAGATTTATTTCACCATTAAATTACTTCCAGGTACGGGTCCTATTTCTCAGGCACCATATCGAATGGCCCTAGCAGAGTTGAAGGAGTTACAGGTTCAACTGTAGGAGTTAATCGATAAGGGTTATATTTGACCCATTGTTTCACCTTGGGGTGCTCCAGTGTTATTCGTGAGGAAGAATGATGATTCAATGAGGTTGTGCATTGACTATCGGAAATTGAATCAAGTCACGGTGAAGAATAAGTATCCTTTACCGCATATTGATGATTTGTTCGATCAACTAAAAGGAGCTAAAGTTTTTTGGAAAATTGATCTCAGGTCGGGATACCATCATCTTCGGATTAGAGAATCAGATGTTTCTATGACGGCCTTTCGATCACGCTATGGGAATTATGAGTTTTTTGTTATGCCTTTTGGCTTGACAAATGCCCCAGCCACTTTTATGGACATCATTAATCAAGTCTTCTGGCGATACTTGGATACGTGTGTCTTTGTATTTATCGATGACATCTTAATGTATTACAAGGATGAGAAGCAACACCAGAAGTATCTACGTGCTGTTTTGCAAACTTTGCGAGATTCTCAGTTGCATGCAAAGTTTAACAAGTGTGAATTTTTGTTGGATAATGTGAAATTTCTGGGTCATGTGATTTCAGCTGAGGGAGTTAGTGTCGATCAAGATAAAATCGAAGCGGTGTTGAATTAGAGAAGACCTATAAGTGTAACTGACATAAGAAGTTTCTTGGGTTTAGCGGGTTATTATTGTCATTTTGTATAAGACTTTTCGCGGATTGCGATTCCGCTTACCCGATTGACGAAGAAGGGGGTCAAATTTGAGTGGTTCAATGCTTGTGAAGAGAGTTATCTAACATTCAAGGAAAATTAACCATGGCACCAGTGTTGACATTGCCTGACGAAAGTAGGGAATATGTTATTTATAGTGACGCTTCGAAATTGGGCCTAGGCTATGTTTTGATGCAGCATGACAATATCGTTGCATATGATTCCAGACAATTGAAACCCCACGAAGTTAATTATCCCACACATGATCTTGAGCTTGTTGCCATTGTGTTGACACTGAAGAGTTAGAGGCACTACTTATATGGAGTGCAGTGTAAGATTTACACTGATCACAAGAGTATTACTTATCTGCATACTCAACCAGATTTGAACATGATTTAACAAAGAAGGATGGAGTTAATTAATGATTATGACTGTACTTTCGAGTACCATCCAGGAAAAGCTAATGTTGTGGCTTATGCTCTTAGTAGGAAATTTGGAGCCTCTCTACTTCATGTACGTGTCACAAGAGTATCACTATTCGCTAAGTTACGAGCTACAGGAGTGGAACTAGAATGGAGAGATGACCGAGCACTGTTAGCCAGTTTTCAAGTCCAACCAGTGTTGTTTGACCAGGTGCGAGAGACACAGGATGCGGATTCCTATCTGTTAAGTAAAAAGAATATGATTCAGAATGACGTACCAAGAGAGTTTCGAATAAGGAATGACGGTACTTTAATGTTCATAGGAGACTGTGTGTTCCTAAGAATGATGAGTTGAAGAGGAAAATATTTGATGAAGCTCATTGCTCAGCTTATGCCATGCATCCAAGAAGTACGAAAATGTTTAAGACACTTAAGGCTTATTTCTAGTGGCGTAACATGAAGAGAGAAATATAAATGTATGTGAGCAAGTGCCTTATTTGCTGGAAAATCTGCTGGAAAATTGTGATTATTAGAGATTTCGGTTTGGAAGTGGGAGTATATTACCATGGACTTTGTATATCAGCTACCTCGTACGTCCAATGGTAATACTGGCATTTAGGTAATTGTGGACCAGCTTACGAAATCATCTCATTTCCTAGCTATTCTAGGAAAACTCTCTGTGAGTAAATTAGGAAAGTTATATATGGTGGAGATTGTGAGGTTGCACGGAGTGCCTGTGTCTACAGTTTCTGATTAGGATACTCAGTTCAAATCAAGAATTTTGGCGATCTTTACAAAAGGCATTGGGGACCAGATTTTGTCTGATTCATCGTATGTTCTGACACCTTATCAGCTCCCTATACGTGAGGATTTGACTTATGTGGAAGAGCCAATCCAGATTCTTGATCAGAGAATTTAAGAACTAAGTCACAAGACCATTCCACTTGTGAAGTTCTTGTAGATGAAACATGCAGTTGAGGAGGCCACTTGGGAATCAGAGCAGTTGATGCGACAACAGTACCCTTATCTCTTCGATTAGCAGGTATGCAAATTTCAAGGATGAAATGTTTATTAGAGGGGTAGATTGTAACAACCCAAACCAAAAATTATGCACAAAGGGGTACGAATTAGATTTATTGCGAATTAGTTGTATTGCATGATTTGTTAACGATTTTTTTCACCGAGCGAAAATTAGACTTTATTTTCTTCACGAAAGTCGTATAGTATTTTATTTGAAGCTCATCGAAATTTTTAGGAAATTTTTTAGATAAGCGAGCTATTTTTTTTATTTTTGAAAGTTAGCGTGAAGAAAATATTAAAAAGTGATTTAATTGAGGCGGTTTGATCTGGACCGTTGGTTCCTGATTAGACCAAATCTGGACCGTTGATCTAATGAAGAGCTTTGGGGTGTAATTTGGGGATATTTTTGAAAAAAAGAAGAAGAGAAAATCAGAAAAATCAGATTAGGCTTGACTCGTTTTTCCTGGCTACGACTTGCTTTTGACTCGACCTGACCCGTTTGCTCGACCCGCCGGAATCTTCATCGGCCGACAACCAATTTTGACGTCCTAGGTATGAAATTAAAGCTCTTGATGTGCTTGTTGTGTTTTTGGGGATATTTTGGATTGTAGGTGAGGTGGTTGAGTGAATCGACGAGGTTTCTCTCGCCAGATTTCGGTCACCGTGGTCGAAGGTGCTCCAGCCGGTCTGAGATGTTAGGAGTCCGGGGGTTTTAAAGTCTTCTTCCTCTTGCATTGTTTGCGACCAGCCTCGAACTCCGTGGAGGCTCGATGGCGATGAGGTTTTTAGGGTTTTTTGGGCCGCCGTCTTTCGGGGAGATTTTTGGCCAATTCCGGCCAAATTGGAGGTTGATCCAGTTAGATGAATTGATGGTCTCATTGAGATCTTTCCAACGTGGTGTCTAATGCTCTCATCAGAGCAGTTTGCACCGGAGGCGCGTAAGGGGAGGCAAAAATCCAAAATTGACCGCGGAATTTCCGGGATAGTTTCTTAGTTGATTTTCGCACGTTTTGTCGAATTCTAGTATTAAATGAATATGTTATTTATTCAAGAGACCGTGATCAAGATTTTGGCGAGGGGACTTCTGCCTGACCATGGAGCTAGTTGTGTACTGTGAGTGGACAATTTTATTTTCATAGTTGATTAGCGAGTCTATTTATTATTTATATTTAGCTCAGTTTTCAATTACAGTTACAGATTCAATTTCAGTTTTGGAGGCTAGATATATACATACATTCAGTATTTACATCGATGCATTGGTTACTCGGCTGATTCTTGAGTGACTCCAGGGAAGGATCAACACTTCCCTCTGGCATTCACGTCGTCTTTGTGTCAGGAGTTACTGGACGAATTTAGGTGGCTAGAGGTTCTGAGATTCTCACCACCGCCTCCACTAGCACATGATACTCGAGAAGGGTCAAGAGTCCCCCTCGACCGTATTTCTTATATTGTTCTTACAGTATTCTTGACTCGCTACCAGTTTTAGAAACATTATTCTTGGAAAGGCATATTGTAGATTTTATTATATATATATATACTGGATTTATTTTTGTCCACTCACTCTAACAGTTTTATTATTTTATATGTCTTTCCATGGGATTTTCGATTTTCTCCGTCCAGTTTGAAGTTTATATCCTGAGATTGCACGTCACTGACGGAGGCATAGAGTTCGTGTCACTGTACTCATCTAGTAGGTTCCTAGCTTAACCTATTAGTCTTTTGTATTGTGTAAATTAGAAGTCGCTCTGAATATTGTATAGAGTTTACTTCCGTTGTATTGTATTTTCTTATTCAGTCTTCAACTTTCTTATCACCTTCTATAAATAGTTTATATTTCTAGTGGATTCAGTGTTTGTTTGATTTGAGAAATCCGAATGGGATTTGGTGCCACGGTTTGGTTTTGTGGACATTTTAGAAGTGAGTTTTCTTTGCAGGTTTTTTGGTTTGTTGAATTTCAGTGGAAACTCTTGCAAATTTTTTGTAGATTCAGTTGTCGTTAGGGCTTAACTTCGATTTAGGCAACTAAATCGGGATCGGGTCCTTTCAACCAACTTCAACTGAGTATCTGTTGAACCAACCTCAACTCAGTATCAGATGACCCTCAACTGAGTATCAGTTGAACACTACAAGAAAACTGCACCTAGACCACAGACCATTTCCGTCGTCTAGGTGAAGTTTTCCGTCGTCTAAGTACTTAGACAACGGAATCTCCGTCGTCCAAGGTCCGTGCTCCAAGTGCTGTCGTCCAAGCACCTAGACGATGGAGAATTAGTTCTCCGTCGTCCATGTGCATACATGGGCCACAGAGAAGCTAACAATCTCCGTGGCCCATGTGTTCACCTGGACGACGGAGAATTAGTTCTCCGTCGTCCAGGTGAACACCTGGGCCACGGAGAATGGCAGGGTTTAGGGGTTAGGGGTTTAGGGTTTAGGGTTTGGGCACCTGGACGACGGAGAACATAATCTCCGTCGTCCAAGTGCCTATTTAATTTTAAAAAAAAATTAAATTGTAAATAAATATTATTAATTTAATTTAAATAATGAAAAATAGTCCAAATTAATTAAATAAACTAAATTTTTAATATTAATTAATGTATTAAATAATTAATTAATTTGTACATACACATCCAAATTAAAAACCCATAAAAACTATATAATATTGTTCGGAACTCGGAAATAAAGAAACGCGATAATTAACTAGCTAGCTAATACACTGGAGGAGCAGATGCGCCGCCGAGTCCTCCGCCTCCAGCCGGGTCGTTGTCGTCGGGGTGTGGGTTCGAAGGAGGTTGACAAGCTTCTTGATTTTGTTGCATGAGGGCGATGAGTTGGGCTATTTGTGCTTGTTGTTCGTCAAGTCTTTGCCGCATGGATTGATTCTCCTCTCGTGCCAGTCAAGCCTCTTAAATGGCTGCTTCGACGGCCGCAGCCTGAATCCTTCTCCGCTGGCCCGAACCTCCTGTAGATGATGAGTCGGAGGTCGTCGAAAAATCTCATACCACCCTAGGCCCGAAGTGCCTAACCTCCTTGCCAGCTCTACGACCGTAGACCTCATCCGCGATTGCAATTTGGCTCTCTAAGGATAGAGGAGGCAGGTCTTCCGGCGGCACATCTGGGAACGCAAACTGAGTGTTAGCCAACTCTTCCTGCGCACGCTCTATCACCCTTGCCTACAAAAGAATAATTAATTTATTATAATGAAAAAAATATTTAAATAATAATTACTATAATTAAAAGCACATATATATATCACTTACGCCGCATTGACTCGCTTCATTATCGAGCCCAGGCGTCACGTACGCGCTTATGCTTGCATCAAGATAAGGGTGTTTGGAGCCCTTTATAACCTTATAATGAGAACGTTGTTAAAATACGTACTTACCATAATAATTACAGCTAAAAAATTTACGCTAATTAAGTACGGTTAAGATTTAAATAAAGTACACTACCTTGGCCTTTTCGGTCGTTCAATCGACATGCAACCCGCGCGATAAAGTGTAAATTTTCAATTAATCAGCCTTGGTTAAATCGAAAAACATGGCCAGTTAGGGATAGAGATAACGCGAGAGGCAGGACTAATTTCGACAAAAGTCTTTCTTAGTCCAAATCCTGTCACCAGTCATAACCCGTTTCTAGACACCATGTCCGACATTCGGCCAATTTTTCGACAATTTACACTCCCTCAAATCCTTTGCAAACTCCGCCCTCAACCTTGTGTCCATAACTTCACTTAGGTTATGGTGTGCGGTGATGAAATCCACACATCACGAGGGGTTAAGGAGATAAGCTAGGAAAAGAGGCGCCATCTATTCCAAAGAGTGCGACTTAATAAACCAAGTTTATGTACTAAATTTAAATCAAACACGTACTACCATGCAATTTACTCGAAAATACACGTAATTAATTAAAACATTAAATAATTACAATAATGAATAATTATTTATCATGCATATATATAATAATAATTATTCATTTACCAATATAATTAATTATTATTAACAATAATAATTATTGCTATTATTTAATTTTAACAATAATTATTTATTACCAAATAATTAACAACTTATAATGATTATCCCAATATTAATAATAACAACTCATTAATGATTATAATTATAACTATTAATTATTTTAAACTAATTAATAAATTAAAAACTATTAATTAATTAATTAATTAATTAATTAATTAATTAATTAATTAAAATGTAAAAGAGGTAAAAAAATAGAATTATTACCTCGTCAGAATATCGCCGGAATATCGGAAGAGTAGAGTCGTCGGAGAGGGGGAACCACGCCGGAAATTGAGTCGTCGGAGCGTCGCCGGAGGAGGATCGCCGGAGGCCGGAGAGGAGAGAGAGAGAGAGAGAGAGAGAGAGAGAGAGAGAGAGAGAGAGAGAGGAGAGGAATGTATGAGATGAGGAAAAGAAGATGGCGCACAGCCTATTTATAGGCTTTCACTTAGACGACGGAAACAGTGTTTTCTGTCGTCTAAGTGGCGGTTTAAAAAAATTTCAAGCGGCGCCAATTAATCGGCGGGACGTTTTGAACCGCCATGATTTTGGACTTAGACGACGGAGAATGAATTCTCCGTCGTCTAAGTGAAAATTTAAGCGGTCCCAAAAACGGAAGCGGTAAATTGAACAGCCATAAAAATTGGACTTGGACGACGGATAATGGCAATCTCCGTCGTCCAAGTGAAAATTACATGAAAAACATAAACAAAAATAAATTAGAACCGCCATGGTAATTTGAACCTGGACGACGGAGAATGGCTATCTCCGTCGTCGAGGCTCAAATTACGTAAAAAAAAATTTAAAAAATAATTCGCTAGGAATTTAGCGATCAGTCATTCGAGTGAAATAGTCGTACGATATCGATGAACGCATCGTATATATGAACAGTTAAATTTGAAGCGACGAATAATTTTTCGTTTAGAAAGTTGTTAAGTATCGACTAATCCTTACGACTTAAGTGTTCATGAGTAGAGGCTCATTTCCAGCAGAGTATTAACGAAATTGAATTTGGACAAAACAACCGTTGGATATGTTCGTCGTAACATAATATATAATTGTCTTCAAAGGACCATAAAATAATAAGTTCGGGAAGGGTTTCATCGGCATAGTCAACCGCAAAACTGACAATTTAACAAACCGGAAACGTGGATACAAGGCATTTCGCAACTCCGATTTTCGAACCGTCGAAGCTCACATACCAAGAATTGTTTACTCTAAAGTCTTGACGAAGAGAATATGCATTGGAAGAAGGTCTAGATGGTCGGTCTCTTAGAAAAATTTACGATATCTGCACCTGGACGACGGATATGAGCTTTTCCGTCGTCCAGGTAATCACCTGGACGACGGATATGATATTATCCGTCGTCCAGGTACTAACCTGGACGACGGAAAATCTCATCTCCATCGTCCAGGTGTATAGACCCTGAATTCAGGGGTTAGGGGTCCTTAGGGTATAGGGTATAGGGTTTAACACTTGAACGACGGAGAATGTCATTATCCGTCGTTCAGGTACACACTTGGACGACGGAGAATGACCTTCTCCGTCGTCCAAGTTCTAAACCCCGAATTCAGGGGTTAGGGCCTTAGGGTTTACGGTTTAGGTCATCCCCGGTCATTTGTGTGTCCGTTCAATTATTCTAATTCAAAAATATAATTTAAAAATTGATCGATCGATCCGATCTGCTAGATTTAGGGTCCATGATTTAGGGTTTTATATGAGATTGAGATTTGGCGGGGCGCCAAAGGTGAAAATGGTGGGGGACCTAATATAAACGTCGACGGAATATCTCATCTCCGTCGTCCAGGTGTATAGACCCTGAATTCAGGTGTCCGTTCAATTATTTTGAATAAAAAAAAATTAAATAAATGATCGATCGAGAATAAACAACCGTTGGATATGTTCGTCGTAACATAATATATAATTGTCTTCAAATGACCATAAAATAATAAGTTCGGGAAGGGTTTGATCGGCACAGTCAACTGCAAAACCGATAATTTTACAAACCGGAAACGTGGATACAAGGCATTTTGCAACTCCGATTTTCGAACAGTCGAAGCTCACACACCAAGAATTGTTTACTCTAAAGTCTTGACGAAAAGAATATGCATTGGAAGAAGGTCTAGATGGTCGTTGTCTTAGAAAAAATTACGAAATCTGCACCTGGACGACGGAGATGAGATTCTCCGTCGTCCAGGTTAGTACCTGGACGACGGATTTGACCTTATCCGTCGTCCAGAGTAGTACCTGGATGACGGAGAATCTCATCTCCGTCGTCCAGGTGTATAGACCCTGAATTCAGGGGTTAGGGCCTTACTGTTTAGGGTTTAGGGTTTGTGAACTTGGACGACGGAGAATGACTATATCCGTCGTCCTAGTGTGGACCTGGACGACGGATAATGACCATTCTCCGTCGTCCAAGTTCTAAACCCCGAATTCAGGGGTTAAGGCCTTAGGGTTTACGGTTTAGGTCGTCCCCGGTCATTTGTGTGTCCATTCAATTATTCTGATTCAAAAATATAATTAAAAAATTGATCGATCGATCCGATATGCTAGATTTAAGGTCCAGGATTTAGAGTTTTATATGAGATTGAGATTTGGCGGGGCGCCAAAGGTGAAAATGGCGGGGGACCTAATATAAACGTGGACGGAATATCTCATCTCCGTCGTCCAGGTGTATAGACCATGAATTTAGGTGTCCGTTCAATTATTTTGAATGACCATAAAAAAATTAAATAAATGATCGATCCGATTTGCAAATGTTTAGGGTCGAGGATTTAGGGAGAACGCCAAAATACCCAAAGGCGATAACCTGCAATTAATTTCTCCGTTGTCCAGGATATATAATTCGGATTAATTAATTACCGTAAACCTGCATCGATCATATATTACAATAATTACAATAATTAATTACCAATTAATAATCCTCGTTGTATGACCGTACTCTTCGCCATAATCGTCATCGTCCTCATCCCCGTTAGACGACGGCTCATCCTCGTCATCGTACTCAACATCGTCCGACGAATAACCTGAGTCCTCGTCCGCGTCCTCTTCCTGCTCGTCTTCTTCATCTACCTCATCGATAATCTCATCTTCAGTTAGATCTGTACAACCATCAGGCATGGGTAACCGTTCACCATCTTGAACCAGGTCCATTATATCAGAGCGGATGACAGAAATATTAGGCTCTTGATAGGCAGGAATGTCTCTTTCTGGTTAGCAGCATCTTCAGTCGTTGTCGGTGTCCCTTCAATTGTCTCTGTATTCCATATTCCTCGGTGAGAGATATGGTTCACTATTTTCCACCCTTCACCGGCTTTCGGATCGTCGAGATAGAACACCTGCCGAACTAAGGTGGCGAGAGCGAAAGGCTCATCCTCATACCAGCTAGAGTTTGTATCGACTGATAATAGTCCCAGGTCTTCCTTTGTACGCTTGAACCATCTGCACTTGAATAGGAAAACGTTGACATCATTCCCATAACATAGCTGAACCACATATACAATAGCCCCGTAATATAGATCATTGTCTTTCCCAACCGCTACCCCACTGTTTTGTGTTCTTCTTCCTTCGTCTCGGGCCAATGAATGGAACTTTACACCGTTCACAAAACATCCGGGATAAATATAGTGTTTAACCGGCTTCCCTGCTAGCAAGTGCTTTGGCCATGACCACCACCCCCCGTGGTTTTCAAATTTTTGCAGATCAATCATCTGCAAAAAAGGACAAATTAATATAAGGGCTCAACTGTCTACAAACATGATCGATATGTATATAAATTACTACTTAAATACCGAGACGTACGTACGTACCCATTGGAAGAAATAATCGGGAAACTTCTTCTTAACCATTTTCTCAATCCACGCCGAACACTTGTTTTGATTTAACGCCTGAAGCCTCTCCCTGTATGACATCATGTACGGCTCAACTTCGTCACAGTCTCGCAACACTACCCAATGTGCCTCAATAAGTTCTTCCCGTGTTAACGATTCTTTTAATACTCCTCTAAACGGTCGGACGACATTGGTGACGACAAAAAGATTGATGCGGGCACTGCGATCGGAGGCAGTGGGAGGTGGTGGATCTTTGAGGTACCTGTTGCAGTAAGTAACACACTCATGCATTAGGTATGTCTCTGCTATGGAGCCATCTGGGGCCAACCTGTTTTTGACGAATGACTTATACTGTCCAAGCTGTCTACAAAATCAAACGTACAATAAGAATAAGTACATATAGCTAGCTAGTAATCTCCAGTGGAACAAATTAATTAGTTGTACGTACCTTTCTTGAGGATACATCCAAGTGTACTGGACCAGACCAGAAATGAGCACCTGCTCGGGCAGGTGGATCATTAGGTGAATCATGATGTCAAAGAAAGCAGGGGGAAAAATCCTCTCTAGTTTGCAAATGATGTGCACAATTTGTTGTTGCAATTCCACCACATCTGACTTCTTTAATTCTCTGGCGCATAACCTCTGCCACCACCTGCACAATGCCACAATTGGTTCTACGACGTCACGAGGCAAGTATGGTCGAATTACCACTGGAATCAGACGTTGCAGCATAACGTGATAGTCATGTGTCTTTAGACCCACAAACTTGTGTTGCACCTCGTCCACTGCTCCAGTTATAGTAGCTGCATACGTAGCCGGATAACGAACGCCCTTAAACCAGTGAAATACAGAACGTCTAAGCGTCGGCTTCACTGTGTAAGGTGCAGCTGGCATCTTGTTGTACACTCCTTTCCTATCCCTCCTCAACCACAAGGGACGACGTAGATTCATTGATTCCAAATCTTTGCGCGCTTTGAGAGTATCTTTAGTCTTGAACTTAATACCGAGAATTGTTCCCACCACGCTGTCGCACACATTCTTTTCTATGTGCATCGCGTCCAAGTTGTTCCTCAGCTTCAACTTCGACCAGTAAGGGAGTTCAAAGAATATACTCTTGTGATCCCAATAGCTCAGATCATGTGGAAGAATTGGATTGCATTTCTTTACATCCGCGTCATTGCTCAACACACCAAAGTCGAAATAGCTCAACCTCTCTAAAATCTCTTCGCCCGACCAACTACGGGGTTTAGGATTGTTCTCTACCGTCCCGTCGAAATGAGCTTCATCCTGTCGCCACGGGTGGTCGTGAGGAAGCCATCTACGGTGACCCAAGTAACACACCTTCCCCCGTGCCAACTACAGTTCACGTCGTCCAAACATATAGGACATCCATTATATCCTTTTGTCCTGCAGGCTGCCAACATCCCATACGCTGGAAAATCGCTGATCGTCCACATTACGGCAGCCCTCATCGTGAACATCGTGTCAATGAATTTGTCATAAGTTGGGACTCCATTTTCCCACAACAGTTTCAGCTCGTCGATCAAAGGTCTGAGGTAGACATCTAAGCACTTCCCTGGAGATTTAGGACATGGAATTAGTACAGTAAGGAAATTGAATTCCTTGTTCATGCACATCCACGGAGGCAAGTTGTACGGCATCAGAATAATTGGCCGAGTGCTGACGGCGGAGCTATTACTTCCCCAAGGATTGAATCCGTCTGTAGATAGGCCGAGTCTAACATTTCTAACCTCTGCAGCAAAGTCTCCAAATTCTCTGTCGAAATGTTTGAAACCCTCCCCATCCGCGGCGTGTCGTAGGACATCGTCATCTATTTGCTTTTCTGCGTACCATCGCATCGCCTCTGCTGTGTGTACAGACATGTACAGGCGTTGCAATCTGGGAATCAAGGGAAAATATCGAACAAATTTCACATGAATTCTCTTTTTCGAACTCTTTCTATTCATCTGGAATCTGCACTGGCCACATACAGGACAATAGTCCAAATCTTTATACTCTTTGTAAAATAGCACACAATCATTCGGACATGCATCAATTATCCTGTACTTTAGGCCGAGGCTGCTCAAGATATTTCTAACCTTATAATGAGATTTAGGAAGATTGTGATCATCAGGAAGCAACTTACATATTTGCTCCTGAATTTCGTCAAAAGCACTCACTGACATTTTGTGCTTCACTTTTATCTTCATTTGCTCCATCACATATTGCAACACATTCTCTCGACATCCAGGGAACACCGGGGTCTGCGCTTCAAGTAGCATCCAGTTGTACTTATCCATCTCACTGGTGTCAGTGGCCAAGCTAGCATCGGGGAATGTGTCATCATGCTCATTAGTGGTACTGTAACCTCCGTCTTGGTGTTGGTGTCCACCATGACTACATCCCGGAAACGCTTGATGGACCAAATCTGCAGTTGGGTTGCAAGCTGGGGGTCCGCCACCACTCCCGCTGGATGAGGCACCATGGTAACTGTACCCTGAGCTGAAGTCTGCTGCGCTGAACTCTACTGCTTCACCATGCTCGCTCCATGTAGTGTAACTCCACATCATACCATTTTCGTACAGGTGTTGCACCATAACATTAACCTCCGCATACTGACAATTAAGACATTTATGGCACGGACACCTGAAACGCTTCTTTCCCTGACCATGTTCTATCGCAAAATTCACAAATTCGCTAATTCCATCCATATACCGGACATCACATCTATTCTTCAACTTCATCCAACTCTTGTCCATACTGCTACAAAATATTATAATTAATTAATTATTACATATATATATATATTAATTAGTCCATTAATTTACGCTTAATTATACGTACTCGATCTACATCGATCCATCAATTACGTACGTACGTAATTTAATCTGTATATATAGCTAACATCCATGCATGTATGTACGTACGTTTTCACTAAATATATATTAAGCAAATTTTAACTGCGTACGTACCTGCTGGCCTTCTCGATATCTGTTAATTAAGCTAGCTAGCTAGTCAGCGGAGATCCGTTATCGGCCTGATCCTTCTCGGCCTTCTCCCTTCTATGATCCTTCTCCTTCTCCCTTCTCCTTCAATTCTTCTTCGAATGGAATGAAGAGATCGGATATATGGAATGAATCAAGTTTGGCATCGGGCTTATATAATGCTTCACTTAGACGACGGAGGTGTCGGTACGTCGTCTAAGTGGAAGTTACTCGGACCACGGCGTGTCGGTCCGTTGTCCAGGTGATCACCTGGACCACGGAGAATACCATCTCCGTCGTCCAGGTGGCCACCTGGACGACGGAGAACACCTCCTCCGTCGTCCAGGTGATCACCTGGAGGACGGAGAAGACACCGTCGTACCATTCCATATATCCGATCTCTTCATTAAATACGGAAATCATAAAATCCACGAACTCGCAAATTAACAGTGAAAACATAAACTTGTCCACTTACAGATCAGCTAGCGCGAACTCGCCAAACTTGATTCATTCCATATATCCGATCTCGAGGACGGAACGAATCATTTCGTATTTTCATTTCGGACCGTCGATCGACCCGAGGCTCGAGTATAAATATCGAAAATAGTCGTAAATCGTTAAAAAAATTTCAGTTTGGCTTTGACTTTCCCTTTTTGGAAGGGTTGACCGTTGACCAGAGAAGTGTGACTTTCCCGTTTCGGACTTCACCTCCGGCGACCGGATTCCGGCCACCATCCGCCTCGGGACAGGTACGGTTCGCTTCCTTGAAACTGTTTTGGTTGAACCCGAGTTGAATTATCTTGCCGGAATTCGACCTTAATGGGGGAAGCTTTTCCGGTGACCTTTGGTGGCCGAGGGGTGAGGGCTTTGACTCGCATTGCCCCAAGGAAGCTTCCTATGTGGTTAGTTGGAGGGTTGGTGGAGTTTTCCGGTGAACCCGAATGGGTTGCCGGAGTTGGAAATTTTGATCGGATTTTGGTCGGTTGAGGTAGTTCCGGGCTGTTTTGGTCTATGTGTTAGAAGGGAAAGTTGTTCGTGTGGTTGAGATGGTCTAAACTGGAAAATTTGGCCGCAAAATTCCACCGTTGACGGCGCGCCGCCGCCGCCGGCGGCGGTCAACGGCGGTCAACGGTGAGGAAAAGTCAACTTTTTCAGATTTCGATGTAATTAGTGTCATTTTTCTCATAATCGCGCCCTGGTTATCGTACAGAGGTTTTTGGGTCGATTTGATTAGCCGATTGTTAGTCGAGATTTCGAGTGGGGATTTCGGGATTTCCGTAATTTATTTTGTACTGCATTTCACATTTCCGGGAACGGTTGGTTTCCGTGCATCAGTACAGTGTTGTGGATTACGATATTGATCAGTTATGTTTATATATATTCAGGAGATCGAGATCGAGATCTAGATCGTGATCGTGCTTCAGGCGAGGGAACTTCCGCCGGACCACGAATTTAGCGCGAGTTCGCGCTAGCTGATCTGTAAGTGGACAAGTTTATGTTTTCACTGTTAATTTGCGAGTTCGTGGATTTTATGATTTCCGTATTTAATTATACGATGTTGTGATATATGTTGTTTCCGGAGGTATTGTTATATGTGTTTATTTGTGATGGCATTTAATACATCGATGTACCAGAGTTGAGAGATTCCTCTGGGCGGGGTTGAGTGGTCCCCTGCGTGCCGCCAGGGTTGAGTGGTCCCCTGGCCTATCACCGTCAGGTTTGAGCGATTCACCTGACGTCGGGTTTGAGAGGTCGCCCGACAACCTCCGTGTATATATATTTATATGTGTTATGTTTCTTCCGAACTCGCACTGTTTTATATGAGAATGTGTATAACTGGTGAAAGGCATATGATTATTTTCGTCCACTCACTCTAACGTTTTTATTTGCCTTTCCCCTGGGCTTTTCGGTTTCCGTGCCCAGTTTGCAGTTCGGATTCCACTGTTTCACGTCGCGGTTTGGAGGCTATTGATCAGAGTTGTCTGTGTTTTCCAGTAGGTTCTTGTTTCGCCTACTGATGTATATATTGTATATGTTTTATTTTAGAGGTCGCTCTGATACGTTCTGATACTTGTTATGCGGATTTTCACGGATATATTATATATGATACAGTACTATTTACTGTTTATGATTCATATATTGATGTTGAGAAATCCGGATGGGATTGGTGCCCACGGTTTGCTTTTTGTGGCATAGGACTAAGTGTTAATTTCTGGGTGCAGGTTATGGTAATTCTACACTAGTAACGAAACTCTGCCCAAATTTCGAAAAGTTTTTGTTGGTTCGTACTTTTGGAAGGGTTTGATTCCGGTTTAGATAACTGAATCGGGATTGGGTCCTTTCAGCTTGGTATCAGAGCATTAGGTTGTCAGATTCTGTAGACTCTTGTAGTTGTGACGCTTAGGGTATTTGAGTTGATACAGCATGACTAGAGTGATGACCCGACTGGCCAGCGGTACTCATCAATACTTCGGGTGTTGTGTGTCCTCAAATATCTGCGGTTTCATGATTACGTTCTTTCTGCTTGTACCTAATGCTTGTCTTGTATCAGTAGGATGCCTCCTCGACGTGGTCCCCGTGTTGATCGGGATGATGATCCTAATGAGGATCGCCGAACGCGCGACTTGCTGATGCGAGTGCTGCGTTTGGAAGAGCGTTTTGACCTTGTGGTCAAGCGTCGCACTACGGGTGCTACTGTGTTTTCGGGTTCAGTTGATCCAGAGATATGCGAGGCATGGTTGGTTCAGATTGAGCGTGTTTGTGAGCGTCTGCAGTTTACACCTGAGCAGATGTCAGTAGCCGCAGTTGGTTTACTTGAGGGTGATGCATACTTTTTGTGGGTTAGCACCGATAGAGTTCATGTTGATACTCCGTGGACAGTGTTCCGTGATTTGTTTATGCGGAGGTACTTCAATCAGGCTACCCAGCAGTGCAAGTACGAGGAGTTCACGAACTTGAGACAGGGCAGTTTGTCTGTACTTGAGTATCGGGATCGGTTTACTCGATTGTCTCGTTTTGCGCGGGATATGGTGGCTACAGAGGAAGCCAAGTGTCGCAGGTTTGAGCTGGGATTGAATTTGAACATCAAGGCGACGTTGACTACGATGCCAAGGAACAACTTTGATGAGTTTGTTAGTGCTGCACTCCGAGGCGAGGATATTGAGCAGGAGAGACAGCAGAGGTACCAACCGAGACGATTTGAGGAAGGTGGACCGAGTCAGGGGCCTTCAAAGAGGCAGAGTTCTGATACTTCCGGTTCAGCCTCATCCTCAGGCGGTGGATCTTATCGTTCACCAGTTGATGTACCGAGGCAGAGATTGAGATGGAGGAGAGACCGACCGCGGCGACCGCAGGCGAGTGCAGGTTCCAGTGGTTCTAGTTATCCTCGGCGTACTGGTGGCACTTTTTCCGTACCGAGGGAGTACCTGTTGTGTAGTCTCTGCAGTCGACATCATGTGGGTCCATGTCGGCGAGGTCCTGTTACTTGTTATCATTGTGGCCAGGTGGGTCACTACTTGAGGGAGTGTCCCCAGTTGTTTGGTACTGATGGTCAGGCGGCTCAGAGTTCCGGAGGAGAGCGAGATGCCACTTCGGGAGCGCGACCAGTACAGTTTGCAGGCCAGGGTAGGCAGCAGGGACAGCCCCAACGAGGACGACCAGCCGGACAAGCGAGAGTTCATGCTATGACTATGCGTGAGGGCAGAGCATCACCGGAGGTCGTTATCGGTACGTTACATGTTTTTGGTATTCCTGTAGTGGCATTGCTAGATCCAGGTGCTACACATTCATTCATATCATATAGACTGTCATCATTAGCTACGGTACCTGCATCTCCACTTCCGGGGTTGTGGAGAGTGTTATATCCGTCAGGTGAGGTTGTGAGCATCGGATGGGTTTACCGGGATTGTGAGGTGTTTGTTGATGGTCATGGGTTTGCCGCGGATCTGCTACTGCTTGATATTGTGGATTTCGATCTGATCTTGGGTATGGACTTCTTGGAGTCGCATTGGGCCATGTTCGACTGTCACAGGAAGGAGGTCGCGTTTTGACGACCAGGGTTACCCGAGATACTTTTTCGCGGCGAGAAGAACACTTCCCTACCGTGTTTGATTTCCGCGATGAGGGCGGATCGGTTGATGAAGAAGGGATGTGTTGCTTACTTAGCCCATGTTGTGGATACTACAGCTGCAGTGCCGGAGCTTGGTAGTATTGAGGTTGTGTCTGAGTTTCCGGATGTGTTTCCAGCGGAGTTACCTGGTATACCCCATGTGCGGAAGATTGATTTTACCATTGAGTTATTGCCGGGTACTGGACCGATTTCCCAGACACCGTATCGGATGGCTCCTGTAGAGTTGAGGGAGTTGCAGATTCAGCTTCAGGAGTTGTTGGAGAAGGGATTCATTCGACCGAGTGTTTCTCCGTGGGGTGCTCCAGTGTTGTTCGTGCGGAAGAAGGATGAGTCCATGCGTTTGTGCATAGACTATCGGAAGCTGAATCAGGTTACAGTGAGGAACAAGTATCCGTTGCCGCGGATTGACGACTTGTTCGATCAGCTCAAGGGAGCATCAGTCTTTTCGAAGATTGACCCTCGATCCGGATATCACCAGTTGAGGATCCGAGACTCTGACGTAGCCAGGACAGCTTTCAGGACGCGGTATGGGCACTATGAGTTTCTGGTTATGCCGTTTGGGTTGACCAACACCCCCGCAGCTTTCATGGACTTGATGAATCGGGTGTTTCGACGATTCCTGGACAAGTTCGTGATTGTATTCATAGACGATATTCTGATTTATTCGAGGAGTGTGGGCCAGCACAAGAAGCACTTGCGAGCGGTGTTGCGGACTTTGCGGGACCATCAGCTGTTCGCGAAGTTTAGCAAGTGTGAGTTCTGGTTGGATAGTGTGAAGTTTCTGGGCCACGTGATTTCGGCCGAGGGAGTTAGTGTTGATCCTGACAAGATTGAGGCCATGCTGAATTGGAGTCGACCCACTACTGTACCGGAGATCCGGAGTTTCTTGGGGTTAGCAGGCTATTATCGACGGTTTGTACTAGATTTCTCCCGGATAGCTACACCACTGACCAGATTGACGAAGAAGGGCGTCAAGTTTGAGTGGTCTGATGCGTGCGAGGAGAGTTATTTGCTCCTGAAGGAGAGATTGACCACCGCACCGGTTCTGACGTTGCCAGACGACAGTGGTGAGTTTGTTGTATACAGTGATGCGTCGATGTTGGGCCTTGGCTGTGTGTTGATGCAGCATGGTAGAGTTGTGGCATATGGTTCCAGACAGCTGAAACCGCACGAGGTCAACTATCTGACGCATGATTTGGAGTTAGCCGCTATTGTATTAGCGTTGAAGAGTTGGAGACATTACCTGTATGGTGCTCAGTGTAAGATTTTCACTGACCATAAGAGTCTCACTTACTTGCGGACGCAGCCGGACTTGAATATGAGGCAGCGCCGATGGATGGAGTTGGTTAACGACTACGATTGCACGTTTGAGTACCATCCAGGGAAGGCCAACGTTGTGGCAGATGCACTTAGCCGGAAATCCGGAGCCTCATTGTTTCACATGTGTGTGGCCAGAGTATCGATGTTAGCCGAGCTTCGAGCTACAGGTGCTGTATTTGGGTATGATGATGATGGAGCTTTGTTGGCCAGTTTTCAGGTTCGACCAGTGTTGGTTGATCAGGTACGTGAGGCACAGGATTCAAATCCTCACTTGCTAGGCAAGAAGACCATGATATGGAATGGTGTGCCTACAGAGTTTCGATTGAGCGACGACGGTACGTTGTTGTTCAGAGGCAGGCTATGTGTACCTAGAGACGAAGATTTGAAGAAGGAGATTTTGGATGAGGCTCACAGTTCAGCGTATGCGATGCATCCCGGGGGTACGAAGATGTTTCGTACACTTCGAGCGTACTATTGGTGGCGCAACATGAAGCGGGAGATTGCCACGTACGTGAGTCGATGTTTGATTTGTCAGCAGGTGAAGGCGGAGAGGCAGAAACCTGCAGGGAAACTACAGCCACTTGAGATTCCGGTTTGGAAGTGGGAGCACATTACGATGGATTTCGTCTATCAGTTGCCGCGTACTTCGGCGGGCAACACTGGTATTTGGGTTATTATTGACCGACTGACGAAATCCGCACACTTTCTTGCACTTCCGGGGAAGATTTCGGTGGGCAGATTGGCTAAGTTGTACTTGTCTGAGATTGTTCACTTGCACGGTGTGCCTGTGTCCATTGTTTCTGACTGTGATAGTCAGTTCACTTCTGAGTTTTGGCAGGCGTTGCAGCGAGCTTTGGGCACGAAGTTGCGATTTAGTACAGCTTTTCATCCTCAGACTGACGGGCAGTCCGAGCGGACCATTCAGACACTTGAGGATATGCTGAGATCATGTGTGTTGCAGTTTTACGGAAACTGGGATCAGCAGTTAAACTTGATTGAGTTCGCCTACAACAACAGCTATCAGGCTAGTATTGAGATGGCACCGTACGAGGCCCTGTACGGGAAGCAGTGTCGCACTCCATTATGTTGGAGTGAGGTGGGCGAGCGTTGGCTCATTGGTCCTGATTTGGTGAAAACCACGATGGAGGACATTCAGGTTATTCGGGATCGGTTGAAGATCGCCCAGGATCAGCAGAAGAGTTACGTGGATGTGAGGAGGAAGAGCTTAGAGTTTGAGGTTGGTGATTGGGTCTTCCTGAAACTGTCTCCGTGGAGGGGAGTAGTGCGATTCGGGAAGCGTGGCAAGCTTCGGCCGCGATACATTGGTCCGTATGAGATTACGAAAAGGGTTGGAGCTGTTGCTTACAGACTCGAGTTACCGGCTGAGATGGCTCGCATGCATGATGTGTTCCATGTCTCGATGTTGTGGAAGTACATCTCAGATCCTTCACATGTGATAGCCCCATAGCAGTTGCCGATTAGAGAGGATTTATCGTATGTTGAGGAGCCAGTACAGATTCTTGATCATCGTGAGCAGGAGTTGAGGCACCGCGTGATTCCGCTGGTGAAGGTCTTGTGGCAGAACCACTCGATTGAGGAGGCCACCTGGGAGACCGAGCAGCGTATGCGGGAGCAGTATCCTCATTTGTTCACCTGACAGGTATGTAAATTTCGAGGTCGAAATTTCTTTAAGGGGGGTAGATTTGTGACGACCCGAACCAGAATCAGAGGTGCGTTTGGCACGATTCTCGAGATTTGAGTTTAGTCGCAGTTTTGCAATATTATGTGGTTTGCCGATTCGATTCGCGACTTTGTTTTCGGTCGAGAATTTGGGTTGAGTGTCTTCACAGGAAGTGTAGAGTACGTGATTTCGAGCTCGTGGGCGTTTTCGGAAGATTTTTCCGATCACCGAGGAATATTTTATGGTTATTTGAAGTTTCGGATTCCGACGAGTTTATTCGATTATTTCGTGTTTATCCGAATCATTTCGTATTTTCATTTCGGACCGTCGATCGACCCGAGGCTCGAGTATAAATATCGAAAATAGTCGTAAATCGTTAAAAAAATTTCAGTTTGGCTTTGACTTTCCCTTATTGGAAGGGTTGACCGTTGACCAGAGAAGTGTGACTTTCCCGTTTCGGACTTCACCTCCGGCGACCGGATTCCGGCCACCATCCGCCTCGGGACAGGTACGGTTCTCTTCCTTGAGTGATTTCGAGTTGGATGGTTGTGGGTTTGAGTGGAATTGAAACTGTTTTGGTTGAACCCGAGTTGAATTATCTTGCCGGAATTCGACCTTAATGGGGGAAGCTTTTCCGGTGACCTTTGGTGGCCGAGGGGTGAGGGATTTGACTCGCCTTGCCCCAATGAAGCTTCCTATCTGGTTAGTTGGAGGGTTGGTGGAGTTTTCCGGTGAACCCGAATGGGTTGCCGGAGTTGGAAATTTCGATCGGATTTTGGTCGGTTGAGGTAGTTCCGGGCTGTTTTGGTCTATGTGTTAGAAGGGAAAGTTGTTCGTGTGGTTGAGATGGTCTAAACTGGAAAATTTGACCGCGAAATTCCACCGTTGACGGCGCGCCGCCGCCGCCGGCGGCGGTCAACGGCGGTCAACGGTGAGGAAAAGTCAACTTTTTCAGATTTCGATGTAATTAGTGTCATTTTTCTCGTAATCGCGCCCTGGTTATCATACAAAGGTTTTTGGGTCGATTTGATTAGCCGATTGTTAGTCGAGATTTCGAGTGGGGATTTCGGGATTTCCGTAATTTATTTTGTACTGCATTTCACATTTCCGGGAACGGTTGGTTTCCGTGCATTAGTACAGTGTTGTGGATTACGATATTGATCAGTTATGTTTATATATATTCAGGAGATCGAGATCGAGATCTAGAACGTGATCGTGCTTCAGGCGAGGGAACTTCCGCCGGACCACGAATTTAGCGCGAGTTCGCGCTAGCTGATCTGTGAGTGGACAAGTTTATGTTTTCACTGTTAATTTGCGAGTTCGTGGATTTTATGATTTCCGTATTTAATTATACGATGTTGTGATATATGTTGTTTCCGGATGTATTGTTATATGTGTTTATTTGTGATGGCATTTAATACATCGATGTACCAGAGTTGAGAAATTCCTCTGGGCGGGGTTGAGTGGTCCCCTGCGTGCCACCAGGGTTAAGTGGTCCCCTGGCCTATCACCGTCAGGTTTGAGCGATTCACCTGACGTCGGGTTTGAGAGGTCGCCCGACAACCTCCGTGTATATATATTTATATGTGTTATGTTTCTTCCGAACTCGCACTGTTTTATATGAGAATGTGTATAACTGGTGAAAGGCATATGATTATTTTCGTCCACTCACTCTAACGTTTTTATTTGCCTTTCCCCTGGGCTTTTCGGTTTCCGTGCCCAGTTTGCAGTTCGGATTCCACTGTTTCACGTCGCGGTTTGGAGGCTAGTGATCAGAGCTGTCTGTGTTTTCCAGTAGGTTCTTGTTTCGCCTACTGATGTATATATTGTATATGTTTTACTTTAGAGGTCGCTCTGATACGTTCTGATACTTGTTATGCGGATTTTCACGGATATATTATATATGATACAGTACTATTTACTGTTTATGATTCATATATTGATGTTGAGAAATCCGGATGGGATTGGTGCCCACGGTTTGCTTTTTGTGGCATAGGACGAAGTGTTAATTTCTGGGTGCAGGTTATGGTAATTCTACGCTAGTAACAAAACTCTGCCCAAATTTCGAAAAGTTTTTGTTGGTTCGTACTTTTGGAAGGGTTTGATTCCGGTTTAGATAACTGAATCGGGATTGGGTCCTTTCAGATTCTTTCGTATAAAGAAGAAATGGAAGCAAGAAAAATCCTGTCTAGAAGAACATGTCAAGGTGCTTCAAGAAAAATTAGATTGCCAAAATTATCTTGTTTCTTCTTTATCAAAAGAAAAATCTGAACTTGAGCTTGCCTTGGAAAAATCAAAATCTCTCTTTAATCAGTTTTCTCTCGGGTCAGAAAAATTAACCAAAATGTGTGGCATAGGCAAGATTGACAAAGACAGAACAGGGTTAGGATATGAAGCTGGAGAAAGCTCCAAGAAACCTACTAGGTTTGTAAAAAGTCAAAAGAAAAACTTTGTATCCTCTTTCAAACCTAAAAAACCTTTTGTTCCAACTTGTCACCATTGTGGTATCATTGGTCACATACGACCTAATTGTAGAAAACTGGGAAGAATGAATACAAGTCAAATGAACAGACTCTCCTTTTTTCAATCATCTCTTGAGAAAACCCTTGATTATCTTTCCAAAATAGCCAAGAGTCTTTCTTCCAAATCTTCTGCACCCCATAAAAGGAGATCCTTTAGGAACAACAAAAACAGATCCAAAGGTCAGGCGAACTCGAACCCCATCCAACAAAAGCCTTGGGATTTATGTGGAAATAGTTCTGATGATGAAAACTTCGTAGGAAATTTTTCTTGCATTGACAATACATCTAAAGTGAAAAGCAACATAGTTGCGCGCCATTTGCAATGTCGCTTTGACTGCTCTTGCTCCTAGAGATTCAGATTCCTGGTATATGGACAGTGGTTGCTCAAAACACATGGCTGGGAACAATGATTGGTTCTCTTCCATGAATGATACACACCCATCAGGTAAGGTTGTGTTTAGTGATGGGGCTCAAGCTGACATAATTGGATGTGGAACTGTAAGTACTCCAGGACTCCCTAATCTTAAAAATGTTTTGTTGGTAAAAGGACTAAAGGTAAACTTGTTAAGTGTTAGTCAAATTGTTGACGAACATGAATCTGTTATTTTTGATCATGCGAAATGCATGGTTCTGGACGGAAAAGGTAAATGTCTCATGAAGGGAGAAAGAACTAAAAATCATTGCTATTGTGTTTCTGCTAACCAGAAATTCCCTTCTGAGATTTGTTTCAGACCACAAGTTTCTATCAATGCCCTAGAATTATTGCATAGAAGAATGTGTCACCTCAATCATCAAGACATTGTCAAATTATCCTCCAAGGATTGTGTGAGAGGACTTCCTAAACTCACAGGTAAGTCTGAAGGCATGTGCGGTGATTGCAAGATTGGTAAGCTCACCCGTACTTCACATTCTTCTCTTAGTGCGAAACCAACATCTCAATGTCTGGAATTACTGCATCTTGATTTAATTGGTCCAGTAGAAACTGAAAGCATGACTGGAAAAAACTATGCACTCGTAGTCGTAGATGATCTTTCACGTTTTACATGGGTAAAGTTCCTGACAAATAAATCAGAAACGTTTGAGGAATTTTTTAATCTGGCTAAAAGAATTACAAATGAAAAACTTTCTGAAAATAAAGTCATTATAAGAATCAGATCTGATCATGGAACTGAATTTGAAAATTCATCTTTTGCTGACTACTGTAATAAGTTTGGTGTGTTTCATGAATTTTCTGCTCCCATTACTCCTCAACAAAATGGAATCGTTGAAAGAAAAAATCGGGTTCTTGTTGAAATGGGAAGAGTCATGCTCAATTCTACTAATCTTCCTCATTCCTTCTGGGAAGAAGCTATAGCAAATGCTTGTTATACTTTGAACAGAGTCATTCTCAGACCAGGGACAAACAAAACTCCCTATGAACTCTGGAAAGGAAGAAAGCCAAATATTTCACATCTCAAGGCATTTGGAAGCATATGTTTCATCTATAAAGATCATCAATATCTAACAAAATTTGAAGCAAAATGCGATCGTGGATGCTTTCTTGGATATGCCTCAAACAGTCGCGCTTATCGGGTGTACAATAAGAGAACTTGCAGAATCATGGAAACTGTAAATGTTGCAATTGACGATGCTCCTATTTGTCATCATATAACTCCTCATATTCTTAATGAACAGGTTGATGCGAAGAATCTCCATCCATCTGATGTGGAAACTCCAATTGATGAACAAAATCCAGATTCCGACACAGAATTGTCTAATCACGAATCTGAACCTGACACGGAAGGAAATCTGGTTGATGAAACATTAGTTCAACAGCCTCCACACAGATTGGGAAAGAGGCAGGTTAAGAAAGATCATTCCCCTTCAGACATCATAGGAATAGTACATGAACCTATGAGAACCAGAAGTAAGGTACACAAATTAGTATGTGATCTTTCTATTCTTAAATCTTTTTTGGCTATGTCTGAAAAGAACATAAATACCATTACCACTTTTGGTTTGGTATCATCTGTTGAACCAAAAAATATTAAAGAAGCCTGAAGTGATGTTGACTGGATTATTGCAATGCAGGAAGAATTAAATCAATTTGAAAGAAATGAGGTATGAGAATTAACCCCTAGACCAAATGATAAGAATGTAATTGGAACCAAATGGGTTTTCAAAAACAAAACTGATGAATTAGGAACTATTACCCGAAACAAAGCCAGATTAGTAGCTCAAGGTTACAATCAAATTGAGAGTATAGATTTTGATGAACCTTTGCGCCAGTCGCTAGGTCAGAATCAGTAAGGCTATTGTTAGCTATTTCTTGTCATCTAAAATTTACACTTTATCAAATGAATGTCAAAAGTGCCTTCCTATATGGTGACATCAAAGAAGAAGTGTATCTGGAACAAACCCCTGGTTTTCCAAGTCTTACACACCCAGAATATGTATACTGCCTGAAAAAGGCCGTGTATGGACTTAAACAATCTCCTCGGGCATGGTATGACAAACTATCTTCCTACTTGATTAAAAATGGCTACATCAGAGGTTCCATTGACCTGACACTGTTTGTCAAGTGTTCTGCTAAACATGTCATTCTCGTATAGGTTTATGTAGACGACATTGTTTTTGGATCTACCTCAGATGAATTGGTGAAAGAATTCACCACAATGATGACAAAAGTGTTCCAAATGAGCCAATGTGAAAAATTGAACTATTTTCTTGGGTTGCAAGTCCAACAAAGAAAGGATGGACTTTTCATTTCACAAACTAAATATGCATTGGACTTAATTAAAAAATTTGGAATGGAATCCTCTTCTTCTGTTCGGAATCCTATGGGAACTTCATGCAAAATTAATGCTGATCTGACTGGTGTCAGTACTGATCCTACTTATTATAGAAGTATGATTGGAAGTCTCCTTTATCTAACTGCTAGCAGGCCTGACATTTCTTACTGTGTAGAAGTGTATGCCCGATATCAAGCCAATCCAAAGGAATCTCATGTCAAAGCTGTCAAACACATCTTGCGATATATCTCTGAGACAACTAATTTTGGCATCTATTATTCCTTTGATTCTGGCATTGAAATTGCAGGATATTCTGATTCCGATTGGGCAGGAGATGTTACCGATAGAAAAAGCACTTCAGGAGGTAGCTTTTTCGTGGGAAATAATCTTGTTTCATGGCACAGCAAAAAACAAAATTGCGTATCCCTTTCCACGGCTCAAGCTAAGTACATTGCAGCAGGAAGTTGCTATACACAAATGTTATGGATGAAGCACATGCTTCACGACTACGGTTTCCCACAAGGTAAGCTCTCCCTATTTTGTGATAACACTAGTGCTATAAACATCTCCAAAAATCCAGTTTTACACTCTCGCACCAAGCACATAGAAATTCGTTATCATTTCATTAGAAGCCTGATCGGAGAAAATTTGCTTGAACTGGTGTTTATTCCCACTGATAAACAATTGGCAGACATTTTTACCAAACCACTTGACAATCATCGCTTTGAAAGCTTAAGGCAATCAATCGGTGTATGTTCTGCATCTTGATCATCTCTTCAAAAGAAAATTTATATTTTCTGTTTGTAAAGTTTTTTTTTTAACAAAAAAAAAACCACAAAAATTATTATATATTTTGGCCTGTACAAGGTAAAACCGAGTGGTTATGGATATGCTTACCTTTGTACTCATAAATTCATAATTATGCATTATATTATTTGTGTATCACAAATGGTCCCAACATCTAATTTTTCATGCATACATCAATATGTGGTATGGTTAAGTGAAACTTATTTTATTTGTGGCACGGTTTACGCTTGAGTTCCTCTTTAAGCAAAAACTTGAGTTAGCCCAATTCAGTTTCTCTTTATATCAAAAATTGGAAAATTATTATTGATTATTTTTGCTAGTCTTTGCTTGAGTCTGGAGTCCCTTATCCTTTGGAGCATCCTTGTTATGCTTAGTACCCTAAAATCATCTGATTTGGGAGCTATTGATAAGTTCTTCGCTACATATTCTCAAGCAACGATCCCTGAAATTTATTCTATCCTTCGATGGATCCGAGATGGTAATCCTTTGAGTGTCCTTGTTACACATATTGCCTGAGGTCATTTGATCTTGGAGTCAATGATTACCCTCTTGCTACATGGATCTAAGAGGACGATTTTTCAGATGAGCAAACAAATGATATGCAAAAATATGAAAAAGGAGAAAAATCTTTTGTGGCTAAATTTAATATAAAAAGGGGGAGATAATATATCTCATCAAGGAATAATCTTGCTACCCCATGGAAAAATGATTTTCCCTTTACTATGCCACATGCATTCATCCTCTATTACTTTTTATGGACCACATGTGATACATTCTTAATATAATGAAAAATATGCCTATGAATACCTATGTAAGTGGGTATATTCTCCGATTTTACTGAATGTAGGCTTGTTATATTTTTCACTCAAAACATCTCAAAAAAAAAGGGAATTTAGTTTATGTACTTTTGTATTTATTTCCTTTTGAAGAGATCATCACTTTGCTTACCATCACCTTGATTTCAATAATTATCAAGTGGTCTATTATGTTTGTTACGCAAAATCAAGTTACAAGCCTAACTTGTATTTCAAGGTAATCATGGGAATATTCAACCCGACACTTTGGTATTAAATACTATGCCTTGCATATTTCAGAAAATGGGAGGGAATTTGAAACTTGACCACCTTGTTTGGTTAAGTTTGAACCAAGTACATATGTACTTGTTATGAAAAGAAAATCTTTCTTTTCAGTTTAGGATTGTCCATCATAAGTCAACATGGTGTGTTAACCAAATCCTTGGTTTACCTCTTCATAACAGTAACGTTATGGAGGACTGAAATCAGCAGAGAAGTTGGTAGCTTTCTCTACCAAATCTGGTCTGGTTCCTTTAGGGCTTTCCCTTATAAGTTTATGTTCACTACTGATGGCCTTTCGGTTTTTAAACAAACTCTGTTGTTCCCTTAAGTGGATCCATGACTCAAGCCCATTAGCTTTGAACCAAGCTAGTTACTTAGCTTCCTCCACTGGTCTTCCCGGTAACCAAGACCACCTACTCCTCAGCTTGCCTTTTCTAACCGTTGGACACTCTCTCTCCATCACTTATTCATCTTCTCCATTTCATCGCTTCAATTTCGAATTCACTTCTTACCATCACCAAATTGTTTCTGAAATGAGAAGTAAAAACCCATCCAAACGGTTAGAAGCCTCGAAGCAGTCACCTCAATGCTCCATGCATTTACGTAGTCGGGACTCTCCGGTGAAATTACCCCCGGCAGCTCAGCCACAAGTGGTGGTTCCCGACCTCAATCTCACAGCCCCTCCGGAAATAACTACCACTGCATTCATTGCTTCCACCGAGCTTGAGCCCTCTGACCCCATTCCGGAGAAATCGGCCTCTGACTCCGATAATATTCCTTTGAAGAAAAGGAAGAGATTGCTCAAGGAAGCTCCGGAAAAGGTTAGGAAGCTCTCAAAGGTCTCTTCGAGGAAGGAACCTCGTAATCCTTACGAGAAGGAGTACATTCAGCCTTCCCCTCCGTCTCACTCTCCAATCAGTTCCGGCCCCTCAAATCAAGCTCCACAGTTCAAAAGAGGAGCAAGGAAGTCTGTGGCACCAATGCCTCATTTAAATCCTAACTCAGATTTTGAGGAAGCCTAACCTGTGAGACAAAGTCCTTCTAAGAGGAAAGGAAAAGCTCCGGCAAGCAAGAAGAAGGCTCCGGCAAGCAAGGGCAATCCTCCGTCAAAGAAGGGTAAATCACAAGCCTCCACCTCCGCTGCCGCTCAAGCACAAAGAGCTCCGGATACCCGGAATGCTTCAACGAGGCATGCTCCTCGAACTCACAAAGTCGCCATGGAGGTATCAAACTTGCCTATCCCTCCGGACCATTACTTTGAGAGCATTGATGCTAAAAATCTCTATATAGCTGTGACCATATCTAGGCCAGTTATCCTAGAAAAGCCTTTCAATTTTGATGGATTACCTAGTGATTTCCATGACATGATAGAAAAGCAAGGATGGGTAGATGCCCTGAAATCCTTCCCTCGGGTTAATCTGTCTCAGGTTAGGGAATTCTATGCCAACTATCTGAACAACATGCCGGATAAGGTAGATTTGCAATCACATGCATCCTTTTATGTTAATGTGCGAGGGAAACCTGTAGATGTGTCTCCTAGGGCCATAAAGAATGCGCTAGCTCTTCCTAACACCGAAAGAAAAATCCTGAAGCATGTTAGGAAGTTCATTGTCAATCTTAGCACTCATTCCCTAGCTAGGCAGTTTTACTCTACTCCCCCAAACACCGTGTTCTGTGAATCCTATTTTCAAAGCCAATTCATGACTGAATTCTATAAGCTTATGGGATTTTTGGTGCGCACATTGATTGCCCTAGCTAGGCAGTTTTACTCTACTCCCCCAAACACCGTGTTCTGTGAATCCTATTTTCAAAGCCAATTCATGACTGAATTCTATAAGCTTATGAGATTTTTGGTGCGCACATTGATTGCCCCTAACACACAATCCTCCAAAATTACTTTTAGGCAAGCTGGCCTCATTGCTTACTTGGTTTCTGGGAATCCTACACTTCCTGCTGAGTTCTATATCTATCATTCCATTAGGAATTCTGCCATAGACAACCAAACTAAGCTAGGCACCTCATTAGTCTTTCCAGCTGTGATTACCCTCCTCTGCCTAAACTCTCATGTACCTTCTCTTTCAACTGATACTATGGTTGACACTCCAGCCCCAGTAGATAAGATAACTATCTCCAAATCAGTTGGCCAATCCACGGTTTATGTGGAACCTCTTGAGATCACCTTTCTTAGGCGTGGTCAAAATGAGATGAAAGAGGCTTTTTGCATCATGAGGAATGAGATGCAAGCGTCCTTCAAAAGGATGGAACAACTTTTGAAAACTAGGCAAGGACTGGTCTCTTCAGAGGATAACTCTTATCCTTCATATCCTTCTGCTGACGCTGCCACTGCTGCTGGTTCTGAGGGGGAGCCAAATGTGGCTGTTTCGGGTGGTTCGTCAAGGGCCGATGACTCTGGATATGTCAACAATGAGTCCGCAGATGATAATGCCGATAATGAGTGTCGTGACCACCTTGATGATGGTGATGAGGATTATTCCGAGAATGGGAACGATGAGTCCGATGACGAGTAGGTTTCTTCTACTTTATGTATGTTTATATACTACTTATCCATTCTAGGATGTGTGTTTATTACCTCGTTGGTTCTAAAATGATGCTTTTTTTTAGGGGGAGAACCAAGTATCTAGAAATTGCATCTCTTTTGTACCCTTTGTCACACTCTACCACAAAGGGGGAGAACCAAGTGTAGGTTTTGTTGCTTTTGGCATGAACAATTAATGCTTTGTGGTTGTATTATATTTTCCCATGTTTTGTAAAAACTTAAGCTTGTTGTAGTGTGAACAATTAATGCTTGCTTATTTATGGGTTCTTCTTATGATGAAAACCTACTATTTCTTGTCATCATTTTCCTTGTTGGAAAAAGTTTATTATTGCAGGTTATGATGCCTTGATGATGAGAAAATATGTTTTTGGTAGACAATGCCAAAGGGGGAGATTATTGGCATAACATAATTGGCAATCTCTCAAAAACATGGATGATTTGCATAAAGCATCATTAACAAGCTAAAGCAATGGACTTGATCTAATTAACCATTGTGAAAGGTAAAATCATGCATCATTAACATTTTAACCTTGCTTGTTTTTTATCCAAAAAACTTTTGTGAAGGGAGTTGGTAAAGACTTTGACTACAACCTTTACTTTTTCACAAACTCTTTCTCTCATCTTACCGGTAGGTAAATGAGTAGGTATCTCTCCTTTTTTATTGAAGCAAACACTCCAAACTCTCTAGCATGTCCCGGTTGGACAAAACCAGAGTGAAAAACTTACCTTCTCACTTTAGGGCAGGTCTCTCACATTGATAAAATGGAGTCAGGTTTTTCAGTTTTTCCATTCTCCTTGCTGTACCGGTTGGTATGGCTCAGCATGCCTTCTTGCTGTAATGGTTGTTGGTTTTCAGCATGGCATTCCCCCAATTTAAGGAGAACCTTTTATTCATCTTTTGATGAAGGGCTGAGATCATTTCTTGAAGCTCAGCTTGCATAATCGATTGACTATAAATACCACAATCTATGAAGCCATTCGACACTTGAAAACTTAGGAAGAGTTAGGGTGTTTGTCTCTTCTTTTCAAGTCAGTTTTTAATCTCTTGTATGTGCAAGAGTAGTCTTGTTTTCCAAAGAGGTTTTTCAGTTTATCTAAACTTGTCTAAAAACTCTCTTTTGTTCCTACATGTGTTAGGAAGTTTATAAAACAAGATTTTTCTTTCTTGAGATTTTATGTCTTCATAGGAAAGTTTATCAAACCATCTTTCAATCTTGCATATTGTCATATTGCATATCATAGGTGAGATGATGGTGCAATTTCATTGGAAGCACTCTAGAGAGAATTAGTCTGTGGAGTACTAAGTTCTGAGAAAAGCTTCATAGCCACTGTAATTGTAATCACTTTGTCTGGCGAGAAGATAGTTGGATTTTCAATCTGGTTGCGTGAATACCAGTAAGGATAGATAGGTGTCTTTGTATCCTGAGGGCTACTGTCTTGTAAAGAAAAGTGTATTACATAGGGATTGTAAGCACGTACTTGTTCTGGCGAGAAGATAGATAGGTCTTAGTCTAGTTGCGTGAATACTAACAAGGATAGGAGAGCGTATTTGTATCCTGTGAAGATGTTGTCTTGTAAAGAAAAGTGTTTTTACATAGTAGAAGGTTTGTCCCTCAGTTAGGGACACGCAGTTTTTTCCCTGTTGTAGGGTTTTCTGCGTTATCAAAAATATCGAGGTGTTATCTATCACACCCTTTTCATTACTTTTATTAAGTTCGTTACTGGTTATTGGAGGATAGAAACACTCTCTGCTATCCTCGAATTAACTTTACAACGAAAATTTTTAGAAAATGCCCATTCCCCCCCCCCCAACCTTCAAACTACACACTTCATATGTATACCTTTATATGTATAATAAGATATTACGCAGAAAGGAAAAGAAGAAAGAGACCAGTATAGTAAGACCATGCTAGAAATCATAGAATCATGGTTTATATTTCTATACGTACTCACTACTCGATCGTATACGTAGCCACAGATCATCTTATTAACTGTTTAGGTACGTAATTACATACATATACATATACACACACATATGAGAGAGAACAATCTAGTCACCGTCACTCCCACCATCACTGCCACCTTTGCTGTTAAAGTCCTGCCTTGGGATGTAGTGGTGGTTATTCACACTGGTTCCGGGATACCCAGTTTGTTCCACAGTCTTGCTCTCCTGAATTAGTAGTCGGCCGGCATGCCCGTCCTCATTAAGTTGTCGTCCGGCAAAGGAAGAGCTCACCATCATCAAAATTAGGGCAACTACAAGAAACTTCATTGTTGAGCTAGCCTTCAAAACAATCCTGCTAAACAGATTCAACATGAAAAATAGCAATTATAACACCATCCTTAATTCCATGTACGTACACATGCAGAACATTGTTTCTATTTTCAGAATGGACACAGATCATTGTTTAGAACTAAAAGAAAACTACAATTAAGGAGAGAAACTGTATGTATAAAGAAGGCTTAGCTTACTCGATCGATCAACTTTGCGTACTACTTATTGTCGAGGAGACAGATTATGTTTATGGTCATTTATATAGAGGAAGGTATATGCTAGCAAGTGTTCGGTTTCCTTCTCTGATAATTTTGGTGATGATGGGTTCTCCACCAGATGAGGCAACACTAAGTGGTATGGCCACGTACACTATCCAATAAAGATTAATTTGGTTAAAATTATTGATCATAGCCATTTCTTGCCTCATTTATCAAAAGCGAATGATGCTTTTGTCTGTTTAGTGCTACAAATAGAGAAATTCCACATTACAAAACTCTAGCTGAGAGCTAAGATCAAACGAAGTCAACTCAGCACAAAGGGAGAGGCATGGAGCTCTACTGCCCTATAGCATGTTGCGTTGCCCTGTCATGCATGTGTAATTTTGATCCGTGAAGTGACTAGATGCCAATTAATTAATTAATTAATTAATTAATTAGGTGAACATTTCGAAATGTTTCGTGTTTTTAGGTGAGATATGGATGAACTTGGAATTATTGATAATTGTTTTTAGGAATAATAATTCGAATGATCATTCAAATTTGTCAAAATTGACAATTTAATTACTGAACTTTAGAATATATCAAAAAAGTCACTGAATTTTAATTTATTTATCAATTTGATCACTTCATCTATTTTAAACATTCTAATTTGTCAAATATTTTGCTTATATAGATGAGATTATGAGAGAAATGCACATAGCATAAGTGGGAGAAGTATGAAAACCATCATGAAATAAGAAAAACTGACATCCAAGATGGGCAAAGTGATCAATTTGATAAACAAAGTTAAAGTTCAGTGACATTTTTTATATTTTCTAAACTTCAGTGATCAAATTGTCGATCATGACAAACTTGAGTGATCATTTGAGTCATTTTTCCTTGTTTGTAATTTGAGTTTTTTTCTTTTTCTTTTATTTTTATTATATATATGATATGTAAATACACTATCAATGATCTAAGTTGTAACACTTTGAGATCATTTGTCCTTAAAGTTGTAATTTTATTTCAATGACTTATTTTCAACCCTCATTGAGAATGAGTCTTGAACCCATACATAACCTTCTGAATGAGAATCCATTGTCTACTACCTCGCTAAACACACAAATATGTCAATGACACTCTTGATCAATATGTTGTGCTCAATACAAATAGTCAAAAGAAAACCGGAACAAAATTGCAATTGCTAATAACTCCAAATTGACTTACTAGAACAAAGGACAACTGTTAGAACTAATTAGTAATTTGAATACAAACAGTCTATATATAATAGTATTAAAACGAAATCAAAATTAACAACAAAATGAAATAATAAATCACTAACTTGATCAGATAGAGGCTTGCGTTGCAGTGTCCTAAGACAGAAATTTGCCCCCACTCGTACGTGTATGTAGTTTCAGACGTTTATCTAGAGGATACAACTATCTGGTTCAAGTTCTAGCACACGAACTTGAATCCGGACGAATTTACTTATGTCTTTTCAGAAGAATGATTTGGGAGGAAGAAGAAGAAGATGATGAAAATTCTATGTGAATGACGACTCGAGGTTGTTCTTATATAATTGTCAACAGTTGTGTTGTCAAAAAGTCGCGTCGTTTTGTTATAACGAAACTCCTAACGTTGCTCCTTTTTTATATTTATCTTAAATAATAATTCAAAATTTTTAATTTTAATTTTCAAAATTAAAATCGGATTAGTCAACAGAGTCCAGGAGTCCCAAGGTCCAAGCCCATCTTTTGACGATTATATATTTTGGTATTCCCTTGGTAGCTCAATGCTCAAACCCACAATCCACTTGTACGTGATAGCCCATGTCGAACTTGTCACCTATTTACTTCTTCACATGTGTAATCCCTTATTATGAAGGGCATATGCCTTTCAAATTATTCAACGTGAGATTCAATTCCCACAAGTTCCAATAACAACTTCAAAATATCATCACACATATTTCAGCAAGCACCAACACTGATAGCTACGTCGGAGTCATATTCAATCCTCCCAGCTTAATTACTCACATTTCCCATGGTTGGTCTCGCACTGTGTACAGATATGGAGCCAGGATTCCAAAACAACCTGGGCTAAAATTTTTTTGATGAAAATTTTAAAATATATAAACTAATATAATTCAAAATAAGATCACTACATCAAGCATCACTACATAAATATAAATAAAAAATGATCCGACTACCTAATCTTGAGCTGTACTCTACGAATTTTTGTAATAAATTCATCAACTATCAACTCATTATCAATAATATCAAAAAATTGTCTTTCAATTATAATTATATGGGTTATAACTCAATAACTTTTTAATTTTGTGTATATATAACCTATACTATTTGAAATTTTTTTAAAAAAAAATGGCTAGGTTGTAGCCTATAGACCATTACACTATCATCCGTCCCCGATTGTGTTTAACTTCATGCATTTTATTTATATATAGCTGTATGGCGTAACAAAACTTCCATTCATCAGCTTTGATTGCAAGGTGAATCATACGTTTCTTCTCCAAATTTGACATTAACCTAGAAAATTTTCTTTATATCTCGATCAATATTTACTACATAGATCGTTTTCAATGCTATATAATGTGAACTAGTTAAAGTGGTATGATCAAGCAATCAGCAGTGATTACGAGCCTTGAATTACACAGATCGATATATGTGGGGAACGCACGAGAGAATTGAATCCATGTTGAATTTTGAAGTTGAAGTCCCTTTAGTCCTTTAATTTAGCCTCGACCTACAATTAGTTTGGTATAATGCTACATTGATATAATTTATACAAATATATCTGTAGGTCGAGTCTATCAATTAGAATCCATGATAGACTAATTATCAAAACACAAATAAACACTAAAATTAGTTTCTTGATAGACTTGACCTACAGACATTAACCTAATTAATTACCTAACCTACACTCTACCAAAACTTACGAAATAAATACTTGACATATTAGACACATTAACGGACTATTGCAAAAAATTTCAAGTTATATGGAGTTGATTTGGTATGTGAACGAAATTAAAGAAAGCAGACTAATGTAATAAGACAGATTTGAAGTTATGATGAAAATCAATAGATAAATGAGTTAAGGGGATTGCCGTCTACCGCCGTCAATTCATCTAAACAATAGATGCTCAACCTAACAATGCGAAGTTCATAGATGAAAGTTCTCAGGAAGATTTTACCGTTGAGAATACAATCTATTACATAATTGTTATGGACACATTGGTGGAAGTACGCTTGTCATTAACGACTAATCCTCAAAGAACCTAAAGTCATGGAAGTATTTTGATTTACAAAATATTTGAGATTCTACAAAGTTTCACAAGTACGTACACTAAGGGTGTCTTGCTAGACCTATGATTTCTTACACCAAAGAGCTTGGTTTCTATTAAGGAGAGATTGAGGAAGGTTTAAAGCATATAAGATAGAAATTATCAATGAAAAATTAACAAAGAAAGCTGATCCAAAAATACAGCAAAATTAGGTCACATTGTATATATTGTCTAGAATTCATGTACAGGGCTTTGAAGCAGCCCCTTAACAATGTATTTAGTTACTCAGTGTATGAAAATGAATCAAAATCATCCATGAAAACAATGATGAGAAGAATTGTTGCTTACGCAATTTCAACCCGTTGAACCTGGGCAGCAGGTACTTCTTCGGTTGGCTGCTCTTGCTTGCTCGTCTCTTGCTCCCATAATTGCTTATTAGCATTTACAAAAACCTTAAAGAGAGTTTATATATATATATATATATTGGCTTCATTGGGCTGGTCCTTCTCTATTTATGTTTAATCTTCTTATATTTGCTAGACACCACATATTTTAATCCTTTTTACACAAGAAACCCTTCATTTAACTTATTTTCTTTATTTCCTTTCCTCTACAAACATAACAAAACATGTTAAACTGTGACAAGCGTGACATGTGGACCCCAATATAACTTATATTGTCTTAACTTGAACCACCTTGAAGGTGTTGAGTTTTATATAAAGGTGGCACGTGTAACCTCGCTCTAGGTATGCACGTGGAATTAGAAGAACCGATTTCGGAATGACCATCGGAAATCAGAAGAGAAGATAGACCCCGGAATGACCGTCAGGGGAGATTGAAGGAACCCAAATTGGGCGCGATGAGATGAGCGGAGAAGGGCGACGCGACTGGAAAGAGACCCACTCTGATACCGTGTTAAACTGTGACAAGCGTAACATGTGGATTTCAATATAACCGATATTGTTCCAACTTAAATCACCTTGAAGGTGTTGGGTTTTCTACAAAAGGTCTTGCATGTGATAAGACCAAAATATGCATTTAACTTAAACACATAAAATCAACCATAAACAATTTAAAACCCTATAGATGTAGTATAATATAAGCAAGTAGGGATCATTCTAAACCGGGGATTGAAGGGTGCATGCAATTATTGTGTTATATGGGGGGTGTATGAGTTGATTTTAATTACCTAATTTTCTATCTAATTACTACCTAAAAACGTTGAAAAATATAGCAAGAAATTCTAGGACTCTAACATGCATCGACTCATAGACAAGCAAAGCACATAAAAAGAATCCCAAAAATCCCACCATAAATTTCGACAAAAATAAAACATAAGCTAATTATTTACATGTGATCATCATATTCAACCTAACCAATTTTCTCTACCTAATTAAGCTACCTTCGAAATTTATGCTCCTAATTCTTATTGTTAACATGCCATGTGGTTTAAAGCTTAACGCCTTAAAATCTAAGAATCATTGGATAACTTCCAGGCGAAAGGTTAAAACACAATCATCCTGCACTACCCAACGCATTAAGAACTAGACATAGCATTCCTCAAACAAAACTAAGAACATAAACACATGGAAGATATACTCAAGTAAGTATTAAAAATTCAAAAAGATTCACCAAAACCCAATGTCAAACAAAAAGAGTACAAGAACAAAATATGACTACGGAGTAAAGGATTCATGGTTACACTTTAAAGAAATCCCGCTTAACGCTGCAAACTCCCAAGGTGTAGATGAATCCAAAGATGGTGGTTCTCACTTGTATGGACTTAACGTGTGCAAGCGATCCGAGTGATGGTGGATGGCGGTATTGTCAACTCCGTGCTTGGTCTTGGTGTTTGAGGGAGAGGTTTGAGAGTAATTTTGCAGATCTTAGTCCTAGAATATGTGATGATCCACTTTGAGGCCGAGCTCCCCAATTTATAGAAGAAAATTAGGTCTTTTCCTACCAAAACAAGACTTTCCTTGTGTACCCGGATAAATCTGACAGTTTGTAAAGATTTGCACTTTCCCGGAGTTGTACATATCCGAATTGCGTGATTCTTGCGGAATTTGAAAGATCATTCCGAGAGCTATAAAATATCTTCATTAATCACCTCAATCGGAGTTGATATGCAATTTCTACAGCTTGTCGAAGTTGGCCCATCTGCACAGGCAGATTCTGCTTTCCTTATTCTTCATGATTTCCTTCTTCTTTTGACTTTGGGAATCCTTTTCTTACCAAAGCTTGATCTCCACGAAATTGGCTGATTGGATCTTCATATTTGGGATATCTAAATGGTCTTCTAATTAATTGGACCCATTTTCATTTGTTCTTCTTCAAGATCCTTCCGGATTCAAATCCTAGTCAACATAGGAAAGGTTTTCCTAGTCAACCAATGATTTCTTTTTCTCCTCAATTTTTCTCCTTTCTTCCTTGGAATTTCGAACCAATTTCTTGTCTCCATTATTTTGCAGTGTTTTGTATGCTTGTAGACTCCTTTACTCCGTCTCTTTTGGTCAACACCTGAAATTAACAAAATAAGTTAAAAATAATAAAACTAAGCAATTATCAAAGTAAAAATGTAGAAAAAATATATTAATTAATACGCCTAAAATGCGTAGATCAGCATGATTAGTATTGAGTTTAGCCAACTACTTATAAGTTATATTTAATTTGTCACTTTATCAACGTGGAATATTTTCTTCACCAACAAAACAAATAAACATAAATAATTTTACCGAAAACATAATAATTAATAAAACCAAATATCGAGATCATTTATACACAAATTAATCGCATGCAACTATTATCACGGTGCATGATTACAAAGTTGACAACTAGCTAGTTAAATTAGAAAATTTCGTTCACATATGGCTCTTCAAAAGTACTAACAGCTAGATTAGTTATTTATTACATATATAATCGAAAGCCAGCTAATTAGTGCATGTACGTTTTGTGAGAGAGCAGCACACTAGGGTTTTCTTTCCAATTTTTTTTCTCTCTCTCAGCATCCCCTAGTCTTAATGAGCATCGGAGTACTTAAAATTTGTCCCGTTGCTTTGGCCGTGATGGAGAGAAGGGCTGGTACGATAGACCAACGAGGCAACAATATGTTCTGCTTTCTACGTTCTGGTCCAAGACCAATTAAACTTTTGGATCCTACATTGACATTTGACACATTCTTCTTAATTTATAGAATTGACGAGAGCTTGCGAGTCCGAAAGGATGAAAATATTAATATGAGAAGGGAATTAATATAAGTGGAACTGATCGATCGGCTAGCGTCCTGGTTATACCAGTCCAACTTTCGAAGTTCTAGATTAATCTCGTGCTCGCTACTCTACATGACAAAGACTCTGTCAACTAAGACGCATCTCTACGTGTTAATTCACTTCACTTTATTGTAGTGTCTTGATCAGGAGTATGACAACAAACTACAAGCTAGCTAGGAATGGCACGTTTCACCATTTTGTATTCCCATTTCACTATGTTGAAACTTTTTCATCACAAGTAGTAATGAATTTCAATACCATGCATAGTCGTTGGTCTACATGTAAAAAACGTAAAACGAATGCCCCAGCTATGACCTCCTACATCGCACTCTCATAGTTCAACCACCACCTAGCGGCCACCAATGACCCAAAGCCAACTACTGTTCAAATTAATTTTTTGAACACAATATATCTAGCTCTCTAAAATTCAAAAGATCGATCATCGTCACCAAGGACGTCAATAATGAAATGGCGTCTACCTTTCAAGTAGAAATCTTAGAAAATGGCAAGAAAAAACAACAGTTCCAGGGGATACATGATGTTCAATTCTTTGTCTTCGTCTTCTTTCTCAGTTTTTTTTTCTACACAATTGATGTTACTTTAATGTACGTACGTATCAATTAGTCACCATGTTGACCGTCGACAGACAACGTACTAGGTATTACTTCTCGTTGCCCTTCTTTCAAAGTTGTGGAAATATCACTATTAAAGTATTAATACCTGAGACGACATTGTCTAGTCTTAACTTGGCCGGGACGCTGACGAAAGTGATCACGAAACTAAGAAGCTGAGTATGTATCATTTTCTATGTTCATACTACATGCAGAGCAGATCCAGCTGATAAGGTGATCTGCAAGCTTGCCTATATATAATTAAGCTATATATCGTCGATATGATACGCTAGCTCCAACTGAAGCTGTAAGCTCAAAAATGGCGAAACTATCCACCCTATTAGTCTTGATTTGCAGCATTGTTCTTGTATTGCTTGCATACCAAGCAAGCTCACACGATGAAGTTGGTAAGCATATATAATCTGTTATTACACGCATAATATGTTGTCCCTGGATTGTATAAACTCCTTCCAAGAACCAATGAATATACTATTTAGATGAAGTAGTACTCCACGTTCATGTTCATGAACACCTAATTGTATTGTCCTGTTTCTTATAAATTGTTCATGGTGCAGAGGATGAGAGGGAGTTTAATTATGATGAGGACAGTGAGAAGGGACCTGCTACATGGGGAAAGATACGGCATGAATGGAGCATGTGCAATAATGGATCGTTGCAATCTCCGATCGATCTTTTAGATGACAGAGTTGATGTGGTGTCAAATCTAGGGACGCTTGAGGGTAGCTACAGGCCCGGCAATGCCACTCTTAAGAATAGAGGCCATGATATCATGGTGAGAAAAAAAAAACCAACTAACTGAATGTGGGATTTGCATGTACTTACTTAGAGTTGCATTTGGTCTTATTATCTCTATAATTTGTGTATGCAGTTGAAATGGCAAGATGAAGCTGGAAATATTCCAATCAATGGAACTCGGTATAGAGTCAAACAATGCCACTGGCACTCACCTTCTGAGCACACCGTCAACGGAAAGCACTTTGATTTAGAAGCTCATCTTGTCTATGACGGTCCAAATGGTAGCATTGCTGTTATCGGAATCCTGTACAAGATTGGAAAACCCGATCCATTTTTGACACGGGTAAATAAGCTGGAGATAGTTTAGGCGAATGTAGTCACATTAACTTTTTAGTCTTATAACTATCACTTATTAATTCTGTTGTGCTTCTTTCTGTACGTGCTTGTTTAGATGATGGATTACTTGGAAGATTTATCTGAAGGCAGTGAGGAAGAGAAAGTGATTGGTATGGTTGATCCAGGGCAGATAAAAACAGTCAGTACAAAGTATTACAGATACGTTGGCTCTCTTACAATTCCTCCGTGCACACAGAATGTCCTCTGGACCCTTGTTGGAGAGGTTCGATTATTTACGTACACTTCCCTAAACAAAATAGAAATCGATTCTCCAGACCTTTTATCGAAAAAGAAATTCAAGTTATCCATTCTTTAATTCATTCTATTTCATCAGGTGAGGACTGTCTCTAAAGAACAGATCAAATTCCTGCGTGAAGCTGTTCATGATGTAAGTTCAATAGATATTCTCTGAAGTTTTCAACAGTTTCTTGCCTGATCGATATAATGCATGTTATACTAGCTGCCAAATTAAGATAAATCAGGTTCACATACATGGTTGTACCAAATAGACGGTTTGATTGGAAGCTGGTCCAGCTAGCTAGCAACTTATTTAACCAATCAAATTAACAAACATGCAATTTGGAAAACCTTTGATGCAAACGTGCATATATCAAAATACTAATGTGCAAGATCTTGCAGGAGTCAGAAACTAATGCAAGACCAGTACAACCGATAAATAGGCGCTCCGTGAAACTTTATAAACCCAGTACAGAAGAACAGGATTGACCATAACGCTCGATGGTAGTACGCCTTCATCAAGCTAGCATCACAGTCTGTTAGTTACTTCTTCCAGATCTTGGAACCTATAGAAAAGATCCAAGGACTAGGCTTATATTAATAAGCAAGTTATGTTTGATCATAGGCTAGGATTTCTATAGCATATCTTTTATTTTAATTTTTTGGTTACAATAGCATATCTTTTATTTACGCCTTCATAGAGTTACTTCACTTAATTACTCAGTTCTCTGTATTAATGTATAATATACTGGAAAAATAGAAGAGATAGGGCCAATTATGAATCATGATCAATAAAATCAGCTTTAAGAAGGATAGCTCGGAATGTATCGAATAAGACTGCTGATATCATCTCAAATGGAAAAAAAAAAAAACAACTTCAGCTAAACCTCATCTATTCTCCGGTCATCTGCAGAAGATTACAATGCATTCTTGCATATATAGTAATAAACTGGCATGGCCGGGTGAATTCACAGCCAAGACTTGCTCTTCATTCTAGAAAGAATGGCGTCATTTTGTTTTGGAATAGCTAGCTTCTGGTCATCAAGGTGGTCTGAAAAATGTTATAGAATTAAACTCCATGAGACCAGTATCAAACAAGCGAAAGAAACAAGCTAATAACTCATGTATGATGTGATCACGTACTGACTATTTGAACCTAACCAGCCAAAATTAAAGCATCCAGACATTAAATAAGTATCATTCAGACAACAAATGTGATGTGAACAGTGACCAATGCAAATGGAATCAAACCATATATTAATTCTCTTATTACATAACCTTTGGATTTTTGCTTCTATGAACTGTTGTACGGACACGGATACGTGGTACGGGTGCGGGTACGATATGATACAGGGATACGTTTTTTTTTTTTAAAAGGAGGATACCGGTACATTTTTATATATTATAATAAAAAAATATATGAATAAATCTATTTGACTAAAAAAAATATGGAACAAATCAAAAATTCAAACTTCAAATACATTGTTTCAAGCAAATAAATAGCAAAGTTCAAGCAAAAGAAACAACAATAAGTCCAACTCAAGCATCATCAAATATTACACCCTCAAAGTCCAGTTCATTAAGAGAGAGGTTGGCCACCTCAAGCATGCCACCATTAACCAAATCCATCGAATCAAAGTTATCTCCTCTGATATCCCACCTGTCTCCACGCTTGTATTCTGGAGTTTTTTCTATAAAGAAGACGAAGATTATTATGCACAAACACTAGATCTTCAGCTCTTTGTGGAGTGATTATGTTCCTTCTAAAAGAGTGTATGAAGTTGTAGGTGCTCCAATTTCTTTCACAATAAGAGGAATAACAAGGTTTCCCTAGTAGCTTTAAAGCTAACCTCTGGAGATTTGGTGTGCTAGACCCATGGACAACCCACAATTTCACCGGCGCAATCTTACCTCTATCATTGATTGAATCAGGGTTTGAAAAATCATCCAAGCATGTCGAAAAAGACGCAAACTCCTCATTCACACTTCACCTCTGCTCTTCATTAGCATAGTACTTCTTGAGACATTCTTTTCATTCTTTTGAAATCTCAGCATCTTGATGTGGAGGGACACGATTAGAGGCTCCACTTAGATATTCCATGCTATAATATCTACAAATTCAATATAACAAAAAATTATTGATTCAGAGTTACATCTAAAGTAGTAAAAGTATAAAACTAAATCTCAAATAAGTATATCTAATTTATCTCGGGTTCAATGAATTTTCCATACAATGAAGAGGTGATGAACTCTTTGTCCATCTTGATATTAAAATGCTGTACACCACATCATAAAACTCTAAAGGCTCGTCAAGTTCTTTACCTTCTTCTTTATAGATAGCGGCCCTTACTTTCTCAATCATAGTGTCCCACCACTCATAGACATGGCTCATCCGTGTCACTCCACCAAAGCATCTCATATATAGGCAATGTAAAGGCAAGTATGTAATCAATCTTCCTCCTAGTATCATCATTCAATATCATGTCTTTCATAGCTCTTGCTTTACCCACATCATCATCTCTATAAGCATACCATTGATCACTTATCACCATCATTTCTAACCCTTGTTTTATCTTCCTAAATCTCTTAAGCATCACCACAATGGAAGCAAAACGAGTATCGAAAATAGACAACATCTTCAAGTTTGAATGCTCATTAAACATAGTTAACCTCATACTATGGTTCATAATAAAATTCTTTATAAACCACTCATCCGCAACATTAGTAATCCAATTGCATGTATCATAAATATCTTTATTAGCAAGAGTTGAAGAAGGTGTGCATATGTTCTTCAAAGCAAGATTAAGTGTGTGCACAACACATGGAGTCCAAAAGATATGTGGAAATCTAGCATTAACTATGGCTCTGGCAGCTTTACAACTACTAGCATTATCAGTGATTACTTGGACAACATGTTGTGGACCAATATCCAAAATACTCTCAATGAGCAAGTCAGCAATGAAGTGTTTATCTTTGGATTCTCCCTCACAATTCACTGCCTTTAGAAACATAGCTTTGGATTCACAAGCTGCCATAATATTAATGAGTGGTCTTCTTTGAGAATCTGACCACCCATCACTACACACACTAACACACTTTTGTTGCCATGAATGCTTAATCGGTTCCAACTGGCAATCAACATTAACTCTTTCTTTATGTAGAAGAGTGGTTCTCAAAGCATTATAACTAGGTGGACGGTAACCGGCGATAGGACGACCACATGCCATATTAAAAGCACGAATGTAGTGTGGATTCTTGGCAAAGTTGAATGATAGTCCACCGGTAAAAAACATTCTTACTATTTCACCATCCAATGCTTCTTTAGCACTATTATTAAATGCTCTGTCAAGTGGTCTAGTCACTCCCTTTCTCTTTTTTGAAACATCCACAACCTCTTCCATTAAATCTAGCCCATATGTACTTCCATTTGAAGTACCATCAACAGCTGAAGATGATGAAGGAAGAGGAACAAGTCTAGGCTGTGATTTTTTTTTACGGGTGTCAGCCTCTTCTATCAATCTTTGAATCTCTCTTTTCTTGTCATCCGGGATTGATTTACAAATTCGAATACCTTTTCTTTTAATCTTGAGGAGATGCAACTTCACTCTATAATGTGATCCAGTAAACTCACCGTTGAAAAAATGGCACTTAAATGCACAATTACCTTCGTCACCTTTCTTTGCTGGAGTAGTTATAGTGACAAAGTTCCATAAAGGACACGCACTGGTATCGTATCCTTCCCCACCATTACTTACGGTACCTGGATCAGTAGTTGCATTACTCATCCTCCAAGGCTCCAACGCCTGTCAATAAAGTCAAGCAAACAATATTGAATTCAAAGTAATATTGAATTTCAAAGTTCAAAATGTTTCTGACCACAAAAATATCAATGATATCATATTACATCATGCTATATAATAATACATTGATCCTTCTCTCTTCTGTTTGTAACGAAAAAAACCTTCTCTCTTATGTGTTTCAAAAAGACAAAAACTCTTTGTCTTTCAATTTTCCCAGTTCTTCTGCTATTGAAAAAAAAATAGTCTCTCTTCTGAATCACTATAACCTTTAAACCCCCAAGCTGTGAAGTCTGGGAAGCTACCAATCAGGCAATCACCCAGTCACTCAAAATCAAGGCCACGATTCATGAACGGCAGAGTTATGAACCGTTGAAACCCACGAACCCACGATTTCTAGCTTCAAGAGAGAAGAATATAGGAACAAAAGAGAGGGTTCGATACAGTTGTGGCCTATTAGGTTAGTTATTTAAGTATTTTCTTCAATTTTTTTTGACAAAAATAAACCCAAAACGTATCCTATTTCGAATCCAAACCGTATCCAAATGGTCAAACTATACTAAATAGTCTTCGATATGTATTACTCAGGATATATATCTGAAGCGTATCCGTATCCGGTATGGATACCATACAGCATTCTCAAAATTTGGACGTATCCATGCATCACAGGTTTCTACTGCCTACTATTCAATCGATGGTGATCATGAATTCATGATAATGAGTAGACTTAACCCACAATAAATGAGATCCTACAGGCTGTTCTAAAGAAGCTTACGCATGCAGTACGTGAAACCACGGCTTATAGACTAAACTTGCTCATCTTACAAAATTACAGTAGCACTAAATGATACACATGCCTGCAAGTGTTCTGCCATACATGGCGATCAACTTCTGGCCCTACCATTCTGGCAAGGACTTTAATGATATCATCGATGGATGGCCTGTGGAGAGGATCCTCTTCCACACATGCCTTGGCTAAAACGGCAAAACACAGAGCCTCTGCAAGAGGATAATCTTCTATCGTTTGATCCATGAAGCTCCTTAGTTGCTCGAGGAAACCTCCTTCACTAGCACCTCCTCCCAAAAATTTGATGGATTCCTTAAATGACTTCCCATCAATGTCGTCCTCTCTTGCTGAGATAAGCTCTAGCAAAACAACTCCAAAAGCAAATATATCCACTTTTTCAGAAGCTGAGCCGTATTGGAGGTATTCCGGTGCCACCCATCCTTTGTTTTCGGAAGATCCTAACGCAGAGAGAGTTCCGATATTTGCAAGTTTGGCCCTCCAACTCGCTGTCACAAAAATATTTCTAGTGTTTATGTTCAGGTGAGCATAGGAAGGAAAAGTACAGCAATGCAAGTAGTGAAGTCCTGTGGCAATATCGAAAGCTATTTGTGTTCGTTTAGACCAGTCGAGAGGATTTGATGCATGAGATAAGCAGTCCCTCAAGCAGCCATTCCTTGGAAGCTCAAACACTAGATATGACCAGGACAAGTCACTTTCTCCATAAGAGACACCCTCCAAGTTCAAGATATTGATGTGGTTGATTTTCGAATGGACATCTATGACATGACCAGTTTCCATAACTGCCATCTGCTTGATCATCACTTCAGCATTGTTAATCACCCCTCTATACACAAGAGCACCAGTCTTGTTCTCTTCACTGAAATCCCTTGTTGCTCTCCTGATCTCTTCTTTGCTGTAGTTGAACAATGAGTACTTCAATCCAGCAAGAACATCCGGAGACAACCATGATGTCGACGTCGTTGGAGAGCTTGATCTACCCGTTCGACCGGATTTAAGAGGGCTTGTGACCGTTGAAGTTGAAACCGGAGAGCTTCTGGTATTAAAGGACTGCAACTTCTCAGTCTTCCACTTTTTCAGTGCCCTTCTATATAAAACTAGACATGCGATCAGTGCTAACATTAGCAGAGAAAACCCCACAACAGACCCTGCTATGTACAAACTCCTTAGTCCTGTGCTTCTATTGGGCTTTCCCACAGAAATTGTGGGAAGAAAACCAGGAGCTGGAGGTGGAGCATCTGGAATGTTGAAATTAAGAACTGGATGTGCTCTCAATGGAACTAAAACAGTTGTGTTTGGAAACACAGTTGGATTTGGTGGTTGTAAATGATTGACTAACCATAAGTCTTCAGGAGAAATACCAAACCTCTGGCTCAACAAGATTGGTCCATCTCCTTCGATGAAAGGGTACGTCACAAGGTACTTAACTCCTTTATGAGTGGCTAATCTATCAGGACAAGCACATCTTAGAGGAGCGCGCAGCACATCACCGATGTTGATGTCGTCATTGTTGTCTTGATACAAGTTTTTGTTTTCCTCAACAAGTGTAGAGGTCTTGAGTAAGCCTTCGAAAACTCCACAAGCTATCTCGGAGTATGATGTGCTTTCGGACACCACGTAGCTGAAAGTTGACTGAAAAAACTGACCCGAGCAAGAACAGTTAATGGGAACAAGAACCTCTCTACCTTGCTTGAGCACACCAGAAGCCGATGTCAGATTGTTGAGTCTCAGCATTGCATCAGCATCCATTTGTAACAAGTTTGAGATTTTGTCAATGGTCGGAAAATGCTGGTTGGCTCTGTATACTATGTATGTTGTGCATGAATTCTGGAACATGTTGCAAGTGTACCTAGAACCCGGGTTGTCGATATTCGAAGAACATTCGGACTGGTCATAGGATTGTTGAGCTTGGCTCGAACTAATGCAAACTAAGATGAACCAGAGAAAAACCATGGTTGGTTTGGTAAAGAAGTAGAGAAGAGCAAGCAAAATTGGATGAGATACAATAGTCAATTGGTCAGATGGAAAGCTAGCAATATCAGATGAACCACTTCCACAATTGATAATTCCATTATAATATGTCCATGTCCGGCCAATATCAATCGGTCAAAACTGTGATCAACTTCTATGGAAAGTACAAAGCAAACAACAGAAAGAGCCAGTAAACAGCCGGCCATCTCACTAATAGCCAAAGGGGTTTAGATGATATTGGGACCTTCAATTTTACTTATTTCCCCTTATTTTTTACACCTCCATCTTTATTTTGATTTTATGAATTTGCTCACTAGACCTATCATCAAATATCTATTTTAACCTTATTAGTGTAATTAATCTATAATTTATTCAATTTCTCACTAATGATACAAACGATCCTAATTTGTTTTTATTCCGAACAAAACACTTGTCACATGATTGAACAAAAAAATAATAACCGATCTTAAACATATTTATTCTCTGAAGTGTTACAAATAATCATTCGTAATACAGTTTATTTGATTGAAATGAAAAGAAAAAGTCAAACAAAGGTTACAAACAAACTATTAAAGATGAGTACAACACTAACACTACTAGAAAAATACACTTAGGCGACAAAGTAATTTCGTCGCTTAAGTGACATTTTTCGTCGCCTAAGTACTTTATCGATGAACACTACTCAGGCGATCCTAATCGTAAAGTACTTAGGCGGTGTGGTAAGATTTTTCGTCGCCTAAGTTTCGTCGTCTAACAATCATAGTCTAAGTACTTAGACGATGAAACTTTTTTGTTTCGTCATCTAAGCTGCTACTTAGGCGATGAAATATTTTTCTTCGCCTAATTACTTAGACGTCAAAAAATCTTACCTTTAAACGACGAACATTTTCATAGTCTCAGATGCACCTTAGACGACGAATAATGGTATTCGTTGTCTAAGTGATTCACTTACATGACGAACTGTTGTTCGTCATCTAGTTTCAACCACTTAGACAACAAACATTGATCTTCGTCGTTTAAGGTATAAAACCTAGACGACGAATCATTCGCCTTCTTACTGGTTGACCTAGACGACGAATTATCCTTGTTTCGTCGTCTAAGTTCAATTTTTTATTTTTATTTTTGTTTGTTTCAGGATTATAAATTAAATTTAAAATATAAAATTAAATTAATAAAATATTAAAAAAAGTATGTACATCGATTGAAATAGACATAAACTAAGCTACAAAACCAGGAGTAGACATCCTATTGATTCCCCCGTCGTCATCGTCCCTAGGGTGTGTGTGTGTGTGGGGGGGGGGGGGGGTGGACACATTGGCGGAGGTTGCATGCCCAACCCACGTACGAAGTCGAGGATGACACTCATCTGATTGTTGGTCGCGTCAAGTTGATCCTGAGTCGACCTCGCATGCTCTCAGGCCAATCTAACCGACTCCTTAGTCGATCGAGCCTCCTCTTGGGCGGCTCGGACCACCTCGGCATTCGCCCCACTGCGCCTAGTCGCCGATGCAGATGACTGGGACAAATCTCTTTGAACAGCCCGTTCAAGCCCAGAAACATCTTTGCCAGCTCGGCGGCCGAAAACAGCATCGGCAATACCGATCTAACTCTCTTTCGATAGAGGATGCAGCTGTTCCGGCGTTATCTCCTAGTTTTGCAGCTGGGTGTTTGCCAATTGCTCCTGGGCCATTTGTATCAACCTCACCTAAATTAATCATGTGAACAATACATAAATATTAATTTGTAACAAAAATTTGCCATAGTTTTCCTTAAAATTAGAGGAAACCAAAACCTGCAGGAAATATAACACTTCGAATAACCAATTCCAACATAACAAATTCATCGTGGGCACCGATTCCCATCCGAATTTCTCAAGTTCAAAATCCTAATTTAACCAACTAAAGCATATTCCAAGAGCACAACCTAACTAAATGTCATAATCATAATTCAATTTCTTGAAAATGCAATTACCGTTATACTAAATTTCGATAAATTTCAGAAGTACGATTAAATTCAATTGATTTAGGAAATATGAGTTACTTACGACGCGTTCACTCACATCATTGATGATCCCGAGCTTGACATAAGCAGAGACGTTGGCATCCAGGAAACAATGCTTCGAACCCACATCTGTGTACTCCTTTGCCTTGTAGATGAACCTTTGCGAGCCCGAAACATGGTGTAACTCATTCTTCTCACGATTTTCCTTGTTGGCGTTGGACCTTGCCTGTTTCACAAAAAAATATAATTAAATAATAAATAAATGCTTAAAAATAAGAAATTATTCAATTTTCATTACATTAAAGAAAATGAAGACAAACCTTATACTTGTCGTACTCAAAGTGTGTGACCAACCATTGTCACTCGTCTTCCCCTTCATTCCGCAGCTCTTGTGGGGTAGGCGAGGCTCCATGTTGTTGGTAGTACTTGTGGAAATCGTACTTCTAATCCTTGAAAATGCGGATAGACGTGTCCTTTATGTGCTCCCACATCTTCGGTATGTCTTCGACATCAATATGTACCTAGGAAAATAAATAAAAAATTAAAATCCTAGACATTATACATTTATGCTTTGTAATTAATTAATTAATTAATTATAAAATTAAATAGTATTACCGAGAGTTTGTGGTACACCCTGAGCTCTTTGGATTCGGGCAGCTTGTTCCACGAAGAGGCAATCATATGGATGTTGTTTCGTATGATTGAGTCGATGTTCAAGCACAGACTGCCGAGCTGCAAGGACGGAGTGCCTCGGGTGAACTTGTCGAATGACACCTCGATCTTCTTCCCTGTCGACTTGACTATGTGCTCACTTTTGGCGCCCTTCCCAAGTCCCCGAGTGCGTTTAGGGAGCGGGTCTGAGGGCTACCTCTTGGTCTTGCGTCGGGCGCTGTAGGAAATAGAATCGTCGACCGACTCTTATGAACCTTGTGACGTTTGGCTCATCCGTATAGGCTATGGCTGCCTCATTTGGAGCATTCAGGATTGGGCTAGCCGAAGGATTCAAAAGAGCTGAAACGGTCTCCTCTGAGGTTTGCCCCCAACCCATTTGTCATGCAATGGATTGGAATTCTGCATCTTTCTCTGCTTGCGTGCGCCTCTTCCTACTACCAGACATCTTGATTAAGCTGAAAAAATTGAATATTTATAATATAATATTCATCGGCATATATTTATCCAATTTTATCCATATTTGTCCAATACATCAGCATATAATATTCACTACAATATACATATCACCATATTTATCTAATTTTTTCCATATACATATATCATCACCAATTTTCATACCTAATTTGACCAATATATATATATACAATATATATATATATATCCCGAGATCCTATCAACTGTGAAGCTTCGTAATGAAACTTCAGTGTAAAGTTCCATTTTACGCAAAATTGACAAAACAATTCGAAGATTGAAACCACTCATCCTTTAGATATCGATATCCACATATATACAATATATATCCAATATATATCAAATATCCATATCCAATATTGATCCACATCTAATATTCAATATTCACCAAGTTTTTATAAAAATTAATCCATTTCCAATCACCAAATTTATATAAAAAAAATGTATCCAATATACATACAATTTTCCTCTAAATTTATATACAGTTTCATATATAAAAATTAATCCATTTATATATATATATATACACGGGTCGGAGAGAGAGATACCGGCGAGGGTGGTGGAGGGGACGGGGTGACGGCGCAGTGGACCGAACAGGGCAGAGGAGGTGACGAGACTGTGGAGGTGGTGATGGAGGGAGAGAGAGGGCATGGTGGTGATGGGGTTTCCGGCAAGAGGAGAGAGAGAGAGTACGTGGGGGGCGGCGGCGCGATATAATCCGGTGAGAGGAGAGAGAGATTAGAGAATTTGGAGAGAGAGAGAGAGAGAGAGATTAGTGATTTCTGGATTTTATCGATTTGATTGAAGACTTAGGCAACGAAATACATATATTTCGTCGCCTAATTCATTTTAAAAAATTTCCCAAAAAATTTGGCAGAAGAAAAAATACCCACCATATATTTGGTGTTAGACAACGAAATTGCATGATTTCATCATCTAAGAAACCATTTAGATGTCAAAATACCCAGGTTTCATCGTCTAAGTGATCATTTATAAAATATTTACTAAGTTTTTGGTAAAAAAAATTTTGACTACCTCCTTAAAAAATATGAAGAAATCAGCCGTAAAAATATAATCATTATGTTTATAAAATATTTTTGAAAAGAAATTGACGCCAATTCGGTAGAATTTGGTATTCGATCGATCAATACGTGCAGCTTTGTGAATATCTACTAAACTGTAAAAGATGAAAACAATCATACATATTAATAATCGTAAAACCGTTTTAGACGTGACGGGCATTTCCACTTACGTCAAAACTTTATATATCAATTACATTTAAATTAATTGAGATTTGACTTAAAAAATAGATTGGTGAGTTAATACTCCTTATTTATCTACTAATGTTTAATAACTTATATGTTCGTATGTCTGTCTATACTCTACATCCATATTAACGAAATTGAATTTGGACAAAACAACCGTTACATATATTCATCACCATTTAATATGTAAGTAGATGAATTTTCATTCAATACAAAGTTTGCTAAGGGTGTGATTGGTGTAGTTAACCATTCATAAAACCGAAATTAATTTGACCGAAACGAAAAAGTTGATTAATTTACAAATCTTCGTAACTGTGATTTTTGAATTAGTAGCACCCATAGTCCAAGAATAATTTATTCATGGACGTCAGATTATGAAAACCTACTTAGGCAACGAAAGTGGTCTTTTTCGTCGTATAAATTTCACTTAGACGAAGAAACTATACCATATTCGTCGTCCAAGTGTGACTTAGACGACGAAACATACAACGTTCGTCATCTAAGAGTTTTAGGGTTTAGGGTAAATGGATTAGGGTTAGGGTTTAGGGTTGATCTAGATGACGAAATCACTCTATCTTCGTCATCTAAGTAGTTCTGTTATGACGAATATATGTTCGTCATCTAAGTAGTGCCACTTAGATGACGACTATATGTTATTTCGTCGTCTAAGTGAACCTTAGACAACGAAATAATATATGTTCGTCGTTTAAGATGTCATCTTTAAACGAAAAAATGATGCATTTTTTTCTTCCAAATCCAAACATAATTGTACCTCAAGCTAGCAACACATGTATCAAAATACATTAACTAATTAATTATTATATACTAACGTAGTTCCATTGCCGCAAATAAAAATATCTCAAAAATTGTTCAGATGATAAACTAAAGAGAAGTCCAACTAATTCGGATAACAAACAATGCCAAGAAAATGTAAACCTAGTACCCTCCCTTGAAATCATTGACCACATCATATGGGATGGGAGTAACATTCTCCATGACTGCACCCTCCACCATGAGACCAGGCTTGGGACCCTTTGGCTGCCTCTTGGTACTGATGACCCCATTCTTGGCCTTGACGTCGACGAAGTCACCGATGCGGTAAGTCTTCAGGTACATCGAGAGTTGGATGTAACCCTTCTTCCTGAAGGCCCTAGAAAACAAGTCTCTTGTTCAAGATCAAAGACCATGTCCGACAGGCATTCTCTCTCACACTCTCTTCTCTCTAGGGTTTCTCTCTCTCTCTCAGGTGTGGCTGCTTAAGCCATTTGGATGTGTGAGAATTCAAAAAAGAAGATCTTGCATTTAATTTGTCGAGATTCATCGGATTCCTTTCATACAAACGTATATATGTACGTACGTACACTTTAAATAATTAATAGAAATGTCTTTAAAATAATATAATTTTAATTTGAACGCCTTAATTAATTAACTAACTAATTAATTATGTATAATTAATTGATCGATCAATCCTCATTCTCATAATCATCATCATTTGAATCATCTTCCTCACTATCAACTGAATGGTCATCATCATCATAATCTCCATCGTCTGAATCGTATCTGACGTCAACGTCGTCATCCTTCCGGCTCCTCTTCAGGCGCATTCTTCTCTAACTCATTAATCTCCTCTTGAGGATCCATGGGGCCATTAGGCATGGATAAGCGTTCGTCAGACTAAATCAGTTCCCTAATGACGGGGATGATAGAAGTATTAGGCTCTTGATATGTATTATCTTTATGCGCTTCAGTGTCAGTCACTGACATCCCTTTAAGTATTGTGGCATTCCATATTCCTAGGTGAGACATATGGTTTACTATTTTTCAACCTTCACCAGCTTTCGGATCATCTAGACAGAACATCTGCATGACTAAGGTGACAAGAGCGAATGACTCGTCCTCATACCAGCTTGAGTTTGTATCGACTGATAAAAGGCTTAGATCTTCTTTCGTACGCTTGAACCATTTATGCTTGAGTAGAAAAAAGTTGATATTATTCCCGTACAGTAGCTTAACAACATTAACAAGGACTCCGTAATAGGCATCAACGATTTCCCCAACAATTTTAAATCGACAATCAATGGCTGAGGTACAAATCTAAACACTTTATGGGAGATCTAGGACCTGGAATTAGCAAAGTAAGGAAATTAAATTTCTTGTTCATGCACATCCATGGAGACAGGTTGTACGACATGAAAATAACTGGCCAAGTACTAACGGTATCACTATTACTACCCCAAGGATTGAATCCATCTGTAGAAAGTCCGAGTCCAACATTTCAGACCTCTGCTGCAAAGTCTTGAAATTCCTGTCAAAATATTTAAAAGCCTCTTCATCCGTCGAGTGTCTGAGCACATCGTCATCTATTCACTATTCCGCGTATCATCTCATCGCCTCTGCGATGTATAGAGACATGTACAGACGCTACAATCTAGGAATCAATAGAAAATAGTGAAGCACTCTCATAGAAATTTGCTTCTTCGAACCTAGTTCACATATCTGTATTGGTTGCATACAGGACAGTAGTCCAAATGTGCATACTCTTTATAAAATAGCACTCAATCATTTATGTAGGCATAATTTTTCTTGTACTTTTGGCTGAGGCTGCTCAAGATCTTTCTAACCTTATAATGAGTTTCCGAAAGTTTGTGATGATCAGGAAGCAACTTACATATATGCTCATGCATTTCGTCAAAAGCACGGTCTGATATTATGTTCTTCACTTTTATCTGAACTTCCTCCATTATATATCGCAACACATTCTTTGAACATCCAGTATACACCGGGGTCTAGGCTTTGAATAACATCTTATTGTACTTATCCATCTCAGTAGTGTCACTGGCCAAGACAACAGGGACTGTGTCATAATGAATGGTATCGTAACATCTTTCTTCATGTTGGTGTCCACCGTGACTAAATCCCGGAAAAGCATGGACCAAAATCTATAGTGGAGTTCTAGGAAGGGGTTCCACTACCGCTGGATGAGGCACCATGGTATCTGTACCCTGAGCTGAAGTCTACTACTTCACCGTACTTACTCCATGTAGTGTAGCTCCGCATTATATCGTGGTCATACAGGTGTTGAAATATAACATTAATCTCTACAAATTGATGGTTAAGACAATTTCTGCAAGGACACTTATAATGCTTCTTTCTCTGACCATATTCCAGTGCAAAAAACACAAACTCTCTGATTCCGTATATATACCGTACATCACTTTTATTCGCCAATTGTATCCAACTCTTATCCATAATTTTGCGCAAGTTAATAATTATCATATTATATAATTTTTTAACCAATAATTAATTAATCTAATATACTATATATATTTTCAAATTACATAACACAATTAATTAAGTAGCATATATATGCTATAATCAATCTTATACTATAACTAATCTAGCTAATATTATATTATATTATTAACTTAATATAAATATATTTACATATTATATATATAATATTTTTCAACTAGTTATTCTAACATATATTAAACAACTAGCTGAACAATTAATTAAACATACAATTACCTTAATTAAACAATGGACAATACTTCAATGTGTTAACATAAATTATAATAAAACACATGTTTATTTTTTTACCATAAAATGATAAACTAAGTTACCTTTTTAAGGTTAAAAATTCTAGTTTATTTTTTCCTAAGGAATAGTACTAAACCTAAAAAAAGTAAATTTATATTTTAAATTTATATTTTGATCTTGACCATTCATATTTTTTAATTTGATCTAACGGTTGTGTTATATTTAAAATTCTTACCTACTACCTGTAAACAATGAAACCATAAACGATCGAGCAAATCAAAACAGACGGTCGAAAAGGAGAGCAGCGTGAAACCATACATCGTGCATATTCAAAACAGTAATAATTTCGTCAGCTTCTCCAGTCTCCCAAAACTTCACTTCTCAAGGCGATGAAGCCGAAAAGGCCAAGCTCCTTCAGGTTCGTTCTCATTTACTCACACTTTTGTTTCTCAAAAACTTAACAACTTTACAATTTAATCAATTTTGCAATTTCATAATGATTGGGGAAATTTTTAATGTGGTTGATTGGAATTTGAAAATTATGGAGTGGTTTGATTTTGATATATGAAGATGTGTACTGTGTGTAGGTAGCTAAAAGGTTAGAGAACACGGCGAGGTATTTCAAGAGGTAGTATACGAGCTCTTCTTAAAATCGATCTCGACGACCCTGAAGTCCTTAGGGTGATCCTGAGTGGGATTACAGAGTTGTTGCCCAACATTCCTTCTCAACTTGTTCCTCTGGTGAGTCGATATCATCAAAGCCTACAAAGTCTTCAGGGGTTGCAGCTTAAAAAGGATTAGCAATCTCGTTTCCTGTGCCAACATGCTGAGACTAGGCGGGAGCGAGCACAGCTCATACAATTTGAATGCCACCAACTCCTGGACTTCCTCAAGGGCATCGAAGATTGCAACCGAGTCTTGGAAGAGAAAGAAGCAAAGCTAGCCAGGCTTCAAGCAGATTCCCCATGCCTGTATAACTCATAGTTCTTTAGCACATAATTGGGAGCTAAAATCCAGATGTGTTTGTCGACGGGGACATTTGGGTCTTTGAGATAAGAAATGATAGGTTATCGCCAATCCGTATTGATAAGTGGAAAATCATCTCTCAAAGATACCTTATTATCAATTAAGATATATCATTATAATAATTAATTATAAGGGTTATCGAACACACAGAGTTAGTGAAACTAAATCCTAACACTAGACTAAAATGCTGACAAATTCGATTATTGTACACTAATGATACTACAAACCTAAGCTAGACTACTCTAAAATCTACGAAAATTTAATGCAATGTACTAAACTCAGTTACGGACTACCAAACTAAATTTGAGGGTATTCTGAGTTGATTTAGTTACTGAAATAATTCGGAGAATCTACAGCTAATGCAGAAAAATATAAATTTCAAGAGTGTTCAACTCCCTTAGGCTAGCAGGCTGGTAATGCTCAGGCGGTGAAATCAACTACGAGAATATCCTGACTGCTTCCATCAGCTCCTAATATGATATCTTCATACCACAATGGAATTCACATCGCGAGCAGAGTGTTATTGGGGATTCTGCCTTTGGGTCGACCCTTTCTTTACTCTTTGAGGAAGGTGTAGGCTTTGTCTCATTAGTAACGTCATCTTTAGTTTGGAGGTCCAGAGTCTGTTTCCTTTTATTAGGATTGGACCTTTTCACCTTTACTATGTCGATAATCAGAATTTTGCCAGAGTCGGTATCTGGAAATGGGTTATCACCCTGCAGCTTGATGGCTATTTCACCCTCGTCTATCCGCCGTTGAATCCTAAATTTCAAGCTCGTGCATCCCTCAGTTGTGTGAGTCCAGACATGGAAGAAATGATAGTACAGGAGCCCTTCTACACTTGTAGGGTCTAGCGAGGGTCCATTAGATACTTCTGCGATCTTCACTTGAATCAGGTAATCTAGGATTTCTGATACCCGTGAAACATCATAGGTGAACTGCTGCTTCTGTTTCTTCACAGGCTCAGGCCTCTAAGTGTGTTCTTCCTTTGTGGCTGATACCACCTACCTAAGCTTCTTATGGAATGATGGTAATGGTCTAGGATCACTGTTTGATCCTTCTCCTTGGCCAAAGCCAATCACTCAGTAGTCTAACAGGCTTTGGATAGTATTCTTCAAATTGAAGCACGACGAGGTTATATGTGCAAACCTATTGTGGTACCTACAAAAATAATCACTTGTCCCCGTATAGGCTAGGTCTTCTTATCTTCTCACAGGCTTTTAGTTGATCAAATCCTCCATGATTAGTTCATCAAGGATTTCGTTCATATGATCCTGATTGAAAGTTTATTACCGCGACCGCCTGGGCGTCTTTGCTGGTTGAACTTGCTTGAGATCGTTTGACCCTAGCTGGAAATCCCTGTATTTCTACCATGTTGACCTGTGGGTCTAGGAACGGGTGAGAATCAACTAGTGAGACCATCTTGGGTGATTACTCAAAAGCAAGCTTGCCCTCATTGATCCACTTCTGAATTTGGTCTTTAAGTGTTATGAAATCCTTGGTGGAGTAATTCCACATGCCATGGAACTTGCAATACTTTTTTCCCTTGAGTTGCTCAGCACTGGGGAGAGGTCTGAAGTTTGTTTTTTTTCACTCTCGAGCTGATCAACTCATCCAAGATCTCATGAGCCAAGTTTGCATCGTATGTGTATGTCTCGAAGGCTTTGTAAAACCCACTGCCAAGAGCTTTACTAGACCTTTGCTCTACTGGAGCTTCCGCAGCTTGAGCACCGACTTAGAAGTCAACTCGACGGCATAAATGTGCTCGCCTTCGGTCTCGTACCCTTCATCAGTAAAGTCTTCAATATAAGCCACAGTTGTTTGCTTGTTTCTCTCTAAGTAGGACGCCTTGGGTGTGTAAGTTCCTTTCAAAGTGTTTCGCATCTTGTCCCTCTCCTGCATGGCATTGTAAGCCTTTGTAACTGTAACAATGAACTCGTTCAGCGAAGGATGCTTACTGCTAAGAAACAAACGATGGTATTCTTAGTAAGAGGGGTTTTGCATAAGATATACTCCGACCTAAAGTGATGCAAGAATGTCACCAGGCTCTCAGAAGGCGCCTGGCTCATGGCTACCAATTTGATAATGCTTGTCTCTGGCAAAGTCGTGCCGAAGTGATTAACAAACAACTTGTCCATGTCAACCCACTCCTTTATGGACTACGGATCAAGGCCCATATACCATATCATGGCCGAAACGGTCAAGGCAGAGCCGAACGTGGGAGCCAAATTTGGTCACATCGAGCTGGAGGGATTCTGGTCCCCGAGGCCTGCAAGCAGAAGAGGTCCGATAATTGGAATAATGGGCTTGGGCCTGTACGATTAAGGTTCCAAGTATGAATCGTTTAATCTAGAGGTTTCTTGAAGTATCTAAAATGATCTAGAAGCTTCTGGAATGTTCATAAGTTGGCGTGACAATCCCAATGTACGATTGGACCTTAAGGGACTGCACGATTGAATCTTAAGGGAGTGTACGGTCGGACCTCGAGGGATTATACGGACGGACCTCGAGGGATTGTATGATCGGACCTCGAGGGATTGACAGAATCAAATCTCGAGGAAAAGGGTAAGATTTGTATAAATCCTAAGGGGATTACACCAAAGGGCTTGTGGTAATCTAGAAACATGATTAGCCCTGGATATGGAAATCTATTCCTTAATTGATTCCTCTTATCCAAAAGTATGTAGTCCTATTCTTATACGGACTATGCTTAGACCTTGAATGATCACTTTATACATGACGCCATAGCTTGGCAAAGCTAACTCAATCAACCCTAGTAAAAACCACTTATGCATGGTTCTATACTGACTTAAGCATCGGAGGGTCTAAGCGCGGTATCACTCGTGCTTGGACTTGTTTTGCAGGTTTTTGGATGGAACACTCAATGACAACTTAAGGACAACAACTTATCAAGGATCTAAGGTAATGTTAACCTAGAGGAACAGGGTCTTAACCTTCAACAATCATAGGTAGCCCCAATGATCTTATGCTTTCATTAACCAAGGGAGCGGAGGTAGAGGAAGATCCAAATCTGCGCTCAGAAATTGGTGCTTTCATTAAGAGAACTCCTGTGTTGATCATTCATTAATCGCCCATGAATGGGTTCTCTCTGAAATTCAAAATCAATCTCGTTTTCACCAAAACCATAAAATAAAATAAAAATACAATAAAGAACGACTTTTCAGAATCCCAGAAAAATATAGCAAAGTTCATCAATATTCTGGCATCGCTACAGTCTATCTTGGAAGACGAATCATATACCTGGAAAGCTAAGGAAGTATAGTTTCCACAGAAACAAAAAAAAATTCAATTGGAGTTCGGAGCAAGAAGATATGACTGAATTAACAGCTAGGGATCGAGTCTGACGAAAACCGCACTGCTGCCACTGGCCTATTTTGTGGGCTGTTTTTAGAGACCAACATCCAAAACCCAGGAGGGGTATGACCTATGGTTGGAAATCCTTTTGACTCTATTTTCCAACGCTATATTAATATTATTCTAGAAGGAGATATGACGAAAGTTCCGCGACACGTCGAAGTGCGAAAACTAGCCAGAAAACCTTTTTAAATGAATTACCACGGAAGAATGACAACAACAAGGATGAAGAGGTTACCAAAGTGATTTGGATGGATAGGATGGGGATTACAACACCCATGAAAGATCTTGAAACTCCACGAAATCCTAGAAAACTCGAGGAACTCCAGAAAATAAAGTTCTTCAACTAGTACGTTTTCCAAAAACCCAAGCCCTTGGGAAAGATGTGGTTCTCTAAAAAGGGAGCAGCCTTCAATGATGACAAATGACTACCGACAAAACAACCGTTCTGATCAAAGAAATAGTAGCTTCGGCACAAAAGCAACTGTTTCTTACGAGAAGATGTCTCACTCTAAAGCATACTGTTTTCCAACAGGATTGATGTCTTCTCCGGCGAAAGCAGTCGTCTTCAACAATAGCAGCAACCTTCTCCAAAAATTTATCTTGCCGGCAGGGGTACGTTGATGGAAAGTTGGAGGCACGGTTCCTCCAGCTCCCTAAGCATAGAATCATAGGACGGGGATTGAGAAGGCACGATCGACGAGCTAGATGTTGAACTTGACCCCCAGGAGCTGCCCTTTAGGGAGAAGGCATAGGAAGATGCAGTACTCGAACCGTTCGACTAGAAAAAACCTGATCGATGTGCAAGTATCAGATATGGGCTGAGTGGAACCGAACGTAAAAGCCTGAATGACATGTTGAGGGAGTTGTTGAGCAGGGGGTCGATCACTGGGCCATGTATACCGAGGGATCCTCAAAAGATAATGGTGCAGGTTTGGTGTTGAAAACCTCAGCTGGAACCCTCAGGATGGACTAGATAACAGACTACAAATAGACTAGAGCCCTACCTGAGGGACGAGCAGAGGCCAGAAGGGTTGTTCACTAAACAACATGTTACAACATCAGAGACATGCTCATCAACCACCTATACACTCAGAGGAACTACACCCAGTCTCAGATTCACAAGAATTCGCCCAGTAGGGGTAGGAAAAGCGTAGTCACACTAGACATCTGCACGAAATCCACAGTTGCAATCAAACTTGAGGGTCTGGTACAATTAATGAGTACGATTGAGTTATGCAAAGAAAGTTATGAATGAGGTTCTACAACATGACGACATGTTAAAGGTTGCAACAAGTCATGAAGTAGCATATTAGATCAAACGATCTCTCGAGAGTAATCTAACGCTCAAAGAGGTGAGCTCGTGGATGAACCAATCATATTTATATAGCAACAATGGTGGAAACTTGAGGATCCTAAGGCCAATGCAAGAAGCACTAGAAAGTTGGAGATCGATTCCTAAGTCCATGCATTGTTTGACATTATTCATACAATGTCAAACAATGCATGGATAATCTCTAAACCTCAAGATATCAACATATGAGGGTTTAGCAGATATATCCGAGTACCAGAGGAAGTTGGGAATGGACACAAAGAAGGGCAGATTTAGAGGAGTTTCGGAGTTCGAATGGGAAATCTTCCTACTCTAATCAGTCGACTTCAATAGAGAACAGGGAACATATTAGATTGAACTAGATTGCGATCTATATATGCATAGAAATCCCTATGTGTCTAGTTTCCAAAAAATCTTCTGGACTATGATTATCATATTTCACGAGTAACTTATGACTAATTTAGTACGAAGAGGTCAGTCTGTTCAAGAATCTAACATTCACCTCACCTTGAGGAGGAGCTTGGGGACGACCTTTGGGGAGCCGCGTAACAAGGGGCGATGACCAAAATAAGAATAGAAGGATAAAAGATGGAGGTCTGCTCTCGCTAGCAAGATCAAGGAGCTCGAGGAGGCCAACCAACGTCTCTATCTCAACAATACTTCACCATATCAAAGACGTCGCATTTGAAGAGGCCTCTCCACCACCCAGACCAATCCAAGACCCCTTCCCCATGAGGTGAACGATCATGATACGATAGATTGTGGAGCTCTCAAATAACACTTTATCGAGTTGGTTAACCAGAGATATTACTGGGAGTATTTGATCGATGAATACATACGAAAACTCGAAGATTTAGTGAGGCCTCAAGGTAATGGCAAGCGTCTCAAGAGTGACTGAACATTGCCGCAACCAGCTAAAGGCCAAGAGAACAAGTACTTAGTGCTATATTGTATCATCAAAACTCCCAAATACTCTGGAGTAACGATTTTTTCAAGCAACAATTATGTAATGGCAAAGATAGTGGAATTGGGGGGGGGGGTATCTTCCTGCTTAGAATGCTTTAGGCACGTTGAAAGGCAGAATTTGGAAACTTGGGGGCATTCTCAAGCTCATAATGTTCAAGGGCATGGAAAGAAGGTTTGAGGCATGCCGATACTTAAGGAAAGATAAGCAAAGACCGAGAAAGAATGCGAGAATCACAGGACAAAAAGCCCCTCGTCCTCTACCAATGGATGATTGTGCAATATTGTACACCATTCAACTGGTGCTAGAATCCTCATGGATTGAAGAATCTTCTGACCCACAACCAGGGAGCTCAAGGTACGCTGAGGTAAACTAGCAACCTCAAGGGTAACAAGCCAGGAGGAAAACTTAGGTAGAGGTCTATAGGCAGACCTCAAGGAAGGTCAGTTTTGTGTAGTAGGCAATAAAATAAGGCCAGAAATAAGGAATAAAACGGAATCATATTGACCGAGAGATGAACCCTCAAGGCTTCCACGAGAAGCATCTTCAGAGCTCGTGGAGAGCTAGGGAAAAAGGCTGAAGACCATGTATGCTCTTACAAGTAGCGGGAGAAAACACATCCTGCTTACCTAGCCGGAATATGATTGCTATCGAGCTTAAGGAAAAAACCACGACCTCAAGCTTTACGCCAAAACTGGGTGGTAGTTTTATGAAGAACTCAGGATCGGACCTGGGGGCATTGTTTTCCTTAGCTCAAAAATTGCTGGGGGTAAGGATACCACACCTACATGCTTGGAGCATTTTGGAATTCTCCAGGAAGCTACTAAATTAAGGAGGAGACCACGAGGGTGCACACCCGAAATCCCGAAAGCTCGAGGGATCATGTACACTCAAAATCTAAAGAACGGTGGATCACTTCACTCTTTGAAAATTGATGGTCGATCATCAAAGCAAAGGCCGAAAGCACCAAGGGTCATGCACAGAGAGAATTCAAGATAAGGGAATTTAGTATTCTCCAAGACTCAAGCAGTCTAGAAGAATATTGGGGACAAGGAGTATCTAGCCAAATATCACTCTTTTCAACGCAAAGTTGAGAGATAATATACCCCGACAAGGACTTGCTGTAAAAGAATTAAACTTTCCAATTTTGGAGTCAGGTTCAACTTATGGTTGACAAACGGTGCTAATCTGGAATACAACTTGTTCTTCAGAGAAGCAGGGGGTTTAACAGTGGACCTTGTACACTGATGTGTCCTCAAAGGACAAGGGCGCTGGAGTAGGTCTGGTACTTAAAACTCCAGACGGTATGGTCATGGAACAAGTCCTAACCTTAGAGTGGAAGGTGACCAACAGCTGAGCTAAGTACGAAGTCCTTATGGTAAGACTGAGGTTAGCTCGAGAGCTGAATGTGAAGAAGATCAAGGTGTTTTACGACTCATCAAGCATCTATAGAGGCATATCTAAGGATAACAAATGGATTGGTTAGCCAGTTTGAAGAGTTCTCGACCATGCAGCTTCCTAGGTCAAAGAATACACATGTAGATGTGCTAGCCAACCTCGCCTCTCCACTATAGATTATCAACTGAGGTGAACAATCCCTGTGGAACATTTACTTGTGCTTGATACGGATGAGGAGGAAGCAATGACGGTGATGCCAATACAGTTAGAACCTTAATGGATGGACGGACTGATGGATTACATTGAGGCATTAATTCTCCCTAAGGGAAATATAAAGGTCAGGAAGGCTATTTGACAAGAAGCACGATACAACATCAGAGACGGTGAGTTGTACCGACAATCCTTAAGCGGGCCAGACCAGCTAGTGATACATCCCCCTGGCCAGGACAATAATAGAAGAACTGCACTCTAGGATATGTGGCATGCACAATTGGTGCATAAACCTTCCTGGTGAAAGGGCCGCTGAGCTGAGAGTTAACTATTTCCTCAGAGATAACCAATGTTTAAAGTCCGAGTTGGGGGTTAAGCATCAGCCTGTGGACCAAAGACTCATAAGGATGAGTGGCCAATCAGAAACCTCGAGGGAAGGCGATAGATTAATTACTAACCTTGAAGATTATGAACTTCCAACTGGAAAGCTTAAGGGATCGATCACAGATCTCGAGGGTCAAGAGCTTTCGAATGGAAAGCTGAGGGGTCAATCAGCAAGCTTGAGGGATGAATTAGCAAGCTTGAGGTATTGGTCAACAATCTTGAGGGACGATCATCATGCTTAAGGGATCGATCAGAGACTTAAGGGTTGTGAGCTTTTGAGTGGAAAGATCATGGGACGATTTCTAACCTGGAGGGTTAGAGGCTTTTGGAGCTTTATGGGTCAAGCAGAAGGCTAGAGGCTAGACATTGTCAGAGCTTGAGGAGCCAAGCAGAAGCATTAAGGCTACCATAACCCACTACGAAAAACCATGTCTAATACAGATCATGCCATCAAGCATGGCCAAGGTTAGTATTTCCTTTGAATCTTGATTCATAATGTGGATAGTCGAGCCACTTGGAGATCGATAAGGAATATTTTCTTTGAACTATAGCATGAGCATGAAGTACGATGGTTTATGTGAAGTACGATGGTTTTGCCTGAGGAACGATAATCTGCTCGATATATTCATGTGTACAATATATGAAGCCCCTGTGGTCGACCTTGACTACAAGAAACGGGAAAAAACTTCATACATAGCAACAATGTGGAAACCTCGAGGTTTTATAGAACCCTTCGGGGTTTTCAAGAAATTTATCAATCTTCATCGCGAGCTCAAGGAAACCCAGGAAAATAAAGGAAAGCTTGAGGGTTCTGTTTTGCAAACTCTTATGTCACATGGAGAAGATTATACTAGCTTAGGGGATGTCTTCCCGCAGATATATATAGAGTCCTCGAGATAGAACGTGTTATTGCTTGAGACAATGATGAGCTTGGTCAACTTTGAAAGCTAGAGCATTCTGAGTTAATCCATTGATGTGGAGTTCTTAGCAATGTAAACCCTCTAGGTCTCCTCGACTTTGAAATGTTCCATCGAGGTCCGCGATAATTGGACATTCCCTTGAGTTTCATGATAGCAGGCAGAATACCCCCTGGGAGGAAGGAATCTCTTGGACAAGCTCCATGAAATATTTCAAAATTATGCTCATCCCTCAAAGCGATAGTAGTCGTGATTTATTCAATGAATTGATTATGTATGATCAAGTACGATTAACTTGTCTTTGCAAGAATGTTATGCAAGTGTATGATCTGTTCGATGTGTTATTCGATTATGAGGAGCTTAATGCCTAGGAAAGGCACCGAGCTCAAGTGAGGCAGACAACGTTGATTCCCATGGGAAAGACCTTCACCCTACAAGCTATTTAACTCTCCCAAAGGTAAGGCATCTTAAGGGAAGGAGGATAGGGCATCGAGCAGGACGCCTATGGATAGACCAAAACACTCAGAGAAAAATCTCACGAGAGTTCAAAGTAATCTTGGGTTAGTAAGACCTCAAGATTAGATTTGATGAGGTTAGGTTCAATGAGGTTACATAAACAATACCCCATGGGTAACTCAGCCATATCCTGGCACTTTGGGCATTTAAGTCCCTGCATATTCATTTGGTGATGCCTTAGGGATAAGCCAGTTATGATTTTAGTTTTGTGGGAGTTCATTGTAGCACCTGGGACAAGTTTTCTGGATAGAAAAACCCAAGGGATCCTACCAGGCGAAAAAACTTGGTTACATCGAAGCTTCAGAGTACGATAACCTTTGGTACAAGGTTAAGACTAAGCTAGCAGTCTTTTGAAGGGAACCGTCTCAAAACCGTGAGCATTCCCTGGAGACCTCAACAAATTATGAAGGCTCTCCATAAGCCTCATTCGTGAGCATTTGTACGATCTATGGGATCCAAGGCATGCTACGGCCACAACTACTTAGAGGCAACCCTGGTTATGTTGTAAAAGATGAACGATTTGCTTGAGAAAGATTTGTTGATTGATTAAGAAAGATGTGTTTGATAAAGGTTTAAACTGTACTGTTCATAAATACCTCGAAGAGCTCGAGGGAAAAAAAACTTACTGCCCTGAAAGCTTGAGGAAAATAGATGGAATGCTTCGTAAGCTGAATACTTTCATAAAAAGAAGTTATTTTTCAGAAAAGTTACATTTTTCCATAAAGCCCCAAGCTTTCCTTGAAAACTAGGGGTGATTGCTCGAAAGCTTGAGGAATGCTAGAGGAAGGTTCCAGAAAGCTTGAGGAAAGTATCACAGAGTTAGAGTAGATTGCCACCAAACTCGTAAACTATCTATTCAGGAATGTGAGATTAAAAAAGAAAGAACTATTCGCTCATGCCTGTTTGATCGAGCACGAGGAAAGATGTCAACATCAATTTGCTGGACAAAAGTACATCCCTAAGATGATCCTATTAACCAAGGTAGAAGATGATTATGTTCGAAGGAATACGTTCATTTTTCTTAAGGTTTCTAAGTAAGCAATCTGCAGAAACCAGGGGGTTTTCCTGACTTCAAGGGTTTTCCAGACCTCAAGGATTTTTCAGCAACCTCGAGGGTTTTTCAAAAACCTTGAGAAATTTTCCAGAAAGTTTTTGTTGAGCATTCTATATGGAGACCAGGTTATAACAATTTATTTGGCATTTCAGGCTGTAGGGAGACTCCCAAAAAATTGATATGAGTGGATTTTCAGACAATCCTGAGCTCATCATTGCAGATTGCTAAAGGATTTGAGTTAAGTAGGTTGCTTACCTTATTATTGTCATCTTCGTGAACGATTCGTCTATGGTAATGTTGAGGTATCATGTGGAAGACCTATGGAAACAAGAAATCACGTGTAAAGAATGAGAAATCTCTCAATGGAGCTCGCTTCTATGAATTGATCATGACTAAGGTATGTGTTTCTCTTTCAGTTTTATTTAATATGTTGAATATTATTGCTTAGATGTTTTTGTAGGCCAAATTAGCTGGAGTGTGAAGCCACACCAATTAACAAGGTCTTCTTGGTGTGCCTTGGGGGTATTTGTAGGAGCCAAATTTGGCCACATCGAGCTGGAGGGATTCTGGTCCCTAAGGCCTGCAAGCAGAAGAGGTCCGATAATTTGAATAATGGGCTTAGGCCTGTACGATTAGGGTTCCAAGTATGAATCGTTTAATCTAGAGGTTTCTTGAAGTATCTAGAATGATCTAGAAGCTTCTGGAATGTTCATAAGTTGGTGTGACAATCCCAATGTACGATTGGACCTTAAGGGACTGCACGATCGAATCTGGAGGGAGTGTACGATCGGACCTCGAGGGATTGACAGAATCAGATCTCGAGGAAAAGGGTTAGATTTGTATAAATCATAAGGGGATTACACCAAAAGGCTTGTGGTAATCTAGGAACATGATTAGCCCTGGATAAGGAAATCTATTCTTTAATGGATTCCTCTTATCCAAAAGTATGTAGTCCTATTCTTATACAGACTATGCTTAGACCTTGAACGATCACTTTATACATGACGCCATAGCTTGGCAAAGCTAACTCAATCAACCCTAGTAAAAAACACTTATGCATGGTTCTATACTGACTTAAGCATTGGAGGGTCTAAGCGCGGTATCACCCGTGCTTGCACTTGTTTTGCAGGCTTTTGGATGGAATACTCAATGATGGCTCCTTTATCTTTCATGAATGGGTTCTCTCTCAAATTCAAAATCAATCTGGTATTCACCAAAACCATAAAAAAAAATACGATAAAGAACGACGTTTCAGAATCCCAAAAAAATATAGCAATGTTTGTCAATATTCTGACATCACTACAATCCATCTTAGGAGAGCATTGGTAAATAGGGATCGTTCTTAACCGGGGATTGAGGGTGCATGCATAACTATGCTAGGTTTGTTTATGGGGGTGCGAGATTTGGTTTGTTTAACTAATAACCTACGAAATTTAAACCTAATTCTACTATGTACACGTGATCATCACATCATGTCTACCTCCACCGTTTTCATGCTTCACTTACCCAGTATCAACGAAATTCTTACATTTCAACCTGCAATTTATACACATGCTTTTAAGAGTGCGACGAAGAGCGCCTACACCTTAATTTATCTAAGATTCATACAAAACATGCTAGAGAGGAACGAAGAGCGTATCACCCAACACATTAAGAAGCTTTAAGCATACAAGCATGCATACAAGCAAAGACCAAAAACTAAGAACACATGGAAGGTAACATAAGTAAGTAAAAACGTATAGCCTTTATTAAACAAATCACAAGTCGTAAACTGAATTCTTTACAAGACAAAAGATGAGATAGAAGGTTTATGGTTACACTTTTGGAGTCTGTGAAGAGCACTAACAACGCCTCGAGTGGATGGATTCTCAAGAACAAAACGAAGAGCGCCGATTATTCTTGATCCGTGAGGAGGGAGCTTCGGCCTTGGAGGGAATTAGGCTTAGGACGACTTGGGAGGTGTTTTGGGCAGAGCTTTGGTGTCTATGATGTGTGATAATGAAACCCTAGTCGAGCCCTCTTTTATATAGTCCAAGCAAAGCCTAGTTCGACTCCTTTTAGAACTCTAACTATTCCACCCGGGTAACCTGACCCTTCTCCAATAAAACAGAAATTTCTCTCATTATAGGACTCCAAATCGTTTGATTTCAGTTGCGTTGGAAACTAGACTTCTAGATATTTCGAACCATATGCTAACCGCGTCTAGATTCATCCGGATCTGTTCACAGTGGTCTTTTGAAGTGGGCTGATGTACAAAGGCTGATTTCTGATAATTCATTTTAATCCATCTTCTTTCTTTGGACATGCTTTTGGTCTTCAATTCTTGACACCATGTGGAAAAGCATTTTAGTAACCATTTTGAAGACTATTTCTCGGACCATTTCTTCTCTGGAATTAGGAACTTTTCTCCTTAGCCAACTTTTAGCTCTGAAACGCCTCCTTTATTTCTACCTAAAAACATAAAGTAAGTTAGAAACATATTTACTAAGTATAAAAAAAAGTTAAATATAGAGAGAAATACATTAATAATCAAGCATAAAATGCGTAGATCAGGATACGAATCATACTTCGTTGGAAAGTTACAGAAGTCTAGTTTTTAACGAAACAAATTTTGTCTCGATCGGAGTTCAGAGCAAGAAGATATGACTGGTGTCGAGTTTTACGAAGACCGCGATGCTGCCACTGGTCTGTTTTGCGGACTGTTTTTGGAGACCAACATCTAAAACCCAGGAGGGGTATGACCTATAGTTGGAAATCTCTTTGAGTCTATTTCCGCAACACTATATTAATATTATCAATCAAAGATCTCTAAAAACCCTTTGGTACTGATCACGTTTGGCGGCGTACGGGCGATAATTCTCATATGTCAAGGCCCTGATCTCTTCTTCAAATAGGAATGCAGATTCCATTGTCTAGAATTCTTCAGTCCCGAATATCAAGTCTACTGCATTTGTGGTGAGTGCGCGACACCTAGCAGACGTATGCTCCCGGTAGTTCAGTTAAGGATGTCTGTGACTTAGCGAGTATGCACTTTGGTAAGGGTCCCTTATTGTCGCTTAGAGACACACAGTAAGTCACACTAGGCAGCCAAAATGTTTGGCACAAAAACTCCCTGGGTGCTAAGAAGTGCGCAAACTATCTCTTTTACTCGACTGTGATATATGTGTGCATCGACGTGCCACTGCCCTGAGGTAGAAGAATGCTGATCATAGCATAGGTCGCTACCTGACTTCTAAGAAGCGATGTTATGGATAGGGAGAGCACCAACCCCGTCCGGTGGATCCTTTTTTCCTAGTAGGCGTAGGACTTCGTAACTTTCGTGTCTCTAGACGAGCCACGGAAATCGATACTCCACAACTCCTTCGGTGTGAAGCAGAGCAACTTCCTTGACGAGCTTTGAGAGCATAAGGGTGCGTCCTTGAATCTCCAGATATTCACGCTCCTTGGGGTGAAGACCTTTCGATCGTCGGTTGCAAGGGTTTCTCAAGGCGAGAAGGTTGTTGTCGCCGATAGCAAAGTTTGTATGATTGTGAATCCTGATTACGTAGAGATTTCCTCAATATATAGGAAAATATGGTGCCTTGTTGTAGTAACCCAAAGATTCCTTGCAGTTAGACTCACTTAATGACTCTAATTGTCCGGATTCTTACTTCTTAGGTCTTTCAATCAAAATCTAAGACTTGATGACAAGATCACTAAGACTCTAATTTCCCTCCTTCGGAAATGTTGTTTGTTTCTCGCTAGGCCATTGGTGTCGGCCCATTATCATCAAAACTATTTCCCGTGCAGGCCGCTGGTATCTGCCCATATAAAAACTTTTAACAATAAAGAATTTTTATTTGGGTCCAAACAATTTTGTCATCTAGATACACACTTAGATGACGAAACCTATATTTCATCGTCTAAGTTATTAAATTTAAGACAACGATTTACGTAATTCATCGTCTTAATGATCACTTAGATAACGAAACTATTTTCGTCGTCTAAGTGTGTCATACTTAGACGACGAAAAATATTATATGCCGTCTAAGATGGACTTACATGACGAAAAATATTTTGGGAAACGAAAAAATATTCGTCATCTATGTCGCACTTAGGCGACGAAACCTTAAAGGTTTCGTCACATAAGTGTGTATTTCTGGTACAATCTAAAATTCAATAAAAACAACTCGCAATTCGTACAGATATCAATAAATAAAAAACTTTGAAATAACCTATCCATTTCGTAGATTTATATGATAATTGTGTAATCATTTGAATAACAGAGGAAGAAAAAAATATCGTAATAAAATATAATTTATTAACAGATAAAAAATAAAAAGTTAAATCTAGAGGTATAATGAGATAGTTAATTAGGATTTTATTTTATGTCCCTATTTGTTATTTTGTACAAGGATAATTATGTAAATATCTATTAAAAAATAAAAAGAGGTCAATTGAGCAAATTGGGAGGTCCAAATAGAAAAACTCTAATTGATATAGGATATAGGTGAGGATAAATTAAGAAAAACTCCTTATCACATTTCAAAATTTAATAAAAATCCAACCAACAATTTATACTCAAGGATTTAGTCCCTTGACTTAACTTTTGTTTTATTTTAAGAAAAATCATTAATATTTAACTTAATTTTCAACAATTTATACTCAAGGATTTCTTATTTTAGATGTCTAATATACCATTTAACTTAATTTTCAACTATTTTCATTAATTTATTAAAATGGTAACAAAAATTTTCTCTCTCTCCTAAATTTGGCACATTATTTAGAAAGAATTTTCAAGATGATTGATTTACCTACATGAATCATTTTCATGCAAAACTAATTCAAGTACATTTACCTATATATGATATTTAGTATTTACCTAATTTACTTACACATTATCATATAATTTACCTATGAAACTGATTTACTTAGTCATTATCATATAATTTACCTATGATATATAGTATTTACCTAATTTCAAACAAATAATTAACATATCTATCTATACTATTCTTTAAGCAAAGCGAAGTTGTTTCCCCACTTTTGTCAATTCTTTCAAAAATAGCTTTTTCATCTTAGATCGAAAAACAAAATTGTTTAGGGATTTTCTAGTAATTAACTAAATAAATTTATATAAAATTTTCAAAAAGTCTTCATGTTTTTCCTCCACTATTCCCATTTTTTTCTCTTTTCATAAAACTTCAAATTCAAAAATGTAACTGCTTACCCCCGCACAAATTAGGGAGGGTTGGACTATTTTCACTCTACAAATTGCTAAGCACACCCGACATATTCAAGATTTTTCCTTTTATCCTTGAATTTAGATAAATAATAAACCAATTAGGAAAAAAAATTGGGAAAAGGAAAGAGACTTCGTTGTTATCGACCCTTTTTTTTCAGTTCGTCCTCCAATACTCTTCTCCTTTAATCTTCTTTTCTCTTGCAATGAAAGTGGGATTCCCGCATATATACCAAAGACCAGCAGAATTGGAATATAATAATAAAAGTTTCCATACATTATATTGAAAATTGGTAATACCTTACAGAATTGAAATGAATTTTAACTAAATTGACTAACTTACTTAAAACCTTGTATGCATGAAGGTCTAAAAATGACTGGATTGGGGTAACTATAATAAAGAGAGGGTAACTATACTAAGGAGACTACTCAACTCATGAGTTGCTCCATTACAATTGGAGAGGGGAGAGAGGTTTCAAAGAGGAGTAAAGCTTCTTGCTCCAATTGAACCTGCCTCATAACTGAAAGAGAGGGGTTCCTTATATAGGACTTTGCTGACTGTCAATCTTGAACCGCAAATCACGGATAGAGAATCTTTTTTGACTCAATGGAGGACAAAAACAGAAAGCAGCACAAATTAGCTCTGTTTTTTTCCTTTTTGCTTGTGAATGAATAGTAAAAGTTGCTTTATGAATAGTGACTGCTTGTGCTTTTGGTGTATTTTGTTGACTTTGGTTTGGTGACTGTCAGTGCTGTCTAATTTATGCGTATATGTCTTGGATGTCCTGGTAATCAGCCAATTTTGTTGAGTTATTGGGGGTATTGGGCCGACTGTGGGATGAGGAGGAGGATCTGGAGGAGGCCTCTCTATTTTCTTCTTCTGATTCATTGTCTGACTCTGTTTTTGATTCATTCATATTAGCTACTTGTTGAAGGATTTTTTTAGCTAACTCTTTTAACTCTGCTGACTTATATGACTTGGATGATTTTTCTTTGGATTTGGAGGAGGAGGATGACTCTGATTTGACTTTCTCTTTAGACTTGGAAGAGGAAAGCACCAATTGTGATTTTTGCTTGATGGCTTATGAAGTTGACTGTTGTTGAAGTGGTGTCGCAATGACTGAAGACCTCACTGGTAGAGGGCGAGAAGGTGTGACTGATGTGATTGGGAACTCTTCTGTGAATTGGGATAATACTCTGTCAATTTTTTAACTTGTCCCACCATTTGACTAGAATGTGCCTTGTGACAATTTGATTTTCAAGACCATAATGCCATTTCAAAATCCATGGTAATTTGTATTTGGCCATGAAGAGTAAAATAACTTGGAAATTCTTATCATAATTGGAGAATTTTATGACTGAAGAGAATCGGGTAACTGCATCTTTTAGTGGTTGTGGAAGTATAGTAAGTGGACAACCATGGGTATTCCACCATCAAATAAACCACATGGGAAATTGCCTATTGAATTTTTTACCAAAGTTAAGAAACCAAGAGTGACTAAAGTCTTCTGTCTAATGGAGGAATATTTTTGCCCAAACCTCCATATTGTCGAAGAAATTGAATGACAAATTTCCTACACTGTGGTAGATATAAGGAGGATCACCCCATTGAGATAAGTAGATGATTCTGACTATATATAGTGAATAGTATAATATTTTGGTTGGGTCTCTGTGATCAGGAATAGGTTTAATGGTGACTGACTGCGTTTCATAAAGGATGTCCCTATAAAACTTTAATATGTGTGAGGGATGTACGAGGAGAAAATAAAAATTTGGAGGGTAGTAAAATTTGACTTATGACATTGGGTTTTTTAAGTGACTCATGCAAGGCTCTATATAGAAGAGGGTGTAGCTTCCTTGAAGAACATAAAGGGAGGATTTTTGGTAGTTAATGTGAGATGAAGATTCAGTTTTGAAAGGATCATACTAGTTGAATAGGGCCGATTGATAAGTAGGTTGACCCATATCCAAGGAACTACCCATGTAATTGGGTTTTTGACTGATTGGAATTGGAGGTTGCCCTGGGAAATGGATTATGCTGGAGGATGATTCTATTTTTATTGGAGATGATTGCTCTATTTTGACTGGGTTTAATGGGGCACTAAGACATAGATCAAAGGGTGGAGCACCAGGGGGATTCAACCTGGCTACACCAAAGAGATCGGATCTGGTTAATCTGGGCTTCATATTTGGCAGCCTGTAGAAATTCTCAGGTTAGGAAATCTGGAATGTGATTATCACTACCTTTAATGAATGCAATTTCAAAATCAAAAATACTCAAAATGGCTTGCCATCTGGCCAAAAATCTGTTTACTAATGTTTTGAACATCCTTTTTTAAAACATCTTTTGCACTCTTACAATCGACTCTGATTAGAAATTTTTGATTTAATAAATCATCTTCAAATTTTCTATTACATAAAACAATAGATAAAATTTCTTTTTTAATAGTTCTATAATTTTTCTGTGATTGGGCCAAGTTCCTGAATGAAATCTGAATATTTGTTTGGGGTGATTAGGAGAAAATTGTTGTTTTAGGATTCCTCCATAACCTACTTCGGAGGCATCAGTTTCAACAATTTTGAAAGAATCAGTAATAGAGATGCCTAGACACGGCAAGGTGTTGACATAACTTTTGACTTCTTTGACTAGAGATGTATGGACAGAAGTCCAGGGTGGAGGGTTCTTCTGCAATCTATCAAATAAAGGTTTACACTTTTTTCTGAGGTTTTGATAACACTGAAATATAATTTAATGATCCTAAGAATCTCTGTAATTAGTTTTTATCTAAAATTATATCTGGAAATTTATCTGCAAAATTAATGACCATGTCTATCGGACTAATTTGAAGGTGATGGGTATTGAATCCTAATAACCTTATATTAGTTTAGAATAATTTGATCTTTGTGGTGAAGACTACTACACCATTATTTTTTATGATAATGAAGAATTGGTGTAAATGTTTCTAATGTTGATCTATTGATTGTAAGAATACAAGGATATCATCAATAAAGGCAATACAAAAGTGGCTATAGAGGTTGAAGATATCATTCATGATATTCTGGAATTCACTAGGGGCATTTTTAAGCCCGAATGACATGAAATTCCACTCATAATGACCGAATGCAGTGACAAATGTAGTTTTGTATTTGTCAGATTCATGAATTTGAATTTGACAAAAACCTGACTTCTTATCGAATTTGGAAAAGATAACAGAGTTCTGTAATCTGTTGATAAGATCTCTTTTATTGGGAATTGAATATCTTATCCATTCTAAGACTGTGTTAAGGGGTTTGTAATTAATGACTAATCTTGGAGTTCCTCTTTCAAGTTCAGCATTTTTTCGAACGTAGAAAGCTAGATAAGATCATAGGAATTTACTGGGTTGAATGATCTTCTTGAGCAGAAGATCTTCTATTTCCTGCTTACAAAATTCCATGACTTCATGACACATTTGAATTGGACGAGCTTTGGTGGAGATATTTTTCTCATGAAATCCTTAGAGTAAGGAAGAGTAACTATATGTTTCTTCCTATGCCAAAAAGCAGTAGGAATATCATAACATAATTCTCTAATAATCTAATTTTCAAAAAAAAAAATATTTTCTGTTGTAATGAAGTATCTTGTAATTGAATGCTAATTCTTTTAAAATTAATTTCTTCCTTGAGAAAAGCTATTTGTTTAAATTATGCTTGGGTGCAATTGAGTGTTTTTAAAATTGATTTTTCTTGAAAAGCTTTCAGAGTTTGATTTTCTGGATTGGCTAGAAAGGTGAATGTAACTGGTTCATCAAATGGCTAAGTGATAATCTCATCATATTATGTTTTAAATGGATAAATTAAGATAATAAAATGGATTCCTAAAATTACTTTATCTGTCAAATCTTTAACTAGCATGAATAGAATTTGTAACATACATTATTTTGACAAATGTGTGTCTTGGGGATTTCATATTTTATATCAATTTTGGAACCATTGGCAGACCTTAATGATTCTTTTATTTTATCAAAGTATTTAGAGGGTATTAAACCTTCTTGTATACAGTTTAGATTTGCACCTGAATCGATGAGGGCAATTGTCGTTAATCGAAAATCTTTTATTTTGATTGGCACAGTGGTATACCATTTTTTTAATTAGATTTTTTAATGGTACTAATGGTAGCTTGTTCAGATGATTCTTCATGATTATAGGGATCATTTTGAATAATATTTTTATCTGGATGTTGAATTTTTAAGAATCGGTTCTCTAGTTTTATATTATTTAAGTTTTGTTTGATTTTTTCATTGTCATGAATTAGTGTTTGATGGGTTTTTTGAAATGATTGAATCTGTGTTTTGATAATTTTTATCTCTTGTTATAGGTCTTAGATGGTTACTTCTTTTTTACTAGCACTACCACATTTTTGGGCATTACCAACGAAATGGAAAACTAAGGCCGATGATTTAAAAATCGTCGGCAATAGTTTTCCCTATTACCAACGATTTGGGGAAAAAATTGTCGGCAATAGTATTATTGCCAACGATTTGGGGGAAAAATTGTCGGCAATAATACTATTGCCGACAATTTTTTCCCCAAATCGTTGGCAATAGGGAAAACTATTGCCGACGATTTAAAAATCGTCGGCCTTAGTTTTCCATTTCGTTGGTAATGCCCAAAAATGTGGTAGTGTAGTTTGAAATTTTTGGAATGTTGAAGTAAGGCAAATTTTTTGTTGTGTTGTGTTTACTACATTTTCTTGTGTAATTAGTTTTAAAAAATTTTTTAAGGTATTCAGTTTTTAGTTCTGGGTTATCAATTTTCCTAATTAAATTAATTAATAGTTCTTCTTGTTCTTCTTGTTTAGAAAGAATACTTATTGTTTTGCAACAAGTATCATTGCAACCAAAAGTTATATCTGGGGATGAATTTTCATCAGAATTGCCTGATGAAGATTCAATTGAGTTGTCCTTGGTTGGTGTTGAAGTTTCTTCTTTTTCTGAATCAGTATTCCTTAATTCTAAAAGAGTGATTAAGTTTCCACGTTCCTCTTGACGAAGTTTTAATTGATTGATAATATTTTTAATAGGGCATTTGTTTGCAAAATGACCAGGCCTATTACATTTAAAATATTTAGTTTTATTGTTGTCAAAGATTTTTCTTTGTTGGAAGTAATTTGGTTTTTTGGACCAGGGTTTTTGGAACTTGTTTCTAGAGTAAAATTTGTTTGGTTCAAAATTATTTTTGTTTTTAAATAGAATTTATTTTTTGCTAAAATTTCTTTTATGATGAAATTTGAGCTCAATATTTTTTGACTTTCTTCTATAATGAGGCAAGGATGGAAGACCATACTGCTCATAAAAATTTCCTAATTCGTATTTGGCTATTTTCTTATCTGATTTTGTTTGAGAACTTATTTTTGAATCTATACACATTTTTAGACCTTTTTTTTGGATAAGTGTAATAATGTTTCCATAAGTGAGAGCATCATAATCAATTTGATATGATTCATTACTTAGAACTTGTCTAATTTTATGGACAAATAGATTAGGAAGACCATTTATAATTTTTTTTCCAAAATGGTTGGTTACTAACATCTCTAAGTATTACTCTAGAAAAAAAAATATCTTTATACCATTTGAAGTCACTAAGTGTTGGACATCTAAGCACTACCACAATAAACACTATCACTGACGAGATCTGTAAAACTATAACCGACGAGATAAAAATCTCGTCGGTTATAGTGGAAAAAATATTTTTTTTTAATTTTTTTTTAAAAAAATAAAAAATCTCGTCGGTTATAGTACTATAATCGACGATAATGGCTAAAAATCTCAACGGTTATACTATTACCGACCCCCTTTAACCAACGGACTATAGCCGACGACCCTTAAACATCGTCAGTTATAGTCCGTTGGTTAAAGGGGGTCGGTAATAGTATAACCGTCGAGATTTTTAGCCATTATCGTCGGTTATAGTACTAGGTGTACCTATAAAATGTTTATTGTGGTAGTGAAGGTTACTAAGCTGATCATGAATTCTGGATGTAATGTGACTAGGTGTACCTATAAAATGTTGGATAATTGTGTAAATTAGACTGTTGACTGCATCAGGAATTCCCATTCCTACATTTTCATCAAAGATTTGAAGACTTTCTGGGTCATGTTTCACTGCGTGTGTTGATTGCTTCTCTAGATTCAGAGGTGAGATGTTTTTTCCACCAGGAATGAAGCATTTCTGTGAATCCTATGGAGAGGATATCAATAATTTCTGGCTGAGAAAAATTATGGGCAGTGACATAACTATTAGCTGACATGGGGGTTATGTAATTTATGTAGTATTTCTTGTTCTGATAAATTATCAATATTTCACTCATATGTTTTTTCGGCTGAGACCGAAAATTAATTAGTGCAGTAATTACTTTGGTGAATGTCTATAGGTAAGGGAAGTTCTCTCCAATTCTTGGAGGGTCTCTTGTTCGTATGACCTATTCTATTTAATTGTAATTCTTGGAATATTTGGTTTGTTTTGGATATCGTGTTAGAATTAGTGTCTGAAGAATTCGAAGATGATTCATAAGTATGAATGACCGTAATTTTTTTAGGTTAGGCTTTTAGTTCCTTTAGCATTTATTCTATCTTTTGGATAGTAGATATGGGTTTAGGAGTAGGTTTACTTAAATCACTAAAATGGATTAATGGCGATTCTGTCTTTTGATGAGGTAAAACTTTTTCAAAAATGTTATCTATGGTTGTTTCTATTTTGTCTAATTAGTTACGTAGAATTATTAGACTTTGGTTTCTATAATTATTTTGTTCAATAGTTTTCTTAATTTCTAGGTTGTCTCCAAGTAATTTAAATGATGAGCTGTTATGGATGTTTGGAGGTGATCAATGACTATTGTTTCTATTGGAAGAAATGAGGGTATTACCGGGTATTTTTCCTTTTGCTTTTGTTAGTGTTTGAACATTTTTTTGGTCAACTTGATCAATGAAATCGAGAAAGATTATTTTAGATTGGGATTCGAGCATAAAGACTTGTCAATCATGAAATAATTATTTTCTGCTCAATTAAAGGGTATTGATTTCTTTATGCATTTTGCCTAGATATATTTTCTTCAGCTTGAAGGTTTTGATCTAATCGGGGATAATCAATTGTGAATAGCTTACTAAGTGTGCTTAATTGGGGATTTAAAGGGGGAATAACTTCAAAGTCGGTTATTGTAGGAGATGTTTGTTCTTCATCAATTTCCTGATGAGGATCAATTTTCAGATAACTAGGGTAGCTCACTTGAGAAGTAGATTTAATTTTTAATTTTTGTAATTCTTCCTCTGATTCTTTTTATTTGGATATTTTTTAATTCTTAATCTAGATCGCAATCTCTTCTTGATATGGTTTCAGTAGAAGTGGAACCGGCAAAAGAATGTCTGGAAGATTGACCTAATTCCTGAATTCTAGGATTATTGCAAAAGTTGATTTTTACTGTACCATCATTAAATTGACAGATGCAGTTTAAATCAGCTTGATTGTATTGTATATTGCTTGGTTGGTTCTCATTAGTAAGAGACCATTCAGATGGTAGATGAGATGTGACCATCTAATTGTATGAGGGGCCCTAATATTGGCATTTTCATGACTGCTTTGAATTGATAGGGTTTGATATTATGGACTTTCACTTATGACTTGGAAATTCATGTTTGTACCTGTTATTTTATAATGGATTCTATAAATTAAAGCTAAAGGTTGTGTTCCTTTTAGAACATTGTAACCAGAAGTTTTAATATTTAGCCTTAATGCCTTTAATATATGGTGATCATTAAGACTAATTGTAAAGTCAGGGCAACAATAAAAAAGGATTGGCCCATTGAAAAGACTTAACTCAATTATGCCTAGAGTGCTGCCATTGAAATTAGTAAACCAAGCATCACGAAGGCACAAAAGAATAGAGTCATTGAGGCCTTTACGGGTTAAAGGTTTGACACTTATTTGGACTAATCCTATGTGAAAGAAGTTGTGACCATCTTTTTTATGTTTTTTGATTGACTCAGGACTAAAAATTTGACAAGTTTCATGTTGTTTACTGAGAGCATAAACTTGCTCGACGGTTTTAATATGGTGTTCACTTCTAAAAGAAATAATGGACCATTTTTTCTTGTAAATTTCATTACTAGGAATTATGGGAATGTTCCACTCATTCCTATCTATATCATTGTTTGACTGAATTTCAATTTATTCTTCATTTACTATGTCTGAGATTCTATTTAGGGAGGACCTGGAAGAACTGGAGGTGACTGAGTTAGATCTGGATAATCTACTCATTTTGATAAAGAAAAGGGAATGTTGGACTCAATTTTAAGATCAGAAGTAAGAAATATCTTAACTTAATTCCTTTTAACTAGGGTTCTCTCTGTCTCGTTTACACCACATCCGCTCACGCCTCACCTGGGTCTTACTGTTTGGACTTGGCCTTATTGTTTGGTTGGAGAAGAAACTTAGAAAAATGAGGATAAGGGGAAAGTAATATTACTGGCAAACTTAAAAACTGAATCAAGGTACTCAATCACTTACTAAAATAAATAGAAAAATAAAGATCGACTTAATTACCTCACCTAGGCGGTAGTCCACCACTGGGGATTGAGAAGTTTTGTCAATAATTAATTTGAAGGTCTCACCCTTGAATGGTTGACTCGATTGTCAAACCCTTACTTGGATCATCAACCTTATATATATATATATATATATATATATATATATATATGTATCGAATTATAATTCAAGTAGGATCAACCAATGAGATTCTATTTCGGCTGCCATTTTGGTGGAATTAAGATGTTGCCAGTCATATTAGAATCCCAATTCAAAGAAGAATGCAATAGTTAGCGATGGCGAAGGTGTTTGTTGGTTAACTATTTTTTAATTTTTTTAATTTTAAAATAAAAAACTTGGAGGATAAAATTGGATATTCCAGTGTAAATATTTTATTTATGGAGAATTTAGAAATTCTTAAGGTGGAAATAGTCGCACTCATCAGGAATTTCTCTAATCACTTTTTTTTTTAGAAAACTCATCACTTAATAAACTTCTTTAGCCAAAAAAATTGCAAAGTAATATCACACCCATAGGATGTGTACATTTTCTAGTGTTATAAATATATATGTAATTTTTAGAATTTGACACTTATTATTCTCTATTAATTCACTTATAATTTAACAGTATATTGTGATTTATTATTTATAATTTATTTTCATTAATTATGATTAATTGATTTTTTTGAATCACAAATGTAATTCAAAGTTCAAATTAAATGCTGATTTTATATTTCTAATTGTGCCATGAGATGTAAATAATATGAAATCAAATGGTATTAAAATATTTTATTTGTCATTGTAATTAATGATCGTCCTAAATATAATTAATGTAATATGAAATCAAATAGAAGGCTTGTGATCTTCGAGGGGATTGAGACAGGGTGATCCTCTTTCACCTTATCTTTTTTTGTTGGGAGCGGAAGGTTTCTCAGCTTTGCTACAAAAAAAAAGATTGATGAAGGGTTGTTACCGGGCATTGAGGTGTGTGTAAGAGATTCTAGTGTGAATCATACTTCTATTTGCGGATGACAATATGTTCTATGCACAAGCTACACCTGAGGCTTATTTCCAGATTAAGAATGTGATTGAGATATATGGAAGAGCTTCTGGACAATTGGTAAATTTTATCAAGAGTTCAGTAGGGTTTAGTAAGAATATGCATCTAAATTCTCAAGGTCAATTAGCCTCTTATTTGGGTATGGTGATCGTTGAGTCTCATGAGCATTATTTGTAACTTCCTACTTATGTAGGGAGAAACAAGACAAAGACCTTCAAATTTATCAAAGACAGACTCTCGGAGAAATTGAAGGGGTGGCAGGGCAAATTTCTTAATGGAGCCGAGAAAGACATTTTTATTAGGGTGGTAGCACAAACACTCCCTAATTATGCTATGAACATTTTTTCAATTGACACAGTCTTTTTCTGATGATCTTCAACAAATGATGGCTCACTTTTGGTAGGGTAGTACAGAAGAAAAGCATAAAATTCACTAGAAAAATTGCCAGGCCCTTTGTCAACAGAAACAACAAGGTGGTCTGGGATTTCAAAGCTTGTGTGACGACCCGGACCAGAATCAGAAGTATAATCAGCTCAATTCGCGAGTTAGCGTATCGACATGGATTTTCGATAACGGATTTACTCGCCAGGGTTTCTTAACGACTTAATTATTGGCCAAGAATTGGAGGTGGGTCTCTTCTCAAGAGTCGTTGTACATGTGATTACGAGTTCGTGGGCGGTTCCGGATCGTTATTTGGATGACCGAGGAATTAGTTATGAATATTTGAAGTTCGGATTTAAATGGTGGGCTACTTAACGACTAAATTACCGGTCGAGAATTTGGTTTCGGCTTCTTCACGGAAGTTGTTCAGAATTTAATTTCGAGTCCGTAAGAACTTCCGGAGCATGATTTTGAGTTACGAAGATTTAATTGTGAATATTTCCGTTCGTTGATTAATTAGTCGATTTAAATGTGTGTTGGTTCGAAGGGTTGACTTTTTATCCGTTTGGCCGAAGTGCTTGACTTTGGGTGATTATTGAAGAATATATCGAGACGAGTTTGTGGCCGCGAGAATTATCGGAATCGGAGTTACGATGTGGAAGTTACGAGTATTTTAAGTTTGTTCAAATGGATAATTACGAAGTTTCCTAAAATAGCAAGTATAAATAGTGGGTTGCTAAAAGAGGAAAGTCAAAACTGGAATTATTGTGGTTGACCTTGGTCAACTCGGTTTGACCGAGTTGGGAGAGTGAGTCACGACGGTGGCGTCGGCCTCCACGCCGGCGACCGGATTCCGGCGACTTCCGGGCTCGGCCCGTGGCCCATTCAACTCGCCCCGATGCCCTTTACCCATTCCCGGTCTCACTTTCCGGCAAGCTTCATGGTGGAGAGAGAATTCATGGATCAAAGTTTGGGATTTTTGGGTTTAATGGTGAATCCCGATTTTGGCCGAGTTGAACTTCAAGAGGTACTGGGTTTTGTAGCCCTCTTCAAGGTGATTCTAACCATATAAACATGGTGTTCTAATTTGATTTGTGGATTGAGAATTTTGGGTTTGAAATTTGTGAACTAATTCGGTTTTACTTGAAATTGGATGTGTTAGAGTGAGAATTGGCTTTTGTTGCAGTTGACAAAGTTGCTCAGTGGGTGATTTTGAGTGGAATAGGGGTTACTCCGCCGTGAAATTTTCCGGTTAGCGGTGGCGCGGCGGTCAGCGGCGGTCAACGGTCAAAGTTTGACTTTTTTGGACTTTCGGCAAGTTGCATGTCATTTGACTCGAAATCGCGCTCCGATCTCAGTGGGGAGGTTCGTTTTTCGAATTGAGCGTTCGAACGTAAAACGAGGTATTGAGGTGGTATATATGGATTTTCGACGATTCGTCGTATTCGAATCGTGTATTTCCGAGAACGGTGGTTTCTCGTGGTTTGATTTGTATTTTCGGATTATGACTTTGAATGTTGGACATTGTGAATATTCAGGGGTTCGTGATCGTTTGTTTGGCGAGGGACATTCCGCCGGATCACGGGTTAACGCGATACGCGTTACGCCAGACTGTGAGTGGACAAGTTTATGTTTTCACTGTTGATTTGCGAGTTCGTGGATTTTATGATTTCCGTAATTAAATTATACGATGATTGAGATATATGTTATTTTCGGAGGTGTTGTTATGTGTTTATGGGTGATGGCATTTATAGCATCGATGCTACCAGAGTTGAGAGATTCCTCTGGCCCAGAGTTGAGAGATTCCTCTGAAGCAGGGTTGAGAGATTCCCCTGAGTGCCGCCGGGGTTGAGAGATTCCCCTGAGTGCCGCCGGGGTTGAGAGATTCCCCTGGCCTTTCACCGTCAGGTTTGAGCGATTCACCTGACGTCGGGCTTGAGAGATTCGCCCGACAACCTCCATATATATATGTGTTGTTGTGTTTTCCGAACTCGCACTGTTTTACATTGAGTATGTATATAAACTGGTGAAAGGCATACGTTTATTTTCGTCCACTCACTCTAACGTTTTATTTGCCTTTCCCCTGGGCTTTTCGGTTTCCGTGCCCAGTTTGCAGTTCGGACTCTAGTGTCGCACGTCGTGGTCGGAGGCATAGTACTCGAGCTACCTTATTTCTTCCAGTAGGTTTATTGCTCTACCTACTGTGGTATATTTATGTGATTACACATTAGAGGTCGCTCTGAGTTTCCTATTGTATATCTTAAACGATTTTACACCGGATTTCAGTAAAGTACTATTATACGTATTGTTTAATTTACTGTTGAGATGTTGAGAAATCCGGATGGGATTGGTGCCCACGGTTTGTTTTTTGTGGCATAGGACGAAGTGTTAATTTCTGGGTGCAGGTTATGGTAATTCTACGCTAGTAACGAAACTTTGCCCAATTTTCGAAAAGTTTTTGTTGGTTCGTATTTTCGAAGGGTTTGATTCCGGTTTAGGTAACTGAATCGGGATTGGGTCCTTTCAGCTTGATGGACTTCAATATGGCTATGTTGGGTAAACAAGCTTAGTGAGTCATAAACAATCCAGAGTCATTGATTGTTCGGATGTATAAGGCGAGGTATTTTCCTAATGGTTCGTTATGGGATGCGGAGATGCATAACTCCCCTTCTTATTCTTGGAGAAGCATACTGGCAGCCAGATATTTGATTGGGAATGGTACACATTGGCAAATAGACGATGGGTAGAGTGTTTCTATTTGGAGAGATGCTTGGGTCCCTGATGTTACTGTCATGTAATGATGCTTATGACCTCGTTCATTTTGTCAAAGCGAGCGTTGTCTGATTTCTTCTCAGACGTCAATTTTTTTATACATGAGTGTGTCATATGAGTTTAGTTCTAATCTCAAGCTTTTTTATTTTGGTTTCTATTTTTTGTGATTTAGGTTCACCAAATAAACAATACAATTCACAAATTTTCTCACATTAATTTTAACATTGTGCTTACAAATCTTTGATTACTTATACACAAACTGTAATTATAACAAAGTGAAGCCCAAAAGAATTAGCAAGTTATAAGCTACAATTACAATAACTAATTCCCACACTTAGGGTTTGGCTGATTAGGAGCCTATAATTGTCACACTTTCCCACAACTCGATGATTTACTGTCTTTAGTCCTTGAAAGTTATTTTCTATGGAACCTAGGTCTCCTCTGGCTCACATGTGATTTCATCATTCTCCATATCATACCCAACAGCTTCATTTTCCTCTAGTTTCAAAACCTAGAAAAATAAAAATTTAATATAAAATGAGTTCATTTCATCATATTAACAACTTAACAAGCTACTTTTGTAAATGGAAGAAACTAAGCATTGTCATACCAGAGAAACTAAAAGCTGCTTCTAGTACTGCTTGAATCATCTCCAACAATTCTGAGTCTCTACCAATACAAGGAGCACCCCAATAAGGATGGAGAGAATTATTGGGAGTCTGTTAGCATTAAAAAGTAACCATTGCCCACTTGGGGCTTATTAGAACAACTATACATGCTAACAGACAAACACATCCCAAACACTAAATATAAGATGAAACTATACCATCGAGTACAACAGCAACAAAATAGTACATATATAACATCGACAACTCCAAAAAAAATATTTTATTAGCAACCATTCCTATGAATGCTGACCATGGAAATACATTAGATAAATCATTTGAAGAAAAAATAATGCTTCATCTCGACTCATCTGCATCTCCACAAAGTATAAGAAGCAGAGGACAGTGTAAAGCGACATTTGATTTAAGTTCATTAGCATTTGATTAGAAACTAAATAATACCTTAAATGCTGGTTTTTCTTCTCCAAGATGGAATACAACTTATAAATCTTAGCACAAGCCTACCAGATACTACTATTTACAACTAGGTGCCTACGTGCTCAAACATATAAATGGTATACCAATAGGCAACAAAGAAATTGCACACACAAATTCAAAATAAACCCATAATGAAAGTAGCAGATAAACTAAAAACGTGCATCACCTCTGCTTTATAAATCAAACAATGTTCTTCAACAAGCTTGACTACCATGAAACCCACAACTACACAAATTTATGTACACATTTTCCAAGTATATAGCTTAGGTCATAGTCTTGGTTCTCAGGATCAACATACGAATCTGAAAGCACTAAAAGAACTCCTAGCAATCTTGATAACAAAGGCACAAGTTAGCAACACACGAACTATAACAAGTAGCATATAAAATATATAAAAAGCAACATTGCCTTGATTCAATTAACACAAACCTTCGAGCTTATTCGAGGTCTCCTCATTGATCTCACAGCCAAATCCAAAGTACCTCTCCCACAATACATTGTAGATCTTCTTCTTAGCTTCTTCCTCACTAACACAACAATAAAAACACAGGATAATTAAGTTCCCAAACACATCAGTTATATATGATTGAAAATTAGAACAAAAATCTAAATGACCCAAGATATAAACTGGCTTGAATTGCAAATTAGAAGTTGGCCCAGAGAGAGAGGGGGGCGGAGAGTGAGAGAGAGAGAGAGAGAGAGAGAGAGAGAGAGGCGAAGGCGTCAAGATCATCAAAATCAGGTCGGCGATAATGGACGCGAGGCTGACATTACAGAATGTAACTGATACCCATGTTCTTTAGTGTCAAGACCGTCGGTGTCACTAAAGGAGGCACGCGAGGGTGAACTCAAGCTGGCGAGCGAGGCTCAGGCCGAGAATGGTGGCGCAAACTCAATAGGTGCAAAAGAGATGGTTTCAAAATAGAAGGCAACGCTAAAGGAGGTCGAGATGGAGGTGGCGCTTGCGCTTGAGGTGGAGGCTGAGAGCTCACTCAGCTTTAGAGAGAGAGCCACAGAGAGAGAAAGAGAGAGAGAGAGAGAGAGAGAGAGAGAGAGAGAGATATATGGTTTCAAAATAGAAGAGAGGTGCAATGAATATGTTAGACTTGTGATGAGCTAGAACTTTTTTTTTACTACTCATTTAAGGTTTAAGGTTAGGGTTTTGGTTTAGGTGTAGGGTTCAGGGTTTAGAAATTTGATTTTTTTTATATGGCAAGATAGATGTGAATCCCACGAGAATGCGAGTGACGTACTTGGTATCAAATTATTTTTTACGAAGTGGCAAGTTGTGTTTTATTCTTAAGAGCAATATTGTCATAATAGTATGACACTCGGATCGAGGTCAAATTCAATTCGAAAAGTCCTAATTTGTTTACAGCATGCTTCAAATTAGTCTCTCTGTCTCATCCAACAGTCATATTAACAAAATTATTAATTGTTAATGGTTTAGTTTTATAAAAGTTTGGTTTTCATATAACCAACAAACATTGTAAGTAACATTAGTAGTTATACATGTAATTAACGACATATGAAAAACCAAAATGGTCTAATGAGAAATGTGTCCATATATATGTGTCAACCTCGTAATAACATAGAGTTTTCAAAAAACTTACCCTCGTCGAAGTTCGTTAATTTAGAGGTCGGTCAATGAGGTCAAATATGACAAAAAGACCTAACTTGACTTTTTTGTCATTTTTTTCATATGGTAATATAGGTATGACTTCTACGATAATGCATGTGTGGAACTTGGCCTCAAACTAATTTTTGACAGAGCCGCGAATCGAGATTTACTCTAAAGAGCCTAAGCATCACAACAGTGATATGCACGGATCGAGAACAAGTTCAAGTAAAAAAATGATAACTTTTAAACAATGTCTTAACAATATTTTGATCATCCCATCCAGCAGTCAAATTTATGAAAATGCTTAGTTTTAGACCATTTACGAAATTTGACGTTTAAGGTACGAAAAGAAATGTCAAATTTTAATTAGACGACATACGACTGTCATATGATTTAACGTATATTTTAAAACCATAATAAATTTAGACGCCCACTCTTAATAACGTACTAACTCAAATTTTGCATGTGAACCAGTATAGGTGGAAAATTCACAGTTAAATTATGTCATAACTCAGATGACATGCGACAGTCATCTCATTGAAGAACTCAATCTTGTGAGCTCCCTTGGAGAGTTCCACACATGCATTTTTTGCCAAAGAGTACTCCTCATTTTCTTGAATTGGCGAAAAAAGTTTTCCAAAGTTTTTTCTAATATTCAGACGACAGTCAACCGACGTATGAATAAATGACTTATTCAAGTGAATTCCCTCAAATTATTATCTATTTGTTTAGTTTTTCGCCAAATACTCATATGACAGACAAACATCGTCTGACTTAAGTATAACTTTCGAACAATCAAAATTTGAGATGCCCACACTTGAAAATCAAAAAATTTGGATGTCCCCCATAAAAACTAAAAATATGTACTGTGTAAAAGAACATGCAATGACAGACAGAATGAAATCATAATCTATTTATTTCAAAATCAGTCAGACGACGGACATTTATTTTATGTCGTTTGAAATGCGTCATGTGAAGCAGTTTTTGTACTAGCTAGTGTTGGAATGAGAATGGATTTTAGAAGTAGTCTAGATGTATTTGACGGCTAGGTTCAAACTTAGGGAAAATAGAGAGAAAATGTTTATTTCGAGAACCACAAGCTTTTTTTTTAATTAATACTTCTATTAGAACTAGAGAACATTATAACTTAATCATGATTATTATTTTATCAATTAAGGAATAAATTAGTAAATTAATAATGTATGAATTTATCATTTAACTAATAAGATAAAAAAATCTGAAATGATCACTCAAATTTGACGAAACAGACACTTAAGTTATTGAACTTTTGAAACAATTATTTTTGTTATAAAGTAGTCAACATTTATTCCATATACAGTATCACATATATTTATCACTCCATCATTTTAAAATGTTAAAATGGATTGTTATTGTTTGAAAGAAAAAAAGATGATTATGCCTAACATTTTATTTTTGGGTCTAATATTTCGTCGTGTACCATCTTTGATGGACAATATTAACATTGTACTCTATTTATTCAATTTTCAAAAAGAAAAAAAAACTTATTCGAGTTTTCTCTAGGCTCCCAAATTATGTACATGGAAAGTGGAGACAACAAAAACATCTTCGGCGAGGTCCGCGAGGGCAAGGTGATGGTGGTGCTTGGTGGTATATCAATGGCTGGGTCAATTAGATGGTGAAAGGGGAAAATGAGTGCCCTACTGGTAAGCTAGGTTCTAGAACCGCATCTCCACAAGTTGATATCCGTGAAGTCTTTGACAACGAGCGTTTGAGCTCCTAATTAAAAGCATCACACACAAAAATAACCATGTTTTATGTCTACTTTTTTAGAAGAAAAAAAATACATTTAGTTATGAAAATATAATCGAAGCAACCAACCTACTGCAAAATAAATAGTCGAAATAGTAAATATATTGTTGATAGAGGTCAATGCTTGTGTTAAACACCAACCTACTACAAAATAAACAATACTCTCTAACAACCAATGAGCTAAACAAAATGTCAAGCTCATCCTCTAATAAACCTAAATAAAATCCAAACTCGTGATATAAACTAACTCTCAATCATGCAGTCGTGCTATGCGAATTAACATTCTTGATAATTATCTAATATTCATCAAAGAAAAGACTCAAATATAAGCTTAACAAAGATCAGCCAACAAACACGGCCCAAGCCCAGCAGATCCAGCCCAACCTATGACCCAAATAAGCTTAAATACATCTTTAAAACCATAAATTACTATTCATCCTCGTAAACCAGAAGGAAACTTAGTCGTGGTGAACAATCTATTTCAGACTAAACAGTAATGAAAAAAAAGGTTTAAATTTGAAATTCAAAATTCTCCAACTCTATTTCGAACTAGTTTTGCCCGCAACAGCATAAAAGAGTTGGTATCTTCTCATTTTCAAGTCTCTTTATCTCTCCCTATTTTGCCAACAACAACATAAATGAGTTTCGAATTTTGAATCAAACCTTGGCAATAGTACAGAGGAGAGGAGAGGGAGAGAAGAGAATTCCGATGTGGGTTTCAAAGTTATCAACTAATGCAACATTATCTCTTGATTCTCTTTCCAAATTCTTTAATGTTTTCTCGATCGGTAAAGCAACACAAACACCTCACTAGAATCAATCTCATTCTTCTACATATATTTGCAATTATTTTTCAGAATTTGTCTGATTCAGGGTTCCAAAGTTTCAGTCTTCTGCATATTTACTTTGGAGTAGTAACAATGATTTGGTTTTTCTTCTTGATTTCTCTCTTGGGTATGATATATGATATATTGGGGTTATTAAGCTATAACTGCATTTGAATTTGAACTGGTACCTAGGAAAGTTAGGTAGAAAACCAAACATCTTGATTGAAACTCCTTACAAGTCAACATATATTCAAATTGCTTGATGCAAATTACAAAATGCTTGAGAAGAAATTTCAAAAAAATTTAGGATAATATATTAGCATTCCTCTCATTAAGAAAATCAGCAGTTTCTTGGCCTCCAACAAGTGTGCACGCTCTTGAATGAGATCAATGATGTACTTGGGTATCTTGCTTGTACTAGCTTGTCTATGTTCATCTATATAATCCACAGCTTGACAAATTTTCTCCAAATAGTAGTTGGAAGAGCTTTCATTAGTGGAGGAACTTGAGTTGTGGAGGAACATGTTGTCCACCACTATATTATCCAAGAGATTGTCCAAAATTGGTACAACATTAGGACCAAAAACAAAAGGCTAATCCCCTACTACAAGTTAATCATAATAAGCGCAAAGTGTGTGCACCATTTTAGTTATTTGTTTAAAAATTGGGACAATCAGCACATTGTGAATATGGCTTGAAGGAAGAAGATGCTCTTCTAAGATAGGTGATTCTTGGATATATATATATATATATATATATATATATTGGTTCAACCTCATATAGGCTACGAACAAGACTTAAATTCCCAACCAAATGATCATTCATGTTTTCCTCGAGCCACTTATAAGTGTTTTACTCAGTCCATAGATTAGTAGGAAGTGTTTTTGTGTAAAGAATGTCACTCTCACCGAATGAGGGAAAAAAATCCATTAACTAATCAAGAAAAAAAATTCATGTGGGAAATTTTTTTCCACATGAAATTTTTTTTCTCAAATTAGGACACTTACCTTCCTTTGTCGGTTGTCGATGAAAGAAGATGTAGTTTTGTTAACAATGAGTTACAAAAGCATGAAAAAAAAACTATGTTCTCTCACTATTGAAAAACTTAGAATAAGTTGATAAGCTTAGAATGTGTATTAAATAAAGTATAATTTATATATATAACAATAATTCATTGAATTGTTGTGATTGGTGAATACTGAAAATCAAGCAATGCAAATCAGATATCAGATTTAAGGTCATACCAAATGAAAAAATCAGATTTCAGGCCATACCAGATGCCTATCAGAATGTACATAGTGCCTATTAAGAGTGGATGCGATTGGTGAATACTGAAAATCAATCAAGAACTGTTGTTGCAATTCTCCCAAATCAGTTTAAATTTCGTACATACACACCATGCCACACACAACGATCCCTAAGTGAGACCACATTTCTGTATCCACACTCTTAATAGGCACTCTCTACGTTTTGACTAATTTCGGAAAAATAGTGGAAAAAAAATTAACTAAAAACTCGCCAAAGAAAAGCAATTGTGCTATCACCAGATGTAGTGGTATACGGGTATGACAGACAAGCAAAGAGGAAAAGCAATGTGCGTACCTCCCATCCACCCAAGAAAAGCAAAATGGAGAAGCAACCACCTATTCTTTGATCCCCTGCCATTTTTACTGTTTCTATTAATAGAAACACAGAAAAATCCCTTTGCCTCTTTGTTGTGTTGAGAGAGAAACCCAAACACTTTCTAATTATTTTTTAATGAAGTATCTGATACCCCATGTAATTCTGCTGATACCGTATAAACCTAATGGAACACTCAAATATCCCTTTTATTGAGAAAAATGGTATTTTCTGTTTTTATGTGTATTATTTGTTTTTCTCTTTATAAAATGTAATAAACAATGGTCCCCAACTGATTTTTATTTGTACTATTCACAATAAATGACTCAATAGAGTCTCTATTAACACAAGAGACATATATATGTCTCCAATTCCATTGTCCCTAAAATCTTTTTTTTAAATAGTGATACTTTGTGGTATTCAAGTGGTTACACGTTCAAGAGATTTCAAGTCCTAGACTTTGGTACGATTCATGCATTTAATGGGTTTTCACAAAGGACTTTGGTACGATTCATGGTACTATTTCGTGAGCTATTTGTCATGGGTTTTAGTATTGACTTTGTGGGTTTGGTTATCTACTCTGTGTTTAGTCACTGATGTTGATGAAATTGATTATTGATCAAATGTTGTTCGTGTTTCAGTTTAACGCTTCATGAATTTGTATATAGGACTGTTAAATTTTGAGCAAGTAAGTTATCAAACTTTAGCTTTGTTTTGTTGATCTGAGTTACATACCTTATATGAATTGATATGCTCCAAACTGGAAATAATGGCATACTGATGGATTTTGGAATGTTGATATTTTGAGATTTGTGGGACTGACTGAACTAGTGTTGGAATGAACTTTTTCATTATGAATATTGAATGGATATTTTCCGTTTTTGTATTGCCATTAACAATCTAGGATTTTGTTCTTGCAAACTTAAATATGGTGTAAATTGAAAAATGAAGATGGTGATTTTGTCTTAATCTAAGATAATCATGGATTAGCATCAACAAGACTAATGGAAGTTTCAGTTCTTGATCATCTTAAGTATTAATAGATTCATAACTCTTTTTTTGTACCTAAAGCACTCATTCTTGTGGTATTGGTTTACAAAAAATCTATAGTATAAAATTGTCAGGATCAACAAAGATTGGAGAAGAGAAGTTTGAAAACTACCACCATGCTATATTTTTTACTCAAGAGGAAGCTCTTTAGGCTATTGACATGAATCATGTAAATCTTTTGCTGTATGCATGTATATAAAGGTTGATTTGTACTAGAAGTGCATTGTATTTAGAAGAAAGGTGTTTATTTTCTACTTCTTATTGCATCTTATACATAATGGAATTGGCTTCATAGTCATATTTTATAATTTATACTACTTTTTTAGGTTACAAAAAATATACCCGGGTTTAGAAACCGCATGATTTTGCAACGTAAGAGTGCGTCCATGACATCTCCGATTTTTGTGAACTTGTGTTTTTTGGTCAGCTTTTCTTAAATTTTTGGCAACTCGAGTCATCATTGATTACAACTGAGGTATAAAGCTATATCCTCATTAATATGTCGTGTTTTGCTAACATGTTAAGCTCGAAATTAAGCTTAGTTGATGCTCGTTGCTTTACTTCGACAATATTTGTTATGTGTACTAGATGAGAAGTTACTAAGCTTAAGGTTAATTTTTTCCGCCCTTTTGCTACTGATTATTTTCTGGAATTTGAAAATTCATACTAGTTTCAGTGGTATAAATATAAGTCATATCTCAGTTTACTTCACTTTAATTTGGTATGCATGCTTGATTCTTTGAAGGATTGGTGTAGTTTTATTATGAGTTGCTTAGTGTGATCTTTGACTATATGATTTGGTTTTGCTCTCTATCCTATAAAGTCCCCATTTATAATGTGGTAAAATATAAATTTCTATTTAAATACTTGCGTCATTAAGTCAACTAACAAACCAATCTGCATAAGTAAATTTTATTTTCTCTCATTCCTTTAGAGTCTTTTACATCTTTGTCCTACTATTTGATTTCAAGGGGGAAATAACATCCACGCCACGGGAGTGACTAATTTAGCCGAAGCATTGAAAGATAACTCTGTTAAAGACATTTGTAATTGCATCTTCCTTTAACCTTCTACATTCTTCTTTATATTTGAACATAACTACGTCTGATATTCTTCCATGACTCTGTCTCTCTGCAGTTGGAAGTTGGTTATAATCTCATGGGACCAAATGGGGTGAAGGCTTTATTTGAAGCTAAAGTTCAGTGGAATCATCGTGACCATTGAGCTTGGCTGGTGTCAGGTAATTTGGTAATGATGTACAAATGTTTATTTGCTTTTTAAATTACTTAGGTATGTTAATTTGTTCAGGATGTAATATTAGCACTCTTTTCATGATCGGTTTGTTTGTCGCAAATACTGACTATAGCTTATAACCGCAAAGAAGCTATAGTTGGTCAGACTTCTTTCAACCTAACTTGATTGAAGTACTCAGAGAGTCATTCACTATCAATTCTGATGTGAAGTTCTGATTTGTTGTTTTAGTGAGGAAGTACTTTGTTGACTATTATAGCATTCAATTAACTATGTGTGTCTTTGTGCCTACCCTGTGCAAGTAACTTTTTTCGTTATTTCAATTTTATATATCTATGAATGTCTAATTTCAGTCCCTTAAATTTATTTTGCTTCATGTTGGTTAAAAGGCATTAGTTACCTTTTTATGCATTAGTTCTATTTTGTTTTTGTTTTTGTTTTTTGGCTTTGATTGTTGTGTTTGTAAATGTTATATTTTGGGTTTCTGAAAGGATCAGACATGTGTTGTACTCTTTGCTGATTAATCCAAATTTGTTAGAAGGCAGTGGGAAATAAAATAAGTTTATAAGGAAAAAGTGGAAAATAAAATACTTGATATTCTATATACTATCACTTCTACTTCTGTTAAGGGTCTCGAATTTGAGTTATTAACTGATTTTAAATAAAGAAAATGCACACATAGTTTATAGATTTTGGGTTTGTATATATGACACTTAGTTTTGCTTTCCAATAAAGTCAAATCAGTCAATTCTCATTTTGAATTATAGTAAAATTATGTTTTGGTTTAAGATCTACTTAACTACATGTCCTTTAATTTCTTTATGAGAATTTAGTTTAGAGTAACAAGAATAGACAATAGATATTTATCGGGCAATTTATTTATATATTAAGGAAATTTTTTCCACTCATGTTAAGAGTTAAGACTACGCTGTGCAGTTAGTATTAGAATGATTGAGTAAGGGGAATGTGTAGGGTATGTTTCTGAATCCATGGAAGCTTAAGAGAAGAAACTCGAACGTTTTTTTTCGATGAAGGAAGAAATGCAAAGGTTGTTGCATTAGTTCAAGGATGAAGACAAAGTCGATTGTGTATTAAGATTTTTGTTTGTAACCTAAACTTCCATCTTTCATTCTATTTTATTACTCTTTTAGTTAGTGTTATATAGTTTTCAAAGAGATCATTCGAACAGTTTGGACAAGTTAGTCTTATATATAAACTTATATTGGTTATGGAATTCCTTTGGTTGATGTTCTTCGAACGACATTAGCGAAATACCAAAGAAACATGAATTCAATTTAATTTAGTGTTATGTTTCTCTTGAGTCTAAGTTGCTTAGAACAACACATTTTTTTAAATTGCGAAGTCCTTTATATAACATGAATAGTACAGAGACAACAAGCGATAGCATAACAAAGTTTGCTTGACGGCAAGATAGCAAAATCGTGCCTTGACGCAGGCAGTCACCTAGTTCTCTATAATAGAGTAAGAAATCACAAAAACTCTAAAAAGAAAATGACTCAACTCTAACAAATACTCTATTACTGTATAACTTCTAAATTAAACGCTTAATCTAATATGTATATCTAATGAATCCACATATTAAATATTTTTCAAATCAAACCAAATCACTATACATCCATATAATCCATCTTCAATTCCATAATCATCTTTGATTCCAACCCAAAGGCTAGTACAAAGCTATCTTCCAAGTTCGTCATATAATCATGGATCTTCAATTCCATAATCATCTTCAATTCTAATCCATAGTTCAAATATAAATACTCACTTGCAATTAGTAGCCTCGGTGAAGAACAAAAGTCTGCAACTTTGTGAGTCGTTGGGAGAGAACGACAAAAAGAGAGATAAAGTGATGTGTTTTCTTGTTTGAGGAAAGAGGAAAAGGATTTTAAAAGGCAGGTATTTAATTTTAGAGATTTTGAAGAGAATATACAGATTGTGAATTTTCTATAGATATGAAGTTTCTTTTTCTCTCTCTTCTCACTTTCTCTATTATGGGAGAAATTTTTGCATCTAACCGTCAAACCACATCATCCATGTGACTAACCAATTACAGGTTGACACATGGAACTTTATTGCTTAGTCATCCATTAATGCTTTCTGTCGTCTACTACACCGCTTTTCTTTGTCATTTTCCTGTTGTCTTCACCCATCAAACACAAATCCAGGCAGCCTAGCAGACTTGTTTTTTTTTTGTTATCTAATCTGATAATAGATCTCTTTAATTTGGTTGGTTTCCAACATTAACTAATATAAATTGAATGAAAGATTTAACTTACCCATCCCAGAAAGGAAGATTGTCATGTTGAATCGTATCTCAGAAAATCTCAAGCTATTGTGGTATTCAAATCAAACGGCTGCTCTCTCCAATATATTGTTAGGATGGACTATTAGATTGATCTCTCTCAAAGAAAAATATAAGAAGGTATGCATAATCATATATAATTAAGTTACAGCTTGAGCACAAATATCTTGATTGCAATTTCAATTCGTTTTAATCCCAAGGGTTAGTGTTCGCAGTTTTCTCTTTATTGTTTATTTAGAAAGCTAAGAAAGTGGATACCCAAACTCTAGTTCTGATCAAGGTGAAAAATAACGATTAATACTAACCTACCCTAGATCTGCAGAATCTCAAATCTTACCCATAAACTATCGAGAATCCAAAACGTACAAAGACCAAATGAACACCCCTAATTCTGAAACGAAAGTCAATCTGTCATCTCCAACTTTAGATGTGATAAGTTCCGACAATTCGAGAACCCTTTGTTCAACGCTAGACATAACGATTGACACTTGAGAAAGGAAAAAAACAGTGTTTAACAAATGGAAGGATGTTAGATGACTAAGCAAAAAGGTTCCACGTGTCAAAATATAATTGGGGCGTCATATAGATGATGTGGCTTGACGGTTAGATGCAAAAATTTCTCCTCTTATAGAGAAATGTTTAAAGTGTGTGTTTGAGCTAAAAAAATGGTGATTTTACTATAAAATAAGAATAATTTGAGTTTTAGAGTAAATGTTGGGATTGCTCTTAGTAGGGTGTGCTTCCCAACATAAGCATTGCAATGTATAGTTGGACAATTTTACATGGGTCCGAATAATTTGTGAGTTTAGGAAGCTTTTGAGTTATCTCAACAAAGTAAAAAAAATTGTTCTTTAAACTTAGAAAAGTAGTCCCTCATAGGGGTCATCATTTGGCCCGTGGGCCTCGTGGGCCGGTGGAGGCCCGCAAGCCCGTGGGCTAAAAGCCCGGCCCGGCCCGCGGGCCCGGCCCGCCAAAAGCCCACACACATATTGACATATATCAATATATCATTAAATCATTTAATTAATGATTTTAATCATTATACAATTTATACCTAGTTAAATTTTACCTACACACATATTGACATATATATATATTAATATATTACATATAGTCATATACATGTATTTATTGTATTATGTATAGATTGAATATTTGAATTCCATATATAATTAAATTTGTGTATCTGTGTTACTATTAAGTCATTTTTTAAAGTTTAGCACTTTAGCATAAGTTAGGGTTTAGGTTTAGGGTAAGTTAGGGTTTAAGAGATTAAGATTTATGGTAAGTTAAGGTTTAGGAATTTGAGGGTTTAGGGTTTAGGGTTTAGGGTTTGGGTCCAAAATTCATAAAAATTAGGGACGGCCTACTTAGAATATTATGAACAACCAATCCGACAGTCAATTTTGTAAAATGATGATACATGATCGATTACGTTTCACAAAAATCTTTCACCGATTCGAATTCCATATAACTAAGGAATAAATGTAAGAACTAATAGTGTGGATACAGAGAATTCAAACAATATAAGAATTTAAAATGTTTTCACAATAAAGAAGGCCATATATAATAGTTCACTTTGTAATAAAAGATATTTTACGTAAAAATTAGACTAATCGAAGTAAGTTTAGACGTCGATCAATATAGTTAAACAAAATTTGTGAAATAACTAAAATACACTCATTTTATTTTCCTTATTTTCCTATGGGGGGAGTATGTAAATTGTTTTTTTATGTAAATTTTTTTGACACTATGAGATAGATATGTAATCCATAAGAATATGTGTCCAAAATTTGATGTCAAAAAATTATTTTCTGGAGGGGAAATTTACGTTTCAGTCGTAAGAGTACTAAAGTCACATTTGGCGAAATGCATAGATCGAGGTCTAAATCAAGTCCAAAATTTATAAAAGTTTAAAGACATTGTAAGAATATTCTAACCAATCAATCTAACGGTCAATTTTATAAAATAATTAAACATGACTGATTAAGTTTCACAAAGATATTTCATTAGGCACTAAGGTGTGAGTCCCCAATAATATATGACATAACTCAATAATATAATCTTCTTCATCATTTATCCAAATAAAAAGTATAGATTTAATTATAATCGTAAAATATGATTTTTTGAATTTATTTTTGTGTATAATTAAATAGAAACATGTAGACTTGTAGACAATGTAGAGTATAGATTATATATAAATGATATAATTAAATAAACTAATATACGATCTAACGGTTCAGATTTAATTTTTGATAAATATTTAACGGTGTAGATTAACCCTAACATTCTAACCTAACCCTAGCTCTCACAGCCTCACTCTCAGTCTCTCACAGTCACAGGCTCACAGCCCCTCTCTGCCCTCTCAGCTCTCTCTCCGTCTCAGTTTTCGATCTCATCTCACAGCTCTCTCTCCCTCTCCCTCAGTCTCGACTCTCGATCTCATCTCACCCTTTCGAGTCTCGACCTCACCGGCTCACCCTCTCGATCTCGACCTCACCTCACCCTCTCGATCTCACAATCTCACCTCACCCTCACAGATCTCACAGACTCACACTCAGCCTCACAGATTCAGCATCTCATCCCTCACAGATTCACCATCTCACAGAGCAGTCACCGAGAGCAGTCACCGAGAGCATCGAGAGCAGTTGGTTAGGTAATAAACACTAGCATACCTTATCTGTATTTGTAGAAATTTTAGAAATTGAAATTTAGGAGTTCCTGAACCGTGAGATGAAGGCGCACTCCTATAATGAGTAAGAAGGTTTGACTGTAATAGGATATGAAGGTTTGTCGAATTCAGATTCCAAATCAAAATTTGGGGATCTTCTTCAATTCGTATCTTGCCTTGTCGCTGTGAAATGATAGTTTTGATATCATTGTGTCCCTTATTCATATTATCAGCAGAAACATATATGTGCTGTTATGTATATAATATTGAGGTCAATTGTTCTTCACAGAGGTTTAATTTTTCTGGGAACGTTTGTTCAAAATGTTTTTTTCAATTGAATGGTTCAACTTCATGTTGATTTCTTAAATAATTTTGGTTTCAGTTTGTCATTTATTCTCAATTTGAATTGTTGTGTGTTTTTTATTGGGATATATGATAAATTGGAATCTGATACGACTCTGTGCCATATTCCGAGAAGCCAAATATCTGATATTTCATTATTTCCCTCTACCTATGATCCAACACTGGTTAGAGTCTTAAACTAGCTATCTCAGCTCGTAGTGTTTGACTTTTTTATTCTGAAACAGATTCATTTTTCGTAGCTGTAGACCTGTAGTTGAGTTGTTGTTAGCATTTTTCTTAGCTGTTGATGAATACTAAATGTTAATCATTTCCATACATCATGATGCAGGAGCAATGAGGAAATGATATTGATGCACTAGCAGTCTAGCACTAAGCAGAGGAAAGGAAAGCTTGCAACTTAAGTATCATATTCTGAACCTTCTTTTTAAGCTTATAAATGGAACGTGCAACTAATGATAATGAAAATACTGCATCTTCTAAAAAGTCTAGGTTTACAAGTGATGTTTGGGAGTATTTTGAAAGAATTGAAGTTAAAAAGGATGGAATTTCGGTACTGAAAAATAAATGCTTGATTTGTAGTGATAAACTTAGAGGTGGTCCTAGTGCTGGTACTAGTCATTTAAGAAGACATTTACTCACTCATCAAAAAAATCAGAAAACATTAAGTGCTGATATTTCTGGAAATTTGAATGTTTTTGCTTATGATAAGAATGTTGCACGTAAAAAAATTGTTGATTATGTTATAAGATCTGAATCACCTTTTACCTTAGTTGAAAAACATGATTTTACTGGAATGATTAATCGAGCATTTTGTCCCCAATTTCGAGGAATTTCAGCGTCAACATGTAAAAGAGATGTAATAGCTCAGTTTAATGAGAATAAAGAAGAGCTTGTGAGATTTTTTGAAAAATTTCCTGGAAAAATCAGTTTGACTATTGATGTTTGGTCTTCCCGTCAAAAAATGGGTTATATGTCACTTAGTGCACATTTTATTGATACTGAATGGGTTTTGAATAAAAGAATAATAAGTTTTAAGATGATTGAATACCCGCACACAGGAGAGTCAATTGCAAGTCATATATATGAAGAGTTGTTAGCTTGGCATATTCACTAAGAAGCTACAACCTTTTTTTCTAATAGATTTTATGTGTGTGTGTGTTAATAGTTCGAAATTTGCAGATATGTGATGAACACCCAGTCTAAAGCAGCTAGGAAACATATACCTGGGCTACTGCAGGCAAACCCCTTCTCCAAAGCCAACTTGTGATAACAAGAACATATAAAGGCCATAGTCCTTGAACGCCACCAAAAGAGGTGCCAAGAGGGCTATCAAAACCCAACTCTCTGTCCAGCTGTTCCACCCCTTGCTCCTATGCATTTTTCCTCAACTCTTCAACTCCTTTCCAATAATAGCATGCAATCAATAGCCCAGATACTACAACCCCACCCAAAGTCTTTAACCTCTCCACCCATAGCCAAATGCAAATTGCTTTTGACAAACGAGAGAAGATACATCTGTTGGGATCTCGGTTCACTCGCCACCCTAAACAAACTTTTGCCACAAAAGTGAAAGAACTTCACCATATCACAATGACATTGCGTTATTGCTCACTCTAATGGAACTTGAATCAGATTAAACAGGTAGGCACATCATCATGCCAGTCTCTTTGGCATGTTAAATCGACGAAACTCGCAATGCACATCGAAATACAAGAGAGTAAGACAGTGAATGAGTAAAAGACCCAGCATTTGCATATGCCTAAGGCTTTGTACAAGAAAACAACTAACACCGAGTCCCCATTCGTACAATGAGAACCCTAATTCAGTCACAAATTTACGCTAAATTATGCTAATTGCAGCGTCACCACAGCTAAGCTCCCACAAAATCACATTACCGAAACTAAAACCCTAATCACTTAGAAAACCAATTTCTCGGCGGTGTGTCAATGTAAAGTAGAGTAAGATTGAGACTAACCTGCAGATGCAAATGTAAGATTGAGACTAACCTGCAAATGCAAATGTAAGATTGAATCGGATTAAACAGGTATGTGTATCTTCTCTCGTTTGTCAAAAGCAATTTGCATTTGGCTATGGGTGGAGAGGTTAAAGACTTTGGGTGGGGTTGTAGTATCTGGGCTATTGATTGAATGCTATTATTGGAAAGGAGTTGAAGAGTTGAGGAAAAATGCATAGGAGCAAGGGGTGGAACAGCTGGACAGAGAGTTGGGTTTTGATAGCCCTCTTGACACCTCTTTTGGTGGCGTTCAAGAACTATGGCCTTTATATGTTCTTGTTATCACAAGTTGGCTTTGGAGAAAGGGTTTGCCTGCAGTAGCCTAGATATATGTTTCCTAGCTGCTTTAGACTGGGTGTTCATCACATATATGCAAATTTCGAACTATTAACACACACACATATATCTATTAGAAAAAAAGGTTGTAGCTTCTTAGTGATAAAAAAATTGAGTGTTAGTCCCCACTTTGACAACTCAAGCCTTTAAAGATAGTGGGGCCAACAAAATCTGTTCGAAACTAATTCGATCATCAATTTAATAATAAATTCTTTGATTGTACAACTTCTTCTTCTTTTGTTCTGAGACAAATTCTCTTATTACTTGTTTGGGCTATATGGAAAGTCCTTCAGCAAAGAGGTAGATTGTACAAGTTGTAACCATAGATATTGGGTTCTTGCTAATTTGGAAAGCTACTTCATAATCTTGTTGTTACCAATTCATTTTTCATATGGCTGGTCAACTCCCTTACCTGAATTCTTTGCTAATATTATTGATTACAGTCACATATGGCACATGAGACACGATCTAGTCGGAAAATCAAGGATGACGAAAATAAAAATTCAATTGGGAGGCAAATTAGTAGTAAAGGATCCAGTACTTCAGGTTCCTCGACACCAGATACACCTGCATTAAGGAGGTCCTCTAGAGAAACATTACTGAAGAAAAACAACTCTCTGAGCCCTTCTACTACTCGGAAGTCTGAACGACCTGAGAAACCAATGCCTGAAACTCCTCAAGTTAAGAGGAAATCTGAGGGCGTTGAGAGCAAGTTGACTCCGAGTCCTTTAAGGAGGTCTGAGAGAAGCAAGACCCTCTCATCCACATCTTCTCCGTCTAAAAGATCCGCCAAAAGTTTGAATTTATCATCATCGAAGGAGAAAATGGAAAAGAAAGACAAGAATGTGAAAGAATTGACTCTGGGAACTAAAGAACTTTGCAAAGGTGAGAAGCCAAATGTTCAACATGGGCAGGTCAAACACAAAAGGTTGAAATCTCGTGCTTATCTCGCATCTTTGTATAAGAAGTTTAAAGGACCAGGTAACTGAGAGGCTATTGCCTCATCTCCCTCCCTCTCAAAATGAATAAAAAGCAGCTATATGAAGTTATTATATATCTAAGACCCCAAAAAAAACAGAAGTTATTATATATTTGTTGTCCAACCTTAAAACAAAAAGCTAATTCTGATGATTGTCATTTTCTTAATTTGGATTTTAGATCTTGCTCAGAAGCAGAGTGGTGAACATCTTTCACCACCATGTCATAATGACATGATTAAAGAACATGAAGACGCACCTGAAAGGGTACATGTGGAATGTTATGCTGTTGGAAAGTTGAATACGCCAGAGCTATCGAATTCTACTTCCAATGGAAGGATTTCAGAAGGTGGTGACTGTACACCTTCTAAAAGAAAAAATACCATGGTTGATGGAGAAACTGATGGAACTAAAAATGTTTGCACCCTGATTGAATCATGTGATGTCTGTTTTAAGCGACAAAGGTATTACTATTACTCAATCACCACTCTGTTTGCTGCTGTGTAGATGGTGGTTTCCCAACCTATTTCTAATGACATCAATTACTTGTACTTTGGTCTAGTAATGTGTACTTTGCATCGTCTTTGCAAACTGTGCATCATTGTATTCTTCTTATTATGCTCTGTTGATGGAATCTGTATTGTATGAATTTTACACTTTCAGAATTCGTTATAAGTGGCAATTGCAAATTGCGAAAGTATGGTTTACACGCATGATATATTTTCTGTGTGTTTTAGGTATGAAATTAGATTTGTCAATGCTGAGCAGATTAGCAATGATCCAATGAATCTTTAATATGATTGGTGTTGACACATGTTGATACCATGTCTTAAAAATGTGTAGACTGCAGCCTTAAACCTCACTTTTCTTCCTTCTATTTGATATGAACAGGATAGACAGTGATCCAATGAAACGTGAATTTTGCGCGTGTCCCAAACTTAGTCAGCAAGTATCTGGTGCTGTGAATCAGGTTTGTTCATTCCCACTGCATACTTATGTTCAGCCTTACATTTTCACTGTTCCAGTTTACCTTTTCCCGCTCTTCTTTTCTCTCATAGATGGGTGACATTTCTTTGTTAAGTCATTATTTGTGTTTCTTTGTCAATAGTCATACTGTAGACTCACTTAGGTTTCTCCTGTCCGTGTATACCATGGTATTGCACTCAATTCATTTCTGTATATCTTCTCGTTCATTAGTTTGTGTCTTATTTACATTTTGTTGGAGGGAGTTCCATCGTTAGCACCTTATGGGATATGGATTGTATCAGTTTTCTGATCTCTTATTGAAATATTTTTTTGGGCTAGCAATAAAATCACTACAAACCAAGTTCAAATTTACAGAACTAGTTGTCCACACAATTCCGAATCCGCTATTACATACAATAATTCTTTTTATGTCTTTACCCATGGGCAATGAGTTTATAATGTATTGGAAGACAATCTATTGCAGCTGGTCTATTTTGCGTTTTCCTGTTTCGGCTTTTGTTTTTGGTTAATAGTCTTTTTATTTTGGGGTCATTTAGTGGTATCCTCTGCCAGATTGTTCTATTGATTTTCTAGGCAATGGCTAACTTAAATCCTTGTGGTTGTTGGTTGAAATTTATATTGCTCCTAGATTAGTGATTGATCTTGTCTTTGTTGTCATGATTTCTGAAACCTTACAGCTGGATAGTGGAGAAGTCTTAGCCGATAGTACAACTAGACCTCCTGGGAGTTTTAATAGATCCGTGCAGCTGCAGAAAAAGGAGTTGTCTGCAGATCTCCAAACTAATGGTGAAGAAAATACATGCCTCATTTGCACTTTGGGGGGGAAGCTCTTGTGGGTAACCTTTTCTTCTAGCTTTTCACATTGTTGCAATTTGGTATCAGCTGATTTGCAAAGTTGCTTAATGATACATTCACATATATCTCTTGTAACGTTGATTTGTATGCGTGTTAAAAATCATATAACTATGGCTTTTAAGATAAATGGATGCCAAAGCTCTTCTACTTGCATTGGATGATGCTTTCCTCTCATTGCATTGACAAAAAAGCTAGACAGTTGCCACTTTCATGCAATCTCATAAGGTTTTAGTTCTTTTTCCTTTCCCCAAAGCCCAAAAACATATACGTAAGAACTCAGAGCAGCCGGTGGGATAACCCAATAGGCTCCACTCCCTCTAAACAGTTTCCACCTTGAATAAGGGAAGTGAAGAAATCACCTATTCTCCAACCCAAATCAACAAAATTTGCACCAATAAGTGGAAGTTCTCTCTCTCTTCATTGCTATGTGTAATTGAATGGGTATATGTTTTGGTAGTGTGGCTGGAGAGGAGGGCGTTGAAGTCGCTCGGGTTGGTATTTCAGAGTTTAGGGGTGTTCCTTTTGTTGTACTTTTGTAAACCTTCTCTACGATAATTTGCAAATGCTTCCATGTTCCAATAACTGTTAATTGATAGGTATGGAGATAATTTGTTTATTGTTTCATAAAGATCAGTTTCAATTTCAGGTCGGGGAAAAATATATACTGTTCTGTCTGTCTTATGAAAAATTTATCTGGCATTCATGCCTTTCCGGACAGACCAGAATCAGTCAGGGATGCTAGAGAAGTGGAAGTATCAGATGGTAATGGTATGTGGAAATTATGAAAAGTTCATCTTGTCTTTGTTTCAAACAATTTTCTTATGCTTTGATTAGCAATATTTATTTTTGTTTCTAACTTTATTTCCTTTTCAGTTTCTTCCAGGTTCATAGAGTACTGGGTACCTGTACAGCTATCAAATGTTCAGCGAGAGCTATACTGTAAAAAGCTACTGTTAAACCCCACATTACTTCACTCATCTTCAACAAAAGATCTTGTTGGGGCACTCCATGATCTACTTAGGTCTACCAGAAAGGTTGCTACTTGTGCTTTAGTCTACTGATGGTTGCATGACATCTTTTCAGTATCTACTGTATTCTTAATTTCCTATCAGTCTATTTGCTTGTCATTACAACATAATATTTTTCAGTGTTAAGCATACAAAACCGTTAAAACATGGATGGGTAAAGATTTTCAACCTTGACTCGTAATGGGTAAAGATTTCAACCAATTCAGAGGTTTGGTAATCCCAATGATGGATCAAGTCTCCTGCACGAATGGGAAAAATGGGGGAAATTAATCCTTCGGTATTCAAGGGGCTCATTATCTCTATTATATTTCTGTGTTTAGTTACGAATTTCTAGGGTTTATTCCTAGCATTACCCCCTCATCAACTTTGAATGCATATTGGAAAAGCAAAGCAAGTGCTTCCCTTTCCTTTAGGCTTCCTTATTCTAGTTGTTGAAGTGATGTTTTCTGGTTTTGCGTGTTATTTCTAATATTGTAATCTGTATGTGCTTGATCATCTTGTTTTTACTGTGTATTTGAAGTCTAAGGCCTCAATCAGCTTTGTCAGAGGGTTTTGTGCTTATAAAGTTCAATTTCTAGTTTTTTACAGAAAGGTCAGCTTACTTTTGAAAAAAATCATGAAGTCTCTTTTCTATTGTTATCTGTAATTTCAGAATGAAAAATACCTAAATGCTTTAGAAACAGTCTTGGAGGCATGAAAAGAATCTGAAATGGGTGACTTAATAAATTGATATTCTGTGTCTTATTTTCATCCGGCATTCCTAGCCCCATCCTCCTGGATTTGTACTCAGTTTCTTGGTTGGTACTTCTTGACAGTGCTGTGATCACCCTTACATTGAGGAAGTATCCTTGGGAAATAAGCTTGTGGAAATTGAAGGCGTTCCAAAAAATGATTTCAAAGGAATGTTGGATTTAGGAATAAAAGCAAGTGGCAAGCTTCAGCTTCTTGACAAGATGCTTATGGAGATAAAGACTCGAGGTTTAAGAGTACTTATCCTATATCAGGTACGCAACCTAGTCAGTTTATGATGTTAGTTTCTTTTATTGTTGAAGAGAGAAACTTATTGTAAGATGTTAATTAATAAAATCTCAAAGAATGTATATGAGGACAAATGACTTGCATACACCAAAGGAAAAATGAGCAGGCTCCTGTCCAACCTTAACGTTGAAAGTAGAAACTGGTGAATCAAAACTTGTCGCATGGTCCTCTTAGAAGAGACAAACAAATTGGAAACATCAACAATGTGCTCGAATCTTGTGTTCCTTTTAAGTTTCTGCTTGTTAAGAGCCGGACAAATACCTTAGTCCACAAAATCACTACTAGACATTGTTATATGTGCATCTCTTTTCTCTGTCTTTTATATTACTATTGTTATGATTATAAAGAATACAAATTGGTTGTATGGGTGTTTCGTCATGAGTCATTGTGGTTTATGATGTCTCTGTGGATAGTCACCAAGGCAACATGGTGTATTCGATATTTTATGTTATCAATGAACGCCCATCTGACCAATGCATCAGAAAAAAGAAACGTTATTTGTGAGCACACTGCCCGAGATCTAATGTGAATTTCCTCAACCCCAACACTTAACTCATGTTGGAATGCTGACCATGCAATACAACTGTTGGTAGGATTACGGATGCAAAATATAGTCACATTAGGAAAGTACACTACCTATGGTTTGCTTTGGAATCTTTATGATTAGGATTACTGTTGGAGATGTAAAGTAGCCCTATTCTTTTAGGAATCACCTATCCTGGTTGTTCTGGTGTTTTCTATACGGAACTTTATTAGTTTTTAAAAGGCAGATCGGATGATAAGGAATAATTATCTTTTCTTGAATACCTCGCTACTCAGGTTATTCTTGCTCTCTCCATAGTCTTTCAGTTTCTCAATCTGATTCTTCTATTTCGACTCTAAACCTCAATTGTCCCCTTGTATTTCGTGTCCCTCTAAGATCTGATCCATTTGCCAATAGACCCTACATTAATTACCTTTAGCAATATCAACCTGGAATTTAAGGTGTGAATCCGGAAACAATTTGAACTCTAAACCAGTGGATCTGAAATTGGACAGTGTCTGAACTATGAAGATCCAAGGAACCTGTTAATAAGAATTAAAACCAGGTGTTGAAGGTGTTGTGTCAAGTCATAATTAAGCATCAGGCTGGTTTCACATTGGAAATTCGAGGTCTAAAGTGAAAATTTACCAAGTCAAGACTTTTCTTAAGCTATATAAGTCAAGACTTCCATACAATTTTTTTTGCAGTTTTATACTCGCTGAATTTGTGATCTGGAATGCACTGGAGGTGTCATTCTAATGTTCATTATTCAATATTTTATTGCTATCTAACTTGGTTCTCTTTTCATTAGAAGTCAATTGGAAGTCAGAAAATTTGTATAGGAGATATTTTGGATGATTTCTTGCGTCAAAGGTTTGGTGAAGATTCTTACGAGCGGGTTGAACATGATGTTGCTCCCGCTAATAAAGGTGAGGCAATGGTCAAGTTTAACAACAAGCAATGTGGTAGATTTGCATTTTTATTGGAGGCTCGTGCCTGTCGTTCGATCATAAAACTTTCAGCAGTTGATACTATTATTATATATGGTAGTGATTGGAACCCAGTGAATGATGTAAGAGCCTTGCAAAAGATATCACTTGATTCAAAGTTTGAGCAGATAAAAGTTTTTCGCTTATATTCAACTTGTACCATTGAGGAGAAAGTTCTGATCCTGACAAAGCAGGAAAAGGTTCTTGAGAGCAATTTGCTTAGTATCAGCAGAAATATCTGTCAAATGCTACTTTTATATGGTGCACCTTATCAGTTTGATAAACTGAATGAGTTCCACAACAACCCCACCTCCACTGGAAGTATCATACCAGTAGAGTCAACCTTGCAAGATGTCATCCCAGAATTCATGTCCCTGATTTCTCAGGATGCCAAAAACAATGCCTTAGGTTGTTTCTCTGTTATCTCAAAAGCTCATCAGACCAAAGGAGGTTACGGCACAAAGAATCCATTGTTTAGTGAGCTGAAGTCTCAACATACCGGGGATGGGAAGCCGCTTAGTTTTTGGTCGGAACTGTTGGAGGGACAGCATCCTCAATGGAAATATTGTCTTGGTTTGTCTCAGAGGAACAGGAAAAGGGGAAAGCATACTGATGAGGAGCAATCAAAGAGACCACAAGTTGAAAGTGATGAAAACGTAAATAAACGCAAGAAGGTGGTTCATAGTAATACTGATTTGGTGCAACTCAAGAGTGGATTTGAAAAAAGATCAATGCATGTATCTGAGGATGGTAATTGTCAGTACTTGTGAATTGTTTAATTTTCTTTTCTCATGACATTTCTGCAAGAATGGTGTCTTTATGTAAGATTTGGGTTAGCTTATAGATTGCCTGAAATCAACTTTTAGTTCCTGAAATCATCTCCTATTTTGCAGGATTTTCTGTACATCCAGCAGAGAATGAGCCTCACTGTTCTAGGTTATCCACTTCTGTAAATCATACACTTGCTGAGAACCATACATGTACTTCACATAATTTTGGTCGAAGCAATTTCGAAGTACCAGAAAGTAAAGTGTTTGTATCTGAGGAGAGAAGAAAATTGCTTGATGCCCAGAAGGGTGTCCATCTACATTTGAAGCCAGAGATATTAAAACTCTGTGAAACCCTACAATTCTCAGTATGTATTTGGATGATCTTGCTTACTACATTTCTTTGCTCATTTGCTACTGTTTTGAATCCAACCTTCCTGTCTTCCACTACATGTCAGTAAATCAAGCTCTCCACTATTTTGATATTTTCATTAATCTTATGACAATGCAGGAACATCACAAAGTTTGGGTTGAAAAGTTTCTTGACTATGTAATGAAGAATCACCGTGTTCATGGAGAACCAGCTACCCTATTCCAGGCATTTCAGATATCTCTGGTATGTCCCAAAGTCTTCCAATTACTGGCATGTTGAATTGAAGAATTTTTGATGCATCCTTTCTATCATTTATTTATTATCATGTATAGTAGTTCATGCACTGACATTTCTCTTTATTTCTGCGTTGATATTTGATGGTATCATTCTAATACTTGTACTATTTAATTCCCATTTGGTAAAAGATGAATTTGTTTGTCCTAATTTTTTATATTGTAATCTTTTGGAGCTGAGAAGTAATTTTTCATTCGCACCAGTTTAGTACACTCAAAAATTGAAAAGAACAGGAAAAAAAGGTATTACTGATCCATATTTTGTAAATTCTGAGTAAGTCAATGCTCTGCGATTTGAAAATTACTGGACGACGGCAGATTTGGAGAAGCAATTTATTATTTAAGCCAGCAATGGTGATGTGATTGTATTATTGTCTTCAGTTTACTTCACCTGTCTAATTTTACTTTTCCTTTCGGGTATTTTGCTGTGTTTTTTTATGTGTTGTTTTTTGCTTATAACTGATTCTGTATATTTCAGTGTTGGACTGTGGCTTCAATTTTGAAGCACAAAATCGATCACAAAGCATCTTTTGCACTAGCAAAGCAGCATTTTAACTTCAATTGCCAAAAGGAAGAGGCAGACCGTGTTTATTCAATGCTTCGCTGTCTAAAGAAAACGTTTCTCTACCGCACAGGGATTTTTAAGGTTGCACACCCTCCAAATTTCTCTGGCCTTTCAAGTAGTGATGCAAACACAAACTTGCAAGGGGTTAAACCAGTTATTGAAGACTTTGAAAAGCATTTAGCAGAAAAGGATCTCTCGAAAAGTATCAATGGAATAAAAAAAAAGTTCCAAAAGATGATGACAAAACTTGATGAGAAGCAAGCAAAAGAGAGAAGTGAACTTTCTGAAATCTATGAGAAGGAAAAGAAGCAATTAGAACTGAGGCACAAAGTAAACTTGGCTCTTAATCGAGTTACTTCAATGAGTGGAGATTTGGAAAACATTGAAAAGGAAGTTGAAGAGCATAAACACCGGGTGTTTATACATTTGCAGCAGCTCGAGAAATTGCAGCTCGAAGCAAAGATTAAGCTGAAAGATCATGAGAACCAATGGGTACAAGATATAAAAGATTGGGTTCGTGATGAGTTGTTCAATACGTTGCTTTCAAATGTACCTAATGAGACTGTAGCATGTAGCAGTCCCGTTAGAACAGTAACTCCAGCTAGAAACATTAGTGCCAATGATGCAGTTGATCTAATGACCTCTGAGGTCTATTGTAATACTGGGAAACACAAAAATGGCAATTCTGGTTTTGGTCAAGAAAATGTTGCTTCTGTGGTTCCTTGTGCCAAAGAGCCTGTGATTAATGGAGGCACATCAGAACATGGGGAGGCTCTACTGGATGTTTTGGAAATTGTCTGCCCGACTGATGGTTTAGGTACAGGTGTCACCTCAAGTCTCTCTTCTTTTCAAGAAAGGACTGAGAAGACTAACAACTTACCCATATGTGATAGGGAGGTCAGACTGGAATTGCAAACCCAGGCAATAGACATGCCAGGTATGGCAGGTAATGAGGTCAACACAGCAGTGATTGCAACTGTCAGCTCGACTGATGCCTTGGGAAATCTTGTCTCTAGAGATCTGCCTTCATCTGAAAAATTAATCAGTGAAACTCCTACTGAAGTAGAAAATGGTGAAGTGCAAGTTATTGCATCTGATATTGCAAACCAGAAGAATGGCATTGATTCTGAGTTATGTTTAGCTACCCAATTCATTGCAACTATTGAATCTGAACGCTCAGATCTTGAAGTGACCACCATTGACCCTGCTGTATCATCATCTGAGACACCTGATCATTGTCCTCACCAGTTATCTTCAGCTGCTGGAATTGAAAATCAGCCAACTAGTGAGCACCAAGTCCAAGGTACTCTTTTGGCAACATTGAGTACATGGCAAAATGAAAATGCACAAGGTAATGAAAAGCAGAATACTGGCCAACCAAATGAATATCTAGAGTCCCAATCTGTTGCAATTATAGCATCAGATCAATCTGATCATGAAGAGTCTACTGTACAGCTAATTAGTAGACCCGAGATATCTTCTGCTTGTGCAACGACAGTTCAGATAACTGAAAATCAAAACAGAGGAGTTCTGTTAACCACCTCCACTGCAGCGCAAGATGCAGATGCACTAGTTATGGGGAACCACAATACGTGCCAACCAGTTGAGAATCCAGTATCCCAGTTAGTTGGCACGGTAGATGAAGTACCAACCAGTACAGCTGTAGTACAATCTCAGCTCCCCACTGAATTGGCAGCGGGTGGAAATGAAAATCAGCCGAGTACTGAAGACCACACATCTAACCAAGTTTCTCGGGCTCCAATACAAATTGCAGAGAACTATTCTGATCAATCAAATGAAACTGCATTGGCACCTGCTCGAGGTCTTTCTTTGCATCAGCCTATCGATTCATCTCCTAATGGATTTGGGCTACCTTCAGACACACGGACCACATCTGTAATCAATAGTCGTCCTATACATGCTGCTTCTCAGGGGGCTCTAAGGATGCATCATAATGCGTATCCTGACCCACTTCAAAATGAATTGGAAAGATTGAATAAAGAAATGGAACAACACATGAAGTCTCATGAAGATAAGGTCTATTTTGAAGCTACATAGGATGTGTTTTTTCTTGCTCTTTCATAAAACATTTGCTTAAAATCAATTTTGTCTTGAACAGAAGCTGCGTCTGAAATCTGATTATGACAAGAAGGTAGAGGAGGCTGTTGCTGAACTCCGTCGGCAATGTGAGACTAAACTTAAGGAGGAAGAGGCGGAGTTTTTGCATATAAAGAAAAAACTAGATGCAAATCACAACATAGTTTTGATGAATAAGATTTTGGCCGAGGCTTTCAGGTCTAAATGCATGGATCTTAGGGCATCAAGTGCAGTTGGAGTACAGCAAGGTATGAATGAACCTTCAGAACTATACCTCCTATTATGATGCTTTTTTATTCCTGTACTATAATTTCACATACAACTTATCATTTTAGGTCAAAGATCATTTTGTTTGAATTGAATATCTGTTAAAAACAAATAAGAAAACATTAGAACCTGGGCATATGGTTATATTTTGCATACAAATTAGAGTAAGGCGAAAACCGTCCCCTCTATTTTGTTTATTTTAACAATGGTGGGCTAAGAAGATATTTGGAAGCAAAATCCAAAGGATCTGATTATTAATTCCGCATGGATTATAATCAATGAGATTTCAACATAGGCTTTAGCATGTCTGAAGACAAGCTAGGTGCATTGCTGAAGCCCCTAGAGCAGATAAAAAATTTGATCAGAATGAGAAATTTCTCTGACTGATTCTTTTTATGTGTGCTTGATTTTCAAATCGATTCTCTTCATTGTTGTTAACAGTCAGTTGGTGGAAAGTGACATAATTGACCATTATTCTTTTTCCTTGTATCTCTTATCTGTGTGGCTTTAGTAAATACACTTGTTGGTTTGTTTTTTGTTTTAAGGGCTGTGTGAGCTCTCTTGAACAAATACCGTCTTTCAAAGATAAGAGTATTTTTGACACTAGAAAAAATGCACACCCTATCGGTGGGTAGAAAACTACCTACAATAGTCATCGAGGCAGTTTTTGCTTTTTGGGAGAATTCTTGCTTTGGTTACCCATGTTTGACAATTGAGACGGATTGATCACTCTTGTTTGACAAATATCAGATTGGTCACTCATGTATTACTTTATCATTCAGATTGGTCACTTTGTCTATTTTAGACATTAAAAACATATTTATTATATTTATTTATTTGTAAAGTGCATATAAGTAAGTTTATTAGCTTAATAATGACAAAAATATCAATTCAATTAAAGCATATTTGTGTCACATATGTAGTTTTTGATATTTAAAATGAACAAAGTGACCATTCTAAATAACAAAGTAAAACATGGATGACCAAAGCGATATCTGTCAAACATGAGTGACCATTTTGTCTCATCTATTAAACATGAGTGACCAAATCAACAATTTTCCCTTGCTTTTTAGTGAAAGATTTAAGGATAAAACCTTTTTTTTATCTATCCCAATTTTTTCTCCTATTTTTATGCTGTGAAGAGAAACAATTGCTGGGTGTGGGAATGAAGTAGCATTTAGTGAAAGTGAAACTCACCCTGGACATGGTGAGAAAGACGGTTAAATGAGAAATTCTTTTTTCTTTTCCCTCAATTATTTTGCTTTTTACAGTTTTAACCATAACCAACTGTCAATATAGTTTTTAAATTAATAAAGGGTATAATTGTAAAAAAAAAATCTGTTCTGATTGACAATATGGGTTTGCTTAAATATAGTATAGATGTTGATACAACAATCTTAATTTCGTTTTATTTTATTTTTGGGTAGCGTATGTGTCTTTCTTGTATTTATTTATTTTATTTTTTGAGGCAAATGAGGTCAACCTTTAAGACTTTCTACAAACAATACAATAATGATTTGCCTGATAGCCGATGGAAAAAAAAAACCACTATTGAATTCGAGAACGCACCCGAGTATACCCCACTTTTTTGGAATTACAAACAAGTTCGAGTATACCCAATGGAGGGGCTAAAAGGTCTTCTTTTATATAATCTCATTATCTACCTCGATGAGCTCCTCCATCCTGCACCGCCAGTGCCAACTCTGTAGTCTCGGTTGGGGAGGGGGGAGAGGGTGGGGGTTGTCCCTTCCACCACCTCCATCATTCCACAACAACAATTGTTATCCTAGCATTCAACTTTTGGGCGCTCCAGTTTCTCACCCACCTCAGTCACTTTCACCTTGTTCTTTGCTCCTTTAGATTGACCTGCTCTTTTTTTTAAGGTGAGAGGATCAACTTATTATTCACTTGAGGGAGATCCACAGAGATATCCTCCCTACCATCCAAAGTTGGAGCAGAAGTGCCAGCATCTTCTTTCCTGGTCTGAAGACTTCCTCCACTGGCCACTGAGAACCTCCGGCACAACGTTTACCATCATACTAGGGCACCGTCACCCATGTTTCCAATGTATCAAGAGGAATACAATCTGGATCCACTGCACGCTGATACTCGGACATATGCAAAGTAGCGTTTCTGTAAGGAATACCTTATATTGAACGCGAGGAAATGTTAAGAGATGAACTCGGACATCTGGATCCACCGCATGCTGATACTCGAACATATGCAAAGTAGCGTTTCTGTAAGGAATACCTTATATTGAACGCGAGGAAACGTTAAGAGATGAACTAGGGACACAATTTAAGGAATACCTTATATTGAACTATCCCTCGCATGTTAAACTCTGTCAAGCTCATGTGTCTTCTTGATGTGCCGCTTGGAAATGCAGAGTGCAGTATAGAAATGACGTCACTTTTTAAAAATTTGTTCAGCAATTAAATTCATTATATTTGGATTAAAAGTATTTGTCTCGATCTCCATGAATCGTAGTTACGTTATTCTTTATCATCTAAATTTGTAATGTTTTGCATCATCGTTCCCGTCGGAGCTACTTCTGTGCTATTTCTCTTATACAGTGCAATTTTCATAGCAGATGGGAATTCTAGTTTTGTCCAGCAGTTGGTTATATTATCTATGCAGCAAAATGTACAGAGGCCTTCTTCAGTTGCTAGTTCATCGTCGACTGGCGTTCCTGCAGCTAGCCCGCAGACCTCAATTTCAACCTTACCAAGTCTACAGTCTCCTATTGCCCCAATACCCAGCCTGCAGCCCTCTTTTTCACCCTTGCCAACCCCGCAAACAACCCAACCTGCATGTGTGATAGCACCCAGTCAACATTATACAGCTCCAATCATGCAGACTGTTCCTCTTTCCCCTGCTTCTTCTTCCTTTTCAGCGAGACCCCCTCACATAGGTACTGTTTCTGGCTCCACAGGAATCCCCCAAGGTGGAGGTCAGATACGCTCCCCAGCCCCACATCTCCAACCATATAGGCCTTCAACATCTCTTACAGGTAAACCCACCTTTTATTTTTGAAAAAATTTCCAATATTTTTTCCTGTCAAAATGTAGGTTGATGCTAGTTATTGTATTCCACTGTTGTGTAGTTATCATTTTTAGCTGCAGCAGGTGAAGTTTATATGCAGTTGGTATCTTTGTCCTACCTTGTACTATCACTTTGGTACTGAAATATTGTTTCTTTCAGGCACCAGTCCTCTATCTCAGCAAGGTGGGACGTCAAATCATCATTCACATAGCAATGCCCCAGCAACATCTCCGTCACTTCCTCATATGCTACAACATCCTGCTCCCACACAACAAACAGTTCCCGGTAGTGGGGCCCAAAATATTGGAAGTGTGGAACGACTACTAGCCCCTCCTAGTCAATCTGCGTTGGAGTTACTTATGCAAATGGAGAATCGATCTGGTGCACTTCCACCAGGTGGTGCCGTTACACCACCGAGTTTAGGTTCATTGAACCATCCTGATCCTGCCATTGCCGGTAGTGCATCTGCTAACCCAGTAAATACAGGAGGAATCCTTGACGTAGTATGTATATCAGATGATGACTAACCAGTTATTAGACATGGGTTCTAATTTTTGTATTGGGATGGCTCTAGGTTATACAGCAGGGTTGGGATGTGGCCTAGGGGCGGTAAAGTTGTAGCTATGAATTTGCATTGTCAAATTCTTGTAATACAGAAACTTCATCTGTTCATCGTCAAACCCCTTTTATGAGCATTGCTCCTTTCTATCTGATCTGGCCCTGACAGTCATCTGTATCAGAGTCGCATTTTACAGAAGGAAAATAGTTATGAACGGAAGGGAAGAGCTAACAAATATGCTGTGTAGAACCCTTTCAATACTTTGTAGTGCCTAAGCCAGTATGAGGTCCTAGTAAACCCTTGGAATGAACTGCAATTTTTACTCGATGAAAAACTTCCAATACTACGATTCCCTCGTATCCATGCATGCTATGGCTAATTGGCTATACTACACTTCCCTCGTATCTGCGCTTTCAAAGCCTCATTGTTAGATGATAAAAAAAAACCATCTGAGTTTAGGCACATGTCGTGCTTCAACCACTGAGATAGCATCATAACAATGATGTAAATGTAAGCATGACATGCCATGATACTACCCTGGTTGAGCCGCTGGCTAGATGGTCATAATAAAATTATAGGTCTTGTGAGAAGAAAAAGATGGCACTATCCTCTGCGGATTAAAGTTATTCCCACGAGAGAACATGATCGAACTTGGGACCCAAGACTCTGGATCTTTTGTCAAGTACTATCATCCTTTTGAGGTTGAGGCCACCAATTCTCCAGTATCGATCGATTCTCTAGCTAGAGAAATATACAGATCAAATGAGTTGTACGTAATTAGTATTCTTGGTGGTAGGGTTCAACTGTTACAGGATTTTCCGATCTCCTGCATGCCCTTAAATTAGTTAGGCTTTATAGTAAGTCAACAGCAAAAGTTAGAAAGAGTACTACTTTTGGATTGAGATCGCTCTTAAATAAATCATGTAGCGATTAAACTGATCAGCAGCAGTAAGCACATAGGTTATATATAATGGTGACGTTTAACAATTAGTGGCTCAGTGCTTGATATATTTGCGAATAATCAGGGTGCTCTAACCACGAAATGTGCGGTTGTATTGAGTCTCGCCACGAAAACGTTACACCTGAAAGCATTGAGAGAAAACCAGAGAAAAACCAGAGCTGTATTGCTGTAAAACTCAGCTGACTTGATCAATACGAAAGTTAGTTATTTACACAGTACATATACCAGAGAGATAAGGACACGTGTGTGGCTACTGTACACTGCTTAACTAACTAGCTAAATCATGTAATTGGTGTGATCAATCTGATATATCTAACACTCCCCCTCAGCTTGATGGTGGTGGTGACTGAAGCATCAAGCTGTGACTTAAGTATAGGTGCTGAGGTGAACATAAGCCCTTTGTAAAAAGATCTGCAAGCTGTTCTTGAGAGGAAATGAATTGAAGCTTGATGGAACCATCTTTGACCTTGTCACGAGTGAAGTGCACATCAACTTCAACATGCTTCATTTTAGAGTGCTGAACAGGATTTGAGGCCAATGCCAGGGCTGAAATGTTGTCACAGTGCAGCACGGGAACAGAACTTAGAGGAATATGTAGATCCTGTAACAAGTGCTTGAGCCATTGAAGTTCACATGTGGTGTCTGCCATGCTCCTATATTATGCCTCTGTGGATGATCGTGATATAGCATGCTGTTTTCTGCTACACCAAGACACTGGCATTTGATTTAACATAACAACAAAGCCAGTAGTAGATCGTCTGTCATTAGGATCTCCAGCCCAATCAGCATCACAAAATGCTTGGAGATCTACCTGACAATGAGCTTGTGTAGTTACTTGAGGAATAGAAACATTTGAAGATCTTTTGAACAAAAGACCTGTTTCACATGTGCCTTTGATATACCTCATAATTCTCTTAACTGCATTGAGATGATCCTGAGTTGGTGAATGTAGAAATTGACACACATTATTAACAGCAAACACTATATCTGGTCTGGTGAAAGTTAGATATTGAAGACAACCAACTAAGGTTCTGAAATGACGAACATCACTAGACTTCAATGGAACACCACTGTCCCTCAAAAGTTTCACACCAGACTGACATGGTGTGAGATGTGTATGACAATCATCCAAACCAGCTTTGTGTATCAGATCTCGAGCATACTTATGTTGAGAGAGGAACAACCCTTCTTTGAAGTACTTAATTTCTAATCCTAAGAAATACTTCAGCAGCCCCATGTCAGTCATTTCGAACTCTGCTCTAAGTGCAGCTTTGATTTCTGATATAAGACTCTCACTGTCACCTGTGAGAATGATATCATCAACATATAGTAGTAAGTAGATCTTGGAGCTGGAAGTAATCTTTACAAATAATGAGGGATCAACATGAGAGGATTTGAACCCAAGAGTAGGAAGAAACTGTGTAAACCTCTCATTCCAAGCTCTAGGAGCTTGTTTGAGACCATACAAAGATTTTTGCAATTTACAGACATGAAGAGGCATATTAGGATCTTCAAATCCACTTGGTTGAGACATGTAAACTTCCTCAGTTAATGTACCATTCAGAAATGCATTTTTTACATCAAGTTGATGAAGATGCCATCCAAAAGAAGCAGCAAGAGCAAGTATCAGTCTTACAGTGGTGTGTCTTACAACTGGTGAGAATGTCTCCTCATAATCTACACCATACTCCTGACTAAAACCTCTGGCAACAAGTCTGGCTTTATGCCTTGCAATAATGCCATCAGCATGTCTCTTAATTTTGTATATCCATTTGCAAGAGACCAGATTCTTGTCAGGTGGTAGAGGTACAAGAGTCCATGTGTTTTGCTTCATTAAGGCATCATACTCCTCTTGCATAGCCTGTTTCCACACTGGAATTTTTAAAGCACTCTTGTATCCAATTGGCTCTGTGTCCACAGAATTTGAAGAATGACTAGTTAAGGTTGACAAGAAGCACTTCTTCTTGGATACACCTCTTTTACTGCGTGTGAGCATATCATTATTGTTGAGAGAGAGAGGATCAGCTAAACCTGCAACTGGATGAAGAATATTGGATACAGATATCTCATTACGAGGTTTAGCTGGTGTACAATCAATAGTAACTGACACACCATGACCTGGACTAGTATGAACATTCACTGATCCTTCATTTTCCTCAAACAACACCTCTGTGTGAGTATGAGGACTAAAGGGAACATTTGCAGTAATAGAATTACTGTGATCATCACCCAAAACACTAGGACCAGCAGTATGACTAAACTCATGACCAGAAGTATTTCCATGATTTACTGAATTGTGACCAATATGATCAGTATTTTGCTGAGAATGTAAGGAACAATTCACATCAGAATTGGACTGACCTGAATAAGCATCATTATGCTCTAGTGCAGACAGAACTAGTGCAGGAGAATTCTCTGAAAAAGAGGGCCACTGAGTGATCACATAAGGCAAGAGATCTGCTGAAGCTGAATTTGAGCTGGAATCAGTACGCAAAGAAGGTGTCACCAGACCCTTGAGTTTAGCATAAGGAAAGATATCCTCAGTAAATACAACATGTCTTGAAATGATATACTTCCTGGTTGTAGTATTGTAGCATAGAAACCCTTTATAACCAGAGGGATAGCCAAGAAAAATACACTGTGTACTTTTAGCTTGAAGCTTGTTTGTGTTGTAAGGAGTCATAAGTGGATAACATGCACAACCAAACACTCTAAGTGTATTAACAGAAGGAATTTTGTTGAAGAGTTTCTCATAAGGAGATTGATGTTTGAGAGACAGGCTAGGCATCCTATTGATGAGATATGTAGCATGAGCATAAGAGTGATACCAGAAACTAGGTGGAAGATGGGACTGTTGGAGTAATGTTACAGCAGTTTCTCTGATATGTCTATTTTTTCTCTCAGAAACACAATTCTGCTGAGGAGTATAGGGACATGAGACATGATGATGAATCCCATGTGTACTCAGATACAGTTTAAATTGAGTACTCATATACTCACCTCCTCCATCACTTCTAAAGGTTTTGATATCAGTAGAAAAATGATTCTTAACATAGGCATGAAACAATTTGAAGTAGGAAAAGACCTCAGATTTCAATTTCATAGGATAGAGCCAAGTGTATCTACTGAAATCATCAATGAAAAGCACATAGTATCTGTAACCATCAACAGATTGACAAGGGGAAGGACCCCAAACATCAGAATGCACCAGCCCAAAAGGTTTTACACATTTAGATTCTGAATTAGGAAACACAAGTTTACTGAACTTTCCTAGAAGACAAGCTTCACAAACATGCTCATTAGATTATGTAGAGGAACTTGAAACTCCACATTTATTTAACATAGTCTCAATCACTGCATTTGCTGGATGTCCACACCTCTGATGCCACAGATTATGTTTAACTACTTGTCCTAGATGAGCAGAAGCCTCAGGTACACTGGATAAGCCTCTATTCTTCTTAGACTTGAAATGTTGTAATGGCAGATCACAAGGTATGGGATAAAGACCATGATCACTCAGGCCTTTGAAGAGAATTCTCCCCTGCACTTTGTCCTGTATAATGCACATATATTCATCAAACCATACAGCATAATTATTTTCCTTACACAGTTGATAAACTGATAGCAAGTGAGTAGCAATATCAGGTAGAACAAGGACATTTTTAAGGTTAAGAGTGCCTAACAAGGCAGTATCAGTATGAGTCACACCCAGCTGAGCACCATTGCCAATCTGAATAGTGTCATGATCAGGAAATGTGGTTACATTGTGGAGAAGCTGAGGATTATTGGTCATGTGATTGGTTGCTCCTGAATCTGCAAGCCAAAACTGAGGTGAAGAAGTTTGTGCACCTGCAAGTAATGCTGCATGATGAGCTTGAGGTTGATTAGGATAAGCAGCTGCCAAAAGAGCTACAGCATTTGCCAATTCTGGACTCATCTGAGTGTTAGGAGTAGATTGTGAAATAGCTGGCATGACTGGAGTGTTCAGTTGGCCATTCTGAGGATTTTGTTGCCTTCTGGGTGGGAAACCAATGATATGGAAGCACCTGTTAGCAGTGTGACCATCTCTTCCACAATATTGACATGTCAAAGTGTTTGGTCCTGCACCATCACTCTGAACATTGTAGTTTACAAGAGTTCTACAATGCTTGGCAATGTGACCTGACTTCCCACATAGTTGACACACATCTTTATTTCCTGAAAAATGACTTGATCTGTTGCCAAAACCACCAGAATTACCTCTAAAACCAGAGTTGTGAGGTCCACCATTAGCAAGAAACCCAGCAAGTTGAGTGGCAAGCTGTATTGTACTTGGGTTAACTCCTTGAGATGAAGAATGTGGCTGATATGAAGTAGTTGAAGGACTAGGAGATTGAGACAGGGAGTCAAACACTGATGAAGGACCAAAACCAGGAGGAGGAATAGATTGAGAGCTAGGAACTGATGAGGTATATGTTGAAGGTAAAGCTTGAGAGCTAGGAGCTGATGAGTTATATGTTGTAGCATGTGCTTGCACATGTGTATGAGTTGGTGTATGTGTACTAAGAGCTACCATGGCATTAAAAGGAAGATGTGCTGTGACATATTCAGATGCAATGTCAACTTCTGCAGCCTTAAGAAGAGTTTTCAGCTGAGCAAATGAACATGAGGTAAACTGTGCTCTAATTACTGTCTTAATTGCAGCATACTGAGAAGGAAGACCCTTAAGCACTGTCACCACTACATCCTCATCATCCAAAGTAGCACCAACTGTATACAATGCATCCCTAGCTGCCTTAATCCTATCTAGATAAACTTCAATGCTATCACTGCCCATAGTAATATTCTGCAAATTAGTCTTAAGTTGTAATATGTTCTGCCTATTAGTTGCAGCAAACTTCTCCTTGAGATTAGACCAAAGTTCCTTAGCAGATTTACTACCTACAGCACAAGACAAAGCAGGAGTACCTAGAGTTTGTCCTATCATATGAACAATACTCTGATCCTGAGCTCTCCAAGCCACATAAGCATTGGACAAAACACGAGTTCCATCCTCAGAAATCTCAAACTGTGGTGGACATGGTATACTTCCATCAACAAATCCCATCAACCTCTGAGCCTCTAGAAACGACTCAAGTCTAAATGACCAAGCAGGATAATTCGACACATAACAGTACATTAGGAAGAAACACAGTGGTTTGAGTAACATTTGCAAAGTTCGACATGATTTCACAATTGATTTCAGCAACAGCAAAGAAAACAGATCTACTGAGATTTACTACACCAAATCACAGAGTATGCACACTACTAGATACAGAATCACAAACCAAAGCTTCGATGCTACCAAACAACTTCAACAGATCATATGAAATACCAAACCACAACCAAAAATTGCAAGAACGAGCTTAGAGACTTAGCTGAAAATTGGAGCAAACCACCACAGTACAAACCCTTGACCACCGCACCACTAGTTCGCCGGAGACGATGACCAGAACCTAGAGAATCAGACCGACCTGAGCTCTTGATACCATGAAAGCATTGAGAGAAAACCAGAGAAAAACCAGAGCTGTATTGCTGTAAAACTCAGCTGACTTGATCAATACGAAAGTTAGTTATTTACACAGTACATATACCAGAGAGATAAGGACACGTGTGTGGCCACTGTACACTGCTTAACTAACTAACTAAATCATGTAATTGGTGTCATCAATCTGATATATCTAACAACACCGAACTCTCATTTTTAGCATTCGATCTGCTGATCCAAAAGTACGAAACAAAGGATCTTAACTCCTCGTAATATTATAATGTCATTTTAGCCTAATCTTGTTAAATTCTTTGACGTAATGATTATACGCACGCTCTTCACAGGTGAAATGAATACAATACTGTAAACATATACATCAAACGTACACTATATAAGCATTTCGATTCAATGATGTCATTAACTAGGTGTGGTGATGGAGATATTTGTTTTGACTAAAAAGATCGGAGAAGAGGTTTAGCTGTTTAAGCAAAACCAACGTGGGAGGGCAACAAATGATGTGGACAAGTTTGTTTCTAACCAATGACCAAAGACCAAAGACTATTGATCGACGAATCCATTTTGTTGTGGTGTACCGATAAGGACAACGCAGTATTCTCTGCAGCAATTGATACCGGAATTGATGCCCGCACGCAAGTGTGTTTGTTTGTGAGAAATGTCATAGTATTCACCACCGACCTAATTATCAACTTAGTTTACCGAATTGTGTTCTACTTTCCAAGCTAGTTTTTATGGGCTTCACCTGGTTGGACATCCTATTTCATCTTGGATCCAAGTTTTCTATGTGCTTAAATCTTGATCATCATTTCTTCTCTTTAAATAAAGAGGAGTGATCCAAGTCTTTTTTTTTGAGTATTTGTGTTAAAGATTATTAATATATTTGTTTATTTTTGTGAAACGGAAAGAAAACAAAAACTTTGTTATAGAAGATGAATAAAAGACAGGGAAGGAGTTTAGTTAAAGATATTGTCAGAGCTCATAATCTTATGTCTAATGTTATCAATAGCAGAAGCATCTTGTCTCGAATGGGACATGTTACCAAAATTTTGGGCTACATAAGAGTCATTATATGAATTCTTGTAGAGTACGTCTTGGATAATCATAGACGTTTCTTCGGTCCAAAAGCAATCTAAATCCGTTGAAGACACTATTGTACTCTAAATCAAACTACACTTATTAAAGAGGCCAAATGTCTAATACATACAGCTGGGGCGAACAAGTTCAACTTGAACCTCCTTGTTTTCACACACAAATCAGGTGGTCATATCCTGTCCAAAACAGGCTCAATTTATTTTGTGGGTGAAAATGAGGAGGTTCAAGTTGAACCTGTTTAGGGAAATTCTGTCAAATGTCGAAGACAATTTAAATCATACACATATTGACGAATGTATAAAAAAACCGGATCGAAACACGAGCTTATCAACGAAAAAATAAAGCAACTAAATTTGAGGCTCCTTAAGAGCTAGCACCTCGACATGTGCCACCTCCATACTGCTTCCCGTAACCACCATCACTGATCGGATACCAATCAATTAGCCTTACACTTAGAAGCCACAGGAGCAACAATAGGCTTACCGACACAAGACGATATACATCATCGTACTTACTTTTGTTTTTGGAACCCTTCCTGTGCTTGGTCGGAGAAACGACCGATTGATCTTTCTTTTCAGGAAGAGAAAGACTAATTGCCTCTCTCAAACCTCTCGCCTGTTTTTCTGCGGTAGTGCAAAAAGTAGCACCTCTTATTATTATTTATCGATTTGAATTTTTTATATTTTTTATTCTTGATAAGATATTCAATCAATAATTAGACGACGCATGTTTATTTGTTTCGTCTTTATACGATTAGCGTTGATGACGAATTTGTTCTCAATACGACTATTTTTCATACACGAAGATAACTATACTTTATTCATAAGAGTTATAGATTATTTTATTGCGAGCTCATAGAAATTTATATATAACTTTTCGGATACTCGAACTACTTATTATGAATTCAATATGTTTATTTGTCAATTTCAAATTAAAAAAAAATGTTTAGTTTAATATGGACCGTCAAATTGAATTTTCGAATCAAAATCAATGACATAGATTGAGTTGCTCATTGGGATTATTGTGGCAGACAGCCTCGCAGGCTATCATTGGCGAGTTAAATTCTTATTTCATTGTTTTACTAATAAAATAAAAAAAACTACATGTCTGGCATCACCCACGTTTGTGGGATCCGCCAGACAGCTCGTGCTCTCCGTCAACGAACGGTTAACCTCACCTATCTCCACCAATGCACCATTTCCGTCGCCTACTGGTGCTAATTCCGGAGGGACTTGCAGGCTGCTAGTGCTGAAATCCTGATTGGTGCAGATGCTCTAAGGACGACCAATCAAACTATATTCCCCACATCTCCCAAGCTTCAAACAAGAAAACGATATAAATTGATCTCAAGCCTCATATATCGATGACCCCCTATGGTCAAGCCTCCAACTGAAGGCATTGTCCCCATAAAAGCTCTTAGGTTGAGGCTAGGCTACTACGAAAGAATCCTTTTAACTGCGCAGGAATGAGCCAAAATTGCATCATTCCCTCGACCACGAATGAAGTTGCCTATTCATTGCCATCATAGGAGGAGCAATAGAGAGATCATCAATTGAAAGTGGAACCGCTAAAGAAGCCTTCTAACCATGTAGCTAGGAACAAATGGAAATTTCTTCCTTCCTTCAACTTTAAAATGAAGGTGTACCTCCAGTTGCCATCATCCCCGCCTCCAGATCAAAGGTGTAGGCGACCGTACCAGTTCCAACCTCGCTTACCACCAGAGATGTTTGAACCCACGCCTCCATTGCTAGCTTCAGCGATAGGTGGGATCCATTATGACGTGCCTTGGCAGGGCATGGCCCCGAATGAGCAAATTAAGTGTCCATCAAGCAATTGGCCCTCCTTCCATAGTCCACTACTCACGACAGCACCAACTCAAAAAGGCCTCAACACAACATCCAGATGACATCGAAAATAGGACCGATATGTGACATCAAACAAGAGCTTCCTAGGGACGATGTCAAGAGAGCCAATCGTCGTATAGATCTGGCGGCAAGGCTGAGAGATGGCTATTACCACAGTTGGTCGCCGAGTGTCAGAGAGAAAAAGCATTGCCTGCAATCAAATTATGTAATAATCTCAGATTTTAGACATTAGTGTACATTTGACTTGGAATAATACCAAATAATTATACTCGCTATCTACACATTTAAAACTCATAATGAAAAAGTATTTCTATGTACAATATAGGTGTATTACCATAATTTCTTGCATGTCTAGCTTGGCATGATGTGGGCTATGTGATCACCTCTTTTCAAAAAATTTCAAATATAAACTATATTAAGACCTTCCTGTTTAAGGAAATTATTTTCTTGGTATCCCGGTATGTGTCTTGTCCTAATTAGAGTAGATATGAAGATTATATCAATCCCTGATTTACCGAAAAATTTATTGTATCAGATTGTAATGCCTATTTAAAAGTCATCTATCAATGAATAAAAATACAGTTTCAGTCTATTGTATATCTTCTATACTTTTATCCTTTAACACGTTATCAGCAGCTCTTGAGTTGATAGCCAACCCAATCCCCCCCCCAAAAAAAATCCCTAAACACTACAATCCTCCATCGCCGAAATTCGTCCATCACCCCCGCCGACCACCTTGACGTCGTCGGAGATCTCTCATGCCGACTTTTGTCAACTTTTTCTCTTCAAACTTCAATCCCAGTGAAGTTTTCATACTGAGCATAACACCCTTGAGGTAAATCGATTAAATCTCTTTCATTTAGAATTAGGTTGAAAAAATATTAATTACCGAAACACCCTAGATCTAGGTTTAGATTTAGGTTTAAATACCATAAATTTTATATATGCCTTTAGTTCTTATGGATTATTGCAGGTATGAGTGAGTGAATGATTAAATCATCCTCCTCCAAGTTTAAACAATAGTGACCGTCCTGAGAGAGTCGTGGTATACATAAAAAAAAGGTAGTCGATAATTTGTGACTCTGAGTTAGTCATGGTTTTATGGGGTGTGGTATGAAGCCACCAGTTATCGCATCGATATTTGTGACCATACATCAAATGGATCATGTTTCTTATTCCTTAAACTTGCTTAATGATCATGGTTTTTGATCGGTAAACTAATTCATCTCTTGTCTTTTGTAGATGACTGAGCCAACAAGGCCAAAATTTGACATCCTTGATCTTCAAGGAGCAGAATACTATAGATGGGTCTCAGATGTAAGGAATACTCTCATCGGTAAGAGACTCACGGATACGATCCAACCACTACCATCGGGCACACAAGCCAATGCAATGATGACACTAAAGCTTGCAAGGCTCAAGCCAATGATGACACACCTTAGAAAAGTTAGCGGCAATCCGTAGTGGATTATATATTACTACAGTTTGGATCATTAAATCCAATGTTGTCATATTGGCTACTGTGTGTGACACAGCATCATACAAGATTTGGCATTTTTGATTGGGATACCCAGGTCGTGACATGATGATCAAAATATTGAAAAACTCTCATGGTTATCCATTTTTCAAAGGTAAAAAGCATGTGGAAATCTCCAAAACCATCGAATTTTATGGAGTGGATGAGACTAACAATCTCAATCTGGTTTCAACATCTAGTGTTATTCCACAAGATTCCTTTATGGCAATCTCTGATGCTCATCGCTCTTTTTGTAAAGCTTGCTTATTGCAAAGTTGCAAGCTAAACCTTCATTTGCAGTTGATAACACTGAAAATGTTTCTACCAGATTCCGTGAGGGGCTTTAGCAGAAGAGCGGATAGAGCTATTTCGGGTGACCTGAACTATCGCGCGTATGTTGTCTTTTACATGCTATTAAGAACAATACACCAAACGGGCGTTAGGAGTCTTGACGGGGTGTTCAAGCCTTCGACTCTCCGACGCTCTAGTTAGAATGTATGGAGTATAATAGTAGTATTGGTAGAGTAACGAGCATACCTTATATCTGTCATAAATGTGTTACTTATATTGCGGGTTGAGTATGGAGTCTTTTGTTGTTCTTCGATGTGGGATCCTGTCTTTTGTACGTGGCCTGTCCTGGTACTTTTCATTTGCCGTACCGAACGCGTGGACGTTCAGATGATGTTGGTTCCTTATTTAAAGTTGAAGCCTGCATTGCTGCTTTACGTTTGGTCTAAGTTGTGTTGACCTGTTTGTAGTGACTAAGTGCGTGTGTGACGACCCGAATCAGAATTGGAACGTAAATCGGCTTAATCCACGAGTTTGTGCGTAATCACAATTTTCCGTAAATTAATTGAATTGGCGGTTCGGTTCACGACTTAATTATCGGGCGAGAATTTGAGTGGAGTCCCTTCACGAGAATTGTAGTACGCGTGATTTCGAGTTCGTGGGCTGTTTCGGATAATAGTTTTGACAACCGAGGAATATGTTATGAATATTTGAAATCGCGTAATTTCGTCGTGTTTATCCATTTGTATTTGAATTATCCGAAACGTGGATGTGATCCGTTTTGGACCGTCGATCGTATCGAGCCGCGAGTATAAATATCGAAAATAGTCAAAAAATTGTCAAAAACACTGTTTGGGAAGTTTGACCGGCGTTGACCAAAGTTTGGCCGTTGACCCTTGGGCGATTTTGACCCGGTTTGAAACTCACCGTCGGGTTTGACGATTTCGGCCGTTTCTGGCCACGACTTTGAAAGGTAAGGATTCCCCTCGTGATTTGAAGTTGTTTAGAACTTGGAATTATTTGGTTTGGTTACGGTTTGACGGAGAACGATGAGCTTGAATTTCGCCGGAATCGGGGTTAATGGTGAGGTGTTTTCTGGCGATTTTCCGAAGTGGATTTTTGGTGGAATAGGTTGGGTTCGAGCAGGGGAGGAAGTCCCTTGAAGATGGGAGACCGAGGTGGCCTTACGGCGGAGATTTTTGCCGGAAAAGTTTTCCGGCCGGTTTGGTTTTTGGAACTGTCAAGTTGATTTTCGGCCACAGTGGTGGCTGGATGGAGGTGACCCTTTGGGGAAAGAGACTTGGCTTGAGGAGGAGAACATTTTGGGGCCTTGGTCACCGGGAAATTCCTCCGGTGACGGCGCGCCGCCGCCGGCAGCGGCAGTCAACGACGGAGCTCCGGTGACCCGTTGACTTTTTAGATTTTGATGAATTTTATGTCGTTTTGCTCGTAATCGCGCCCCAATCATCGCCTTGAGGTTTTCGAGTTGATTTTTATGCTGGATTTTTAGTCAAGGGTTTATGTGGAGATTTCAGGAGTTTACGTCGATTATTTTGTATCGAGTTATATGTTTCCGGAAATGGTTGGTTTCCGAGGTGTGGTACAGAGTAATGAACTGTGATTTTGATCAGTTATATTTTGTGATTATTCAGGGGATTGAGATCGTACGTTGGGCGATGGATCTTCTGCCGGATCTCATTGATTAGCGCGTTTGCGCGCTGTGCTATCTGTGAGTGGACCTTTTATTTACACTGTCATAGCGAGTTCTTGATTTCAGTATTTATTTCCAATACGATATTGAGATTATTTATTGTTTTTGGAGGTATTGTTTTATATTTTATATGGTGATGGCATTTACATAGCATCGATGCATTGGCTACTCGGCTGATCACTGGTAGTCCAGATCCAAGGATTCCCCTGATGTGCCCACTAGGCTTGAGAGATTCGCCTAGTCTATCACCGTCGAGCTTGAGAGATTCGCCTGACCGTTGGGTTTGAGAGATTCGCCTGACACCTTCATTCATTTTATGAACTCGCTTTGTTTTATGATATATATATATATATATAAATGGTGAAAGACATATGATTATTTTCGTCCACTCACTCTAATGATTTTATTTGACTTTCCCCTGAGCTTTTCGGTTTCCGTGCCCAGTTTGCAGTTCGGATTCTGGTGTCTCACGTCGCAGTCGGAGGCTTAGTGTTCGAGCTACCTTTTTTTTCTAGTAGGTTTCTTGTTTTGCCTACTGTTGTATATTTTTGTATATATACACTAGAGGTCGCTCTGATTACTTTGTCGTTATACTTTTACATGTTTTTCCCCGGATTTCTGTAAAGTACTGTTTTGATTATTACTTTACGTTATTGTTATGATATTGAGAAATCCGGATGGGATTAGTGCCCACGGTTTGGCTTTTGTGGCATAGGATGAAGTGTGTTTTCGGGTGTAGGTTAATGGCAATTCCACGTTATAGCGAAATTCTGCCGAAATTTTTGTGGTTTTTGCAAGTTCGTGTTTTCAGAAGGGGTTTGATTCCGGTTTAGGAAACTAAATCAGGGTTGGGTCCTTTCAGCGCGGTAATTATGTGTATTATGGGATCACACACTAACAAGTCCCCCAAGTCCCCAAGTTAAGGGAATCGGCTCTTGATTTGGGAGTTGTAAAGCTTTTTCCTGGTTGCGCACATGTGGGGTCCGCGCCCCGATACCCCCAACTCTCCGATGAACAGCTGGTTCGAGGTCGGATGTCAAATGTTCGTGCCGTGGGGCTATCTGTTTGGGCTCCAAAATTTTGATGTTCCTGTTTGGAGCCGCTTTTGTGGTGACAAATGATGTTGCTACTCGTGCTATGATACTACGAACATTGTTGCTGTTCGATTATCGAGGTGGGCTCTGAAACTTGATGTTGCTGTTTGGGGCCGCTTTCATGGCGACAAGTGATGTTGCTACTCGTGCCACGATAGTGCAAACGTTGTTGCTGTTCGACTATCGGGGTGGACTCAAAAACTTGATGCTGCTGTTTGGAGCCGTTTTCGTGGCGACAAGTGATGCTACAACTCGTGCCACGATAGTACCAACATTGTTGTTGTTCGACTATCGGGGTGGATTCCGAAACTTGATGTTGCTGTTTGGAGCCGCGTTCGTGGCGACAAGTGATGTTGCTATTTATGTCACGATAGTGCGAACATTGTTGTTGTTTGACTATCGGGGTGGACTCTGAAACTTGATGTTGTTGTTTGGAGCCGCTTTCGTGGCGACAAGTGATGCTGTGACAAGTGATGCTGCTACTCGTGCCACGATAGTGCGAACGTTGTTGCTGTTCGAATATTGGGGTGGACTCCGAAACTCGATGTTGCTGTTTGGAGCCGCTTTTGTGGCGACAAGTGATGTTGCTACTCATACCACGATAGTACGAACGTTGTTGCTGTTTGACTATCGGGGTGGACTCCGAAACTTGATGTTGCTGTTCGAATATTGGGGTGGACTCTGAAACTTGATGTTGCTGTTTTCAAAGTGGGCCCCCCTGTCTTTTCGCATTTTGATATTTTCAACTTCGTAACGGTTACATGTCGTTTGACATGCCCGTGTGTCAGACATTTTGACAGTTGTTTGCTGCATGTGTGACGTGTGGCACGCTGAATTCAAAACGGTAGGGTAATTAATTTTAGCATGAGCGCGTGGGACACATGTCGTAATCCTGTGGTAAGAAGCGCTGAAAATAAATGGTAGGCGTTCGCCTAGGGTTAGTTTTGCTGCTTATAAATAGCTTAGCTTTCACTTTCACTTTTTTACACTTTCGCTTCTCAACTGAAACTCTGCCAAAACGCTTGCTCGAAGTTTTTGTGATCAATTTGGAGTGTTTAGCCATCTCGTGAATCTTCCTCTTGTCTTTGAAAGGTAATTTTCTTGTTCTTGTTGCCTCGAAAACATGTGATTCGTGTTGCTTTCGAGCGTTTTCACTTGTTACTGTTTATGGTAATTTCTAGATTTTTGTGGTGTGTTTCTTGTGTTTTGGCTAGTGTAGAGTACGTGTGGCTAGGTAAGGTATTGTGTTCCTATGTTTTTGTGCTCAAAGAAAATGAATTTCTGGGTTTTTCTGGGTATGTTACGAAGAAAAGTCGTGCTCTTGAAGTTTTTGCTTCTTTTTGGGCTTTTGATATATTTTGGGTGTTTGTGAAATGGTGGGTACCTGTTTGTAGTATGTGAAGAATTGGGGTCACGGCATACTCCATGCGTTCATTGTTTGGCTTATTCTCCCGTTTGCTTTTCTCTTAGGATCATGGAATTTGTAGTCGTTTCTAGCGATGAGTCCCTTCCTCAAACCCCTAGGTTCTGTATAGGGTCACACGGTCCTGCCAATAGTGTTTCAGACTCTTCGTTCGATAGCGTAGTGAGTGTCTCCCCTTTATCCGTTAATGTTGGTGGTGCTTTGCGTAGGTCATCAATTCCGAACATGGAGCAGACCGAGTCTATGGTTGTGCGGTCTGAACATCAAGGTGCCTCGATGGTGCCGAGTGGTGAAGTGTTGACATCTTCTTCCTAGGGTTCGCAAGGTTACGTCATCCTACCCCGTGGTGAACGGGCGTCAGGGGATGCTCTCCCCTTACTCCCTCTAGGCGGGCCCGTGCTGGAGCGTCTTACGGATGGGCAGGCGGTTCAAGAGCCGGAGGGGTCCCCGTCAATATGTGAGATCAAGCGGTGGTACCGAGACTACCATATTCCCCGAACGATGAAGCTGAGGGCCCTTCGTCAAGGTAAAATTGTTCACACGTCCTCCTCGCGGTCACGTTTGTGTGAGCGAGTTCCAGCTCAAGGCTGGGTTGAAGCTACCATTCCACTCGTTCTTCCAGTACGCCCTCGCCCTCTTCAGCATTACGTTAGGCCAATGTGGTCCTACGTTGACGTGCATGCTAATCACGTTTCATAATATCTGGAAGCTCAGTAGGTTGCAATTCCCCACTCGTGCGGAGATCGGTCACTTCTTCTGTTTGAAATACTCCCAACGTATGAAGGACAAGGGTACAATAACGGTAGAGCCCCGAACGAAGTGGTGGTTAACGGAGCCCCCTTCCTCTTCGACTGCCTGGCGCCGATATCACTGTCTTGTGAGGGGTGAGTGGAAGTTCGACAAGCCTGATGGTGCGCTATCGCACGAACGCAATCAGATACATTGAGTCCCTGAGTTCTTTTAGCCTTTAGGTGTGATGTTGTATTGCCGACTATCGACGTTTGTCTGCTCATTTTGTTTCGTATTCGTGCTTGCTAATACCTTGTTTTTTGTTTATAGATCAACAATTGTACCCCCACCCGTTTGGAGGAAAGGCATTTAGCTCGAATCAAGTTCGCCTTCGATCCCCATCCGGACGCGAGGAACTTCTGGGCGGCCAATCATTGGGAGCTAGTCGAATGTTGTGGTCTCTCACGCCCTTCTGGTATGTTCGTGATCTCTCTATTTCGTGTGTTTGCTTGTACCATTTATGTTGCTTTTCGGGCTGACGTTCCCCTTGTGTTTTTTTGTTGCAACAAAAATGAAAAAGTCTCGTTCTTCTGCCAAACAGGACGCGGCCCATCAGCGTACGCTGGTGCTGATGAAGAGGGTCGGGCAGTCCCGTATGGTCGTTGAGGATAGAAATGACCATCTCGTCCAGAGCGACACTCCCTAGCCCATGCTCAACGCCCTAGATTGCAACCAGTACCTCGACCCGGTTCCTAAGGTCGATGAAGAAGTGGAGGCCGTGGGTGCGGCTGTCGGGGCTCCAGTTGTACGGGCCGCTACTCCCGAGGAATGGGTTGAAGAAGCTACTCTCGACACTCGTCGAGGGGAAGAGGGCGAGCAAGCCCAAAAGGACTGCCTCCGACAAGAGAAGGAGGTGCGGAGTAAGGAACGTTGTGACCGCTGGATCGACCGTGAGGACAAACGCCAAAGTGAAGGTTGACCACGCTACGGCTCTCGGAGCAAGTCCCACTCATCGGCCAACACGGGCTCCTCCAAGAGTTCATTCGAGCTCTCTCCCCTCCGTCAGCCTTGAAATGTGGGGGTGTCCTAACCAGGGTGTTTGGTAAGGAAGCCGGAGGATCAGGTGGCGTCCAATCGTCCTCTCAAACGCCCAAGGGGTCTGTCCACTGAGGCCTCGCCGGGTGTTTCCGTTGCTGTGGCGGGCGAAATAACAATGTCCTCCGAGTTCTTTGCTCACATCCAGAGCTCCATGGGTGTGGGTATAGAGCTGTTGCAGAAGTGGCGTCAGCTCGGCGTGACTCGAAGCGAATCTCTGAACGCAGCATTTGATACCTGCACCCAGCTCTTCCTCATCAAGGGCCTAGAGGGGTCGATGCTACAGACTACTGCTCTGTCCAAGGCGAAAGCCGAGAGCAGGCGGCTGACGACCAAAGTTGCCAAAATGCATAAGGCTCTGACGAGGTCCACAGACATAGCCAATCGCAAGATCTCCTGAGTGAACGAGTTGGTCCGTGTGCTCGATCAGCTGAAGAAGGAGCTAGGGGAGTCTTAGTGTGGGATCACGATCTTGGAGACGGAACTTGCAGCCTTCCGATCGTCCAACGGTGCTCGGATTGCAGAGCTGGAGCATGAGCTAGCTGAGGCTCGCATGCATATGATGGACGGGTGACATTCGCAGGAAGATTACGAAGGAGGCGGTGGGTGAGTTCAAAGCGTCGTCCAAGTTTGAAAAGGTCAAGGTCGATGCAGTCGAGGCTTTCAATAATTCGGACGAGTTCGAGGACTTGGTTGCCGCTAAGGCCAACGTCTAGTGTGAGGACTTTTCCATGCTCGTGCTTCCGTTCGTCAAGGTGGACGAGTTCGAGGCGTGGCAAGCCGCTGAGGCCGAAAAGCTGAAGCGTTCACTTGAGGAGCCGGATGTATGAGCGTAAGCTGAGGATGGGGTGCTGGAGCTGGAGGAGGGTGGGGCTGATGCTACTACTGGGGACAATTGATTATCTTGTATTTTCACTCTTTTTTTCTTTCTTTGTAGTATTTTTCTTTTACGCCTGTGTGCGTTTGCTGAATGAGCTATGTATAACTCTTTTTTGAAATATATCTAAGTACCTTTGTTTCGCTTACATTGTGTCCGAATGCGTTTGATTTACATTAATTTCCATTGTCATTGGCTAAAAACAAAACGTGCGATTGTACTCATACAAAAAGTTACACAAATGGTGGATGTACGTGCGTCAGTGCCAATCAAACGCAGGCAGAGGAACACTTAGTGGAAATATTTTCTCAAGTGGTGTGTGTCCCAGGGTTGCCTGGCCTTCTTCTAAACATGGCTTTGATGTAGAACGTGCCTAGGCTTACAACTGCATCGATGATCTAAGGACTTTCTCATGACGGGCGCAAACTCTTTGTGGCTTCGTTTGGATTACCTTCATGACCCAGTCCCCCAGTTGGAGTGGGCGCTCCCAGACGCGTTGGTTGAATAGGCGAGCGACTCGCTGCTTGTTCGCGGTGTTGTGGAGATGTGTTGTGTCCCGTTTCTCTTCAAGGAGGTCGTTTTCGAGTCGTAGCTCCTCTCCGTTTGTGGTGGGGTCATAGCTTTCAATTCTTGAGCTTCTGTATGTGAGTTTGAGCGATAGTACGGCCTCCGTTTTGAATGTGAGGCTAAACAGGGTTTCTCCTGTCGCTGCCGTTGCGGTCGTTCAGATTAACCATAGTATTTCAGGGAGGAGTGTGGGCCATCGTTCGTATCAGATGTCTTCTTTCTCGATGAGTTCGATTTTTATCTTGATTCCCTCATTGATGATTTTATTGGCTGCTTCTACTTGTCCATTTGTCTAAGGGTGTGCTGGTGATGCGAATACCAGGTTGGTGCCTTGCTTTCTGCAGAATGCTTTGAGCTCGTCGTTGTGAAATTGTGGCCTATTATCGGTGATGATGTTAAGTGGGGTGCCGTAGCGACAGTAGAGAAAACGCCACAAGAATCTCTTAACCTTTTGGATTGTGATTTTGACCCTCGGTTCGGCCTCGATAAACTTGGTATGGTAGTCAATGATCACGATGATGTAGCGATACTAGCCCTTGGATTTTGGAAATCCTTCGATGAGATCGAGTCCCCACTATGCAAATGGAACTGGAGAAGTGAGGATCGATAGGGGAACTGCAGGCGTATAGTTCTTGTGTGCGTATACCTGGCATTGGTGGCAAATCGTTGTAATTACGATTGCGTTAGCATGGATGGTAGGCCACCAGAATCCATTTCAGAGTGCCTTCTGTGTGATTGATCGTGCTCCTACGTGATGGCCAAATACGCCCGAATGGATTTCCCTTAGTATTATGTCGCCTTTCTCTGGTGTGACGCATTTGAGATTAACCCATGTCTTCCCCTGTCGGTACAGGCTGTTGTGTCGGATGCTGAAGTTAACTGCTCTGCCTATGATATTTCCTGCTTGTGCCTGATCTGCTGGGAGTTCACCCTTGGTTTTGTATTTGACGATTGGGTCCATCCAGTTGGCCACGTGTAGCTCGATGGTGAAGATCTCTTCTAGTTTTTTCGTGATGCTTGGTCCTTTCAAGACTTCAACTACCCTTTGACCCAGCTCCGTTTGGACGGGCGATGTGGCCAAACAGGCGAGTGCATCTGCCTTGGTGTTTCTACCCCTGGGGATGTGGTTGATGTTGAAAAACTTGAACTTTCTTAGCATCGTGTGAACGTGGTCGAGATATGCCGTCATCGTATCGCCCTTTGTTTTGAAGTCACCTCGGATTTGGTTAATGACCAGTTGCGAGTCGTTGAAGATGTTGATGCTTGGGGCTTCTGAGTTTCGGGCTATTTGCAGTCTGACAATGAAAGCTTCGTATTCGGCCTTATTGTTTATGGCTTTGAATTCGAATTTGAGTGCGTACTCTGCTCGTACGCCCCTTGGCTAGGTAAGGATGATTCCAGCCCCACTAGTGTTCTTAGTGCACGAGCCGTCTACATAGAGGTTCCATGGTGATTCGGGTTTTGGGGGCTCCTAGTTGGGGATGTCTGTGCTAACGGGGGCCGTGCCGTTTGAGGCAAGCTGTGTTGTATCTTCGGTCTCAGTGTACTCGACTATGAAGTCTGCTACGGCCTGGCTCTTTGTTATTGTCCGGGGGGTATAATGGATGTCATATTCGCTCAGCTCGACGGCCCACTTTGCGAAACGGCCACTGTGATCGGGCGATTGCAGTACTTGTCGTAATGGAACGTTCGTAAGGACGTGGATGCTATGGGCCTGGAAGTACGGCCTGAGCCGCCTGGCTGTTGTTACGAGTTCAAGTGCCACCTTCTCGATTGTTGGGTAACGGGTCTCGGGTGGTGTCATGCCCTTTCCGGCAAAGAAAAATGGCAGTTTCGAATTTGTTTCCTTCTGAACAAGGGCAAAACTAACGGACGTTAGAGAAGCAGATAGGTATAGATATAAGGTTTCTCCTTTCACGGGCCTGGATAGGAGAGGGATTAAGGCCAGGTATTGCTTGATGGATGTGAATGTGTCTTCGCAGTTTGGTGTCGAAATGACGTTTCGTTTGTTTATAGTCCGGAGGGCCTTGAAGAATGGTGCACATTTGTTGGAGTAGCGGGAGATGAAGCGATTCAGGGATGCTAGTTTTCCCGTTAGGCTTTGGAGCTCGGCCTTGGTCGTGGGAGATTGCATGTGTAGTATTGCTTTGACCTTCGTCGTGAAGGCTTCGATGCCCCTCTGGCTGATGATGTATGCAAGAAACTTGTATGTTGTTACGCTGAATGTGCATTTAGCCGGGTTCAATCGCATGCCATTCTTGATCAGGAGCTCGAGTACGGTTCGTAGGTGTTCGGGGTGGTCCATTGCCTTGGTGCTTTTGACCAGTATGTCATCAATGTAGACTTCTAAGATTTTGCCCGTTAGCCCATCGAATATGATGCTCATCAATCTTTGGTATGTGGAGCCTGCATTCTTGAGGCCAAACAACATGACTACATAACAGTAGAGCCCATTGTCTATAGTGAGGCAAGTGGCCTCCTGGTCTTCATGATTCATGAGGATTTGATTGTACCCCGAATACGCATCCATCATGGATAAGAATTCATGTCTTGCAGTGGCGTCAACAAGCTGATCGATCCTGGGCAATGGGAAGCAGTCTTTCAGGCAGGCCTTGTTCAGATTGCTGTAATCCACTCACATGTACCAAGATTCATTGTGCTTCTTGACCATAACGACGTTGGAGATCCATTTCAGATAGTCGACCTTTCGGATGAAACCGATTTTCTGCAGTCTGTCCATCTCCGCGTGCATGGCCGTGTATCGTTCCTGGTTATATGCTCGTCGTTTCTGCTTGACCGGCTTCACGATTGGATTGATGCTGAGTATGTGGGAGATGATGCTTGGGGCGATTCTGGGCATGTCTGCATAAGACCATGCGAACACCTGCTGGCAATTTGATAGGATCTGAACCAGTCGGGCTGATATGTCAGGCTCTAGCTGGGCGCCGATGTGGATTGTAAGCTCTGGGTGTTCGCTGGACATGTGTATCGTGCGTAGCTCTTTTCGCTCCGTGGCAGGATGGATGGCGTTCAGCCCGTCCTTTGGGTCATCAGGTTGCTATTCTTTGGGGGACCCTTCTGCCACTGCGAGTACCTCCAATTGTGTGTTGTCTTTGACCGGTCGTGCAATCTTTTCCACAAAATCGTACCCCCTGATCGTGCCGATTCCGTAATCTGTTGGGAACTTGGCCAAAAGCATATGGCTTGCGATAATCAGCTTTAGCTTCAAGATGTCGGGTCGTCCAGGGATCATGTTATAGGACGTGCGAATGTTTATGATGATGAAGTTGATTCGCATCTTTTCAAGTACTTAATTTAAACACTCAATCAAGCACGAAAACAATTAAAACCCTTCTTTGTAGATGTAGCATTGGTAAGAAGGGATCGTTCTTAACCGGGGATTGAGGGTGCATGCATAACTATGCTAAGGTATTAGGGGGTGCGAGATTTGTTGTCTAAGTTCCTACAAATTTTAAGGTAAAACGTCCTAAGCTAATATATTTACAAGGATCGACTCATCTTTCACCTAACTCTTTAGAACCTACCAAATTACATGCAACCTATTAGTTCTAAGTCTTTAGCGACTAATTTCATGCATATCTCTCGAAAGTAAAGTGTAGGGATTGCCCTGACACTTCCATTGATTTAAGGTAGGATTGCCATGCAATAAATCAAAGCGTTAAGCACAAAATATAGCATGAAAACCAAAGACTAAAACGTGGGAGGTTCACGTGAACTTGATAAAATTACAAACCAAAAACACTTCCACAAATTTGTCCATACAAACCAAGAAATAATACAAGAAGTAAAGAGTAGAAGTCATGGTTACACTTTTTGATGTCGGGATTGCCCTAGTCTACTTGATGTAAGCCACGCCTTCAATGAATGGAGGAGACAGTTAGGATTGCCATGAAAGTCTCGATGGAGGAAGGTAGATGATGGATTTTGGTGTGAACGGCTTCTTGGTATTTCTTGGAGAGATTTTGGACGTGTGGAGGTGTTTAGAGGCAGAGCTTAGAGGCAAAAAGTGTAACCATGACTTCTACTCTTTACCTCTTGTATTATTTCTTAGTTTGTATGGACAAATTTGTGGTAAGAGGGTTCTTGGACAAGATTTTGGCTCTAAGATTGAGTGATCCCTTTTTTTCTTCCCCAAAGCTCTCTTTATATAGGAGCTGATTTGAGACTCTCCCTTTGCAAATGGTCCGTTCCTCATGCCATTAAATTGTGCTTTATGTCAAAATTTGTTCCATGCAAAACCGTTCAATTGAGCAATTATGTAGGCATGTTTTATGTAGGCATCCATGTGTTTCATCCATTCAACTTGATAACTTGACAACTTGACAACTTGATAAGCGCCATGCAATATATGCCATGCAATCCGTTTCAGCAAGATCACCATTACATCCATGTCAATTAAGCATCCATGCCATTTCATGCGTTTGACAACTTACATCTACAATTAAGTTCCTTTTCAAACTGTTCCAGTAGCTAGTCACCATACATCTCATCCATGTCATGTAATTAAATCATGCCAGTAAGCTCCATGTGCTTCAGTAGCTAGCTACCCATGCCGTTTCAATACCATGCCTTTAAACAATCCAGCGTTTCATACATCCATGTGCATTCATCTCCTTTTTCAAATTCATGTCAATCCGTTAATCATCCATGTCAATTAAGCCCTCCAATTAAACTCTCTTGAAAATGCAATTAAACCCCATTCCAAATCCGTTTCAATACGTAGACTTCCATGCATTTGAGCTTGATTCATCCATTTCATTACATGCACCTTGCCAACGTTCAGTAGCTCAAGCCATGACCACTTGCTCCAATTATACATCCATGCGTTGCATGGTAATTAAGCCATGTCGTTTGGTACATGTATTCCATGCAATTATACTCCATTACATCTCATCTTTATCCAAACCATTCCATGTCATAGCCACTTCATCACCATCCATGCCATTAAGCAATTAAGCTCCATGCAACTATGTAATTAACCTTCTTTAGTCTCTAATTATCCTACAATTAAAAATATAACAAAAATAAGTAAAAGCTAATAAAATTAACAAAATTAAGTAGATAACAAAGTAAAAATGTGGAGAAAATATATTAATTAATACGCCTAAAATGCGTAGATCAGAAGTCTGTTCTAATCTCGTTCTGGGGGGTGCCGAGCGTCCCGACACCAAATCGCATATAGTCGCTCTCGAGAAGGTATGTGGTTTCGCCCGAGAAGCTGGCAATGCTTTCGTGGTTCTGTGTCATCTTACACCTCGGGCATTTGAACCCCTCGTATGCCTCCCGGAAGATGATGTTAATGGATGCCCCATTGTCAATGAGGATACGCTTGACAATATATCGATCCACCATTTCGTCAATGACAAATGAGAGTGTGTTGTTCCTGTTTCCCTCTTCTTTTCCGCAGGAGAAAGTGATTGAAGGCCAATCCTTCCTGCCCGCCTTTGGCGGATTCCCGGGGTGTACTGCGAATACGTCCCTTGGGCTGGGCTATTCCCGCTCTCGTGGGCATTCAGGCTTCCGCTTCCCTCCCGAGATGTTGTTGATGGTACCCCTCGTTCGTATGTTTGCAACCTGTCGCTCGGTGTTCGGCCTCTGGAAGGTTAACGTTCCCTCCTTGTGCAGCCGTTCGATTTCCCTTGCCAGTATTTCGCAGTCGTTGGTGTTATAGGTGTTCGAATCATGGTACATGCACCACGTTCCCCTATTATTCCGCACGGGGGCGATACTGGGTGCTCTCGTCATTGGTGGGCGGATCTGGCTTTTGTTGTGCTTGAGCACCTCCTCGTTCGAGGCCTTGGCGATTGAAAAAATTTCGCGGCCTGGGTGGTAATCTCTGGGTGGTAGTGGTGGGTTCTGTTGAGCTGGGGGTTCGCATCCGCGAAGCGCTTGGTGTTACTATTTGTTGCTTTTATGTTCGCGGTAGTGGCTCTCACATTTACCGGAGGTTAATTCGGGCTGTGTTTTCGGTGGTGGACTTTAAGCTATGTGGAGGGATGGTGGGATGTTGTGTATATAGTTAGGTGCTTTTGAGGGTAGAGCTGCTTTCAGACTTGTGCCCTGTATACATGGGTTTCTACCCGTGCCTTCTGGATGATCAGGTCGATGACCTTGTCATACCCGAGGTGGTCTTTCCTGACCAACTTATCCACAAACAGGGTTCCTGTCAGATTTTCTAGTAACGCCGTTTTTGCCACGTTCTTGTCGAGGTTCTTGCACGTGTTCGCAAGGGCACTCCATCGATTGATGAAGCCGGATAGGTTTTCGTTATCCCCCTAACGAATCTTGAAGAGTGTGCTGGCGGTGTTGTACTTGCCCTGCAGCCGCTATCGTTTGAAGAAACACTCCATTAGCTCCTCGAACGAGTGTATGGATCCAGTGGGCACCTCGTAGAACCAGTTTCGTGCTTCTTCCGTCAACGTCTCTTGGAACAAGAAGCAGAGGGTTGCGTCCCAGTACCGGGTACCTGCGGTGGCGGATTGATACTCGTCGATATGTGTTCGTGGGTTTCCCTTCCCATTGAATCTGCTGATCTTGATGATTTTGGAATATGGCTTCTTACCTTGTGCTATGATAACGTCTAATAATGGGCTTACGCGGGGCGTGTACATCCTATTTGGTCCCGTGTGTGTGCTTTTCTTGAGTGATGTGATTTCAGCCTTCATTTCTTCCATCCGTCGATGCATGGCATCCTCGATTGTCGCAATTGGTTCCTCGTCATCGTATTCTTGTATTCTTTTGGGCAGTAGGGGTGGTCCTGGAAGTTGATTGTTTCGCAATCCCTACGGTGGGTTGATTCTAATGACCTGCCTGCCCACCCTTGGTTCCTCTGTTGGTCTTGGCTCCTCGCGTTGGGTCTTCTGACTCTGGATGAACGCATCAAGTCGTTCCTCCGATCGTTGTCGGGCCTGGAGTTCCTGATCTCTTTCAGTTCTGGCCGTTTGGATTTCCCTCACGAGATGGGTTGCCGCTTCGTCCTCCGTTAAGTCGTTGATGCTGCTGATCGTGTCTAATGGTGTGTCTCTCGTCTTCCTGCTTTCGGGTGTGATGCTGTCTATCGCCATCTTTACTGCTAGGTTTGGTTTTCGGGCTCTTTTTTTTTGCGGGTGTTACGTGGTTTATGATTGCTCGCTTCCCACAAACGACGCCAATTGTTTCTAACAAATTTTGTAAAGGGCTTTAACAGAAGAGCGGATGGAGCTATTTCGGGTGACCTGGACTATCGCGCGTATGTCATCTTTTACCTGTTGTTAAGAACAATACACCAAATGTGTGTTAGGAGTCTTGACGGGGTGTTCCCGCCTTCGACTCTCCGACGCTCTAGTTAGAACGTATGGAGTGTAACAGTAGTATTGGTAGAGTAACGGGCATACCTTGTATCTGTCATAAATGTGTTTCTTATATTGTTGGTTGAGTATGGAGTCTTTTGTTGTTCTTCGATGTGGGATCCTGTCTTTTGTACATGGCATGTCTTGGTACTTTTCGTTTGTCGTACCGAACGTGTGGATGTTCGGATGATGTTGGTTTCTTGTTTAAAGTTGAAGCCTGTATTTCTACTTTGCGTTTGGTCTAAGCTGTGATGAGCCATTTGTAGTGACTAAGTGTGCGGTAGTTGTGTGTTATGTGATCACACACTAACAGAAAATATTCCATTCTTACAGAGAATCCATGGTGATATTTGTAGACCTATAAAATTGGAATGTATACCATTTAAATATTTTATGGTTTTGATATATGCATCAATGCCATGGTCACATGTTGTTTTTCTATCCACAAGGAATGTTGCATTTGCAAAACTCCTTGCATAGATTATTAAGCTTTGGGCTCACCACCCGGACAATCCAATCAAGTTAATTCGATTGGATAATGTAGGAGAATCTCATCAATTTTTTTTAATGATTGCTGTATGTCGATTGAGGTAGACGTTGAACATCTCGTCCCTCATGTTCATTCTCATAGCGGCTTAGCAAAGATACAAATCAAGCGATTACAGCTTGTGACCAGAGAATGGTTATGCATGCAAATTTGCCGGTATCTACTTGGGGATATGCAGTATTACATGCAGCAATGATTCTTTACTTGATACCTGTATCACGTTAACCCTTCAGTGCACACTAGTTGGTAACTGGATATGAGCCTGACATTTCTTTTCTACGCATATTTGGTTGTGTAGTGTATGTGCCAATTGCGCATCACAACGCACTAAAATGGGTCCTCAACGTCAATTAGACATATATGTTGGTTATGAATCTCCAAAAATTATCCGTTACTTAGAACCTTTGATACGAGATCTCTTTACTGTAAGATTTGTAGATTGTCACTTTGATGAAACATACTTCCCGAAGTTAGGGGGAGATAGGAATGCCTCCATTCCTGTTAAACGTCAAGAATTGACGTGGAAAACTCCTCCCACTATGTTTCAAGAAGATCCACGCACATCTCAAAGTGGGATTGAAGTGCGACAAATACTTTATCTTCAGAAGGTAACAGATTCGATGCCTGACTCTTTCACTGATATTACTAAAGTGACGAGATTACACATTCCTGCTACAAATGTTCCTGCAAGGTCGAAAATCCCCAAGGGGTGGTTTAAAGCAACTTCAGGGCAGTGTAACGTGCCTTTTGCGTATATGGATAGAGTAGCATCGACCTTGGCTCCCACCAGGAAGAGGGGGAGACCAAGAAAATTCATAGATGAGTTGTTGGCGAAAAGGCAGGCCATCTAGGCACAAAATGATATTTTCATCATCAACATTGTGAATCCCACACATGAGATCGTTTTTTACTACAGTTATGTCCTAGAATCACAAATAACATTTTTGGAGGACACTTCAAATCCATATGTGATGTCAGTAAACGGTGAAATCTCACTGAAATACAATGATGCACACATTGTAATGGATAGAACATCCAAGGTAGTTGATGATGCTTTAGCTTATTCCGTCGCTCAGGATATCAATGACGACGATGAAGTGGAACCTCGCTTGGTTGATGAATCTCAGCGGAGAGTGGATTGGCCGAAATGGAAAGAAGCAACGCAGGACGAACTAGACTCTCTAAAGAAAATGCAGGTATTTGGTCCGGTAGTGCTATGCCCACCAAATGTGAAGCTGGTTGGACATAAATGGGTCTTTGTTTGGAAGCGTAATGAGAAGAATGACGTCATGCGGTATAAAACAAGACTAGTGGTGCAAGGATTCTCTCAACGCCCTGGCATTGATTATGAGGAGATATACTCTCTAGTTATGGACATCATTACTTTTTGCTACTTTGTTAGTTTAGTAGTATCCGAAAAACTGAGCATACAGCTGATGAATGTGGTGATTGCATATCTCTATGGAAACCTTAATTCCAAGATATACATGAAAGTGTCGGAAGGCGTGGTCATACCCAATTCAAGTAACTTTACACCACGGAGTGCTCATGTGATTAGATTGAAGCATTCACTGTATAAATTGAAATAATTTAGTAGAATGTGGTACACACGTCTCAGTGACTACTTGATTGGGAAGGGATACAAGAATGATGATTTATGCTCTTTTGTGTTCATTAAGAGAACAAGTTCAGGATTTATCATCCTAGCAGTCTATGTTGATGATATGAATATCATTGGGTCACTTGGTGAAATCAATGAGACGGTTAGCTACTTGAAATCCGAGTTTGAGATGAAAGACCTTGGTAGGACTCGATTTTGTCTTGGTTTGGAATTAGAATATCGAGGTGGTGGAATACGTATTCATCGGTCTGCTTATATCCAAAAAATGCTTAGGCAATTTAACATGGACAAAGCACACCCTCTTAGCACACCAATGATCGTACGTAGTCTGGAACCCAATAAAGATTTGAACCGTTTGAAAGATGATGATGATGAACTATTGGGAGCTAAGGTACCATACCTTAGTTCCATTGGAGCTTTGTTGTATTTAGCTCAATGCACAAGATCAGACATTGCATTCTCTGTGAACTTGTAAGCTCGGTTTAACTCTGCGCCTACACAACGTCATTGGAATAGTATAAAACACATCTTCAGTTACTTGAAGGGTTCCATAGACTTAGGCTTGTTCTTCCCTCACAAAGAATACAGAGAGAAGCATGAAATTCCCGAAAACAGATGGTTAAAACGCAGTATCCTGATTCCAGGGCTTTCAACCCGTCGAAAATGTATCTTGACCCGCCGAAATTTGCATCGTGGACGGATCAGAGGCATACCTTCGACCCGTCGAGTAATGGTCAGGCTGCGAGCACTGTTCCTACATTCAGTACAGTCCCCTATTCAGAAACACCTTATGCTGTCTTGGTTAATTTTGCTAATGCTAGGTATCTCTTTGACCCACACAAATGACGTTCCCAAACTGGTTATGTGATTACCATGGGGAACACAACGATTTATTGAAGATCAAAAAAGAAGACCCTGGTTGCTACTTCCTCGAATCATTTTGAGATCATTGCTTTGCATAAAGCGGTTAAGGAGTGTGTTTAACTTAGGTCAATCATACAGCACATTCGAGGAACTAGTGGATTACCTTCCACTACTACAACACCGACGTGTATCTTTGAGCACAATGCAGCTTGCATTGAACAAATGAAGTTGGGATACATTAAGGGTGATCATACCAAGCACATATTGCCTAAGTTTTTATTCAATCAGCAACAACAACAACTATTGAATATTCATGTGAATCAGGTATGTTTGGCCGATAATGCTGCAGACTTGTTCACCAAGTCGTTACAGCAGCTACATTTACAATCAGGTATCAGATTGTAATGCCTATTTAAATGTCATTTATCAATGAATAAAAATACAGTTTCAATCTATTGTGTATCTTTTATACTTTTCTCCTTCAACACTTAAAAAAAAACTATGTTAAGTAATTTGATAGCCGTTGAATTATTCTTTAGGAGTGATGTTGATCACCAAATAACTATTCATTGAATATATATATATATAGTTTTCATCAAGTGTGAAGCTTCACATTGAAATTTCGCTGTGAAGTTGTATTTTACAAAAAATTGAAAAACATAATTCGATCATTGAAATCAATCATCTTTTAGATACATATGCAAAGATCATGCATGCAAAATTTCAGCTTAATCAGAAATTTTTTAACTATTTGATCATGACATTGTTTAACAATGCATACCGATTGTCTGATTTAGCTCAAAACTTGAATGTGGTGATTAAATGGTTAAACGATCTTCGATTGGGCTGAAATTTTGCATGCCCGATTCTTGCATGGGTATCTAAAAGATGATTGACTTGAATGATCGAATTACGTTATCGATTTTGTGTAAAATGCAACTTCACACTGAAGTTTCAGTATGAAGCTTCATACTTGATGAAAACTGTATATAATATATATAGATCCTATCAAGTGCGAAGCTTTGCAATGAAACTTTAGTGTGAAGTTCTATTTTACTCAAAATCCACAAAATAATTCACTCATTGGAATCATTCATCATTTAAATACATATGCAAAGATCATGCTTGCAAAATTTTAGTCCAATCGGAGATCGTTTAGTCATTTGATCACTACATTCAAGTTTTGAGTTATATCGGACAATATGTGTGCATTAGAAAATAATGCGACGATCAAATAGTTAAAACATCTCTGATTACACTGTAATTTTGCAATCACGATCTTTGCATGAGTATTTAAAAGATGAATGATTCCAATGATTGAAATGTTTTGTCAATTTTGTGTAAAATGAAACTTCATACTGAAGTTTCAGTGCAAAGCTTCGCACTTGATAGGATATATATATATATATATAATTCTTCCAATGAGGACCCTTATAATGATGTCTTGATGAGTATCTTTCATAAAATTGTCGTGAGAGTCATTTTTCGATAACAATTTTATAAAGTTAACCGTTATATGTTTAGATATTGATAAGTAGATCATTTCCACAAATTTTCATCCAAATTAAAAATCGTTAAAGTATCGAACAAGATCAAATCAATGGACAAATCAAAACTGTTAAGCATATACTGTTCATGTTCATAAGTGATAAATCTTTATTATGAATGATTTAACGATTTATAATTTTTATAAAATTTTGCATGAGTGATCTACTCATCATTATCAATCTAATAAAAATTAAATTTGTCAATATAAAAAAAAACTCAAGGGTCGCATTTAAAAATCTCTCGCTATATATATATATATATATAGCTTAAGGCAATAAACATGTTGTGATAACTCAATTTGAATTATGAATTATCCGATTCAAGGAAAAGAATAGTCCTCACAAATTTTATATAAAGAATAAAAAAAGGGCGAACAATGATGTGTACGATGGATTGTATGATTTGCATCTGGTTTTCCCCTTAACATATCTGGTATTTGTGTACAGTACAAGTTTAGTCAGCTTAGGTCACCTCAATCCTAATAAAAAAATGGCTGCTGTCTCATTGTTGAACGGTTGAACCTCTCTGACCACTCCAATGTCCAATCTCACCCAAACACATTTACTCCATCCATAAAAACCTCCATAAAACCCGAGAGACCCACCCACCCACCCACCCATCTCTCTCTCTCTCTCTCTCTCTCTCATTTTCAATTCCAATTCCATTTTCACCTCTAAAATAGCGGCAATCACTTATTGCGCCTCTCCATCTCTCTCTCTCTCTCTCTCTCTCTCTCTCATTACTATCCATCATTCCACTCCTTCACTTGTTGTTGTTTGTTGTTTGTTGAGCTCCAAAATCAGTCTCACCACCCCCACACACATAGTAGCTTCACTCACAATTCTGACGCACCCAATATTATTATTATGATGGGTCTCTTAAGATCTTAGATTTCTTAGATCTCAAAGTGAGTGAGAAAAACAAAGAAAGCCCAAAACAATGGGAAGCAAATGGAGGAAGGCCAAGCTTGCTCTCGGCCTCAACACTTGTCTCTATGTTCCTCAGACTATTGAGGAATCACCAGCGCCTTCCCCAACCTCAAACGGCGTCGTTGCGTCTAGATACTCCTCCGACGTCGTTTCATCCTCCTCTCTGCTCTCTCCAATGGGTATTGGCTCCGACCGCCGGCCAACCACGCCGACGCCGTCCTCTTCGGGGCTCCGGCTGCCCAAAAGTGGGACCAAGTCCTCCAAGGTTTGATCTTCTTCTTCTTCTTCTTTTTTAAATTCCCATAAAACTCATTATAGTAATTCAGCTATTGGTGATCGAAAGTTTTGGTCTTTGTTGAATATATTGTTTTTGTTTTGTGCAATGTTTTTGTTTCTGGGTTGGTTTATTTACAGTTTGAGCAATTTTGAGGTTTAGATGTGTATGGTGAATATGCATGGTAGATTCTTAGGGAGAAGCAGTGAATAAGATTGTGGCTTTTTTGGTTGAACAGGAATTGTTATTATATTATATTTGCTTAGGACTTTGAATGATGCTTAAAGCAACTAAAATATTGTCATTGTATTATTGATAATGAGTTAACTGGGATGTTCCAACTCTCATCTTATCTATGGCTGGTCTTTTTCTTCACTTGTGGGGTAGAATATAATATGTTGGTGGTGGTGTTTTATGGGCTGTATTGTATTGTATTGTTATGGCTGTCTGGTTGTTTTCATCTCCATGTATGTGAAGTTGTGTGAGATAGTTGTGAAGGGGTGTGTGGGGATAGAGAAAGTGGACTAGTCCCTTTTAAGGACCATTTTTCTTCTTTGGCTTATTAGAAAAGTAATACTCTTCACTGTTACTTTCCTTTCGACCAAGGGAAAGTGCTTTGTCTGGTCAGCACAAGTGCACTGTCCCAACCCTATACCCTTCTCTCTCTCTCTCTCTCTCATGTTAAATCTGGGTAAAGACTGTAGACCCTTGATTGTGAGGTTTCTTGCATTGAGCAATTGAGCATCCATAAAAGAAAAAGAAGAGAAATGAAGAGGAAATTATAAATGGGGGTTCCTACAGCTATTTTCATCATTCATCTTTTGATGAGCTTCAGTTCTAATCTTTTTGAGTTTTCGTTGTAGAAGTTACTTTTTTCTCTCTTACTGTCTTGAAGGGGACTACAATTTGTTATTTTGTTCCTACTTTTGAATAGTCGTCTTCTTGATTGTTGTTTATTTCCCAATTGTGTCCTCCGCTATGTTCTTGACCATTTCTCATTTGACTTCTTTTTCTTGTTGGCGAGCTAATTTACAAGGGACGGCTTTAACCATAATTAGTTTAATTAAATAAAAGAATCTTGAAATTGGCAACTGTCCTGTGCGTCTGTGCTGTAGATAGGCTGCAATCTATTTCATCTTTTGATGCTGTAGGCGTACTAGTGGAACTGCATGTATCATATTGACCCTTGGAATGTTCACATGCATCAAAGAAACTTGAATATTATAAACTAGTCAACAGATTCCCTAAATCAAATCCTTTGATTTAAGTACCAGTGCCCAAATCAAATCTGTATTGTTGAAAGAGTTTCAAAATACTAATCAGAACTTGGAATTAAAGCAGGTATATGATACTATTTTAAAAATCCATGTCCTGGCAACTAAAGAAGTATCTCAACGGGAAATGTAAGGTTAAGATGCCTGATTATTGCTAACATATATGAGTATCTTTGATGGGAGAAATGACCTCTTCTTATATAGTGCAAAATAATTATGGAACTTAAGTAAAAAAACTTACTAATCGCCTCAGTTGCTAATTAAGGATCTATGAGTCGTGATATCTGAACCCGTAATGGAAGGTTAGATTATGGGTATGGAATTCATATTGAAGATTTTAAAGTTGAATTTGAATTAAGTCAAATAGAGATGATAGTTAGTTGTAATTATTTGAAAAAGAAAAGTTTATGAAGCATTCTCTTGTTGGTAAAGAGCACAGGTTGTTTATATTAAAAATTAACCGGGAAACACACAGTTTGTTACTTTTGATGTACGTTATTATTACCAATTTCTCTCCCTGTGAGTAAAATTGATCTATTAATTATCTGCATAATTTAAAATTTATATTTCAGAATGTAAGTTTGATATATCGTTCTGACCAGCTTTGTCAATAAATGCAGAGAACTTGCGCAATATGTTTAACTACCATGAAGCCTGGACATGGGCACGCTATATTTACTGCAGAGTGCTCCCACTCTTTTCATTTCCATTGCATTACTTCTAATGTAAAACATGGGAACCAAATTTGCCCAGTATGCAGAGCAAAGTGGAAAGAAATTCCCTTCCACAGCCATGCGTCTGATATTTCACGTGGTATTCCTCGAATTAACCCAGTGGGTTGGTTGCAAGATGATGCGTGGATGACTGTTTTACGCCAAATTCCTCCACCGCGTGTTGACGTGAGCCGGCCCATTGCATCACACTTTCACCGTCCTGAACCAGTTCTTTATGATGATGATGAAAGCTTAGATAACCAACCTGGCAATTCTATGGATAAGGCATCTGTTGAAGACCAAACTTCTAACAACAATTGTATTGGAATCATGGAGGTCAAAACATATCCCGAAGTTCAGGCTGTTAAAAGATCAAGCTCTCACGATAACTTCAATGTTTTAATTCATCTCAAGGCTCCTGTTACAAGTGGAGGACAGAATGGCTGTGGAAACCGAGTATCTCAAAATTCTAGGGCTCCAGTAGATCTTGTTACTGTACTTGATGTTAGTGGCAGCATGGCAGGTACAAAGATTGCTTTGCTAAAACAAGCCATGGGGTTTGTGGTGCAGAACCTTGGTCCCTCTGACCGGCTTTCTGTCATTGCCTTTTCCTCTACAGCCCGCCGGCTCTTTCCACTTCAGCATATGACTGACACTGGAAGGCAGCAAGCACTGCAAGCTGTAAACTCTCTTGTTTCAAATGGTGGGACAAATATCGCCGAGGCTCTTAGAAAAGGTACCAAGGTTTTGATCGACCGCAAGCGGAAGAACCCGGTTTGCAGTATCATACTATTATCTGATGGGCAGGATACATATACTGTTAGTAGTCCCGGTGGGATCCATGCCCGAACAGATTACCAATCGCTTCTCCCAAGCCCTATCCGTCGCAATAATGCTGCAGGCTTGCAAATTCCAGTTCACACTTTTGGATTTGGGGCAGACCATGATGCTGCCTCCATGCATTCAATCTCTGAGATTTCTGGGGGAACATTTTCTTTCATAGAAGCTGAGAGTGTGATTCAGGATGCATTTGCACAGTGCATTGGGGGCCTCTTAAGTGTAGTGGTGCAAGAGCTCCATGTCAGAATTGAGTGTGTTCACCCAAGTTTGCAACTGGGTTCAATAAAAGCTGGGAGTTATAGAACCAGCATGATGGCTGATGCAAGAATGGGCTCTATTGAGGTTGGAGACCTTTATGCTGAAGAAGAGAGGGATTTTTTGGTGACAATGAATATTCCGGTTGATGAGTTCAGTAATGAGATGTCTCTGATAAAGGTTAGATGTCTATATAAAGATCCAGTTACGAAAGAAACAGTTGACTTGATTGAAGCCGGTGAAGTGACAATCCAGAGGCCCGAAGTAGCTGGACAACTAGTAGTGTCAGTGGAAGTAGACAGGCAACGCAACAGGCTTCGTGCTGCAGAAGTAATGGCCGAGGCTAGAGTAGCAGCTGAGAATGGTGACTTGCCTGGTGCAGTCTCTGTCCTGGAGAACTGTCGTAGGGCATTGTCTGAAACTGCTTCTGCGCGAGCTGGTGACCGCTTGTGTGTTGCACTTTCTGCTGAGTTAAAGGAGATGCAAGAGAGAATGGGAAATCGTCGTGCATATGAAGAGTCAGGACGTGCTTACGTTTTATCAGGATTGAGTTCACACTCATGGCAGAGGGCAACTGCTCGAGGTGATTCCACAGATACCACAAGCCTTCTGCAATCTTACCAAACTCCGTCAATGGTCGACATGGTGACGCGATCCCAGACAATGGTATTAGGGAACCCATCACCTCGACGAACCCTCAGCAGTGTCAAATCATTTCCAGCCAAATCACGGCCTCGTTAACAAGAGTGATGGAAGTACTCCACACTCTACATATATCCTTCATTACTGGACACTTTCTGTTCCTTCATTTTCTTGTGGTTTGGGATAACCAGGAAACAAAGGAGTTTTGGGTGGCGGTATATTTCTATGTTTTTCATGTAAATGAATAAGAAATGGGAAAAGGTGAGCAAATGGGGGCTTTTGAGAATTGTGAAAAGGAAAAGGAAAAGGAAGAGGAAGGGTTTTAGGAACTGTAAGTGTGATTTTGGGTGATGTACATGTAGAGAGGGTTTTACTTTTTCTTTTCTGGCCTGGATGAGAAGAGAAAGGGAGTATAGCCTTGTAATTGTGGGGATACATGGATTGGATTCGTCACTAGAATATATATGAAATTGTATTATTACACTCCTGATTCTTTTATCTAGCTAGCTAGTCATATATTGTTTTTGTTTAATTCTTACCAGCTGCATACGAGCTTGCGTACATTTTCAACGACATGAAGATCAACCATGCACTACGTTTCCGTTTCAATGTAAGCTGTAACAGGTTGATTCATGAAATGAACAACTCAAACCTAAAAAGTTAACCTTACCGGAACGAACGTACACATTGCAAATGTCTTATCATGGTCTCGAAATCTATCAAAGTTTTAATATGTAGCAACTCTTCACTTTAGGTTCATTGACACCAAGAATTCAAATGTACGTGTTCGTTTCGGCAGTGTTCACTGGCCATGTTTCACGAATACTTGAATGTAAGAAAAAGATGATCGAATCTGATTGGCTTAATAAGCCCTATCTTGAAACCCACTTTTGCATATAATACGTACCTATAATAACTCAGAACCGCGGCTGTCAAATTGGAAATAAGGTTTCCTCATTTCTTGTGGATATCATTTAAATTAAATGAATCTTTCCTAGTCCTTGAGTATGTTTCTTTTTCTCCAATTAATATGGGAATCCTACTCCAACTTGGAAACGGAAACTATCACATCCATCGTCAATATACTTCACTTAGAGAAACTAGGTCATTCAGTCTCACCCTCTTTGCCATTTTGCAATTTTTCTAGCTTGTTTCTTCAACGTTCTTTTCTCTCTTCGATCTAATATATCAGAAAATTAGACCTGTCGATGGCCACTGAAAACTGGCAAGTGGTGGGGGACGTCATCTGCAGACCAACCTACCTAGGTCCTGTTCGACCTAATTGGGCGTTGCATAACACCAAGTTTTTGATGGATCTCAACGTCAAGATGAGACAACGGTCTAGTGAGTTGGACTATGATGAATATGGTATTGCAGAGACACTTGAACTCGAGTATAATCCACACAACATGTGGCTTGCCATATCAAAATGGCTTCAAGACATATAAGTTCCGAGCCAAGTTCGACGAGCAGTGGAAGATCCAATACTCAAGGGAACAAGAGAGGCACGAGCAGATAGTTCATATGACACTCGCAAGTATCTTCATATGAAGGTGGAGATTGAATTTTGCGTCGGTGAATTTGGCGGTGTTGGCAGGGGCGGACCCAGAGTTAGGATTTAGGGAGGGCATAAGATTTGCTTTCTTGGGTGAAGAGACTGAAAAGGAAAAAAAGGATGAAAAAAATTAATGTATTTGGTTTAGTTGTCTAGTTAGGGTTAGAACCTGAGAACTATTAAACAATACACAACAAACTTACCACTATACTAATTACAACAAACTTACCACTACACCAATTACAAAATGTACACATAGAAAGGAAACTAAGCTTAATTATCCAATATCGGGGGGGGGGGGGGGGGGGGGGGGGTTGGTGATTATGAGCCAAGATTCACGTCGGCAAGTCAACTGTTCATCAAGAAACTGGAGAAGATGAAGATTGAAGCGTCGTCGTCAACAAAAGTGTGCACGGAAGGGTCTGGTTTGCCATGCTCGCATTTTTCCACGAGAGTTGCATCGTAGAGTGGCTGCAACGAAGTGGGGTTTGACCATCGTGTAAATTCCGCATGCCTACTGAAGATGATGAATGATCCATATATATATATAAATATATAATTACACTAGATTTATAGAAATCGAATTTATTTTTCTAGCTTCAATTATTCTTTTCAACAATGATATAAAATTCATTGGGGAATGATCAGAGGTATGTGTAATCCATGTTTGATATATGTTTTATTTTCTGTTAGTAGGATGTTGTAGCTAACTGTCATTAGCTGTAGGTATGTGTAATCCATGTTTTGGAATTTGTTTTATTTTCTGTTAGTAGAATGCTATAGTTCACCATCGTTAACTGTGGGTATGTGTTATCCTTGTAGGTATTTGCTTTGTTTTCTGTTATGAGTCCTTTTGGTTTTGTTTAGCAGTGATATGGCAAGAAGTTTTTTTCGGCACATTATTGAAGTATGTTTACTCTAGGGAGGGGGTGATGGCGCCTTTAAATTAGGATTCGACCTTTGGTGACATATGTAATACAGTTCGTAACTGCATTATGGCCTTTAAGGATTCATTTTTCTCACTGAGATATCGTATTTCACCACAGGAAGATTATATTGTTCTTGAACATAAATGAAGATGTGTTCATGATGATGGCTTATCTGCAAATGTTCAACTCAAATTATGTTGAGATCTAATTGAGTGGACATGTTGATGTAAGTACATCACTTCACTGTTGGCAGTTGTCTCATAGCTGTACTTCACTGTTGTTAGCTGTAGTTACTATTCTTACTATTTTTAATTTCCCTTTTTTTCTCATCAGGTCACTATGAATACGAATTTTTCTAAATCTGGTTTGACTGGTGAAAATATTGATGAGATGGAAGATGATGATGGAATGGGCAATGCTGTTGATATTGCTTTTGGATGTTTCCGTCAAGAAGAAGCGAAGGAATATATGACAAGATCATGATCGGAGGCTCTACAGGAAAATGGGCTATGTTTTGTGGGCGGTGTGGAAGAATTCAGAGACAAACTTAGGGAGTATTCAATAGAGACAGGATTCAAGTACTTATTTGAAAAGAATGAGCCAACGAGCCAACATGCCTTAATGCATATTGCTTTAAGAAAGAGGCAGATTTATGTGAATGGAGTGTGCATGCGTGTTTATGTCATGCCAATGGTTTGTTCTATATTACGAAATTCCAGAAGAGCACATGTGCAAAGAAATGATATGTCTTAACAAGAGCGAGATGATGAACTATGTTAGCTTTAGGTGTACTGTTGTTATCTATGGATAGTTGTGGTTATGTTATGGATGTAGTCTTGTAGATATGTGGACTACTGTGGTTATCTGTGGCTAAATTTGAGGACTCTAACTAAACTAACTGTGGTTGCCTTAGGTTAGCTATGGTTACTAAAACTGTGTAGTCCTATTGTGATGTTGTCGTGTAGATCTATGATTCACTGTGGCTAATTTTGATGACTCTAAGTCAACTAAGTGTAAAACTTTTACTTTTGTCAGCTCTATTGTTAAAGAAAAGTTGTGAGCATATCCTAATAAGGATGCAAAGGCTCTGCAATCGAAAATAAAGGAATCTCATGGTTTGGAAGTGCCTTACAAGATGGTGTGGTATGGAAATAAGAAGGCGATGGCTGCACTTCAAGGAAATGAAGTTGAATCCTACTCTAATCTTCTATGGTTTGTTAATAATTTCATGATGACAAATCCATACTCAAGAGTTGTTGTAGATAGTGATCCTGAAACACATAAGTTTCAACGCTTATATGTGTGCTTTAGTGCTTGTATGAAGGGCTTTCAGTTTTGTAGGTCGATGATTTTTGTTTATGTGGATTCTTGAAAAATAGATACAAAGGAACTGTCATTGGGGCATCTGAAAAAGATGCAAATCAAGGTAACAGAAGTGTTGGGTTAACTTCTTGTTTGTTGTACATCACTGTGTTTCACTGTCTGACCTTGTATCCTTTTCTATTTGTCTTTGTTTTTGTTTCCTGAATTTTATCCATTGGCTTTTGGTCTTGTGGATTCAGAAAATGACAACAACTGGAGGTGGTTTCTGGAGAGACTGAGAGAAGAGATAGATAAGCATACAATTAATCCTGAGACTAATACTCATAGGAAAATCACATTTCTATTTGATCGCCACACGACAATAATGAGTTCACTTTCTGAGGTTTTCCTAAATGATGCGCACGGATTCTGTTTTAGACACTTACTGGCAAACATCAAATGTTTCTATATAGGTGTGTTCATGAAGGATATGATTTGTACAGTCTTTATGCAATGTGCTTATGCCAGAAGTAAAAGACAATATGAGTTGATGCTTGCATAATTAAAGGTCGAAGGTGGTGCTGATATAATTAATGATTTCTTGAAAGATCTATCAAAAGAGAAATGGTGTGTTGAATTCTTTGAAGGAGAAGGATATGGTGAAATGACGAATAAAATTTCCGAATGCTTCAATAGCTGGATAGTTACTCTTCGTACATTTCCTGTGTACTATCTTGCCGATGAAATTAAGTCAATTTTTTTTTCTTTCTAACTTACTTCTTTGGATAACAAATGATAGCTTTATTTATCTGGGTTTCTTTTGGCCATTTAAGAAAGCAGAGATGTGTAGTAGCAGTGTTGTTGTCATTGTGTTGTGGTTAGCTGTTTTATGTAGTTATTACCATTATTTTTCTTTTTCAGGCGCATGTTGATGGAAAGGTTTGCAACCAGGAATGAATTAGGGAAAAACTGGCACACTGTGATGAGACTCAAAATGGAAAAGAAGCTAAGGGAGCTAGTAAATACTAGAAGACATGGGATGGTGATGTCTTCAATTGGTCATCTTTATGAAGTGCAATGCGACAAGTATTCTACTGTTGTCAATATGGACACAAGGTTCTACTTTTGTGGACTGTGGCACTTATTAAGGTTTTCATTCTCGCACGCTCTTGCCGTCATTCAGGGGCTCGGTCATTTTTCTTACGACTACTTGGACAACTTTTACCGTCTTACATCTTTCACAAATGTATACTCTTTTACTCTGAATCTAATGCCGTCAATCGAGACATCGCTGCAGGACATGTCAGAATATGGTTCAGATTTTTTGCCTCCATTGACAAGGAATCTAACCGGAAGACCCAAGACAAAGAGGTTAAAGTCAAGGGATGAAAATGAAACTATTCCTATAAGGTGCCACAAGTATGCTCGTCACAACAAAAGGACTTGCGTTGCAGTTATCTAGTTTTCATTTTCTACTTTTTTTACTTTTTCTTATCAGTTTTTGTGGAAAATTAACGCTTATAGGTTTGGTTCATTGAGATTAGTTGCCGCTAGCTGTGGTTATTTATCTATAATTGACTTGAACAAAATTTTCTTTTCTTTTTTATAACCTCCTTTTAATCATAGTTCCCTTTGTTTTATTTTGCTATTTTATGTTGTGTGGCTTTGTTACATGAATATTAACAAAATAGATAAAGATCACGCAGGGATAACCACAGTTCATTATGTTCAAGTGTGATTAACTGAAGCATCAATTTCGACAACAACAGGGATCACTATCGTTTCATTGTCATTAGCTGTTGTTAACAGAAAGGCTGGAACCAAGTCTTAAAGCCTAAACCTTTTTTATAAAAAATTGGAGCCAAAGTGTTCTATTACAGTACATCTTAACACAATTGCTTACAGTGAAAGGAAGTTCATATCAATTTTTCATTCATTCACAACACATGTAGATGAGAAGTAAACTCACAAAACTCATCATAAACTAGAAAGATAAATTCATTAATAATAGATAAATCCGATTAAGATTCCATTAATCATGAAAACAACAACAAAAAACTACAACTGGATCGAAATAAACAGAAACTACAACTTGATGGATTAGTGATCAAGTTGACTGTAGGGTAGTTATGGGCTAGTTGTATGTTGGGTAGTTTTGGGATAGTTGTAAGTAGTTGTGGAGTAGCTGTTGGTTTAACTATATGTAGCTGTTGTTAGCTTTGTTGAGTTAACTATACGTAGCTGTGACTTAATAGTTGGGTTATCTATTGGATTAGCTGTTGAGTTAATGGTAGGGTAGTTGTGGGTTAGTTTTATGTAGTTATGGGGTAGTATGGGGTAACTATAAGTAACTGTTGTTAAAGCAGCTACCCATAATTATCGACAAACACGAAAATCATGTTATCCATCAAATGCTAGCTAAGGCAGCCACTTTGAACCACAGTTAACCCACAACTACCTACTACAGCTACACATAGTTAACAAACACAATGGCTACCAAAAGTGAACTCACAATCTACCTACAGTTATCTACAATTACCCACAATTAACTCTAAGCTAACCATAATGAACTATATTTAACCTACTATAGCTACATATAGTTAACTCACACTACGACTACTAACAATGAATTCTCACACATATCCACAATTATCCACAATTAGCCACATTTTAACTCTACGATAATCACAGTAGACTACAGTTGACCCACAACTACCTACTACAGCTACATACAGTTAACTCACATCACGTCTACCAACAGTGAACTCCCACTCATATCCTGAGTGAACTCTCAAACTACCCATAATTATCTACAATTATCCATAGTTAACTCTAAGCTAACCACATGTGAACCATAGTTAACCCACAACTATCTATTACACATACATACAATTAACTCACATCACGGCTACCCTGAGTGAACTCACATGTACCCACAACTATCACAGTTATCTACAGCTACCCATAGTTAACTTTCAGCTACTTACAATTATTTCAAATCACAAACATCTAACAACATTTGCCTACAATTACCCACATGGAAACTCACATCACATCCAACCCACAACTACTCACAGTTACCTACGACTACACACAATTAACTCTCATAGTTAACCATAGTCAAGTTGCAGTGAACCACAATTACTTCATCTGGCCACCAAAACACATATACGCATATACACACAAAGAATCATATATCTGGTTTCACTGGCATGAATGCTCCTTGAATGTGGGAAATTGTTTTTATTGATACAAATGATGATTCAATTCCAATCAAGATCCCAATTTCTAGTATAGTACCAGTAGCCGTCAAGTTCATTCAAAACTTTCACATATCCAAGCCAAGTCAATTCAAATCCAATCCTAATCTTAGTCAACACTCATCAAATGGAAAAGTAAGATATCAAATTGTATCTGTGCCTCGACTACCATCCTAAGTAGCGCTAGAAATAGCTGGAGTAGCTTTTGCATCAATTATCAACCATCATCCTGAAAATAAAACATAGTTACATTCAATCCCTAATTAAAGATAGTAACATAACTTAATTTGATTGTATTGCACAAATTTTTTAAGTCGTGCACTAATTCAAAAGAAAATTTAGGATTATTTCTTATGGTTGAATTGATTAATACACTCAAACAGGTAATCAAAGATCTACTTATGTACTAATCATTGGAATGAATCGGAAAAATAACCGAACTTATAAGAACAACACTTTCGTACTTGATCCTTGCGAATTGTTGAGACACGAAGAGCTTCTCAGTTATATTCCTCCATGGCTTGTAAGAATGATGCAGAAAGCTACATTATAAATAAACCATTACCTCAACACGAATACGTGAAAGGAACACAATTAGTTGTCAAAGACACTACAAATAAAAAGGTCAACCTATTCAATCTTAACAAATTTTTCTCCATAGTCAATATCAAGACTCTTACATACTTTATAGAACTCTGCTAGTCTCCCTGCCTACAAAATTCAGATGAAATGTAAGTGACAAACCATAATCTAAATCCACTTCTTAGAATAGCAAATCAAAGGAAAATTACATGTCGTCCTGCCCTCCGATATATATCCAGAGCCCGAATAGCATCATGGTGTTGCATCTCAAAGAACTATCATAGTTATGATCGAGTGAAATCAGATTAGCTTATAGTGCAATCTTTGTGCAGTCTAACATGCACAAGTCATATCTTACCTTGTCAACCAAATTGATTGTTCCATCAATAATAGCTTGGTATATCTTGATGCTTTCAGAAGCAACCTATTCCATTGCACTACAAGAAAACAGCACTTAGACCACGGAAACGTAATTGTTCCGTGGTCCAAGTGACACCTAGACCACGGAAAAGACTCCGTGGTCCAAGTACCACCTGGACGACGGAGAATATCATCTCCGTGGTCCAGGTGGTCACCTGGACCACAGAGTCTTTTCCGAGGTCCAGGTGATAACCTGGACGACGGATATGGTATTCTCCGTCATCCAGGTTATCACTTGGACCTCGGAGTCTTCTCCGTCCTCCAGGTGATCACCTGGACGATGGAGATGGTATTCTCCTTCGTCCAGGTGATTACCTGGAGGACGGACCGACACGCCGTCGTCCGAGTATACGAAACGTACTTCCACTTAGACGACGTACCGACACCTCCGCCGTCTAAGTGAAGCATTATATAAGCCCGATGCCAAACTGATCGAATTCATTCCTAGCCTCGATCTCTTCATTCCATTTGAAGAAGAATTGAAGGAGAAGGGAGAAGGAGAAGGGAGCTAGGTAGCTAGAGGCCGAGAAGAATCAGGATCGATAAGGGATCTCCGCTGACTAGCTAGTTAGCTTAATTAACGTAAAGATATCGAGAAGGCCAGCAGGTTCGTACGTACGCAGTTAAAATTTGCTTAATTAATATATATTTAGTGAAAACGTACGTACATATATATATACATGCAAGGATGTTAGCTGATGTTAGCTATATATATATGTACAGATCGATTAAATTACGTACGTACGTAATTGATGGATCGATGTAGATCGAGTACGTATAATTAAGCGTAAATTAATGGACACACAAATATATATATATGTAATAATTAATTAATTGTAATATTTTGTAGCAGTATGGACAAGAGTTGGATGAAGTTGAAGAATAGATGTGATGTCCGGTATATGGATGGAATTAGCGAATTTGTGAATTTTGCGATAGAACATGGTCAGGGAAAGAAACGTTTCAGGTGTCCGTGTCAGAAATGTCTTAATTGTCAGTATGCGGAGGTTAATGTTATGGTGCAACACCTGTACGAAAATGGTATGATGTGGAGTTACACTACATGGAGCGAGCATGGTGAAGCAGTAGAGTTCAGCGCAGCAGACTTCAGCTCAGGGTACAGTTACCATGGTGCCTCATCCAGCGGCAGTGGTGCCGGACCCCCAGCTTGCAACCCAACTGCAGATTTGGTCCATGATGCGTTTCCGGGATGTAGTCATAGTGGACACCAACACCAAGACGGAGGTTACAGTACCACTAATGAGCATGATGACACATTCCCCGCAGCTAGCTTGGCCACTGACACCAGTGAGATGGAAAAGTACAACCGGATACTACTTGAAGCGCAGACCCCGGTGTTCCCTGGATGTCGAGAGAATGTGTTGCAATATGTGATGGAGCAAATGAAGATAAAAGTGAAGCACACAATGTCAGTGAGTGCTTTTGACGAAATTCAGGAGCAAATATGTAAGTTGCTCCCTGATGATCACAATCTTCCTAAATCTCATTATAAGGTTAGAAATATCCTGAGCAGCCTCGGCCTAAAGTACAGGATAATTGACGCATGTCTGAATGATTGTGTGCTATTTTACAAAGAGTATAAAGAGTTGGACTATTGTCCCGTATGTGGCCAGTGCAGATTCCAGTTGAATATGAAGAGTTCGAAAAAGAGAATTCCTGTGAAAGTGGTTCGATATTTTCCCTTGATTCCCAGATTGCAGCGCCTGTACATGTCTCTACACACAGCAGAGGCGATGCGATGGTACGCAGAAAAGCGAATAGATGACGATGTCCTGCGACACGCCGCGGATGGGGAGGGTTTCAAACATTTCGACAGAGAATTTGGAGACTTTGCTTCAGAGGTTAGAAATGTTAGACTCGGCCTATCTACAGACGGATTCAATCCTTGGGGAAGTAATAGCTCCGCTGTCAGCACTTGGCCAGTTATTCTGATGCCGTACAACTTGCCTCCGTGGATGTGCATGAACAAGGAATTTAATTTCCTTACCGTACTAATTCCAGGTCCTAAATCTCCATCGAAGTGCTTAGATGTCTACCTCAGACCTTTGATCGACGAGCTGAAACTGTTGTGGGAAAATGGAGTCCCAACTTATGACAAATTCACTGACACGATGTTCACGATGAGGGCTGCTGTAATGTGGACGATCAGCGATTTTCCAGCTTATGGGATGTTGGCAGCCTGCAGGACAAAAGGATATAATGGATGTCCTATATGTTTGGACGACGTGAACTCTAGTTGGCACGCGGGGAAGGTGTGTTACTTGGGTCACCGTAGATGGCTTCCTCACGACCACCCGTGGCGACAGGATGAAGCTCATTTCGACGGTACGATAGAGAACAATCCTAAACCCCGTAGTTGGTCGGGCGAAGAGATTTTAGAGAGGTTGAGCTATTTCGACTTTGGTGTGTTGAGCAATGACGCGGATGTAAAGAAATGCAATCCAATTCCTCCACATGATCTGAGCTATTTGGATCACAAGAGTATATTCTTTGAACTCCCTTACTGGTCGAAGTTGAAGCTGAGGAACAACTTGGACGCGATGCACATAGAAAAGAATGTGTGCGACAACGTGGTGGGAACAATTCTCGGTATTAAGTTCAAGACTAAAGATACTCCCAAAGCGCGCAAAGATTTGGAATCAATGAATCTACGTCGTCCCTTGTGGTTGAGGAGGGATAGGAAATGAGTGTACAACAAGATGCCAGATGCACCATACACAGTGAAGCCGACGCTTAGACATTCTGTATTTCACTGGTTTAAGGGCGTTCGTTATCCGGCTACATATGCAGCTACTATAACTGGAGCAGTGGACGAGGTGCAACACAAGTTTGTTGGTCTAAAGACACATGACTATCACGTTATGCTGCAACGTCTGATTCCAGTGGTAATTCGACCATACTTGCCTCAGGACGTCGTAGAACCAATAGTGACATTGTGCAGGTGATGGCAGAGATTATGTGCCAGAGAATTAAAGAAGTCAGATGTGGTGGAATTGCAACAACAAATTGTGCACATCATTTGCAAAATAGAGAGGATTTTCCCCCCTGCTTTCTTTGACATCATGATTCACCTAATGATCCACCTGCCCGAGCAGGTGCTTATTTCTGGTCCGGTCCAGTACACTTGGATGTATCCTCAAGAAAGGTACGTACAACTAATTAATTAATTTGTTCCACTGGAGATTATATATATACTAGCTAGCTAGCTATATGTACTTATGTAATGTGTACGTTTGATTTTGTAGACAGCTTGGACAGTATAAGTCATTCGTCAAAAACAGGTCGGCCCCGGATGGCTCCATAGCAGAGACATACCTAATTCATGAGTGTGTTACTTACTGCAACAGGTACCTCAAAGATCCACCCCCTCCCACTGCCTCCGATCGCAGTGCCCGCATCAATCTTTCTGTCGTCCGACCGTTTAGAGGAGTATTAAAGGAATCGTTAACACGGGAAGAACTTATTGAGGCACATTGGGTAGTGTTGCGAGACTGTGACGAAGTTGAGCCGTACATGTTGTCATACAGGGAGAGGCTTCAGGCGTTAAATCAAAACAAGAGTTCGGCGTGGATTGAGAAAATGGTTAAGAAGAAGTTTCCCGATTATTTCTTCCAATGGGTACGTACGTACGTCTCAGTATTAATTATTTAAATACATATCGCTCATGTTTGTAGAAAGTAAACCCTTATATTAATTTGCCCTTTTTCGCAGATGATTGATCTGCAAAAATCTGATAACCACGGAGGGTGGTGGTCATGGCCAAAGCACTTGCTAGCAGGGAAGCCGGTTAAACACTATATTTATCCCGGATGTTTTGTGAACGGTGTAAAGTTCCATTCATTGGCCCGAGACGAAGGAAGAAGAACACAAAACAGTGGGGTAGCGGTTGGGAAAGACAATGATCTATATTACGGGGCTATTGTATACGTGGTTCAGCTATGTTACGGGAATGATGTCAACGTTTTCCTATTCAAGTGCAGATGGTTCAAGCGTACAAAGGAAGACCTGGGACTATTATCAGTCGATACAAACTCGCACTGGTATGAGGATGAGCCTTTCGCTCTCGCCACCTTAGTTCGGCAGGTGTTCTATCTCGACGATCCGAAAGCCGGTGAAGGGTGGAAAATAGTGAACCATATCTCTCACCGAGGAATATGGAATACAGAGACAATTGAAGGGACACCGGCGACGACTGAAGATGCTGTTGAACCAGAAAGAGACATTCCTGCCTATCAAGAGTCTAATATTTCTATGGTCCGCTCCGATATAATGGACCTGGTTCAAGATGGTGAACGGTTACCCATGCCTGATGGTTGTACAGATCTAACTGAAGATGAGATTATTGATGAGGTAGATGAAGAAGACGAGCAGGAAGAGGACGCGGACGAGGACTCAGGTTATTCGTCGGACGATGTTGAGTACGATGACGAGGATGAGCCGTCGTCTAACGGGGATGAGGACGATGATGATTATGACGAAGAGTACGGTCATACGACGAGGGAGATTAATTGGTAATTAATTACTGTAATTATTGTAATATATATATGATCGATGCCGGTTTACGGTAAGAAATTAATCTGGTGGAATTATATATCCTAGCCAACGGAGAAATTAATAAATATTGGCGCCAAATCTCAATCTCATATAAAACGTACCCTAGCTAATTAAATCCTTGACCCTAAATCTAGCAGTTCGCGATCGCGATCGGATCGATCGATCAATTTTTTAATTATAACCCTAAATCAGAATAATTGAACGGACACACAAATGATCGGGGACGACCTAAACCGTAAACCCTAAGGCCCTAACCCCTGAAATCGGGGTTTAGAACTTGGACGACGGAGAATGGTCATTATCCGTCGTCAAGGTACATACTAGGACGACGGAGAATGGTCATTGTCCGTCGTCCAAGTTCACAAACCCTAAACCCTAAACCCTAAGGCCCTAACCCCTGAATTCAGGGTCTATGCACCTGGACGACGGAGAACGTCATTCTCTGTCGTCCAGGTACACACTAGGACGACGGATATGGTCATTATCCGTCGTCCAAGTTCACAAACCCTAAACTCTAAACAGTAAGGCCCTAACCCCTGAATTCAGGGTCTATGCACCTGGACGACGGAGAACGTCATTCTCCGTCGTCCAGGTTAGAACCTGGACGACGGATAACTTCATATCCGTCGTCCAGGTGATTACCTGAACGACGGAAACGCTCATTTCCGTCGTCCAGGTGCAGATATCGTAATTTTTTCTAAGACAACGACCATCTAGACCTTCTTCCAATGCAAAGTATTTTTATCAAGACTTTAGAGTAAACAATTCTTAGTGTGTGAGCTTCGACGGTTCGAAAATCGGAGTTGCGAAATGCCTTGTATCCACGTTTCCGGTTTGTGAAATTATCGGTTTTGCGGTTGACTGTGCCGATCAAACCCTTCCCGAACTTATTATTTTATGGTCCTTTGAAGACAATTATATATTATGTTACGACGAACATATCCAACGGTTGTTTATACCAAATTCAATTTCGTTAATACTCTGCTGCAAATGAGCGTCTACTCATGAACACTTAAGTCGTAAAGATTAGTCGATACTTAACATGTTTCAATACGTAAAATTAATCGTCGGTTCAAATTTAACTTTTCATATATATGATGCGTTCATCGATATTGAACGACTATTTCACTCGAATGACAGATCGCTAAATTCGTAGCGAATTATTTTTTAAATTTTCTTTTACGTAATTTGAACCTGGACGACGGATATGGTCATTTTCCGTCGTCCAGGTTCAAATTACCATGGCGGTTCGAATTAACTTTTTTTTTTTATCTTTTCCATGTAATTTTCACTTGGACGACGGAGATGATCATTCTCCGTCGTCCAAGTCCAAAATTATGGCGGTTCAATTTACCGCTTCCGTTTTTGGGACCGCTTGAATTTTCACTTAGACGACGGAGAATTCATTCTCCGTCGTCTAAGTCCAAAATCATGGCGGTTCAAAACGTCCCGCCGATTAATTGGCGCCGCTTGAAATTTTTTGAAACCGTCACCTAGACGACGGAAAACACTGTTTCCGTCGTCCAGGTGGACTTAGACGACGGAGAATAGTGCTCCGTCGTCTAGGTGCAACTCTATAAATAGAGTTGCACCCCCCCTCATTTTCTCATCATTCCATCTCCTCCTCTCCCTCTCCTCTCCTCTCCTCTCCTCCGGCGATCCTCCTCCGGCGACGCTCCGACGACATTTTTTCCGGCGTGGTTCCTCCTCTCCGACGACTCAACTCTTCCGATATTCCGGCGACATTCCGACGAGGTAATAATTCTATTTTTTACCTCTTTTACATTTTTGTTAATTATTTAATTATTTAATTAATAAATAGTTTTAATTTATTAATTAGTTTAAAATAATTAATAGTTATAATTATAATCATTAATGAGTTGTTATTATTAATATTGGGATAATTATTATTAGTTGTTAATTATTTGGTAATAATTTTATATTTGTTAGTTAAAATTAAATAATAGCAATAATTATTATTGTTAATAATAATTAATTATATTGGTAAATGAATAATTATTATTATATGCATGATAAATAATAATTCATTATTGTATTTATTTATTGTTTTAATTAATTGATAATTAATTACGTGTATTTTCGAGTAAATTGCATGGTAGTACGTGTTCGATTTAAATTTAGTACATAGGCTTGGTTTATTAAGTCGCACTCTTTGGAATAGATGGCGCCTCTTTTCCTAGCTTATCTCCTTAACCCCTCGTGATGTGTGGATTTCATCACCGCACACCATAACCTAAGTGAAGTTATGGACACGAGGTTGAGGGCGGAGTTTGCAAAGGACTTGAGGGAGTGTAAATTTTCGAAAAATTGGCCGAATGTCGGACATGGTGTCTAGAAACGGGTTATGACTGGTGACAGGATTTGGACTAAGAAAGACTTTTGTCGAAATTAGTCCTGCCTCTCGCGTTATCTCTATCCCTACCTGGCCATGTTTTTCGATTTAACCAAGGCTGATTAATTGAAAATTTACACTTTATCGCGCGGGTCGCACGTCCATTGAACGACCGAAAATGCCAAGCTAGTGTACTCTATTTAAATCTTAAACGTACTTAATTAATCAGCGTAAATTTTTAAGTTGTAATTATTATGGTAAGTAGGTATTTTAACACCGTACTCTTAGGTTTAAATGGCTCCGCCAAAGATGACATCCGGCAAGAAGAAAGCCCAACAGGAGGCAGAAGATGAGATTCTCCGAATGTTGGCGGCCCAAGTCGGTTGGGTTCAACAGGAGGGCAACGACGCTCTCAATCCGGACGGATCATCTGGTCCGTCCGTAACGCCCTCTGGGGAAATTCCCGCTCCCCCATTCATCTTGAGCGGTGATGACGTCGACCCCTTCCAATCTCCGACGCCCGGTACCCATTCAACGGGAAGTACTCAGGCGTCCTCGACCGCCGAATCAATCATGTACAGCGCCCGCCGTAGGCAAAGGAGGGCCCCCACTGACCCGGAACCGAAAAGGACTCGGGGTCTCGTTAAAGGGGGCAAAGCGGAGCGTATTTGCAAGGCGACCGGTAAAAAGATCGACTTGCCGTACGACGAATTCATCAGTGGCCCTCCCACAGCTCAGCTAGCAAGTCTCTCGGCGCATGGGATATGGTCAATCATCCGTAACCGGGTTCGTATCACTGCCCCTACTTGGAAGGAGGCGCTGGATCATGAGAAGGCGAAAGTCTTCAAAGATCTTTCGGTACGTAATACGTCCAATTTAGTTATTATATAATATTGTTAATCTCGGCCTAAAATTTCATAATATATACGATTATAATTTTCTATTTATTTTTGATAGGAACAATTTGACGTGGATCCGACACCGGCTATGTTGAGGCATATCAACCAAACCGCCAACTCCATCTACAAAGATTGGAAGTACAAGCTCCATAAGTACTTCCAAGATGTCGGTCCCGTGCCTCCCCCGGTAGAGCTGCAAGGGGAGAGAGAAGATGAGTGGGAGTGGTTGTGTAACCACTTTGCCGATGAACAATTTAAGGTATTAATTTATTTATTTTATTTCAATTAAGATAATTGAATTATATAAATTGTAGTTATTCATTTTTTAATGATTTAATTATGTTGTGTAACAGAAATTCTCCGGTGTCAACAAAGCCAACCGGGGGAAGAAGGAGAAACACCATACTACCGGCGCCAAGCAGTTCATTCAAATTGCCAAGGAGCACAAGGATAAGGGCTCCAAACACCCTTATCTTGATGCAAGCGTAAGCGCGTACGTGACGCCAGGGCTCGATAATGAAGCGAGTCAATGCGGCGTAAGTGATATATTAATTATGTGCTTTTAATTATAATAATTATTATTTAAATATGATTTCATTATAATAAATTAATTATTCTTTTGTAGGCAAGGGCGATAGAGCGTGCGCATGAAGAGTTGGCTAACACTCAGCTTGCGTTCCCAGATGTGCCGCCGGAAGACCTGCCTCCTCTATCCTTAGAGAGCCAAATTGCAATCGCGGATGAGGTCTACGGTCGTAGAGCTGGCAAGGAGGTTAGGCACTTTGGGCCTAGGGTGGTACGATAATTTTCGACGACCTCCGGCTCATCATCTACGGGAGGTTCGGGGCAGCGGAGAAGGAGTCAGGCTGCGGCCGTCGAAGCAGCCATTCAAGAGGCTCGACTGGCATGAGAGGAGAATCGACTGACACAAGAGCAGAATGAGGCAATGCGGCAAAGACTTGACGAACAACAAGCACAAATAGCCCAACTCATCGCCCTCATGCAACAAAATCGAGAAGTATGTCAACCTCCTCCGAACCCACACCCCAACGACAACGACCCGGCTGGAGGCGGAGGACTCGGCGGCGCATCTGCTCATCCAGTGTATTAGCTAGCTAGTAGTTTATTATCTCGTTTCTTTCCGCATTCCGAACAATATTTTAATTTTTAATTTATGGGTTTTTTCGATTATTCATGTATGTACAAATTAATTTAATTTAATTATTTAATAATTAAGTAATATTCAAAATTTAGTTTATTTAATTAATTTTAGCATTTTTCATTATTTAAATTAAATTAATAATAGTTAATTTCATTTTTTTTAAATTAAATATTCACCTGGACGACGGAGAACATAATCTCCGTCGTCCAAGTGAAAAACCCTAAACCTAACCCTAAACCCCTAACCCCTAACCCCTAAACCCTAAACCCTGTCGTTCTCCGTGGCCCAGGTGTTCACCTGGACGACGGAGAATTAGTTATCCGTCGTCCAGGTGAACACCTGGGCCACGGAGAAGCTAGCATTATCCGTGGCCCATGTACTCACCTGGACGACGGAAACGCTAATTCTCCGTCGTCCAGGTGAACACCTGGGCCACGGAGAAACGAGCAATGTCTGTGGCCCATGTAGTCACTTGGACGACGGAGAATTAGCGTTTCCGTCGTCCAGGTGAGTACATGGGTCACGGATAATGTCCGCGGTCCAAGTGAACTTGGACGACGGATCAGTAAATCTCCGTCGTCCAGGTGCTTGGACGACAGCACTTGGAGCACGGACCTTGTACGACGGAGATTTCGTCGTCTAAGTACTTAGACGACGGAAAACTGCACCTAGACGACGGAAATGGTCCGTGGTCTAGGTGCAATTTTCTTGTAGTGTTGATAAAATATAGTTAGAAGCAAATAAAAAGTTTCCTAGTAATCAACAAGAACTGTGGATAGGCTCATGCTTCACCTACCATCGAAAGTGCTAATTGGACCACAAAATTATGAACAACTGCACCTTGTGGCTGCAAGAAAAAACATGATGGCAATTAACCAAAACAACTACATACAATTATCCATACCTACCCATAGCTTTAACAGCTAACCCATACAACATCTAGAAGCCAACTACGACATTCTAATTTCACTACAGCATTGCACAAATAATGTCTCTGACAACCAATTACCAACAAACCAAATCATGCTCTCCATAGACACATATCTCATACACTACTAGCTAAAGCCAAAGCAACGGATAGAACCAATTACCATTCGTGTTTCCATTCCTTCTTGTACTATTGCAACTCATCCCTCAACTCTCTGATCATGTCCTTTAACTCGTCACAATGAAACTCCGCCTCCGTAGCTCTCTTGTCTGCCTCGTTAGCCAAATCCATCAATGCATCTCTGTCATGGTCGTAAAGCAAACACTCCTTCTCCCACTTGTTGTATTGGCTCACCAGATGCGCACATTAAGCCGCCAACCTCTGATTCTCCTCCACAAACTTCCTCAATGCATGAGCATTCATTATCCACTAGTAGAGAAAATGCTTCACACAACGGTCACTGTGCATCTTCTGATTTGTGTTTTGACCGTCGTCTATCGCAACGTCATCTGTTGAAAACACTTCAAATGATGCGCAAAACACTAAAATGCTTGTCATATATTGATCGTAAGAATGACGGTCATGTTGTTCAGACGACGGATGACATTCATGGTGCCAACTGATGCCATCCATGCGTGAGCATTTCTGTGTCTGATGGCATGTACTAAGATGACAGTCGACTGTCATGTAATGATGTTTATGACCTCGTTCATTTAGTTAAAGTGGGCGTCGTCTGATTTCTTCTCAAATGTCAGTCTTTCATCATATTATGTGTCGTCTGATTGCTTCTTAGATGTTAGTTTTTTTATACATTAGTGTGTCATATGAGTTTAATTCTAATCTCAGCTTTTTTATTTTAGTTTCTATTTGCTATGATTTATTTTCACCAAATAAACAATACAATTCACAAATTTCTTCACATTAATTTCAACATTGTGCTTAGAAATCTTTGATTACTTAAACACAAACTTATACACAAATTGTAATTATAACAAAGTGAAGTCCAACTAGCAAGTTATAAGCTACAAGTACAATAACTAATTTTCACACATAGAGTTTGGCTGATTAGGAGCCTATAATTGTCACATTTCCCACAACTCGATGATTTGCTGCCTTTGGTTCTTGAAAGTTTATTTTTCATGGGACCTGGGTCTCATTTGGCTCACATGTGATTTCATCAATTTCCATATCATACCCAACAACTTTATTTGCCTCCAGTTCCAAAACCTAGAAAAACAAAAATTTAACATAAAATGAGTTCACTTCATTAGTTTAACAACTTAACAAGCTACTTTTGTAAATGACAGAGACCAAGCATTGACATACCTGAAAAACTAGAAGTTGCTTCTGGTAATGCTTGAATCATCTCCAACAATTCTAAGTCTCCACTAATACAAGGAGCACCTCAATAAGGATGGAGAGAATTATTGGGAGTCTATAAGCATTCTAAACTAACCATTGCCCACTTGGGTCTTATTAGAACAACTATACATGCTAACAGACAACCATATCCCAAACATTAAATATAAGATGAAACTATACCATCGAGCACAACAACAACACAATAGTACATATATAACATTGAAAACTCCAAAAAAATATTTTATTAGCACCCATTCCTATGAATGGTAACCATGGAAATACATTAGACAAATCATTTGAAGAAAAAATAATGTTTCATCTCGACTCATCTGCATCTCCACAAAGTATAAGAAGTATAGGACAGTGTAAAGCGACATTTTATTTACGTTCATTAGTGTTAGATTAGAAGCTAAATAATGCCTTAAAGGCTGGTTTATCTTCTCCAAGATGGACTACAACTTATAAACTTCAACAAGCTTGACTACCATGAAACCCACAACTACACAAAAGTTATGTACACATTTTCCAAGTATATAGCTTACCTCATAGTCTTGGTTCTTAAGATCAACATACGAATCCGAAAGCACTAAAAGAACTCCTAGCAATCTTGATAACAAAGGCACAAGTTAGCAACACACGAACTATAACAAGTAGCATATAAAATAAATAAAAAGCAACATTGCCTTGATTCAATTAACACAAACCTTTGAGCTTGTTCAAGGCCTCCTCATTGATCTCACAGCCAAATCCAAAGTACCTTTCCCATGACACATTGTAAATCTTCTTCTTAGCTTCTTCCTCACTAACACAATAATAAACACACAGAATAATTAAGTTCCCAAACACATCAGCTATATATAATCAAAAATTAGAACAAAAAATTGAAATGACGCAACATATTAATTGGTTTGAATTGCAAATTAGAATCTGACCCAGAGAGAGAGAGAGAGAGAGAGAGAGAGAGAGAGAGTTACCTCTCCCACGATATATTGTAGATCTTCTCTTAGCTTCTTCCTCACTAACACACCAATAAACACACAGAATAATTAAGTTCCCAAACACATAAGCTACAAATAATTGAAAATTAGAACAAAAAATTGAAATGACCCAACATATTAAATGGCTTGAATTGCAAATTAGAAGTTGCCTCATAGAGAGAGAGAGGGGGCAGGGGGAGGGGAGAGGGGAGAGGGGGGAGAGAGAGAGAGAGAGAGAGGCGAAGGCGTCAAGGTTGTCAAAATCGGGTCGATGACAATGGACGTGAGGCCAAGATTAGAGAATGCAATTGATACCCTTGTTCTTCAGCGTTAAGACCATCGGTGTAACTAAAGAAGGCACGCGAGGGTGAACTCAAGCCGGCGAGGGAGGCTCAGGCCAAGAATTGGTGGTGTGAACTCAATAGGTGCGAAAGAGATGGTTTCAAAATAGAAGGCGGCGCTCGAGGTCGAGATGATGGAGGCTCTTGCGCTCGAAGTGGAGGCCGAAGCTCACTCTACTTCAGAGCGAGAGAGAGATAGAGAGAGAGAGAGAGAGAGAGAGAGAGAGAGAGAGAGAGAGAGAGAGAGAGAGAGAGAGAGAGAGAGGCGCAACGAATGTGTCAGACTTGCGATGACCTAGAACTTTTCATTTTTTGACGATTCATTTAGGGTTTAGGTCTAGGGTTTCGATTTAGGTCTAGGGTTTAGGGGTTAGAAATCTGATTTTTTTATATGGTATGATAGATGTGAATCCCACGAGAATGCGAGTGACGTACTTGGTCTTAAATTATTTTTGTCAAAGCAGCAAACTGTGTTTTATTCTTAAGGGCAATATAGTCATAATAGATCGAGATCGAATTCAATTCAAAAAGTCATAATTTTTTTTACAGCGTGCTTCAAATTAGTCTCACCGTCTCATCCAATGGTCACAATTTCAAAATGATTAATTGTTAATGTTAGTTTCATAAAAGTTAGTTTTCATGTAACCAACAAACATTGTAATTAAGTAACATCAGTAGTTATACATGCAATTAACCACATATGAAAAATCGAAATGGTTTAATGAGAAATGTGTCTATATATATGCGTCAACCTCATAATAACATAGAGTTTTCAAAAAACTTACCCTTGTCAAAGTTCGTTTAGAGGTCGGTCAATGAGGTCAAATATGACCAAAAGACTAAAATAGCCCTTTTTAAGGATTTTGCTCATTTTCCTATGGGAGGAGTACCTAACTTGATTTTTTTAGTCATTTTTTCATATAGTAAAATAGATATAACCTCCATGATAACGCATGTGTGAAACTTGGTCTCAAATTAATTGTTGACAGAGCCGTGAATCAAGATTTACTCTAAAGTGCCTTAGCATCACAACAGTGACACGCATGGATCGAGAACGAGTTCAAGTAAAAAATTATAAATTTTAAACAGTGTCTTAACAATACCTCGATCATCCCATCCAATGATCAAATTTACGAAAAATGGTTAGTTTTAGCCCATTTATGAAATTTGACATTTAAGGTATGAAAAGAAATGTCATATTTTAATTAGACGACATACGACTGTTATCTGATTTAACACGTATTTCAAAACCATAATAAATTTAGACGCCCACACTTAATAACGTACTTATTCCACTAGTAATGGAATGGAAATCATTCCATTTTTGGTCAAAAATGGAATGATTTCCATTCCTAGTAAATTTAGACGCCCATTCTTTACTAGGAATGGAAATGATTCCATTTTTTGTTCAAAAGTTTGTTGAAGTCAAGCATGTACCTAGTAAAAACATCATTTCCACCACTTTTTTCAGAGAGACAAGTAATCATGTTCATGTCACTAGCAATAAACCAAGCTTCATCATTTTTAGGCTTAAGTCTCGATTAAGTATAAGACTGAAAGGACCAAATCTCGATTTAACTAGTAAACCGAGATTAATCCTAACTACTTAAAAGAAAATAAGGAAATTCTACCGAAATATCGGCATAACCTCCCCGTAAACTGAAGGATACCAAAAACCTGCACTGAAAAACACTTCTAAAATCATATCCCACAAGCCAAACCGCCACGGATGCTCATCCAAATTTCTCAAATTAAAAAACTACAATAGTACTGAATTCATAAGGACAAAAAATCCGATGATTATTTACGTACACAACACAAACGGAAGAAAACTATAACATAGTATTCAGAGCGACTTCTAATTTACATATTAAACAGACTAGTAGACTAAGCCAGAAACCTACTTGGGAAGTAGTGTGACTCGAACTCTAACCCTTCAACGATGACGTGCAACCACAGGATAGATACTGCAAACTGGGCAATGAGAAACCGAAAGGCCTAGTGAAAGGCATAAAAAAATATGAAAATCGTTAGAGTGAGTTGTGACGACCCGAACCAGAATCAGTTGAATATTCGGCACGATTCACGAGATTCTGTTTAGTCGCAGCTTTACGATATTTGTGTGGTTCGTCGACTCTATTCGCGACTATGTTTTCGGCCGATAATTTGAGTTGAGTGTCTTCACGGAAGTTGTAGAGTACATGATTTCGAGCTCGTGGGTGGTTCCGGAAGATTTTTCTGATAACCGAGGAATATAATACGATTATTTGAAGTTTCAGTTTTCGACGAGTTTATCCGATTGTTTCGTGTTTATCCGAATCATTTTGAATGTTCATTTTCGACCGTCGATTGACCCGAGGCACGAGTATAAATATCGGGAATAGTCGTAAAATCGTCGAAAATCACTATTTGACGTTGACCGTTGTTGACTTTCCAAAAATAGCAAGTTTGACCGTTGACCCGAGGGGAAAACTTTCCCGTTTCGGCTTCGCCGTCCGACGACCGTTTTTTGGCCACCTCAGACCTTGAGGAAGGTATGGTTAGCTTCTCCCTTCAATTTCGAGTCGATTGGTAATTGGTTTGGTTGAAATTGATGTCGTTTTGGGTGAACCCGAATCGAGTCCGTTTCTTGATTATCGCCGGTGATGGTTGGCCGTGTTCCGGCGAGCCTCGATGGTGGGGGTTAGGGGGGTTCGACTCCCCTTGACCTCGTGAGTCTCCCCATGTGTTTAAATTGAGTTGAAATTGAGGAATTGAGGAGGTCCGATTAGGTCACCGTAGGTGTTTTCCGTTTGGGTTTCAAGCTGTAATTGGAATGGTTCCGGGTTGTTTTGGCCTTCGTGGTAGTGGAAGAAATGGTAGAGCTGCTTGTAATCTACTGATCTGGAGCTTCCTCGCCGGAGGAAGTCACGGTTGACGGCGCGCCGCCGCCGGCTGCGGCGGTCAACAGTGGTGCTCCGGCGAGGAGTTGACTTTTTGGATTTTAATGTTTTTAATGTCATTTTTCTCGTAATCGCGCCCTGATTATCGTCCAGAGGTTTTCGGATTGATTTGGGTAGCCGATTTTCAGTCGAGGGTTTCGAGTGGAGATTTCGGGAATTTCGTTAATCATTTTGTACTGTTTTACATATTTCCGGGAACGGTTGGTTCCCGTGCTTCAGTACAGAGTTGTGGACTATGGTTTTGATTAGTTATGTTTGTGAATATTCAGGAGATCGAGATCGAGATCGTGATCGTGCTTCAGGCGAGGGATCTTCCGCCGGACCACGAGATTAGCGCGAGTGCGCGTTTTGCTCACCTGTGAGTGGACAATTTCTTTTCACGGAATTCTTGCGAGTCTTTTATATGATTTACGAACTTGAGCATGCATATGAGATTTCGGATTACATGAGCATGTGTTTTACGATTATACATATACGGATATACGTATACGAGTATACATACACTTATATGTTGTTTCATGCATTTGCATCGTACTGTCTATGATTTGATTTTCACAGAGTACAGTCTTAGTTACGTTGTTGTATCGATACACTTGCCTCTCGGCTGATCCCCGATGGTAGGCCTTCCAGGAAGGGCATCGTTACCCCGACCTGACCGGCGAGGGGCGTTTCCCCGGAACCGAGGCCTTTCTGGCTTAGAATCACGTGGACTAAGGACCCCGTGATTCGGACTGTACTAGCACGGGTGTGTCCATGAGTGACCCCGTGGGATTTTTACTTGCATGCTCAGTACGCTGGAGGAGTATGAGTTTACCTCGTGTACTTTGTTATTTCTATTTACCTGGACTCGCATATGTTATTTTAAACATATATATCAACTGGTGAAAGACATTTATTTTCGTCCACTCACTCTAACGGTTTTCATGTCTTTCCCCTGGGCTTTTCGGTTTCCATGCCCAGTTTGCAGTTCAGGTTTGGTGTTTCACGTCGTGGTTGGAGGCTAGTGATCTGAGCTACCTGTATTTTCCAGTAGGTTCTTGTTTCGCCTGCTGATGTGTATATTGTATATATTTACACTAGAGGTCGCTCTAATACATTCTGACACGTGTTTATACGGATTTTCTCGGATATATTATATATAGTACAGTATGTTTACTGTTTATTGTTTATGTTATGATGTTGAGAAATCCGGATGGGATTGGTGCCCACGGTTTGGCTTTTGTGGTATAGGATGAAGTGTTATTTTCAGGGTGCAGGTTTATGCAATTCTACGTTAGTAACGAAACTCTGCCGAAATTTTGAAAAGTTTTTGTTGGTTCGTATTTTCAGAAGGGGTTCGATTCCGGTTTAGGTAACTGAATCGGGGTTGGGTCCTTTCATGAGTGGACAAAATCTAACAAAGTATATGTAAAAGAAAATATACAATATGCCTTTCCCCATAAAAATATATATATAAAAAATAGCGAGTCAAAGATACTGTAAAAATAGTATAAAAGATACATTGAGGGGGACACCTGACCCTTCTCGTGTATCATGTGCTAGTGGAGGCGGTGACAAGAATCCTAGAACCTCTAGCCATCTTAAGTCGTTTAGTGACTCCTGACACAAAGACAATGTGAATGCCAGGAAGGAAGTGTTGATCCTTCCCTGGAGCCACTCGGGGATCAGCCGAGTAACCAATGCATCGATGCAAGACTAACTGAAAATGTAACTGAATCTAACCTAGCCTCCAAAATATAAGCCGAATACTGAAATCTCAAACAGAACTAAATATAAATAATAAATAGACTTGCTAATCAATTGTGAAAATAAAAGTGTCTACTCACAAATTATTGCTAGCTTTGCGGTCCTGCGGAAGTCCCCTCGCCAAATTCTCAATCCCGGTCTCTTGAATAAATAACGAAGTCATTAAATAAAGAAATTTGATAATGTGTGCGAAATCCATCTTAAACACTACCCTGGAAACCTGCTGATTTAATCTAGGTTACTGTCTCGCCGAAGCTCCGCCATGGACGGAGGCGTGTGGCCGCCATGCGCCACCTCTGACAACTTGCTCCGATGACCCCCAAATTACAAGTAGCTTTCTCTTGTCATTCTAAACAACTTAATTTTCTTCTTCACCAAAGTCTAATTAGACGAGAAGAGGTCGAAATAGCCGCCACAGGCGGCGGATCTAACAACCGTCATCTACCAGCAACGATGGTGAGCCATACACCAAACTCTTCCTCACAACAAGCCTAACCAAATTCTACAAAGGACCTACCCCCAACTCGGCCCAGATCGGCCAAAAGAAGTCCTGAAAGTCCACGACCTAAAAATCGATGGAAATGTTTCTGATGTCGCATCGTCGCCGTCACGCCTCCTTGGAGCTCGATGTTAGGCAAAATCGATGCAAGAGAGGAAGGGCTACCAAAACCTTCAACCCCCACCGTCCCATACTAGTCAGAGCACCACTACCAGTGGTGGCAATACCTCGATGACAAAATCCTGTCAATTCGCCCACAAAACCACCTGCAACGCCCACAATAATCCCAGAAATACAACCAAGAAGTCACCAGCTTCAATTTCATACCTATAACGTCGAAAAAGATGGTCGGCCGGCGAAGATTCTGGCGGGTCACGAAGCGAGTCGTCGCTAGAGAAAACAGGTCAAGCCCGAGATGGTTTATGGGTTAGAGTTTTATCCCAAATTTCCTTTTTATACCATAAGCTCCTCTCCAAATCAAAGGCTGAGATTTGATCTCAGCTGAATCCAATGGCTGAGATAAAATCAGTAATAAAAAGAATTCTTTTCCTACTTTAAAATTCGCCTAACTTCAAAAGTTCGTCAAAATTAGCTTGATTAACCGTAAAATTCTCCGAAAATTTTCACGAGGTTGAAATAAAATTCTCTACAACTCTTCAGAAGAAACTTAAATCAAATTCAAGTGGATTGAAAATTCGAAAGGAAGGGAAGTTTGCAGGAAAGGGACAAGTCTTTCACCTTTGTATTTTCAGCCTTTGTTAGGCAAGCTTTGTTGTTGTACGGTATGCATGTGCATGCTTATTGTCTGTAAACTAAGTATGCTTGCATGTATAAATAGGAAGTTCGGAAGAAAGAAAGAACATAGAGAGAGAAGAAAATATCTCCTGTGTTTGTAAGAAAGATTTCAAGGTCAATGAAAACTTCCTTTTGTTCATATACCTTTTCCAATCTGTATGCATACATCACTATCAACTCAATCTCAAGCATAATCTCAGCAAATAGTTTACATATGTAGGGTTCTCCAGCAGCAAGCACAAACAGTATCCAATTTCCAACTGAAGTTCTGAAGACAAGATTGTACATACTGTAGCACATAAAGATTGGTCTTCCCACTTTACGTTTGTCCAGTTTCTTTAGGTAGACTTCTAGTCTAATATAGGGAAACACGAAGTATAATTATATTATTACACATCTAAACTGATGATCGTATTATTCTTAAGGAGATTGTTGTTATGCTTGCATGCTAACCATAGCTTGGTTTCTTCCTAATTCAATCGGCGTTCGCCGAATCCAAGAATTGAAGATTTTGGGATTTTGATGTTCAAAGGTAAATTCGACGTATTGTAGTTAGAATTGAAGTATGTTGTAGAAGAGGAAATTATTTATTGTTTGATTTTTAGCTGAATAAGTCTTGGGTCGCCAGAAAATGGATCGGCGTCGCCGCCTCTGACAATGGTGCTCCGCGGAGAGTTTTTGGACAGAAGTTTTATATTGTTTTGTGCAGAACTGATTCATCCCCTTCCTTTTTGTTTTCAGATTTCAAAAATAAAAAATTAAATCTGTGATAGCGAAAATAAACGGCTTCGAAGCGATGACGTTCAACATCCACGATGCCTACTTGGAGTACATCGTCCAGGGCTCACTGCAAGCTCAAATGAAACTAGCTCTACACCCGATCGAGTTCCTTCTCCTTCTCGGCACTGTTTAAGAGTAAATTAATGGTATTTGAGCCCAATTAAAGGATGGTGAGGAGTCGGTGTTGCCGTGTTGGATAGTAACCGCAAAGATGGTTGACTAATATTTTGTGTAGACCCTATGTTAATGAAGTTTAAGTAATCAACTATCCCTTCTTGTAATGGCTGTCTAACTATCTATCTGACTATCAGTCAAACAAACTGTCTAACTATGTCCTTTTCCATAATTGTATTGATGATTAAAATCCATTATACACGAGTGCATAAAAAGGAGAATAAAGTTGGAAGAAAAATGAAAAAGATAAGGGTTTGATTCACAAGCCTTCACAAGCGTTTATAAGCTTGAATTGAACTTTCAAAAAAAAACTTGAATTGAATAATTATTGAAAAATAAGGGCTTGGCAATAACCTACATGCTGGAAGTACCAAAAGGTTTGAATATTTGTTTAACTATCAGTCTAAATATCTATTTAGCTATCTGTCTAAATATATATCTATTATAAAATTTAAGATAACAATTAAATAGTTAGACGACTCAGATCAGTAGGGTTATCGACATGCAAACTAGACTAGGAATGTTAGAGAAGCCTACATTCCAGTCTATTGAGCTTGAATTTTTTGTAGTCATCACAGCTCTCTCTCTCTCTCTCTCTCTCTCTCTCTCTCTCTCTCTCTCTCTCTCTCTCTCTCTCTCTCTCTCTCTCTCTCTCTCTCTCTCTCTCTCTCTCTCTCCCCTCAATTGCAAAACAAACAGCAAAAAATAACCAAATAACAACATGAGAGACTTGATCAATGAAATAGAAACGATGATGGATAAGATTGGAAGAATGACTAAAAAATTAGGGCTTGATCAAAATCTAGTTACTGGAAATACCAAAAAGTTTGAAGATCTGTTCAACTATCTGTCTAAATATCTATATGTTATCAAGTTTAAGAATGGTATAAACAAGACCCTTTATATATTTTGAAAATCTCTTCTTTGCTTTAAAAAAGAAACAGATTGGAAGAATGACATAAAAATAAGGGCATGATCATAACTTGGTTGCTGGAAGTAGCAAAAGTTTGAGTATATGTTCAGGTATCTATCTAAATAATTATTCAAGTATATGTCTAAATATCTGGACAACCCAAGATTTGTCATGTATCTATTATTTACACAAATAACAAATATGTAAACAGATTTCATGACAGATCCCAAATGTGTATGAATATTTGTTCAACTATATGTCTGAATATATGTATGTAAGTTTCATATCTGCGTTTGAATACTTACAATACAAAGTTTGGATTCTTAATGGGTTGTCTATTACATTATCAAGTACAAAAACAAACATTTCATTTATTCATTAGTACATTCATAAATTCATTCATTCATTTATTTATTCTGCTGTTCAACTATCTATCTGAATATATGTCTGAATTTCTATACAACTATCTGTCTTAGAAAGTGTCAATTACTAATTGGTAGAAGTCATGAGAGTGAAGAGACACTAAGGTGGCACAAAAATATTAGCCTCACAACCCTCATTGTTATACTACTAAAACTCTTCAAAGATACACAAGTGCATAGTACAAAATTGTAATGATTTGTTTGTATTACAAGGTAAATTTCCACAGGTGATTGCTACATAAAGATATCGGCATACTTTGTCCTGTAACCTTATATATATATATATATATATCCTTTGTGCAGTTGTGCCAAGAAATTCTCAAGTCGGCACCATGCCTCGATTGAGCTAAAATTGATACAATGAATTCTCGGCTACTTACCACATCATACTGAAATGTAACCAGCCCCAGAGAGATGTTAATATGATAACAGTTAGGAATATATAACAAGTGCATCATACATAAATGAGAGACATTAAATCAGAAGAAAAAAAAAATATACACACACACACAGAAAATAAGCACACAACCTCCACACACAAGACAAACAAAGAAAACAAGAACAAAAAACTATAGAAGTCATATGAAAAATAAATATTTAAAACAAAAGGCTACAACATATCAGAATTTTCCTTCTAAACATTACAAGACTATTTCTAATCATACCTTCGTCTTTTATTGCATGTTTTGTTCTTCTTTTGCAGTGTATTGCTACTATTATAGGATCATAAAACTTAACAAGTCACTTATATTACACTAGACTAACCATTGTGCCCAATAGACCTATACTATACAGATTATAGCAACAATGGATCATCAGTACAGTGAAGTAAAACGTCAAGGCAGGGGGAAAGAAACCCCATTCCTAATTTATAAGAGGGGCCATTTTTGTTTCCAGTCACCAAATGTAAGAAAGATATCAATATGAACATCTCCATAAGTCATACAAAAAATATCTTAGTCTTTGTCATCGGCATTATAGAATTTTTTTTAGCTACATGATGGCTTGTCTTTGTCAGGGAAATAAGAAGCATCATTTTCAAAGGTGAAATTTGTTACCATCACACTATTGACACTCTCAAAACTGCAAAAGCATCTTTAAGAAAAATAAAAGTATTGTAGATATCTTTTCAGACATAGACAAAACTAGCTCACACCAATAATAATCACAATATGGACAGAAACATCGACAAATAGGTTATCAATCTTCTCAGACTATTGCAACTAATGTCAATGACAAAATTGGGTTATAAAAATCACAAAAATTCACCAAAATGAGACGACTTCATTTTCTTCACAAATCATACACAGAAAAGCAAAGGTCACAATGTACTAACACAAACTAAAAACATCTAAATCCAAATACATCAAATTTTGCCTATAGTAACTACTAACTACGATGTCATCAAAACAACCTAGATTTCTATATAAGCTCATACATGGTTCTTATTAGACTAACGACAGAAACTAGGGTTTATAAGAAGAAAATTGAGGTCTTACAGTGATTGGGATGCCTTCGTCATGAAAAATCATGGCAGTATAGGAGCATGCAACTTCACTAGTCGACATTGTTGTCGCTCAAAGTAAGATTCCAATCACAAATCTAAAATAATGAACAAGATTTAGATCCAAAAACCAGAGAGCGAGACAGAGAAAGATAGGGAGAGATTTTAACTTATTAGGCAGTGATGCGGATAAGCAGTCCATGTAAGCATGGCGGGCGATGTCATTGAGCAGCGGAAGCTCGAGGATGATGTCGACCCAGAGATTTCCAAGATTGGCAACGTCGATGTCTTTGAAGGCGGCAGTAATAGAGGTACAGTTGCTGACAGAAGAGCCATTGAGGCGATCAAATGTGGAGTTGAGTGGGATGAAAGAGGAGGATACGGACATGGCAATGGCGGCGCGGTGGTGAATTGGCAGGAGAATGCCTAACCTAGGATAATGAAATTGATGGGGGAAGAGTGAGTGAGACGAAGACGATTTTTGAGAAGGGGAGATGTTTCACAAAATCAGTGGCATCTTTAGTAAATATGAGAAATAAACTTGGGTTGTGAAAGGACCCAACCCCGATTTAGCTCTCTAAACCGGAATCGAACCCCTTCGAAAACACGAACCAACAAAAACTTTTCGAAATTTGGGCAGAGTTTCGTTACTAACGTGAAATTACCATTACCTGCACGCGGAAAATACACTTCATCCTATGCCACAAAAAGCAAACCGTGGGCACCAATCCCATCCAGATTTCTCAATATATCAACAGTAAAGTAAATCAGTAAATATATCTATATTTTACTGAAATCCGGTGTAAAATCGTATAGCATATACAATAGGACGCTCAGAGCGACTTCTAATACATAATCATGTACGCATACCACAGTAGGTAGAACAATAAACCTACTGGATGAAACAAAGTAGCTCGAGCACTATGCCTCCGACCACGATGTGCGATTCCAGAGTCCGAACTGCAAACTGGGCACGGAAATCGAAAAGCCCAGGGGAAAGACAATAAACACGTTAGAGTGAGTGGACGAAAATAAATGTCTTTCACCAGTTAATATATATGTTATAAAAACATATGCGAGTCCAGGTAAATAAAAACAATAAGTACACGAGGTAAAACCATAATCCTCCAGCGTACTGAGCATGCAAGTAAAAATCCCACGGGGTCACTCATGGACACACACCGTGCTAGTATAGTCAAAATCACGGGATCCCAGACCCACACGTGATTCTAGCCAGAAATGGCCTCGGATCCGGGGATACGCCCCTCACCGGTCTGGTTGGGGAAACGCCCCTCCAGGCGGCCTACCATCGGGGATCAACCGAGAGGCAAAGTGTATCGATACAACAACGTAACCACGACTGTACTCTGTGTAAACCAAATCATAAACAGCTCGATGCAAATGCATGAAACAATATATAAATATATGCATATTCGTATACGTATATCCGTATAAGTATAATCGTATAATCATAAAACATATGCTCATGTAATCCGTAATCTCAATACGCATGCTCAAGTTCGAAAATCATATAAAAGACTCGCAAGAATTCCGTGAAAAGAAATTGTCCACTCGCAGACTGGCGTAACGCGTATCGCGTTAACCCGTGATCCGACGGAATGTCCCTCACCAAACAAACGATCACGAACCCCTGAATATTCACAATGTCCAATATTCAAAGTCATAATCCGACAATACAAATCAAACCACGAGAAACCACCGTTCTCGGAAACACGAAATTCAAAGTCGACGAATCGTCGAAAATCCGTATGTGTACACCTCAATACCTCGCTATACATTTGGATGCTCAAATCGAGAAACGAACCTCCCCACTGCGATCATGGCGCGATTTCGAGTCAAATGACATACGACTTGTCGAAAGTCCAAAAAGTCAAAGTTTGACCGTTGACCGCCGTCCACGGCGGCGCCACTGCCGGACGGAGAATTTCAAGGCGGAGCTGCACCTATTCCACTCAAAATCATGCACTGAGCAACTTTGTCAACTGCACCGAAGTCCAATTCTCACTCTAACTAGGTCAATTTCATGTAAAACCGAATTGGTTCACAAATTTCAAACCCAAAATTCTCAATCCACAAATCGAATTAGAACTTCATACTTACATGGTTAAAATCCTTGAGAGGAGGGCTACAAAACCCAGTCCATGATTGAGCTCAATTCAGACCGAAACCAAGAACCCGAATACCTCAAAATTTCCCAAACTTTGGTTCCACATTTCTCTCTCCACCGTGAGCTCCACCACGAGAGGAGGCCAGCACGGGGTCAAGGACATCAAGGCGCTTCGAATGGGACCAGAGGCACGCCGTGGGGTGGCCGGAAAAGCATCCGACGCCGGCAAGCACCGTGAGCCGTCGCGAGTCCTCTCCTCCTCCACCGATTTGACCCAATCAACTCGGTCAACTTCATTAAATGGGCTTTCCTTTTATGGCAGGTTACTATTTATACTCTTTCCCAAAATGGAAACCCATAATTATCTATTTCGACGAACTTCAAACCCACGTAACTTTCTCGTCGTGATACCGATCCCGATAATTCTTGCGGCCACAAAATCGTCTTGACATATACTTCCAATATCACCCAAAGTCAAACACATCGGCCAAACGGATAAAAAGTCAACTGTTCAACCAAACACACATTTAAATCGATTAAACAAACAACAAACGGAAATATTCGCAACTAATTCTTCGTAAATCAAAATCATGCTCCGGAAGTTCCCACAAACTCAAAATTAAATTCTGAACAACTTCCGTGAAGAAGCCGAAACCAAGTTCTCGTCCGGTAATTTAGTCGCGAACAAACCTGCCATTTAAATCCGTTTCCGTCGAAACTTCAAATATTCATAACTAATTCCTCGGTCGTCCAAATAACGATCCGGAACCGCCCACGAACTCGAAATCACATGTACAACGACTCTCGAGAAGAGACCCAGCTCCAATTCTCGGCCAATGATTTAGTCGTTAACGAGCCTGGCGATTCAAATAACTGTCGACAAACTGCGACTATGCAGTAACTCATTAATCAAGCTGATCATACTGTTGATTCTGGTCCGGGTCGTCACAAATCCACCCCCCTTAGAAAAAGTTCGACCTCAAAATTTCCAAGTCTGTCGGCTAACATAGGAGCACTGCCTCTGCATACGGCTCAACTCTCCAGCAACAATATCGACTGAACAACTCTGATAACAAACTCCACAATAGGAGATAGCTCCGAACTGAAATCCCTGTACCCACAAATCACAAATCTGAACTGGCTCTACACAATCGCCAAATGTTCCTACATAAGGAACAGATAGGGTACACAACACGTAACACATCTGAAACACGGTTCCGCCACACGGAACACAACACACACAAAAACCAACACTATAGGCGGTGCCGAACCATACGGTACAACACAAACTCGCCTATAGCCACATACAAATCAAAACAACGTGCCAATTCACAACTCAGTTCATACACATCAACATAACTCAACCATCGGACTCGGGCAATAATCAACCCATTTCTACTAACCTGACAGTCTGTGGTAACACATTCCACAAAATCAGAATCAAACACCAACTCAACTCAAACCAAACTCACTCCAGCACTATGGAGTAGAACATCGTCCTCAAAACGACGTCATGCAACATCAAAACCATAGTGGTCCACAAACTGGTACTGCATGCAATCTCGAACAGCTGAAACTGCTGGTCCCGAATCCTCCGGAACTGCAATATCGAGGTCCACAATATGCCCTCCAAGGCCTGAATAATCCTCAAAGATCGCCCACCAATCCGAGGATAAACTGATACCAAACCGTAATCTGGTCCCCTATGCTCGCTGCAACACTCGCCAACACTCTATTGTAGCTGATTACCTCGATCAGTGAACTGGGACACAGGCACACCACATAAATGGACAACCTCTGTTAAACACAGCCATGACAGCCTGCCACTAAAATCGTCTCCGAAAGTGCAGGGAAACGTACTAAATTCATCAAACGGTTCACAAAGGCCTAACAACTGGTATCACAAACCGAAGTGCGTACAAACACACACAAGATCACAGCGGCAAACGCCACGTCCAACCGGAAATCTCAAATGGCTGACACATCTCGGCAAGTCTCTGCCTCCTAGCCATCGCCAGTTGACGAATGTGGCATCAACACACACAAGCTGCTACGTTGTTCTTCATGTTGTGTCTCGAGTAATAAACTCGGAATATCTGATACATCTCCGCATCGCTAGCGCCAAACGCGCGCAAAATCACGAGCCTCAACACCATCATACTCGAACTCAGCTCTCGTAGCCCACACTCGGCTAACACGGAGACTCGAGCCACACATACACACATGCAATACTGAAGCTCCTAACTCTCGACTGAATGCACCAACAACAACATCATCCCAAACGGATGGTCAAAGTACAACCTCTAGCCTTCTCGAACAACTCAAAGGTGCAGCCATAGTCATGAGTTGACCTCATCCATCAGCACCGCCACACGCCCAAATCTGGCCGGAAATGCAAGTGGATGAAACTCAAGTGATCAGTGTACATCCTACACTGCGCTGCACACCATAGCAGTAGTATCTCCAACTCCTCAATGCTAACATAAGACAGCTACCCCAACTCAAACACAGGATACGTAGCCACACAAGGTTTCCACTGTCCATAATCATGAGCCATCGCTTCGCTACACAACATCCAAACACAACCCAAATCTATACCTCGATGCCTCGCCAAAACCCACGAACTCATCGCGATCGTCAGGTAAGGTCAATACCGAAGTAACGGTCAACCATCCTGTAGGAGTAAGTAACTCTCCTCGCGTGCATCGAACCACACGAACTTGCCACCTTCTTCGTCAATCCGGAAAGTAGAGTGGCAATTCGAGAATATCCTGCACAAGCCGTCGGTAATAGCCTGCCAAACCCAAGAGACCCCTGATCTCTGGCACAATGGTAGGGCAACCCCAAATCAACACGGCTTCAATCTGGTCAGGATCCACATCACTCACTCGGATAGCATCACACAGCTCAAAATCTTCATGCTAATCGGCCAAAACTCATACTGGCTAAACTTAAAAACAGCTAACCGTCTCGCGAAGTCCGCAAAACTGCTCACATTTACCTCAGGTACTGGCTCACACTCCTGGAATACCTCAGGATGTTGCCAACGAACATGACCGCAACTAGTCCAGAAACCGTCTGAACACCTGGTCCATCAAGTCCGCACGATCAACAGGGGCATTGGTCAACCAAACAACGTGACCAAGAACTCATGATGCCCGCACTGAGATCCAAAAGCTGTCCAAACCACATCTGACTCATCAAACCTCCACTGATGGTATCCGGATCCGAAATCAATCTTCGAAAAGACTGAAGCTCTCACAAGCTGATCAAACCACTCGTTAATCCGAAGCGGAGGATACTCGCACTCCTCTGAAGCAAATCAGGCTTCCGGTAGTCAATGCACCACCCCGTCAAATCATCCAACATCCGTGTAAACAATGCAAGAACACACCACGCAAATATGCAGGGTCGCATACAATCTCCTGAAATCTCCTCCAGCAACTCCTGGAGTCAAAACTATAGCTCCAACAGCTCCGCTGGCTCCAAATGACAAGATGCCGGTAAAATGAGTCCAGCGACTGGTACAAGCTCAATGGTGTAGTCAATCTCCCGAACTGGAGGAACACCTGGTAATTCCTCTGGAACACACCTGAAACTTGGAAATCACTTCAATGTCACCAATGTTGGACACAGCAACCACAGTATCCACAACATGAGCTAGGCAAATAACACAACTCGTCTCCATCATCCGCTCGACCATCACCGCGAAACAGCATCTCGGGAAAATCTGGTCGTCGAATCACAACCTCCTCCTCGAGGCACTCGAACATCGCCAAATGCGCCGTCAGTAAGTCCATACTCACAAGTACACTAAAACCACAATGTCCAGCTATAACAGATTCGCGGCTAAGCCATATTCTCTAGCAAGGATCTCGCGACCTCCGGATGGATGCAATACTCTCCAAAACCTCGGAAGTGGAGATGCAGGTACAATCGCCATGAATATCAAGCAATAGTAACCTCGGAGAAGAGTCTGTCCTCAAACAAGGTTATGGCACGAACTCCAACATGCCCAACTAGTCGCCCACGTCAAATGCGACTTGTTGAATAACTCATCAAAAGGGTACATTGGCCAGACTTCAAGAACAACATGAGGATCTCCTCGTAAATCCTGAGCTGCCGAACCGCTAGAACAGCTGGCTAAGGATGCTCCCTCTCAACGTGACCTACCTGACCACCAAATCAGCAACTGAGGGTACTCCTCGAACACAAATCACCGCAACACCTGCTGCGTGAAAGGATCACCAACGATCGCCCTACTCATGCCACAGGAGTAAGTCCGCTACTCTGTGATCTCCGCCATCACTAAACGGATCCTCTGCTTGATCTGATGGCCCTCAACAATATCGAAAAGGTCACAGCCTGATAAGTCACTGATCTCGAAGTGTCATAACTCAACCTCATCACAACATCTCTACTGAATCCACTTTCCTCAAACCGTCACATCGAAAACCGTGTACATCTTTCCTTCGCAATAGCCTCACCACTAAGTTCAACACACTAAGCTCCTCACGGATGTCTCGAGGCATATCAATCAGACTCTCTCTGATGCTCAGGTTCAAACTCATCTCGAACCTCGTACTCTGCTTCCTCTGAAGCCACATCACACGTACAAACGACAACAAACATGTAGACAATACATCTCTGCCTCAGGTGGGTAAACACTCCACATCGAATGCTGGGTAGCCTGATAACACCATTACCGTATACACAACACTCTGAATGTAGGTCATGGAGTCACAACCGGAACTCACATAATATCAGCCCACAAAACACAATAATCTAACTCAGGCAAACACCCACTGCCGCAATTCTCAGCTCTGAGGCAACAAATAGACGCCCATATACACATCCCCAGGCAAACCGTGCCACACAAATCCCTGAACTTTGAATACTCATATGAATCCACAATTCTCTGGCAAATCGCGCGTTGAATGATCCTCAATAGGATTCACAACCGAAACGACACGGAAAGCACATCAGGAGGCATCCTAATGAATAAAATATCGTTCACAACAAGTGGAACGTAATCATGGAACTTCAAATATTTGAAAGCATACAACACCCAGAATTTGATGATTATCCGCCGGCCGGTTGGGTCACCATTCCAGACATGCTGTACATTCTCAAATGTCCTTAGTAAACACGACTACAGAAGTCTACAGAATCTGACAACCTAATGCTCTGATACCAAGCTGAAAGGACCCAACCCCGATTTAGCTCTCTAAACCGGAATCGAACCCCTTCGAAAACACGAACCAATAAAAACTTTTCGAAATTTGGGCAGAGTTTCGTTACTAACGTGAAATTACCATTACCTGCACGCGGAAAATACACTTCATCCTATGCCACAAAAAGCAAACCGTGGGCACCAATCCCATCCGGATTTCTCAATATATCAACAGTAAAGTAAATCAGTAAATATATCTATATTTTACTGAAATCCGGTGTAAAATCGTATAGCATATACAATAGGACGCTCAGAGCGACTTCTAATACATAATCATGTACGCATACCACAGTAGGTAGAACAATAAACCTACTGGATGAAACAAAGTAGCTCGAGCACTATGCCTCCGACCACGATGTGCGATTCCAGAGTCCGAACTGCAAACTGGGCACGGAAATCGAAAAGCCCAGGGGAAAGACAATAAACACGTTAGAGTGAGTGGACGAAAATAAATGTCTTTCACCAGTTAATATATATGTTATAAAAACATATGCGAGTCCAGGTAAATAAAAACAATAAGTACACGAGGTAAAACCATAATCCTCCAGCGTACTGAGCATGCAAGTAAAAATCCCACGGGGTCACTCATGGACACACATCGTGCTAGTATAGTCAGAATCACGGGATCCCAGACCCACACGTGATTCTAGCCAGAAATGGCCTCGGATCCGGGGATACGCCCCTCACCGGTCTGGTTGGGGAAACGCCCCTCCAGGTGGCCTACCATCGGGGATCAACCGAGAGGCAAAGTGTATCGATACAACAACGTAACCACGACTGTACTCTGTGTAAACCAAATCATAAACAGCTCGATGCAAATGCATGAAACAATATATAAATATATGCATATTCGTATACGTATATCCGTATAAGTATAATCGTATAATCATAAAACATATGCTCATGTAATCCGTAATCTCAATACGCATGCTCAAGTTCGAAAATCATATAAAAGACTCGCAAGAATTCCGTGAAAAGAAATTGTCCACTCACAGACTGGCGTAACGCGTATCGCGTTAACCCGTGATCCGACGGAATGTCCCTCGCCAAACAAACGATCACGAACCCCTGAATATTCACAATGTCCAATATTCAAAGTCATAATCCGACAATACAAATCAAACCACGAGAAACCACCGTTCTCGGAAACACGAAATTCAAAGTAGACGAATCGTCGAAAATCCGTATGTGTACACCTCAATACCTCGCTATACATTCGGATGCTCAAATCAAGAAACGAACCTCCCCACTGCGATCATGGCGCGATTTCGAGTCAAATGACATACGACTTGTCGAAAGTCCAAAAAGTCAAAGTTTGACCGTTGACCGCCGTCCACGGCGGCGCCGCTGCCGGACGGAGAATTTCAAGGCGGAGCTGCACCTATTCCACTCAAAATCATGCACTGAGCAACTTTGTCAACTGCACCGAAGTCCAATTCTCACTCTAACTAGGTCAATTTCATGTAAAACCGAATTGGTTCACAAATTTCAAACCCAAAATTCTCAATCCACAAATCGAATTAGAACTTCATACTTACATGGTTAAAATCCTTGAGAGGAGGGCTACAAAACCCAGTCCATGATTGAGCTCAATTCGGACCGAAACCAAGAACCCGAATACCTCAAAATTTCCCAAACTTTGGTTCCACATTTCTCTCTCCACCGTGAGCTCCACCACGAGAGGAGGCCAGCACGGGGTCGAGGACATCAAGGCGCTTCGAATGGGACCAGAGGCACGCCGTGGGGTGGCCGGAAAAGCATCCGACGCCGGCAAGCACCGTGAGCCGTTGCGAGTCCTCTCCTCCTCCAACGATTTGACCCAATCAACTCGGTCAACTTCATTAAATGGGCTTTCCTTTTATGGCAGGTTACTATTTATACTCTTTCCCAAAATGGAAACCCATAATTATCCATTTCGACGAACTTCAAACCCACGTAACTTTCTCGTCGTGATACCGATCCTGATAATTCTTGCGGCCACAAAATCGTCTCGACATATACTTCCAATATCACCAAAAGTCAAACACATCGGCCAAACGGATAAAAAGTCAACTGTTCAACCAAACACACATTTAAATCGACTAAACAAACAACAAATGGAAATATTCGCAACTAATTCTTCGTAACTCAAAATCATGCTTCGGAAGTTCCCACAAACTCAAAATTAAATTCTGAACAACTTCCGTGAAGAAGCCGAAACCAAATCTCGTCCGGTAATTTAGTCGCGAATAAACCTGCCATTTAAATCCGTTTCCGTCGAAACTTCAAATATTCATAACTAATTCCTCGGTCGTCCAAATAACGATCCGAAACCGCCCACGAACCCGAAATCACATGTACAACGACTCTCGAGAAGAGACCCAGCTTCAATTCTCGGCCAATGATTTAGTCGTTAACGAGCCTGGCGATTCAAATAACTGTCGACAAACTACGACTATGCAGTAACTCATTAATCAAGCTGATCATACTGTTGATTCTGGTCCGGGTCGTCACAGGTTATTACTTACTTAAAAAATAAAATGAGTTTTTTTGGATTGAAAACTTATGGTGGGTTTTTGAGTTTTTCTTTCATTTCCCCAAAAACAAACTTTCGAGTTCCAACTTGTCATCTTTTAAGTTTTGACGCGGCCCTCTTCACTCCTCCAAGTTACCAAGACATCGATTATAAGAGTCGAGACCCACTAGGCCATTACTCTTGGGTAGATTTGGATTTGGCTCTCATCATCTTCCTCATTCGGGATTCTCACAAAATCCCAATATATCTTTAACTCCATCAACCTAGCCTCTTCTCTATATATATTATCTGCTCTGTCTCTCTACTAAGATCTCTCTAATGAGATAAAAAAAAAAAAACATCTACTGTTCTTGGTTGCCAATTACTAAGATGAGGCTCTTCTTTTTTTCATTTTGCGGATCTATGTTTTTGGCTATTGTTGTTGGGTAAAAGTAGTGAATTTCAGGTTTGGTTTAGGTATTGTAGAGTGGGGATTAGAGGCGGTGGTGTTTGAAAGTTTGATGCTCTCTTTGTTTTGGTGTGAATGGGATTTGAGAATACAGTAAAAATTCGATAAATGAATATTCAATAAATTAATAACCTCATTAAAGTAATAATTTCTCCTGGTCCCGACTTGGGACCAGTTTATATTATTGGCAACCTCGCTAAATGCATAAGATAATAACTTTTCTCCAATTTCAGGTCCATATGAATATATAAAGTAATAATTTTAATTAAAAATATTTAAAATTAAATTTTCAGCTGTGAATTTATATTTTCTCGAGCACTTTAGCTATTTCTTTAAAAAAAGACTTTAATGCAGTCTGTTTCTTTTTTGCATCTAGACCAAATTTAACTTTGTCTTTGATCTTTTGCAATGCATGCACCAAATTTGATAAATTCTTTTCATTTGTAGTAAATAGTTATTCGAAGTAAATTGTGCCTCAAATGTTTCTTCGTGATAAACTATTGGTATAACAAAACTGTCATTTAAATCATGATCATGTTCAGCATGCAAATTTATTATTCCTTCAATGATCACTTCATCAGTAGGCGATTCCATCGCATATTGTTTTCGTTATGATAATCCAAAAATAATAACCTCGCTAAAGTTTCGATAAATTAATAAACTATTAATTTATCGATAAATTAATAAATTATTTATTTATCGATAAAATAATAACATCGCTAAAGTAATAATTTTCTGAGGTCCCGAGGTTATTCCTTTATAAAAGTTTTACTGTAAATTCTAGGAGTGGAATTTTTCAGCAGAAAAGAAAGAAGAATGATGAAGGTGAGAATGAGAGTTTATTTATTTATTAAAAAAGTTGAAAATAGTCATAAACTAGTTTTCATGTGAATCCAAACAACCAAACCTAGACGTGATTATTGCTCTTTCGATAGTCGTTTTTCTTATTGCTTCCTATCATTTCCATTTTGCGCAACTTCATTTGATAATTCATCTTCATATTTAACTTTGTTGGTTTGAAGATAATTTTGCGACACTATTACTCAATATCAAGGAATATCATTTAAGGTAGAGTTCCAAGTATTTTTTGATCAAGCTCTCGGGAAACGACCTTAAAATTTTATAATATTTTTATAATATATTTTTTTATTTCGCTAAAAAAAGAATAATTTTTATAATGAGCCCAATCTGATTTTTCGTCCGGGCCCCAAATTGGTCAGCCCTAAGGTATAAAACCATAACTCCATAAGCCGCCCCCACAGACCACGACAGTAGTCCAGTGTAGAAACCTGAGGCCCCAGAGATGGGAGCACACCGTGGTCACCTTCCACTTTCCCATCCGCCCCCGGCCTATTGAGTTTAGTTTGTCCTCGATAAACAGTGCCAATCAATTCCCACATTCTTTTTCCTTAAAACTCACCGACACAACAAAATACAGTACAACAGAAAATTATAAATTTACCCTAATTTTCGTAGGGAAAAAAAAAATTAAAAAACATGCTCAATTCTTGACGGAAGTAAGTACTAATACATTACTGTAGTATGAAACGGACATGCATACTGTGTAATCCCAGTGTACACATATATATATATAAAATCAAGTGGGCTCCTGCTTATTGGTATTGATTGGAAAGCGGGGGAGGTCGCCACCTCGTCTCGATCTAGCGCAACATCGATCATCACACATCTCAACCTCCGTCCATCTCTCACCTCCTCCACTATCTCTACTCTCTAGTCTCTCTCCACTCCACTCCACTCCACTCCACTCCACAGACACTCCAGAACAAAAGAGCTAGAAGCGTACGTACGTGCACAGCTTCGTTCTTCATTCTCGGCAAAACTACTAATCCTCGTTCGAAACTCGATCATCAACAACTTCGATCAGCTCGATTAAAACCTCTGTTCAACTCTTCCATTGTCTCAGACACACACTTTTGTTCCTCCATCACTTTTGTTCAAGGTAATTAAATTCCGGATATACCATATATTTTCTGCTGCATTTGATTGGTTTCCATTCCTTTCCATCTGTTTTTTTTTTTTTTTGCTTCTTGTAATTTTGAATATGGATCTGCCTAATATGAAATGCCATTAAACGCATTCTCATTACAAATATAATTAAGCTAATTATGAGGCTAATTAATTGCAGGTTATGATGTTTCATCCCTTATGAGGCTTCAAAATTCAAAAGCTTTCATCTTTTGTCTTTTTGCTTTTTTGTTTTTTAAGGGGTCTTACGAGTTTGGAAAATGTTTGTTGACTATTGACTCCATTCTTTATGTTCCAACTAACGCAAATTGGTGATCCTGTTCAAATTCCGACCAAAGGAAAAGGGCTTTTGGTGCGATTCTGATCAGGCCTTCACGTTGTGTAATTGTGTGGGGCCCTGTTTGTGTAATTGTGGGCCCCGTACCCTTCAGCCGACAGTCGTATTGCAGCATCATGTAGTAGCTCTGATGTCTGTCTTTGAAGGAAAGTCGTACATGACCGTTATTTCCCTTGCAAGAACAAAATTGAAAAGAAAGAAAAAAATGAGGAAGGTTTTTCTACCGTTAGTTTTTGAAAGTTTTAGAACAATCAATTATTGGGCATTGACCAACTCTTTCATTTTTAATGGCATTTGCCTAGTAAAGGACACAAATTTTGGGTTTTCAATCTATAATGTGAATTAGATATTGCAACAGCTGAGGAGTCTCTTTCGGATATGCAAAGGGGTAGCTTTCAGAGATGTGAGTCATGGAGTCATGGGTTTGGATTTGCTGTCACATGTGTCCTCTATGCAGTCCTTTTTTGAGATTCACTTCATTATCTCAGATGTGTTTGAAACATCACTGTTCTCTATCTTGTATACTCGTGTTTAAACTCTGAAACAAATAGAGTGGTGGGTGCAGCTAGGGCTGGTTTAATAGCTTTATGATCTGAATTTCGTCAGTTAAGGATTTGAGATCAAGCACAAGCTCATACTCTGCTGTTCATGCTGTGAGTTGGTACTTTTTCAGGTAATGTGATATCCATGGGTTCTCTGAAATTTACCTCTTTCATTTTAGGAATAATCCCATTTATGAGTTACATGAGAGTTTAATTTGTTTGAGTGAGGCTTTCATAGTTTTATTTCCTGTAAAGCTCTTGTATTCAGAGTGGGAAGTTGGTCTTTTATGAGGTATTATTAGTTAATAATGGACATTTACGACTACTAGATGGGATGGTTGCATTGATGATACATGAGGGTGATGAGGCACTCGGTCCACATGTCTGCTTGGTCACCAACTGCCAGGCTTGCAATTCTGGTTTTTAAATAAGTTTGATGTAACTATACTGCAACAGCTTTTAACGACTGGTGCGATGTTGTTGTAATTTTTGTGCTGCATTCAGAATTCTAGTTGTGTATGGCTTTCATGCTGTTCACCTACAATAGTATTTTAAGGTTGTTTAGCCAATGTTTCTGTTGACAATACCATGAACTGGTACAAATCTTACTCATATACATGGTACAGTAGTTATGTTCAATTGCTAGCTTTAAAGTTATTGGCCCAACAGTGATTTTAGTAATTCCTACATATACTTGCTTGCCTACCTTACAATAATTTTCTCCTGGTCTGTAAGTGCCAATTCAGATTGATTTGATTACCGTGCTTTACATTTGTTTGAATATCTCTAGTACATTCAGCAAATGCCTCGACTGATAGCAATTCTACTGATTTTGTACCATTATAAACTCGATGTTTCTTTGTATTTGCAAACTATATACAAGATGATTTAACTTTTACTTTACATTTTCTAGAATTGGTATTTTGTTCCAGGTTTATATTATAGTTTCTGCTATTCATTCTGAACCAGAAAGATTGAATTTAGCAGATTCAAAATACTTTTTGGGCTTTCAGGTTACTATAAATGAAGCTCCGTGTGGAAGTTTTTCTTACTTGTTTCATAAGCTTTCTTTGGATTCGGCAAAGTCTTTGTGGTTAGTATTCATATTCCTATCTTTGAAATGACTTTGATCTCATATTTCTTTTCTCTGAACATTAACCTACTTATTAATAAACAGAAGTCAGTGATTTGTTTCTTATATACTTGACGTCTTCCATCTATTGGAAGAGTCTATCCATGAAACTTCTCCTTTATGGCTTTGGATAAATGCTAGCCTAAATCCTAAATCCATCTTTTGGATTATTTATTGTGGCAGATGAGGTTTCTACTAGTCCTGGTGTATCAGACTGGACATGTAGATGTTCTTTATCATTTCAAGGGAACCAGAGCTTCACTCTAGAATCTAACTGTTCAGCATCCTGTAATTGCAGTCAGGGTATGCTGCTGATCTTTATGGTATATCACCCAAAGCTTTTCGCTGCCATTTTTAAAAAATTGGTTCTGAAAGCTTTGTCCTATACATTTCAACATATTAGTAGTTTTCTCTTCTCTCAATGATTTGTGAGATTTGTGGTCATAAAAAAAACGTATAAAAAAAACGGGTTTTAAAGATTTGTGGTCATAACTCATACACATCACATCGGTAATTGAAGTCTTCAGAATACAACTATATCATGTAAGAGTACCTTGTGAAGAATGCACTTTCGAATTGTGGAGGTATATGTTGGACATTCTTATTTTGTTGTTCAAGTTGAAAGAATAGGCTTGGAAGAACATATGTGATTCCACTCATGCTTAAGTAGAATGTATTAGCAACCTATGTTTCTGTTCAAATGCACAATGTATATTCATAATGTTGATCAAGAAATGTCATTCTGTTCTGACTGGCCATTCTTGCGGACCTGCTTCTCATTTATTCTGCTTAGGTGAATTTTTGTGGACAGCACTGTATGCTAAACTGCATTGTTTCTGGTATAGATGGCAAAAGTAATAGCAAATGGACATGTTTATGTGATAGCAATGGGCTTCCTAAAGTTGCAGCTGATGGTCATAATGCTGATTGCTTTACGGCCTGCAACTGTACTTCTGGTACTCTCTCTCTCTCTCTCTCTCTCTCTCTCTCTCTCTCTCACACACACACACACATATTTAAGTTTGTCTGTATGTGGAGGAGTATTAAATTGTGATGATGCTTCAAAAGTTGACCTGAATCTTCGTTATATGTTTGGTCAACCAACTCCGTGATCACTTGATCACGAATTTTATGTGTTTTTGAGAAACTGATTGCTTTCGGTGGCCATCAACTTTGTTTGAATATTCTCTTATCTTTCTATATGTTGGTGAATAAGAAGCATTACCACACATAATTCATTGATATGTAATTTCTGAAGTCAATTCATTATGACTTGTTCTACAATTTCTCCCTGACAGGATCTCTCAATGCAGCAACATCTTCAAAAACGCGCTTTAGCAAAGTTGTTGTGATTGTCCTTTTACTATGTGTTATACTTGCCACTTTAGCTTTTATTGCCTCGGTGGCCTGCTACTTTTATCGAAGGGACAAGTGCAGTGTCCAACCTCCAATCTTTTCTTCAGATAAGGAAACCAGTTGCAACAGTGCTGCTGACTTGATCAGCCACAGAAGCTCCTCGATGCTCGAGACTAAAATTTATATAAATTCACCTGTCAATCAAGGCATAGGTAATTAGTGTAAAGAGTTTCTAAAACTTATAGTACCTATAGACCTGATTTTTTTATCTTTCATTTTTTTTTCGTTGACATTTGTTTAAAGCTAAACTTGCTATTAATCATTTTCATTCACAGGGTGCTTTACCTCTTGCTTATTTGGGAGCAAAACAGGACCTTCACCGGGAGCAATTATTCAATTTTCATATTCTGAGCTGGAAAATGCAACTGATAAGTTTTCAAACTCTAACCTAATAGGACTTGGTGGAAGTAGCTATGTTTATCGCGGTCAATTTAAAGATGGAAGAATTCTTGCGATTAAGCGCCTTAAAACTCAGAAAGGACCTGATATGGACTCTGTGTTTATGACCGAGGTAATAACCATCTTGCACTCCTTATTACATCGCAACAGAAGAAAGAAATACTAACCCAGTCTTTTTCCTGTAGATTGAATTATTATCCAGACTTCACCATTGTCATGTAGTACCTTTACTCGGCTACTGCTTCGAAACCCATGGAAAAAATACTGAGAGGCTATTGGTCTTCCAGTACATGAATAATGGTAATCTAAGAGATTGTTTGGATGGGTCTGAAGGAGAAAACATGGATTGGGGTACTCGAGTTGCAATTGCTATAGGAGCTGCTAGGGGTTTGGAATATCTCCATGATGCAGCTGCTCCGAAAATACTTCATAGAGATGTTAAATCCACAAACATTCTTCTGGATGAAAACTGGCAAGCAAAAGTAAGATTCGATTGTCAGAGAGTTCTGATATGAATGAAGTAAATTCTCATATGACATCAGTTAGCTAAGAACGTTGTTTATTCTGTTAAAAACGAGCTATGGTTTCTTTTAGTTGGCTTCATTAAAAGCACGCTTTAGTGTGTTTAAGAGCATATATCTTAGATTCTGAAATACTAAATTTGCAGATAACTGATCTCGGTATGGCAAAATGCTTAAAAGCTGATGGTCTCCCTAGTGCTTCTAGTTCTCCAGCAAGGATGCAAGGGACTTTTGGTTATTTTGCACCGGAGTATGCAATTATTGGAAGAGGATCTATAAAATCAGATGTTTTTAGTTTCGGGGTAGTTCTTCTTGAGCTTATCACTGGCAGGAAACCCATTCACAGATCAACTAACAAGTTAGAAGAAAGCCTTGTCATATGGGTAAGAATTATGAACTCTATTACTACGAATGTGTATGTTTTCTTCAACCATAGTTTTCGTCAATATTTCTAAACACCTAAATTGTTAACAAATAACAAATTGTATTGCTAATCCATTGAATCTTATGGATGATAGATACGCCGCGGTGGCTTTGATTTATGTTTTTAGCTCATCATGTCCTATATAAGACTTCTGTGCCAACAACAACAAAAAGCTATAATATAAGTTAATCTTATCATTCACTATTCTTTCATATACATTTATTAAGATGCAGACTTCATGAATTGAATTTTGAGGGTGATATGTTTCTTCCAGTCGTGTTGGATCTCTTCCAGTCGTGTATTGATGAAGCTTGTGTCTTTATTTTAGGCTACCCCTCGATTACAGGATAGTAAGCGAGTAATCGCAGAGTTGCCTGATCCTGATTTGAACGGTAAGTTCCCAGAAGAAGAGATGCAGGTAATAGCTTACTTAGCAAAGGAATGCCTGCTCTTAGACCCTGATTGTAGACCAACAATGAGTGAGGTTGTCCAAATCCTTTCCACTATTGCACCAGAGAGATCGAAAAGGAGAGGCATGCCTGTAAATCTGTTTCAGGTAATTACTCTATGTCAACTAAATACTTATCTCTAGTACTATGTACTGTGGCACTGATTTAATCCAATATAAGTTTTCAGTGATGAGTGAAGTTTTTAATTTTTCATATGTCATGGGGGTTTTATCTTATCTTCTCAGTCAAAGTACTCTTTTTTTGGACAGCACATGGGCATGGGTAGTTCTAAAGAAGCCAATGAGCTAAGGCGAGAAAAATCCGGTAAATGTTCAAATCGGTGTTCACTGCCACTCAATATTGACCGTAACCTCTGTGCTGAAAGAAGTGAAGACGTTCCAGATAACTTCATCGAAAGATTGATCCTCTTAAGCTCAAATGCTAGGAGTTGGCGTGCCTCTGATGATGAGACAGTGGACATAAGTGAGCCGCGGTTCGAGTCATTTTCCATTGCAAATGCTCGGCCTGAATGATGCCACAAAAAAACAAAAGAAAAAAACCTGGGCTGTTTCAGATATTAGGCGATAGGATCACGAGAAATATATGGAAGTTCCAAAAGCTTTGTTCATCCATATTTTCTTTCTTTGTTAAAGAAAGGGAAGACAATATTATTAAGCAATTACTTTTCTGTGTCATATATTCTTTAGAGTTGAGCATATTCTTTCATGTACAGAAGAAATCACAGAAAGAACTTGATAGAAAAAAGAGGTGAATCCGATGGTGTGCTGCTTGTAATTCAGTCCCCTCAGAAACGCTGGTGTTGAAAGTATTTTCGCTGTGCCAACGTGTGTTTCTTCAATTGTATTTTTATAATTGAATTGCCTCATACTTAAGTACCTTTGAAACTGTATGTAGACAATGTAGTTGGGTTTTTTTTTTCCACAAAATATCAAAGGTAACACCAAGGATCCTTGAGCACAATGTAGTTGGTTAGTTTCGTTAATTTGAAAATAGCTGTCCACATGCACACACATCTCCCTAATTTATATACTTGTAGCAGCTCCTCTCCCATGTTGTTAGTTGATGACTTAGCAGCATGCTGCGAGGACATTGAATGGTAGATGGAGGAGTAGAATTGAAGATATACAGCATATGATCCATATCACCACTATCTTAGATTGATCTCTAGCTAGTCAATGCAACCGGACATTACTACCATGCCGGTGCTGGATCCACCGTCTGCCACCGCGCCGCTGCTTGCCCCGGCTCCTCCCTACCATCGAGCAGGATGCTTGGAATTCTGGTAAGACACAACGACTATTCAGATTTCTATGTGCCTACAGGAAATCATGATTAGACAAACTGTGTATATTGAACTTCAATTCCATTTGTGCAGTTTGTGGCTTCTGTGCTGCTGTGGCGTATTTAGATGTTGCTGCCCTCCACTCTTTGAGTCTGGGCCTCCTCCACCCTAGATATAGCTAGATAGGAGCTCAATGTTCTGTTTAACTCGATCGATCACTTTCTTTGTACGTGTTGTTGATTGGTCTTTGGATATATTAACCCATTTATGTGTGTGTTCTTGAGCACCTTCTGTATTGTTCATCTCGATCTTTTTATATACAGTACTTGATCGATTATCAGTTATGTAGTACAAGTGTTTATGTCGTAATTACGCCAATTAATGGACTACATCAATGCTTCAGTTCTCGGATCAATGCTCTAATATTTTTCTTTTCCTTTTCTTTGTTGCATCACCATCTCGTTAAAGAATAGAGTGAATGTGCATAATAAGATGGAATGAGCAAATCTCCTCTAATTGTTCTTCTCCTCCCAGCATTTGGTGCCGAATTAGTACCTTCTTTACATCCCATCGGTGTATATTACATTATTACTTGTGCTTCGATGGCCATAAATCGAAAGATAGTGTGCCAAATTGGGGTAAAGAAACAGAGAGAGAATATGATATTTGCTGATTTTTCAAGAAATATGCACCCTTTTTTACAAACTGCACTCCCTCTCTTCATATTCCTTTGTAATTACACATGAAATTCCTCCCAAATTTAATTGATCGATCTTTCTTTAGTTACTATCCAGTTGGGAGTGACATAACTGTGCAAACTTTTTTAGCCGTATATATATGACTATGGGTGTATTTAGTCACACCTCCAAATTTGTTTTTCACACCTCCCTCGTGATTTTACACTTCAACTTCCAATTTTATTCTCATTTATTTTCTTTGTTCTACTTTTTTAAAACACGTCGAATTTTCTTTCGTAATCATCTTCAGCACTGAATCTCTGGCCAGTGATCTCTCTTTGATTTGGTTAACAGAAGATTTGGGTCTAAGACGTTTTTTTATTTGTAGCTTTTTTTGTTCACAAATTTCATCAAATGAACCACTATAATATTTTCAAGTTTGCAACAGTTGAGATTGACTCCGGCCAATGCACTAAGAACGACAACTACCCGTTTCATTTAAACTTCTCGAAGCCTTTTATATGAACTTGGTTCACGCTGAACCAGGATAAATATAATAATAAAATTACTATTATGTCCTTGAAGTAAAAAGAAAATAAGTCTGCAAGAAAGGGACAGGTCATGTTTTCAATTTCAGCTTGTATTAGGCAAGCCTTGTTGTTGTACGGTATGCATGTGCATGCCTCTTGTCTGTAAACCAAACATGCTTGCATGCTTGCATGTATAAATAGCAGGTCAAGTAGTCCATGAAAACACAGAGCGAGAAGAACAAATCTCCTGTGTTGTTTACAAACTTTGAGTTCTATACAATTTCCTCCCATTTATATACTTTGTCCAATCAATACCATATGTCTCAATCAGTTCATACTCAACCATAGCTTTTACGTAGTTCTCCAGTAGCAAGCACAAATACTTTTCAGACGAAGTTCTAAAGAGAATAAGAGAAGACTGTACATATTGTACTAGCACATAAATGTTGGTCTTCCAACTTTACATTTTTCAATTTCTTTAGCAGGCTTCTAGTCTAATATAGGGAAATACTAAACATAATTATATTGTCATACTGCTAAAGTGACAATCTTATTATTATTAAGGAATTATTGTTATGCTTGAATATTGTCAGATTGATTGCTAGAAATTAGTCAGGGACCTCTGAGTTTAAAAACTACTGTTTCCGCTCCTTATAGGCCCTTGAGTAGGCTTTCTTAAGCAGTCTTAAGTTTTTGTCCATGTTCAAGGCTTAATCTTTAGTGATTAAGTTGACCGGTTCAAGCTTGGCCACACTACCCCCGAATGATGATATCAGAGTTTTAGTTTAGCTTTATACTAGTATAGTTATATTAGTAAAGAACATTGAAGACAGAAGCCTTAATTACAACTAGTGAAGGAAAACCAAAATAGAAGACCTAGTTTAGAATTGTATGATCGATTACCTTAACCTAGAAATTACTGAACATCAAAAAAGAAAAATCACTTTAGATCAAAATAGTTTAATCTGTTATTTTCCACAGAAAAATCATAAGCATATTTTACATAGTGAGGATAATCCATTAGTAAATAGTGTAATAGACCTTTTAATTAGTCAAGCGGAAAATATAAAAGTAGAACAAAATAAGCATAGTAGCAGTATACAACAAGTCTTAGAGTATTCTCAAAAAAATTCGCTACAAATAATTTGACAAAATTTAAGTTTTATTTCATCTCAATTAGAAGATAATAATAAAAATATACAAAGATTTCCTAATAGAAAAGAAATTAAAGAACTTGTAGACATAATAGATAGTAAGCCAAAGCAAGTAGAGTTATAATCTTTAGAAATAGTAGGAAACCTGAAAATAAAAGTACAAAAAATTCAGCCAGTACAAAAAGAGTTAAATTGAGCAAGTAAAAAAATTCAGATTATTAGTTTAATGACTGATAGTAATAAATATTTAGAAGCATTAAAAGAAATAAGTAAAATAGACGAAAAACCAATAGGATTTTCAGAAGTCACAACTAGTGTACCAAGTAATAATATTCTCATTAGACAAAATAATACCATTATCCAGCAAATAGTAAACTTAGCCGAAAAATTAGACAAAATTGAAGAATAAATAGTAGAAATTAAAAGTATTTTAAATAATTCAACTACACCACCAGCCTTAATCAAGAAGTTGGAACAACTTAGCATAAATAATCACACAAAGAAAGTTAGAATAAACCCTTTTGATAATTCAAAATAAAACTTTTTAAATGAAAAGGAAAAGAAATAATTAGAACAGAAAATATATATCATAATGAAGAAGAAGCACAAGAGTTTCTTAGAAATGGTTTCTTAAGATCACAAAGAAATAAGCATACTTTGTATCAATTAGGAAGATTTGAAAATCGAAATAGTATAGTAAGTAGCATCAGTTAGCATAAAATTAGTTGTATCGACAAATAAGTTACTTTAAATTTACTTAGTAATCAAGCAATAGAACAACTTAAAAAATTAAGTTACTCACAAATTCATATAGGAACTATATTGATTGGTATAGCAGGATTAGCAAGAGCACAAGTAGGAACCAAAGCCTTAGTGTATATCTATGATGATAGATGGGATAATCACCAACAAGCATCAATAGCAACAACTGAAGTAGACCTCAGCACGAATTTAGCAATAATAGGTTGCATTCCAAACTTCGTAATGACAACCAAATAGTTTAGTAAGTATCTTAAAGTAAGTATTAGAACTAAAAACTATAACATGAAAGGAGATTTTAAAAATTTATGTGTTAGTTTAATGTACGTGGGAAAAGTGTCAGATAAGTTTAATTACAAGTTTAATGTAGAATTTCAAAATTTAGTACAAACTTTTGGAAGTAAACATGTAAACATGATAAAAGCACGACCAGTAGATAGTAGTTTCCTCGAAGGAACACAATGGCAATTACCTAACCTACAAGGATCAAAAGGTAGACAACCAGATAATGCACACATTTTTGAAAATCACTTAGGAGAAACATCAGTTAGATTTGCTAATTATAGACAAATAGAAAATATATGTGATGACTTAGAAAGTGAAGCAGAAATACATATGGCCTTTGATAACTTAGAAATAAATATATCGAAAACAATTTCGATATTATAGTAGATAAGCTAATAAAATACATAGATAACCTATATGAAGAATAATATACAGAAAAATATAAAACCTATGAATTAGGACTACATCGTTTGAGTGACAAGGAAATGAGAAAATTGATATTAGAAATAGGATTAGAAAAAATCTTAGGACAAAAAGATTATAACCATATGTTAGTAGAAATAGAGTGTTTACCTGTAAAAGAACAACAAAGTTCAACAGGAACTTCTGGTGTTCATGTAGAATTTTCAATAGGAAGATCTGAACAGCAATATATTAGACCAACTAATGAGTCTTATACAGAGCAAAAAACGGCTCATAGCAATTTAGACGCAGCTACACCACATAGAAAAAATAGAATCCCTTATTCAGGAATTAAACATATAAGTATAGCAGGAAATATACTAAACATAGATAGAGTAGACCCTCAAGATTGAGAAAAAATGATAGAAAGATGGGAAAAATGATGCGTACATACAGCAATAACGTTAGATTTTAGTAATACAAATGATATGTTAGATTACTTTGAACATACTTTAGATGGCATGGTATTTGATTTCTTTCAATCATGGAAAGCAAAAAATTCAAAAAATTACCAAGCAGCATTTAATATAGATAGTTTTATTAAGCTTATTAAATTTGAGTTTTTAGATCATAATAGATTAGATGGAAAAAATGAACAAGAACAAATTAGAGCAATAAGAAACTTAGAACAGCTACAAATTTGTGATTTACAGTATATAGGAGAATATACATACAGATTTCTTTAAGTATTTAGGTAGAACGGGTAGAATTAAGGATATTAATTTACTAAATACATACATGACTAAAATTAAAGGACCAATAGGAGAAAATATATAGAAATAATGGTAAAATCAATCTAGAAAAGATGATATGGCCATATGACCTAGAACACAACATGTATATGATATATTAAGAGAAGAATGTTGTCAAATAAAAGTAAAAAGGTAAATTAGAAAACAATTTTACATGAGCTGTAAAAATATAGATTTACCTAAACAATATGAATGTCATAGAAAAGATAAGTTTAATAGAAAGATTAGACCTTATAAGATTATAGGAAAAAAAATATAAACATTATAAGCAACATAGAAGATATGGTATACAACATTCTAAGCCCTTTAGGAAAATAAAATATATTCCTAAGCAATTTAAGAAAAGAACTACTAAACCTTTGATGAGAAAATATAAAGCACCAAAAGATAAAAACACTTGTAAGTGTTATTTTTGTGGCGAAGTAGGACACATTAGACCTAAATGTCCCAAATTAGGAAAACAACCCAAAGAGAAGATACAATTACTTGAGCAATTTGATTTAGAAGAAGATGAAGACTTAGAGTCAATTTATAGTTTAGATAATTTAAGCGATAATGAAAGTATTTGTAGTATAAATATGTTATATGAATCCAAATCTGAGTATTCTGATAGTTCATATAATGAACTTGATGAAGAAATATGTATGTTAGAAGAAAAAGAAGAATTTAAATATGTTAATTTAGGATGGCCTGAAGAATGTAGTAAGTGTAAGAAAGTAGTAGCAAAAAAATATTATACTAGTAAGATAATATTTTGTAAACCTTGTTTTAACAATAGGACTTTAGAAACAAAAGTCAATTTAGTCGAAGAAGAAGAAATATATAGGATACAAAATTTTGATTTAGAAAAACATAATATTAGTACCCTAATAACTATTAATTGTGAATTAGAATTAGCTAAGGATCATAAGATTCAAACAGTAGTTATGATAGATACAGGTAGTACTAAAAGCGCAATAAGAGAAGAATTAATACCTATTCAGTATAGGCAAAAATTAGTTAAACCAGTTAAAGTATCCTAATAGGATTCCAGAATTGACAAATAACACATTGTTTAAATAATATACCACTTAGGATTGAAAAGCAACAATTTAACCTACCCTTAACATTTGTATCACCCGTAGGATCATTTCAATTTATATTAGGATTAAACTTTATTAAAAGTTTACAAGGATTTTACTATAATCCACCTGATATAACATTTTATAAGAAAGTAATAACCACTACAGATCAAAGTAACTTTTTGGAAAATTATAATAACCTTAGCATAGAAGAGTCAAAAGAAGAACATGATGATTCATTAAAAACCTTAGAGAATTTAGACATAGATGAGTCAATATTTGAGTTAGAATATCCATCTTTAGATAAAATAACACCTTATGTAATTATATCCTTAGATAGACCTAAAACTTTAGAAAAGTTATTACAATTAGCAGAACAAACTAGAATAATAGGAGAAGATCCACAGTTACATTGGAATAAAAATAAAATATCAGCTAAGTTAGATGTTATAAACCTAGACTTAACAATTAAAACAGCAGATATGCCTTGTAATTTGTTAGACAAACAAGAATTTGAACAACAAATAAAAGAAAATTATTAAATCTTAAGGTAATTAGACCTTCAAAGTCTAGACATAGAACAACAGCATTTATAGTTAGAAAACATTCAGAACTTAAGAGAGGAAAAGCTAGAATAGTATATAACTATAGAAGATTAAATGATAATACATATGAAGATAGTTATAAGTTACCAAATAAGGATGAACTAATAAACAAAATTCAAGAAAGTAAATATTTTAGTAAGTTTGATTGTAAATCAGGATTTTGGCAAATTAGATTAGTAGAATAATCTATAGAATGGACAGCATTCACTTGTCCAGAAGGACATTTTGAATGGTTAGTAATGTCATTTGGATTAAAAAATGCACCTTCAAATTTTCAGCGAAAAATGGATCAGATTTTTAAGCAGTATGATAGTTTTTGTAATATATATGTTGATGATATACTAATACACAACAAGAATAGAAATGAGCATCGAAAGTATTTAGAGATAATTCTAAATGAGTTCATAAATAATGGTATAATTATCAGCAAGAATAAGATTGATTTGGAAAAGCAAGATATAGAGTTCTTAGGATTTTATATTAAGTCAGGCACCATACAGTTGCAAGAACATATAGCAAGAAAAGTTGTAGAATTTCCAGATAAGTTAGAAGATAAAAAATCAATTACAAGCATTTTTAGGACTTTTGAATTATGCAAGAAGCTTTATTCCTGATCTTGGCAGGAAAATAGCAATTTTACATGGCAAAACTAGCAAGACAGGTCAAAAATATTTCAATACAGAAGATATCAAGTTAGTACAACAGATCAAGCAAAAAATTCGGCAGTTAAAACCTTTAGCATTACCGTTAGACAATAGTTATAAAATAGTTGAAACAGATGCATCATCATTAGGATGGGCATGAATTCTTTATAAGAAAAAGAGTAAAGATTTAGCAAAATCAGAAGAGAAAATATGTAGATACGCTTCTGGTAAGTTCAATGAAATACAATCTAGATTACCAGCAACAGATTTAGAAATCTTAGGAATAATCAATTCCCTTGAAACTTTTTCATTGTTTTTACATAATGAATTTTTTACTATTAGAACAGATTATCAAAACATAGTTTCATATTACAACAAAATTACTATTAATAGACAAGCAACCCGTAGATGGGTCAATTTTATTGATTCTATTACAGGAAATGGCTTTAAATCAAACTTTGAACACATAAAAGGAGCTGACAATACATTGGAGGATATCGTATCTTGTCTCATTTTGTAAACAGGTATGCATCCCTTTAGACATTCTTTGAGCAACAATCAAGCACAAAGTAGTTTACCACCAATGGAAGCAAGAATAGCAACAATCACTCATTCCTACAATGGAATTCAGGTTCAAGAAATCCGTGAACCACACCTCAGGTTTATTAGCTCACCTTTACTATCCACAAAGCGAAAAATCTTGTTAGATAATCTTTGGAACATTAGAATACAAAACCCTGGCATGAGGAGAGGACAAGAAAAATTAGTGAGAGCTTTAGAACAAGAATTTTTAAGCAATAGAGTAGACAAAGAAATAGCATTAGAAGAATATCATAAACTCCAAACACATTATGCTAGAATTCATTCATAGGTGGATAGTCTTCGTGAACAGCATAATATTGGCAAAACACAATATGGTAGTTTAAAAGAAGAGCATGATATAGTTACTGAATATTTTCGTAGATTAAATGTTAATCATCAAAAAATGATCTAATATTTGCATGATACAGACAAAGATTTCTCTACATCCATGCTAGAAGCACAAACAGAAAATCCATACGTTTTACAAGCTCTAGCAAAAGAAAGATTTTTTCACTTACCTGATGACATAAGAAATCATACATTAAAGTTACAGCATGATAAACATCTTTCTTTGCAGTTATCTATTCAACAGTTTTTATTTAGTCTTATTTCCACTCTACAATCAGGCATATGAGCCATTCATCTTTCTAGACTTAGCCTTGAAAATGAAAAAAATAAAATATCATATTTTACTTCCCAGCATGAATATGGAAAAATTTAGAGAAACATATTTAGAGCATGATGACAGCAGAATTCTAATTACCCCTGGTCTGCTAATAGACCATGGCTTTCTTATTCATCTTTCTGTCAAAAGCAAAAATCATGTCAGTTCTTTGTCTCACCAACTTAAGTTTGGCATAGAACATTACATAGAGATATGGGGGATAAAAGAAGCAAGAAGAGAAACTATAGAACTAGAATTTACTAGTATTCCTTCAGCACCAAGTAGTAATAGTATGTATTCAGATAAAGCAAAACACCTTATACTTATCCCTCGCCCAAAATTTTAGAGAACCTTCAGCAATGTTAGAAAACCCTGCTTCAATACCAAATTTAAAGGACATACATAAATTCCAAGCAGCACAACTAATCACTAAAGAATGTTGGAATGACAATGATTTGTACTTATTTACCAAACCAGCACCATAAACATGTATACATCAGAAATATATGAAGGACTCCCTCGACCTGGTTAAAAATACAACACCGCCATGAGCGAGATCACAAAAGAAGCATTTGATGAATTAAAAAGAGAAAAACAAGAAGAAGCAAAAAGAATAGAAAGAGAATTTTGGGAAGCAGCAGCAAGAGAAGCCGATCAAGCAGAAGTAGCATCAAGACAAGCACAATTGGATTTACTCTTTGACAGAATAGGTAATGAAGAAGACTATAATATTAACAATATAATGAGCAATGTAGAAGATCACAATATTGACAATATGGACAATATGATGGAACCATGAAATAAAGATAAAACAAAATTGCTATAAGAGGCAATGGATAAACGAAGCAAAAAATGCAGAAACAAAAGAGCAAGAGGTGAAGCAGCAGAAGAGAAATCAGAAATAGAAAAGATAGAGCAGCAGAAGTTGATCGACAATACAAGAAGCAAACAAAGATGAGTAAGTAACAGAAGAAAAAGAGAAAGAAAAATGAGGCACGGAAGAAGGAAGAAAAAGAAAGGAAGAGAAAGAAAGAAGAGAGAAAGAGACTTCCCAGCAAAAAGAAACTAAAACTCATGTAAGTCATAAAAATATTTTAGTCTTTTCCAAACTCTTTTACCGTAAAAAATTTTGTTTATATCATAGGTTCATGGTCAACCTGGCTTGTGAACCGGCATTGTAAACTTCTCTTCTTTCTATATATTTAAAATGTATCCGGGTATTCCGTAATATCTACCCGTGGGCTCAATTATGTAGATAGTCAATTAATTAGCATATGAGTAAGTTGATTAGATTGTTTTGAGGTTGTTTGTTTAGAGCATCCGCACCCATAAATTTCTATTTCAGGGTTCCTAATTCCTATTTCAGGAATTCCTGTTACTATTCAGCAAATAGGAATTCCTATTCAGCTTTTTTGCGCAGCAGTGCAACAAATAAGAATTCCTATTACTACTCATAATCATAAAATAAAATTTTAATTAATTATTTGTAATATGTTTATCCAATAACTAGGTGACACATGTCATTATCATGTACATTATTGAACTAAATTTTCGGTAAGATTTCCGACGACTCATATTGTGACACGTGTCACTGTCGGATGAATTATTGATGAAGATTTCCGGTGAGATTTCCAACAAATGATAATGCGACACGTGTCACATCCACGTGTCAATGTCGGCTAAATTATTGATGAAGATTTCCGGTGAGATTTTCGACAAATCAGGATGCGACACGTGTACTCATCCACGTGTCAATGTCGGCTAAATTATTGATGAAGATTTCCGGTGAGATTTCCGACAAATCAGGATGCGACACGTGTACTCATCCACGTGTCAATGTCGGCTAAATTATTGATGAAGATTTCCAGTGAGATTTCTGACAAATCAGGATGTGACACGTGTACTCATCCACGTGTCGTTATCGGCTAAGTTATCCATTGAAGATTTCCCGTCAGATTTGCGACCACTGAGGATGTGACACGTGTACCCGTTGTGAAACATCAGATTAGCCAATTTTGCTATAAAATCTTACCATCCCTCCTTGCCTTGAAACCTCACAACACCCGTAAACATACTTCTTCACTTTCTCTCATACAGAAGATGGATCCTAACGATTACGATGAGTCAAGGAGGAGGAGGCGTCAACAACGTCGGCAAGCTACCGCAATGATGAATTCCTTCGTCGTTGATGCCGCCATGGTAGTTGCCTCGTTTGATGATGAGCCACCTCGTCGCCGCCGTCCAAACGTACAAAGGCAAAGGACTCCAAGGGGTCAGAATCTGCTGGACGATTACTTCGTGGAACGCCCTGTTTTCCACAAGCAGGATTTTCGCCGGAGGTTTCGAATGAGCACGCACTTGTCAACCGGATCAAGATAGATCTCTGTAACCACGACCCGTTTTGGCATCAAAGAGAAGATGCCATTGGATTGCAAGGACTCTTCCCCGAGCAAAAGATGACAGGTGCTCTACGAATGTTGGCGTAACGCGCAGCCGCAGATCAGTGTACTGAATACACAAGGATGGGGGAGTCAACAACACTCGAATGCATGAAGAAGTGGTGCACACAGGTGGTCTTGCTTTACCAAGACCGTAACCTTCGCGCTCCGAATGCGGCTGACATAACTCGATTTCTAAAAAGGGCGAGGCAACGGGGATTTCCTGGTATGATCGGAAGCATCGACTGCATGCACTGGGAATGGAAGAATTGCCCAACATACTCGGGGCAAAAGGCTCGTCCGACAATAATCTTAGAGGCGGTGGCCTCATATGACACGTGGATATGGCACAGCTTCTTTGGGACGCCTGGAGCACAAAATGATATTAATGTGCTCAACTCCTCTGATGTCTTCGATGAACTCCTTGCCGGAAGAAGCCTGCAATTGACGTATCAAGTCCATGGTATGACTTACCACCATACTTATTATCTAGCTGATGGAATATATCCCAGGTATTCCTCGTTCGTCAAGACAATATCCAATCCACAAGATCAACCACAGAAGCTGTTCGCAAGGAAACAAGAGGCATATCGTAAAGATGTGGAAAGGTGCTTTGGCATCTTACAATCTTGTTGGGCTATCATTCGTCACTCAGCCATGTGTCATCACAAATCGACATTAAAAATGATCATGTTGGCTTGCATCATAATGCATAACATGATTGTCGAGGAAGAATTTGTGGAAGACGATTTTGAGGAGAATGAGGAAGAAGATTTACAAAACCCAGTGACTGCTTCCACACTATATGATGGGCCGGTGGATGAAAATGGTCACCGAATTCCATTTGAGCCAGTGGGAAGAGATCAGCATCATCAACGGTTTAGCGACCGGCTCATCGATTTACAATAAGTTTATCTCCATGGTGAACTTCAAAAGGACTTAGTGAAGCACAACTGGTTTCTTGAAACCGGTGAACATCTCTAAATGATATGCGCGAGATATGTGTGTTTGCAATTTGTGTGTTTCCCTTTTGTATGTGTGTTTCCCTTAATAATCAATGAATTTAAATGTGAAGCTCGATCTAAATAAATAAAGCGCGTGTTTATTTCTTGAAATTGAAATTACATGAATTGAAATTACATGAATTGAAATTACAAAACTAATCACTAAAATCAAGGTTGCGGGGACGATAACAACCGGTAAAGCTAGCATCGCCGACTTCTCCTTCATCGTCATCTACTTGCTGAAGGATCTCTGATTTCCGCTTCATGAAGTACTTCTTTGAATTTGGGGTCATAGCCTCGAAATTCATTGTCATGATCCTTGTTTTTTCTTCTCGTTCCCTCAATTTGTAGTTTTTCTCATCAAACATTCTCTGAGATTCTTCGGTTGCCCTTTGCCATTCGGCGAACATCTTTTGATTAGCTGCGATGTTCTTCAAAGTCTCATCTCGAAGCTCATTCGTAGGTGTCATGGCCTTCTTTCCCTTTCTTTTTGCCTCTTTCGCTGCCTTCACTCCTTGAGGTCTAGGCGGACTCGAGGTACCTCCAACGTTGCTTTGTGATGTTGGAATCACTTCATCTTCATCCAAGTTGACCATAGGAGACACTATATTTGAGGTAGGCGTAACTTCGACATAGGAATTGTAAGAAGGTGGAGTTCTAGTTTCAACGACTCTAAAAGTAGGATGATCCTTCACCATTTCCCAACACGCAAAGTGCGTAAACTCATTTTTTTGTTTTCCCACATACCACGTTTGAGCTTTCCTTAACTACAAAAATAAAAATTAATATAGGTCACATTTTTTATTTCACTAAATTAATTCAAATTAAGCGGAGCAACATAAATAAATCTTTACCTCATCATGCAAATTTTCGTCGGATTCCGGATTCCTTCTTGTGTATGCAAGCGCCGCTTTCCATTGTGACAAGTTTGGCTTCAACTTAGCAAAACGAGAGGTAAGTGCCTTTTGGGTCCTCGGTTCCGCCCTCACTTCACCTTGACCCATCACCCAATTTTGTTGGTAATCGCCATAGATTTTTTCCCACAATTTATCGATTTTTTGCTTGTTGCCGGAGATAGGGCACACACTATAGCGACAATATGATATGCACAATTGTACATCTTCGGAAATGAGCCAATTTGTGGACATCTTTTTGCAAAAAATCAAAGATATTGTGAGAGAGAGGGAAGAGAGGGAGGAGGAGGATAATAGGTGGAGTGCACAAATGAGTGTGAAGTGTTTAGAAAAAACACCTAATATTTATAGAAAAATAGTAGGGGGTTTTAAGAAATTTTTTGGGATTTTTTGGGATTTTTTAGGATTTTTTAGGGATTTTTTTGGGTAGTTTCCGTTCTGAATTTTTCAGAAAAATCAATAGCCGTTGCTTACGAATTTGAGCCGTCCGATCAACTTTGGTTTGAATTTGGGCCGTCCAGATCAAGCCTACCGTTGCTTGATTAAGCCAGCCGACAGCCTGCCACGTGGCGGGCTGTCATTGGCTGAGTAAATCTGTAATTTTTTTTAAAAATTTTTTTACCAGGCGCGTGTGTTACACGCGCCGGATTTAAAAAAAAACTTTCCCGCCTGACGTCAGCCACGTGAGTGGTGACGTCAGGGAGGAATTCCTCTCCCGGTTCCTCAAATCGGAATTCCTCTCCCGGTTCCTCAAATCGGAATTCCGAGAGGAATTCCTTGACGTCACCATCCGGTCAACGCTGCAGAACTCCACCGCTGCACGCCCTTTGCCACCCAGAATTCCTCAACGTGCTCGGGACCACCGTTTTTCGGCAGGAATTCCTCCAAGAGGAAGCTGCGCTGCGGATGCTCTTAGATCTATGTGAATATTGATCAAAATTGGGTTCCCCAGAAACCAAGAGGAGTGACAAATTGAAGATGAATAGAAAGCTAATTAGCCACCATACCGTAGAGGCCCATCTTGGTACTTCAATTAACTCTTTTATTTTGAGGTCGGGCTAGAGAGAAAGATTGAGAAGTGCCGATGAACCTCGACTGAACATTTGGAATGTGAAAAACACGAGTTTGATTAGTCACATAAAAGAAATGGATTTTTTTTTGTCAATGTACAAGGGCAGAACTGAGATTAAAATTTCCAAAAATTAGAGAAGGTCTAAATATCTAAATGGGAAGTGAGAATAGACACCTTATGACCAAGTGCAACTAATCCAAAAAAACATTATACAAACCATGACAAAAGAGAGAGAAGTTCCACCTCGACAAGAGAAAATGTGGAATAACAGGAGAAAGCACCAAAATCAAACCCAATTATCCGCAAATGTGGTAGGAATCGCATTAATATTTCATCGGAGATGAGATGAGAATAGAAGATAGGAGATCAACTTAGCTGGTCACCTCCTAACCCTAATAGAGTGAACATGTTTTATGAAACAATGAAAGTTTACTAGCTATGTTTACTTTATTTGTTACCTAAACATAACTAGCATAAGCTAAAACTATTTGTTTATAGTTTAAGGTGGTTATGGTTTACTCGTAGTTATTTATTTTTTAGGATTAAACTCACTTTAGACGTTTTCGGTCTGGTTAATTTGATGTCCATCTTAGAAAACTTGCCCGATAACATAGCATAAAGTGAGTATTGACAGATGCACCACGAATATAATATATATATATATTTTTTTTAAATTAAACATCAAATTGACCGAATCAGAAGTGTGGAGATCTACGAGTGAATTTAATTTTTTTTAAGAAATAATGTTGAGAAAAAATTAAAAAATTAAAAAACTAGTGCATTTGTGGGAGATCGAGTTGTGTCCAAAATAGGTCTCACTTGTTTTCTCGAGTCGCCTCCCTTTGTTTATACCAAGCGGAGCCCTAATGGCTGGAGCTACTCCGAGCACATACTCGCCGTCTCCTACAACCCGGAAAACCAAATCACTCATCTTCCGAAATGGCGACGTCGATTGGGCCCGACCCGACAACCGTGGTTTCCTCGAATGTAGAGCTTCCTGTAATAATCCCCTCTCTCTTTTGCTCAAATTCGCTTCCTTTATTCTTCTTTTCTTGTTTATTCTTTTGAGTATTTATGTGCTTGTTGTTATATTGAGGTGTTCAAATTGGTTCATCAGCTCAGTGTTTTCGATTTTGAACTCAAAGAACTGAGCTTTTCAGCTTTAGTTTCATTTGAACCTCATCATTATGCTGCTTTTAATGTTAGGTGCTTTTATAAGAAGTGATTTTTAAATATATTATGCTATATGAATGTTCTGGTATGAGAATATGTGATTGGAAGAAAGAGAATAGCAGTGGATATTTGTGACTGGATATGAAAGTGAAAAAAGTGATGAAAATAGTTCTTTGATATACTTCGAATTTGTATTCATAGCTTGAACTACACTTTGATATATAGGGTCTTCATTCGTCTCTTTAAAGCTTAGAGATTTCTGCTCCTGGATGTTGTTTATGCTGTGGTATCCTCTATAACTAGAGTTCGTCTCTAAACTTGAAACATGGTATTTGTTCATAAATTGACGGTTTTGTGTTATCTACCATATATATTGTATTGTTCAATGCGCTAAAATTTCATGTCACAGTGTGGTTCCGTTATAAACTCGAATAGAAACTAAAGTTTTTTTTTTCTTTTGCTGATACTTTACAGTTTTCAAGACTGGTGCTGTAAATGCTGCTGCAGGTTCTGCCTATGTAGAATTTGGAAATACCAAGGTCATTGTTTCTGTGTGAGTATATCTGTTAGAAATTCAAACTTTCACTGATTTATGAATCCATATACCTGGTTTAATTCATCTGAGTATTCGCTTCCTTTCCTATTATTTTTTTCTAATACAATTCAACGTGCATATTGAAATATGGTTGAATTAACTTTTCTTGTTAAGTTTAGATTTGGGCCAAGAGAGAGTAAGAAGGCAATGATGTACAGTGATACCGGCCGGTTGAATTGCAATATTAGCTACACAACTTTTGCCACTCAAGCTCGTGGACAGGTGTGTGGCTCTCTGAATGCATATTTTCCTCTTATATTTCTAAGTCTTTTTGGTCAATGAATTTATTGTGACTAATTTTAGGACTTCGTTCTCTTAGGGGTCAGACCACAAAGAGTTTTCTTCAATGCTTCATAAAGCTTTGGAGGGTGCAATTATATTGGAAACTTTCCCCAAGACTACTGTGGATGTTTTTGCATTGGTGTTAGAATCTGGGGGGAGTAAGTTACAATTTCAACTATATACGCGATATTTTCCCCGCTCTGTCAATGTATATGTTTGTGGTTATACTAAATCTCTTAGCTGCATTTGTGAAACCTTTGGGATAAATTTTCTCAAATAGACAAGTTAGTCTACTGACTAGTACCAGTAGAGAATTGTGTTGTATTCATCCCAAACTCCTAATGGACCACTAGTATGCTTTTGGTTCAACTCAAGTTTTGCAAAATAAATATTTTATGCTTGACAGCTCTGTTGTATGCTGACTTACTGGGTAGGTACTAGTTGAATGAAGCAGCCTTCTTTTGGTTAAATCTAGTTTAATGATGCAATTTGACAGAGAAAGAAATATTATTTCCAAAAGTAATAAATATTGAACATTCAAGTTTGTTAAGAATGAAATGGGGTATTTGATATTGGAGAATTATTGGTGCATATGAGGCCGCCTGATCATGTCTTCGTTTGTGTCATACACTCCAATAGTTAAGTGAATGCAAGACAGTAATATTTTTATTGCATGTGCTAATTGCTATTTTGTTTTGGTTGCAGGTGATCTTCCTGTAGTGATATCATGTGCTAGTGTTGCATTAGCAGATGCAGGGATAATGATGTATGACCTTGTTGCCTCAGTCTCTGTGGTATGCTGTTCAACCAGGCTTTAAAATTTTGATAAGTTTTTGTTATATATTTTAGTTTTTCTTGCTATTATAGTGTACAAGCAGGATCTTTGTCTTGCATAAGCTTGTAAAGAAATAAATAATACTGAGAGGGATTTGAAGCTTGAGCACATTGCACATGAAATAATGTAAAATGCGATTTCTGAACATTCTGTTGCATTCTATGTGTTTTTTCCAAGTCAAAATCAAGCTTACTACTAAGTTGTGCCCCTCAACTCTGCAGTGACTAGTGATAAACACTATTTTGGAGAGAAATTAAATTATAGTGGGTTTATGTTTCTGGTGTCACATGGTCTAAAGTGCTGAACATCATTACACTCGTTGGTTTTAAGAGAAATAGTGTGCTACTTAAATTATAAAAGTGTGGAGGCAGTTTCAAGTATATTTTGATAAGAAATCAATCAAATTTTACAGTAGCTATGCCTTGGAACAACAATCGAAATTGCAATTTTCATGCCAAATGATTTTCATGTAGTTTTCTGACAAGTGAGTTTTCTGCTTCTGGTTCCTAGTCTTGTCTTGGAAAGAACCTTGTTATTGATCCTGTTGTAGAGGAGGAAAGCTATCAAGATGGAAGCTTAATGCTTACTTGTATGCCTTCACGCTATGAGGTCACTCAGCTAACTATAACAGGGGAATGGTCAGCACCAAAACTTAATGAGGTACTTCATCCGCTGATTTATTCACTGTTTATGGTGTTCTTTTTCTTTTCCTATCCACTGGAGAGTATTTTCTCCTCTCTTATTGGAAGGGCACAAAGTATAGAACAGCATAGTGTACATATGTCATATCTTGAATTGTGGTTCACTGGTTACTTGTTGCAAGATCACCTATATGAGTTTTCATTCATGGATCTTCATTGTAGTTGATAAAGGACTATGATGCAAAGTTAACCAGGTTGATTTGCTTGTTAAAGTTGTATACACTGTCTGCTTAAATCTGTTTGGGAGGGTGTATCCACGTGCATACTCAAAGTTGGCGGGTTTATAATTTTCCTTGAAAAAAAGACGTGGTGTATTATACTAACATGCTCTTTACAAATCAGGGAATGCAGATATGCCTGGATGCCTGTGCAAAGCTTGCAACAATTATGAGAGAATGCTTAAAAGGATCTTATTCTATGGAAGATTAGTTTGATTTTTTTTGTTTGTTTGACATATTGGCCAAATTTTGCTTGTATATTAACTGGTCATGTTTTGAATACTGATGTTTATCCTGGTTTGAAAATTGGGACTCCCATGAAGAGCTGAAGGTGGAATTTTGTAAGATTTAGCCATTTGTGATTTTCTATTGTCCACGTATGATCCCAACTTGAACCGTCCTTGGTGCGTTGTTGCCCCCTATGGCAAACGATGCCTGATGGCCGGAGCAATCCGGGAGTATGCATACTAGCTCATTAGTTTAATGCAAGGATCCGGTTGATGGACGTTGTCAGCTTTTCAAGGTGTTGGCTGATTACCGAGTTTTCCTAGCCTTCTTCGTACTTTTACATAGTTACATTTCAATTTGATCCTGGGTACAACCCAGAAGGCAACGTCATCGGGCCATATTTGCTTGGGGCCTCAACTCATCGTGGACAAACAAGGCCGAGGCCATGCAAATGATGCAGTACAATTCAAGCTTTAACTAGGTTCGATCTGTATTGTCAAAAACAAAGGCCAGTTAGGATTTTTGCTAGAGAAAACAAAGAATTACTTACGAGTAGGGCTACACACACGTGTAGCTAGTTTCAGATCCTGGATTCTTTGGGTCCTCCACAAAGTTCAGATTTTCAGTCTGTACGTAGTCTGTTTGATAAATAAGAGAACTCCGATCCAGTCTGGTCACACTCACACACCCAATGATCGAGCGAGTAGTTTACAGTTGAAGAAGCTCAGTCTGATTAATGCTCCCACAAGCCTTGTCCAAATTTGCGGTACCCAGCAAGTCTTTAGATTTATTTATTTGTGCAATGTATACATAGATATCAAAGTTATTTATCATTGGGTTCTCCACCCCAAAAACTCAACTTGAATATACTTGTTAATATCTCAATACATAATGAAAGGAACGTACAGTTTCTTCATGTGTTGATTAATTGATGAAGCTTTTCTGCTAGCTAATAAGCTAGAATGCGTTTATAATGAAAGATCTCGATCTCCTTAATTCATTCATTTACATGAAATAGAAAGATGGAAGTGTACAATAAAGATATAATAGAACTGATCTCCATTAATAAAGCGACAGAGATCGATCATGAATAATCACAATTGTGAGTAACTTCCTTGGATTGTAAGTACTAATTAATTGAAGTACTTCCATGCATAGTTAGCTAGGCGCGTATACAAGTGAAAGTGCGATGATTAGTGTGTATTATTATTAGGGCTCATTTGACAATATCGATCAAATTAATAACCATGCTCGCTCATAATCAGATCGATAAACTGGCGGCCGACGTCGTAGATAATACTTAAACTTGGGTGCAGCAAAATTAATATATAGTGTTCACTTGTATATATACATGCAGCCGGTACGGACCGGGATCTCCCTGGCTCAGTGGCTTTTATTGGATTAATCAAGTACCTCGATCACTCGGTCATAAATAAATGTGACCTACATTTTGTCAATATAAGTGATAAGTGATCTCGTTAATCCAGTTATTTTGTTAATTATGTAAAAAACAGAACTTCACGGTTACTATATATGTATGCGGAAAAGGTAGTCGGGGCAACACTCATAAATCCACTGTTAATTGGAATCAAATGAATGAATAGGCCGAGTTTGTAGAAATTAATTGATGTACGCAAAATCTGGTAGAGACATGCAGCAAGCGGAGTTCTTGTGTCACATATATGCAACTAAACCCTAGCTAATGTGCATGCAGGCACTTGCATAGACAGCGAGCGATATATATACATACGAATACGTAGTCAATCGAAGTCGAAAGGGATCGAAATGCATGCCCACACACAAACTATACGTACGATATCGCCACGTACAATCATCGATCAAATACAATGAGATTTTGAAGAGAATCGAAGTATGCACTATATATATAGCTGCCGTCCTGAAGGGGTCATTTTACTTCAACCGGAAAAAGCAGCAGGCTAGGTCAAATAATTCCAGAACGTCCACTTGGGTTGGTGATCATTTGATTTGATCCGGTCCTGGTCCAACTCGAAGCATGCGTACTTTGACTTTGTCGGTCCGTGATGCTAGCTTTCTCTCTCTCGGGCTCGAATGTAAAATCGAGCTATTTCCTCGATATTTAAGTTTTTTTTAATTACCTGAAATTTGTTTTATTATATCCTTAAATTTTTTGAATTTTTTTTATTTTTTCAATATTTTCGATTTTGTGATATGTGATGCGTAATATATTGTACAAAAATTGTGATAGTCTAGTCGTTTTAGTCATCAAAATATAAAAATAGAAGTATTAAATTATATTTTAATAATTGTCAACACTTAACACGTATTAATTTATATAATAATATAACAAATTCATATGTCTTGATGTTTGATCAATTTTTTTCACATAAAGTAGATAATTGATCATATAACAATATCCAAAAGTTTCATTATAAATTTTCATATATTTTTATTAATTTTCGTCTTTTTTATCAAAATTTTTACTGGATCGATATTTCATTAATGTTTTCGTTAATATATCCAAATTTTAGATCATTGATATATCTTCAATATTTAATATTTTACTCCTTACTCTTGCCCAATCACTCGATTAATTTGTCAACAAGTCAAGAACCCCGGTCTCCCTCATAAGCCATTATTCAACAACAAAATATTAAATAAAAAACTAACTTACTTAATTAAGTGGTGGTGGTGCCGTACAATGTGCCTCGTGGTCAATCCGCCGAGGTGCCCGTGAGTGAAAATATAATATTAAGTTAAAGATGGCAAAAGTACGTGTTCCATATATCCTTCCATCTCTTTCCCTTGTACGTCAAAAGTTGGGCACTACGAAGTTTGATACTCTGGAAGAATAAAAGTTCATAAATATTTTCCTTTTTTTGTACTTGAATGAAACTTTTTATTAATCAGCAATCGAATAACATAAAACTTCATCTATCTGGAATTGATAAAAGAAAAACACTATCTAAATCTAATTTATTAAGCATAAACATATCTCATTCTACAAAAAAACATAAACATATCTTTTTCTTAACAAATATATTGAAGCGTTTTTTTTTGTAAGAGTCGAGAGAAAAAAGAAAACACGGGTTAAGGTTTTTTCAAGTGGGTTTGAGATGTTTGTCCGATAGCTCGCCTCGACTACCCGGCCATTGGCCGAGCCACAGCGTCGCAATGCTGGACGGGCGATGTCATTCCACCGCGATGGAATGGTCGGGAATAATCGCTTTGAACCTTTGCGAGCAACAATGACTTGGTATGTTTGGTTTGAAGTTACATATTAAGTTCGGTGTTCATCAGTCGGTGTACGTTAGCGTCTCTCGGCTAACGGATGGTGAATCCAGACAGATCTTGGAAGACAACGGCTAACAACCTCGGTGGGCTGCTCTACTTGGGATCGTGTGCGATCTCCTCGGGTCTTGGGTTACACAACTTCATTCGTGGTCGAGCTGCCTGGTTTGACAGAACGCGAAGAGTTTACTCCGACAACATACTGTTGATGGACATCGGGCTTGGGTTGCATTTTTTCATTGCAGCTGCTGGAGTACTGTTGCTGCTGGGTTTGGGCTTAGAGTGTCTTTTATTTGTTTTATTTTGTTTCAGTTGAGTTCTTTGTTGAGATGTTAAGATTGTTGAGACACCTTCATGGTCATTTTACTTTAGGTAGGTAGCTTGATTAGGGAGTGAGGCACCGATTTTTTTAGTCTAGAGGTTTGTGACCCTCACCGCCTTACTCCTCTTTTGTCAAGTTACATGCATTTGCACGTAAACGGTTTTAGTGTAGTTTACTTTAAGAGATCGTTTTCTATCTTACCAATAACCAGTCAATTCCTTATAAATTATCACTTGCAATGAATTTCTACCACTTCACCTAAAAAAAATAAAAACGTTTTTTAGATATATATATATATATATATATATAAACGTACACTAGGTTATGTTAACTTCTCGGATTATAAGATTCTTTCGCTTTGCTATCAAATCTGGCATGCTCGCAACAAAGTAATCTTTCAAAACATAGACACACCTTCGAGTATAATAACCATGTTAGCTGCTAGGCTCTCTAAGAACTATTTATAAGAAAATCCTAGGAAGCATCTAGTGCCCAAAGCTTCAAAAAATATCAAATGGGAACCTCCGCAATACCCAGCTCAAAAAATTAATTTGGATGGTTCTCAAGCCTCAGCTGGTTTTGTTATTCGAGGAGAAGATTGTAAACCAACCTTGGTTGCTGCTTTCAAAATTGGCCTTACAGACATCCCCATGGCAGAAGCATTGGCTCTTAGAGAAAGTCTTCATCAGCTAAACAGGTCCCTCCATCAAGTGTCAGATCGACCCCCGTTAATTATTGAAGGACACTCCAAAACCCTCATAGATGCAATCCTTGGTTTAACTGACACTCTTTGGCGTATATCCACCATTGTTGTTGACATCCGTTGTCTGGTGAATTGTTTCCCGGGAGTGGAGTTCAAACATATCTTTAAAAAAGCAAACTTCCTTACTGACAGTTTAACAAAGCTCGGACATAATAGAACGTCCATAACCATTTGGTGTTCTAGTTTTCCTCCTGAAGCTGGCCAGACCATTAATTTAGACCTTATGGGTGTTGGTTGCCCCCAGAGTTTGTCTTTGTAGTTTTGTGTGCTTTTGGTTGTTTTTACATCAAAAAAAAACTTCTCGGATTATAAGAAAAGAGAAAATCACGTGTCATGATTCCATATGCTTGAAAATCTAGTGTAGTCAACTCCTCCTTGGATCTTTACAAGAACAAGTTCACTTTTTTATGTGCTTAATTATAAATATAATTAAAATTAAAAATAAGCAACAATTTGGAGCAATTAAGAAGCATCTTTTATTCTTGTACATTGTGTTTTCTCAACCTTCAGACCTTTTGTTCTTGCTTGTAATTTTGGACAGACTCTTTGGCTCTGCCCGTATTGTCCGTCTTTCCATCCTAGTTAGTAAAAAAGTGTATGCGAATTATATATTAAAAATATGTACATGTATAATTCGATAGTTTTATATGAATAAAATTCGTAAAAATTTGGCCATAACTTTTTTTAATTTTTTTTAGAGGAAGAGTGTTAGGGAACTCCAATAAAAATAATAATAAATGTTTGAGGAGAATAATATGATAGACTGAAAACTGTTATTCTTTATTGATAGAAAGTCTTAAATAAAGGCTGATACAATATGTTACAATAAATTTAACGATATAACAGGGATTCTCTGTATCTAATCTATACTAAACCGTATCTAATTAGGATAAGACACACACCGAAAGTTATGGAGAATAAATCTCCTTAAACACTCCCCCTCGTGTCGATGGCCTAATGAATGATGCATAACATATTGTCTCTCGAAAAACCTTGTCAAGCAAACAAAAACCTCATGGGTAAAACAAAAGCTTGGTCAAAGGGAAAAAGAGCACAATGCATCAACTACATAAGCTAACACATGTGATGTAGACTACCCCTGATGTCTATAGAAATGTAACTCCCTCTGACTATAAATTCAGTCATGGAGTTCAGATAACCTGTGCATACCAATGCGTCTCATATGTTTCACAAATGTAGATTTGTATAATGACTTGGTAAACAAGTCCATAACATTATCCTCCGAACCAACCTGGTTCACATGGATAATCAATAATCGCTACTATTGCTGATTGTAGGAGTACTTTGGTGAAATGAATTAAGTAAGACACCCTTAATATAACCCAACTTCATTTGTTCAATGCAAACCGCATTTCTCAAATATGTAATTTAGCGTTGTCATAGTAGATGACAATCCACTAGACCCTCGAATATGTTGTATTACCGTTCTAAACCAGACACAATCATCAACCACTTCATACAAAGTTTTAATATTAGAATGGTTCAAGGAAGTAGCAATAAGGGTTTACTTTGTTGTTTTCCAAGAAATCGACATGTTTCCCATGGTGAATACATAACCTGTTTGGGAACGTCCTTTATGTGAGTCAGAGAGATACCCAACATCAGCAAATTCAACCAACACATCAACCGGTGTTTCAAAATAGGGGACTGCAGTAAAACTGCTCGCACCATGTTCAGTCTTCGATTGATTGAAGAACAACTCATTCGATGGATCGAAGGCATGATTATGGTCTATCCAGAGAGCATCCTTCAATGGATCGAGAGAAATTCTTGATGGATTGAAGGCTGTGGAATCTGCATGCTGCGATTCAACAATCCATTTTCCCAGAAATTCAAGCTCCTATCTGTTTACTTTGTAAAGGAAGAATAAACCCAAGTCAATGGTTACCTTCAAGTACCAGAAGGTGTACTATATATACTTTATTCCAATGACTTTGCGTTGGCGTATACCGAGAAGACAATGTCTAGATGTGTGCATAAGCTATATTTAACCAGGCTCTAACCATACCGAGATATAGAATCTCAACTCCAAAAGATCTTTTACCATCATCATTTCGATAAAATAGATCCTTTTGGGTTCTAGACTGCAAACAACCATTGGTGTGCTTAAGAGGGTGTTCTTTTTCCATTGTTTGATCTAGACATAAGTAGCTGGTGAATAAAAATTCAACCAACTCGAAGTACTGTCTCTTAACCGAGATATAATCGAGTCATACCAAAGTCTACCATCTCAAAATAACTCGTTCATCTACTAAACACGCATGGGCATAACTTTTCATTCTTTTATCCCTTCCCAATCAAGTATTCACTAAGACGGGTATACCACAACCTACTACCGGATTGTTTCAATCCATATAGTGAACGTCTCAATCTAATTACATGAGCACTCTGTGGTTTATAGTTACTTGAATTGGGTAGAACCATGCCAACGGGAACTTTAACATATATCTCAAAATAAAGATCCCCATAGAGATATACTGTAACCATATCTATAAGCTGCATTCTCAATATTTTTGGACACTACCAAACTGATAAATTTGCTGAAAGTGATGATGTCCATGATCAGAGAATACATATCCTCATACTCAATACTAGGGCATTGAGAACATTTTTGTGCCACAAGTCTAGCTTTATACTGCATGACTTTATTCTTCTCAATTTGCTTTCAAACAAATTCACTACAAGAAAAACGCACTTAGACTACGGAAATTGTTTCCGTCGTCTAAGTGGCCACTTGGACAACGGACCGACACGCCGTGGTCTGAGTGGCCACTTGGACGACGGGGTCTAGGTACGTCGTCCATGTATCCACTTGGATGACGGAAACAACCTAAGTCCATCGTCTAAGTGAACCCTATAAACCCAAAACAACCCTAAACCCTAAGGCCCTAAACCCTAAATTTCAGAATTTTCACTTAGATGACGCAAAGACACGTTTGCGTCGTCTAAGTGAGTACTTGGAGGACGCAAACGTGTCTTTATGTCATCTAAGTGCTTACTTGGACGACGCAAACATATCTTTGCGTCGTCTAAGTGAAAATTTCGTAATTCCATCTAAGACAACGACCATCTAGCTCATGTCCCATAGCATATTCTTTTCGTCGAGACCATAGAGTAAACAATTCTCGGAGTGTGATCGTTGACGGTTCCAAAATAGAACTTACGGATTTTGTGTATCCACGTTTCCGGTTTGTAAAAATTTCTATTTTGCGGTTGACTGTGCCGGTGAAACCCTTAACGAACTTACTATTTTGTGAAAATTATTCTATTTATATATTGTCTTATGACAAATGTATCCAACGGTTATTTTTTTCAAATTCAATTTTGTTAATATCGATCTGCAATAAGCCTATACTTAATTACACTTAAGTTATACAGATTAGTAGATACTTAACAAGTTTAAAAACGTAAGATTATTCGTCGTCTTAAATTCAATTGTTTATATATATGATTCTTTAATCGATATTTTACGACTATTTCATTCGAATGAGAAATCGGAAACTTCCTTGCGAATTATTTTTAAAAATTAATTTTACGGAAATTTCACCTGGACCACGGAGATAGACCATCTCCGTCGTTCAGGTGACCACTTGGACGACGAAAACATACTGCCTCAGTCGTCCAGGTGACCACTTGGACGACGGAGATGGTCCATCTCCGTCGTCTAGGTTAAAAAAAATGGCGGTTCAATTTTCACTGCCAATTTTTTTGGGAACGGTTCAAATTTCACATGGACGACGAAAATACCCATTTCCGTCGTCTAAGTGAAAATTGAAACGCTCCCTAAAATTAAAGCGGTTAACTCCCACCCGCCAAATTAATTGGGCGTCGGTTCGAAAAATTGAAACGGTTCACTTAGACGACATAAAAATGGGCTCCGTCGTCTAAGTGAAACTCTATAAAAGGAGAGAGACCGATCCTCTTTTCCTCATCCCATTCTCAAACATCCCTCTCATCTCCTCTCTCTCTCTATCACTCTCTCTAAAAAATCTGGCCTCCCTCCCTCCGGCGACTCAAAATTCGGCGACTCCCTCCCTCCGACGACTCCGCTCTCTCGCGACTATTCTTTCCGGTATTTTTAAATTTTTAACATAATTATAATTTTATTAATAAATTAGTAAATTGGTAAATTAATTAGTGAAAAAAATAAATTAGTAATAATTGGTAATAATAATTAATAATAGTTAGTAAATTGGAAATTATAGTAAATTATGATAATTATGATTTATTTAGTAATTAATTATTTTAATTATTGTAAATGCATGACAATTATTATTGTAATTATTGAAAATTATATTTATGATTGTAATTATATATTGTTGTAATTAATATTATAATTGGTAATTATTATTGCATGTAAATAAAATTTGTAATTATTGTTGTAATTATTGTAAATTTGTAGTAAATGTGGTAAATTATTGAATTATTAAAAATAATAAATTGGTGATTATGGTAGATAGCCCAGCTCATTGCCCTCATGGAAAATCAGGCTCGACAACAGTGTTAACCTCCTCCAAACCCATACCCCGACGACAATGACACGGCTGGAGGCAGGAGATTCGGCAGCGCGTCTGCTCCTCCTATATTTTAGTAGTTTGTATTCTAGCTACGTAGTTTATCATGATATCGTATTTTCGATTCCGAACGATTTAATTTGATGTATGTAAAAATTTAAATTATTTAAATGATAATTTAGTATTTTAATTAATTTGTTAATATTTAATTATTTAAATTTAGAATTTTAATTAAATTATTAGTATTTTACTTTAAATTCAAATTTTAATTAAAATAAATAAATAATCACTTAGACTACGGAGATGTTCATATGCATGGTTTAAGTGTTCACTTAGACTACAGAAACTAGCTAGATATCCGTTGTTTTAAGTGTTCACTTAGACTATGAAACATAGATATCCGTGGTCTAAGTGAACACTTAGACCACGCAAAAACTCCCTAGTCTAAGTGCAACTTAGACCGCAGACTTTTTCTGCCGTCTAAGTGTAACTTGGACGACGCAACAGTCATTTTCTGTTGTCCATGTGACCACTAGACCGCGGAAAAAGACCGCAGTCTAAGTTCTACTTAGAGGACGTACCTTAGACCACAGAGATTCCATCATCTAGGTACTTGGACGAGGAAATGTGCACCTAGACGACGAAAATGGTCTGCGGTCTTGGTGCGTTTTTCTTGTAGTAAGACTCATTTGTGTCTAACCGGCTTACCATTCCGTGGCCATAGCACGACCAAACCGAAAACTTGCCATTTGTAAGAGAGTCTAGTAGCCTAAATTGCAACTTTCCATATCGGTCAATTTGCTCTACATTAACCGTTGACAATCCGCAATAGAGCAATGATCCACTTCATCGTCGTCAATTCCTGAGCGATGAAATAAATAAATGCATCATCAACGAACATGAAAGAACCATCCATAACACCGCTAGCATTTGTTTAATTTGGAGATATTTCTTTGTTTACTGACATTGTCATGGACTCTGAGGCGTCCCCTAGTGTTTGTCAATGCCGACTTTTAGACACAATTGCAGTAAAAAACAATCTCATGTGTTGATGATGAACGATTATGCCTTGATGGCTTGCCTTTTTATCGGTAACTCATCAATGGATTTTGACCGATGTTACACTCATACTATGGGCAGGAGAAATACTATCTCGCCTGGGTGTTGCATTAACTTGCCTAATGTTAGGGACTTTTAACCTTGCAGGATTTGCAGCATGTATGGCCGATCTCGTCACTCACATGATATAAGTAAAGGAGTCAGACATTAAATCTGCTACTTTTTTAAGATCAATAATACATTGCACTTCAATCTCACACTGAGATGTGCGGGGATCATGATGAGAGATAGTAGGGACATACCACGTCATTTTGACGTTTAACCAGAATGTAACCATTCCTATCTCCCCCTAACGGTGAAAAGTATGTCTCATCACAGTGACTATCTGCAAAAACTAATAGTAAAGAGATCTCCTGTCAAAGGTTCTAAATAGAGGACATTTGTTAGAGAATCATAACCAACATAAATGCATAATCTTTGTTGATGACCCATTTTTATACGTTGTAGAAGTGTAGTAGGCACATGTACCGTGCAACCAGAGATGCGTATATGTGAGATATCAGGCTCATATCTAGTTACCAATTGGTACAAATAATTGGCGGTTTGTTGGTATCAAGCGAATAAGCATAGTTGCATGTAATATTGTATATCAAATAGATATCAACAAATTAGTATGCATAACCATTGCTCTGGCCACAAGCTTTAACCGCTTGACTTGTTCTTCTTCTAAACCGTTCTATGAATGAACATAGAGAACCAGGATATTCAACAACAATCCTAATCATCATGCAATAGTCATCAAAATATTTTAATGTAAACCCTCATGTATTAAACCAATCTAAATGACCTGATTGAGTTGTTCGAGTGGTGAGCCCGAAGCTTAATAATCTGTGCTAGGAGTTTTGAAAATGCAGTGTACCATGTGGCTTGCAATGACCTGTGACATATGCGTCAATGCATAAATCAAAACCATATATAAACAGTCCACATACCGGTTTGATCCACAAATAGATTCTTAGAATCTGTGGAGGAATGAAAGTTGTGTCAATAAAAGAAGACCGTCATGCATGTAAACAACATTATAGACATAAAGAAGTTTTGCAAAATGAACAATGTGCATCTGAGATTGCAACATATGAATCTAGTGGGATTATGCATGACTCCATAATGGTACGTTGTCGGGATTGTGCTGCACTCGTCTTAGAAACCGAGCCAGGGTTGAAATGAGTAGTCTCATTCCCCTCATCAAAACCGATGGATTTAAGTATTCTCACATACTTCTTCGCTTCGAAAAATGGGTGACCATGAGTATTTTTCAATATTTTGATCATCATGTCACGACCTGAATGTCCCAGTCGAAAGTGCCAAAGCTTGTATGATTCCGAGTCACACAGAGTCATGTGAATCATGACATTGGATTCAATGATACGAACTGTAGTTAGATATAGACCACTACAAATAACCAAAAATTTCTCTAGAATGCACTTGCGACCGCATTCAACAGAGGTAATACACAATAATTCTTGTCCATTTTCACAATATGTTTCCAAGTGAAAACCGTTGACACGAATATCCTTGAAACTTAGCAAGGTTCGATTGGTCTTTGGCATGTATAAGGCATCAGTGATAAACAACTTTGTACCATGAAGTAGCAAAAATTCTGCTGAGTCACGCCATTTAATAACCGGCGTTGCACCTATCATGGTAGTCATTGAGGAGTTGTATTGAAAAATATCCATTAAAATTGCCTATTATGCAGAATTGTGTGGGTAATACCACTATCTGCAAGACACTCAATCTCGCATTGAGACATCACGATTGGTGTTATGCTCGGTATGATCGGTACAAAAATTGGACGACGTAGAGGAAGAGCTCGTCTGTAATGGTTTCTTGGAAGTCGAGCAATCTTGATGAAAGAAGGAAATCATTAGAAGCAAGGAGGAATCGATGGTGATGATCGGCGGTGATGGAGTTTGTTGCCGGCGGCGGTGGAGGTTTGTTGGTGATGGAGGCCGGCAGTGGAGTATGTAGGGCTAGGGTATTTTTTTTTGTCTTGTCTTGGTGATAACGGGCTATTAACTTAGAACGTGCCTGATAACGTGTTTGAGGAGAATAATATAATAGACTGAAAACTGTTACTCTTTCATTGATAAAATGCCTTAAATAAAGGCTCTACAATCTGTTACAATAAATGTCCCGATATAACAGACATTCTCTGTATCTAATCTATAGTAAACCGTATCTAATTAGGACAAGACACACATCAAAAGTTCCGGAGAATAAATCTCCTTAAACAATAAAAAAATAATTTTTATTAAAACAAAATAAAATTCTCAAATAATTTGATCGAATTCAAAAAAAAAACTTTTTTCGAATATTTCAAATAATCAGAAAAACAGACGTTTTTTTCCTTTAAAAAAATTCATCAATTCACGAGAATAATTCGCAAATTTGGGGGGTGTTCCACTGGTACAGTTTTTCAATTTCTGGAAGTAATAAACCATGGGAACATTTACAACTACCCTATATAATAATATTTATAGTTTACATAGATATGCCAAATTTCGAAATTTTAAAGTTTTAATCTTTTTTCCATATATAGCTTAATCCTTGGTCTCTTTCTCAAAATTCCGAAGTTCCCACAAGTTTTGAGACGACAAGAACAATGGAGAAGCTCTTCAGGCTCTATAGTCTAAACTAACGCTGCTGCTTCACCCCCACCCATATGATACACTCTCCACTTTAGCTTCATTTCTCATTCTTTTCCTAATCTGGATTTGATTCATTTATTATTTGGGTATCGGCTGAGAACTCTTCAGAGGCTAGAAAACAGAGAGAGAGAGAGATAGATGGATTTCATGGTGTGGTGAGGCTTAAGCTGTGAAGAGTCAGAAGTGCTTGTAAGTCCCTCTTCCTCTCCACCGCTTTCTCAGTGTTGATGTTCCCCGTTTTTTGTTAGAGATTAATCTCCTACAAAAGAACCATGCTTTCCCTTTGCTATATCATTTGCTTATTGAAGTTATGTTGGCTCTATGTGTAGATCAAGTTTCTGAATGGTGTGAATTTTCAGTTTCATTTTTCTGCTCAACCAATTTGAGAGTCTGTGCGTTATAAAAGTTTCACATGTTCAATATAATAGAAAAAGTTGGAAATTGATATGTATGTTTGTTTTCTGATACCACTTGGTATGTCAATTGTATTCTTCAATTGGCATACAAAATATCCGTATGCCGTTCAATTTAGGAAGTGAAGGAAAGGAAATCAGTCACATGTTTGACCTGCATTTTGATTCCTAAGAAGAAGCTAAAGTCTTTAGTCTTTACAGCTTCTTCCCCAACTAACTAGCTTGCAGCCATCTTTAATTCATATGTTCACATGATTCCTGGTGAATGAAACTGTTGAAGACCTTGCTTTGTTCTTGTGGCTTCCAACTCATCATGTGTCATTGATCACCGTACTCGTGATATTTACACTACATATAGATTGATCATGGGCTAATGTAAGTTCAATTCTTTGATTTTCTTCAGCTCCAAATCATTTCTGGTTGTTGAAGACAAAGTTGGACACAGATATACGCAGAACATTAATGCAATGGGTTACGGTAAATCAAGCTCTGTAAGGTAAATTCTGTTACTGAATTTCTCATTTGACTGATGATATTAAAGTTCATGCTACCATAACTGCTTCTTAATTTTTTGAACTCGAACTATGAGATTTCAGATTTGAAGATGATGTTGAATTAGCAAAGCTATCTTCAGTCAATGGAGTTGGTGGTGTTAAGTTCAAGTACAAGATTGATGGGACACAAGTACCAGAGACCAGCACCAATAAAATGGACAATGAGGTGCCTGGGAAGTCTGGGAAATCCTTAAAGGCTAAAGTACTGTCTAGAGTCTTTTCTGAGGACTACGAGAGAGTGAAGAGGAAGATTTTAGATCCTCGGGGACCAACAATTCGTAGATGGAACAAGATCTTCTTAGTCACTTGTTTGATTTCTTTGTTTGTAGACCCTCTATTCTTTTACTTGCCGAAGGTTAAAGACCAAGTCTGTATTGATATTGGTATACCACTTGAAGTTGTTCTTACCATTCTTCGGTCAGTGGCCGATGTTTTTTACATAATTCAGATTTATATTAGATTTCGTAAAGCTTACATTGCACCTTCCTCTCGAGTATTTGGGAGAGGAGAGCTTGTTATAGATTCTTCAAAGATTGCACTCAAGTATCTCCGGTTTGGTTTCTGGATAGACCTCATTGCTGCCCTACCCCTTCCTCAGGTATGTTACTTAAAATTTATTCTAGTATTTAGCGTATTGAGAAAGCTAGTTTGCACTGAACTTAGAAGTTCTTATTTTTAATCTGCCTTCCAGGTACTAATTTGGATTATAATCCCCAACCTTAGTGGTTCAACGGTGACAAACACCAAAAACGTTCTTCGGTTCATCATAATCTTTCAGTACATACCAAGGCTCTTTCTTATATTTCCACTATCATCTCAAATTGTTAAGGCCACTGGTGTTGTGACAGAGACAGCATGGGCCGGCGCTGCATATAATCTGATGTTATACATGTTAGCAAGTCATGTAAGTATAAAACAACCATTATTTCTGGTTTCCTGGGATATCAATAGATACTTGTGCAGCTAGTTCTTAATCATAACCAAGGGTCTTGATAGAACCTGAAGATTCGAATACAGTATTAGGAGAGAAAATGAAGCTGACTGATTTTATTTCCAGTCACTTTTTGTTCTGCCTTGTTTCATTATACCTTAAAACATACTCAAGACCCTCTGTCATCAAATATAATGTTAAAATCAAAATAAAATCTTTTCAGTTCCCACTTTCCTATTTTAATATAATCTTTATCTTTATGTTCACCTTCCTGCTTAGTAGATATTTGAAGTAGAAATGATTAGTTATGTGAGAGAAATTTTATATTACTCCATTTTAATCACTCTCTTTTTCTTTTGAGAAGGTTTTAGGAGCATGTTGGTACCTTCTTTCAATTGAGCGGCAAGAAGCATGCTGGAGACATGTTTGTAAACAAGACAAGACATTTTGTGAATATGGTTACTTAGATTGCAAAAGGGAGCAAGACCCTAAAAGGATTTCCTGGTTCCTGTCGAGTAATATTACAAAACTTTGTAATCCAGAGGAAAAGTATTATGAATTTGGTATATACGGTGATGCAGTGACATACGGTGTTACAACCTCACCATTCTTCAACAAATACTTTTACTGTCTTTGGTGGGGTCTACGAAACCTCAGGTAATTAGTTTCATCAAATCTCTATTTGTTGTCAATGAGACCTTTAGGTGGTAATACTCTGTTTATTCTAGATATGTTAAATATTTGGGAAATCTTCTGCTCCCATTGTTTAGCATTTTCAAAATATAATAGATGCTGAAAGATATTGATATACTTTTCTCTATGAGAAGGAAAAGAAGATGTTTTGATCTATCTCATTCCATGTCCATGGTAAAAAATTCATTTACTTTGCTCATTTCTTTCTAAAACATATGTTTGCAGTTCCTTGGGGCAGAATCTTTCAACCAGTACTTATGTTGGAGAAATAATGTTTGCCATTATTATTGCAACTGTTGGACTTGTTCTGTTTGCTTTGCTGATTGGTAATATGCAAGTAAGTCCTCGAGTAATCTCAATGGTGTATATTTGTTTTGACATGCACCTCAAATTTCAAATTTGAACATCTAAGTAATGTAGTGAAAAGACAACATGTGAAACTATGCTGATCCTACAAGTTATTAGATTAGGTAAATGCTAATTAGGAACCCTCATAGCCTATTTAATTCACAACAGAGACATGTATATAAGCAAAACAAAACAGTACACATGTAATTAACCAATCATCTGAGAATCTGAGTCATGCCTGCAACTGTTGTACTTATAAATAGTGACAATTCTGATAACATTGTAATGACAGACATACCTTCAATCTACAACTGTTCGACTAGAAGAGTGGAGGATCAAGAGAACTGATACAGAGCAATGGATGCATCACAGGCAGCTGCCTCCAGAATTAAGACTGTCTGTGAGGAAGTATGATCAGTATAAGTGGCTGGCTACTCGAGGGGTTGATGAGGAAAGTCTTCTAAAAGGCCTACCTATGGATCTCCGAAGAGACATTAAACGCCACCTTTGCCTTGACCTTGTTCGTCGGGTAAGTTATTGCTAGCACTAATCTTAATTATTATTTTCTTTCATGAAAGATTTATCTCAGTACGGACAGAGAGAGCAGGCTAATAATCTGCAACTACAATAAGATTTACGTAGTTTATGATTATATGCTTAACTTCTGGCTTTGACATGTTGAATTTATTTTTGATTAAATGAACAGGTTCCTATGTTTGATCAAATGGATGAAAGAATGCTTGATGCAATATGCGATAGGCTAAAACCCGCTTTGGGTACCGAAGGCACATTTCTAGTGCGCGAAGGTGATCCAGTTAATGAAATGCTCTTCATAGTTCGGGGACACCTTGATTCTTACACCACCAACGGTGGCCGGACAGGATTCTTTAACTCGTGCCATATTGGCCCCGGTGACTTTTGTGGAGAGGAACTGCTGACATGGGCCTTAGACCCTCGTCCAAGTGTCATTCTCCCATCTTCGACGCGCACAGTTAAGGCACTTTCTGAAGTAGAAGCATTTGCTTTAGTAGCAGAGGACTTAAAATTTGTTGCTTCACAATTTAGAAGACTTCACAGCAAGCAACTTAGGCACAAGTTCCGGTTCTATTCACACCAGTGGCGGTTATGGGCTGCTTGCTTCATACAGGCAGCTTGGCGTCGTTATAAGAAGCGCAGGGAAGCAGCAGAGCTCAAGGCTAAAGAAGACCATACGGCTGCTGAACTTGCAAAACCACCATCCGTCTCTGCCTTGGCTACTTATGCAGCAAGGCTGGCTGCAAGTACTAGGAGAAGTGCCAACAAGCATCCTGGGGTAGATTCTGGGGTTGTAAGTTCATTACAGAAGCCAACAGAGCCGGACTTTTCAGTTGATGAGGAATGAATGGAGAATTGATACAGTTAGTGGTTAATATATATAGAATGTAAACCTGCTTATGTTTTCTGTATTGAATTTGTTAATTGAACGCAATTTCAGCACAAAAACAAAAGCTGAAGAACTGAATGTGAAAGAGCTATATTGTACATTATATATATATATATATATTTTTTTTTTTCATTTCTGATTATTCGTTTTTGTTACAGTAGCTGAACTGCTTGTTACACTGATGATCATTTTAGCAAGACACTGCACCTGAGACCAGACCGATTGTTGATGTTTTAACTTTTGACTTTTTGAGGATTGAGCTACTGTATCTTGGTTTGGAGTGGGTAATTTTGGACTTGATTCTACTCAAGACAGGATTGGCCAGCCTTCGACGCTTTGATGCCTAAGTCAGAAGATGTTTAGCCAATAAAAGAATTGAACAGTAAAGTCTTAGATGTCTTACCTTGAGTGTAGAATAAATGCTTCCTTTTATAGGTAGTTGAGGGAGACAACTCCTGTTGATTTTCGATGTGGGATTAGATGACATCCCCTTTTTGTACAAGTTGACATAAGGACAAGGGCTGGTCTAGTATTTGACAGCCTTGCCTTGATGGGTTGGTCGACTGACGCCTGGGTGGAGTGACGGGTTTTCCCCCGTCAACTTCTAAACTTGGTCATTTTTTGCATTCCTTTCGTATTGTTGCTGAATGAGGCTAGCTCTTCTTGGGGTTAGCACGTGGTGTACTAACAAGTCCCCCAAGTCCTCGAGTCAAGGGCAGTGGTCTTGATTTGGGAGTTGAAAAACAAACTACCAAGTCTAAGCGAGCGTTTTCATTCAGCAACGGTTTATTAGGGAAGCATGGCTTACCCTGTAGTCCCTTCAACTTTCGGATGAAGAGCGGATCTTGGATCGTGGGACGTGTGAGGGCTGATTAAGCCGCTTGGGCGGTATGCCGCGTGGGCGTTTGTGCCACTTGGGCATTCATGCCACTTGGGCATCCTGATGGGAAGGGGTTACGTTAGAGATTTTTTGGGCCCGAGAGGAGTTTAAGTCCCCAGGTAGCAAATACTACTTAAGGTAACATTCCGCGTAGGGGACGTTCTTAGGATGATCAGTCGCTAAGAATGTCCGTAAAGGCGGTCAGTCGTCCGCGGGGAAGCGATCGCCGCAGTCGTAAGATGCATCCTGACTTTTGGTTACTATCAAGGGTGATCGGTACATGGGCGTTCGAGCCCCCGAGTTATAACGCTGATTGATGGACTGTCTAGTCAAGAGGGACTACACTGTCGAGGGGATCTACTGCCAAAGAAGTCCGTATTCAGGTGAATGAGGGCCGAAGCGGCCGGTCAAACGCGTAAGCGTTCAAGTTGGTCAGTTGAAAGGTCAGCCATGGATGGTGGCACGATATGGAGGCCACGTGGTTGAGACATGTGAAGTGACCGTCTGATGGGTTTGGCCGCATGCATGCTACGTGGTGGTTAGCGCGTGGCTCGAGGAGTCACATTGCACGTGCCTTGATGACGCGTTGATTACGGGTTTCTGAATAGGCGTTTGTCGTTTGAATTCGAATGTATAGTGAAGCACGTGGCAACGATCGACGGTAAGAGAAGGTAAACTATGGACGGTTGAGATGCGTTCTCTTGTTCTAGTCTTTGTATAAAATACTTCGTCTTCTCTCTCTTGGTAGAATATCTGCATATTTACAGAAGAGGAGAAATATTACTGAGAGAGAGAACCTTCGAGTTTTCCAAAAGAGTTTGTGTGCTACTTTGTCGTCAATCGTCGATTTCGCTGTTCATCTGCAATAAAGGTAATAATTTTCAGACTTCTTTTGTATTTTTATTGTTGATTTTGTTGTTTTGTTGTGCGTACTGCCGTAATTTGGGTAAATTAGGAGTAAGCTGCCTTAATCTAGGTAGATTAAGTAACAATAGCTGAAATATGGGTAGAATGAGTAGTAATCGCTAGAGTGTGTGTAGTTTCCCATTGCTCTTGATGTTGTTTGGTTGAGTGGACGTTGGTGATGAATGGGTTCATGAGTGCAGAGTGGTCGAGGTGCTGATTATGTTTTTTCTTTAATAGACCTGTCGCTTTTGCACTATGAACCCCTCGTCGCCCATAGAATTGTCTAGCGACGAGTCGTCCTTTAGGATTATGGATGGGAGGAGGTGTCGCCCAAAGGAACATGTTCACATGAGTGATTTGTCGTAGGAATTGGGGATATACCTGTCCTCCTTTAGCATTAGTCAGACGTCTGAGTCATCTAGCAATTCTGTGTCGAGTACCAGGAAGACGGTCTTGAGTCCTGAGCCACTCAATCGTATTTTTCCTGACGCTCAACCCCTTTTATTGACTGCATTGCCTAGCATAGGTTCAACCAATGAAGGTGGAGTTGAGGCGTCAGGTGGTGTGGAGCGACAACAGAATAGGGAAATTGCCTCTACTACATCAGTCCGTGGCAAGAAGAATTAGAAGGGCCAGAAGGGTCAAGGAGGAAAACTGCTGGGCAGCCGGGTTGCTAAATATTTTGATAAACAACCGGTGCAGAAACCAGGGGAATCCATGATCGCAGCTCAGGTAGAGAAGCTATACAAGCTGTACGATATCCCTCAGTCAGTAATTTTGAGACTGTTGGGTGGGTGGGGAGGAACTTTGTGGATCCGTCGGTTGGGTTCACTTATGAGGCAGAGTGTCATATGAAGAACAGGATAAATGATCCCTTGCATCCTTTTATCCAATTCGCGCTGGTGCAGTTCAACATTATGTTGGGCAGTGCGGTCCCAAGTTGGCGAGGATGCTAATGGTCTTCTACAACATGTTTAAGATGTTCGTGTTAGAGCAGCCGACGATGGCGGAGTTGACCATGTTCTAGTCTGTAGCCTATGTAGACCGTGAATGGGATAAGGGGACTATGACGGTCGTGTCTAAGCCTAAGAAGAACAAGTGGTGGTTGAGTGAGGTGGAAAACTCATCTCGTGTTTAGAGGCGCAAGGATTTCTTAGTAGGAGGCAATTGGAAATTTGGAGACCGCGAGGGTATGGGAGGATTTCTTAGAATGCCGATCGCATTCCATCCCTTAAGTTCGATTTGTTGTTCAATGTATATAGCAGTCTGGTTGTTGTGTTCGTTCTTTGTCTGACTGTGTTATCCTTTGTTTGCAGTGAGCTACCGCTTTCATTTGACCGCGTTGGAGCAACGTCGCCTTGACCACTTTAGTTTTGCATGGGGGGCTAGAGGGGTGTGCAGGAATTACTGGGCTTGGATCCACCACAAAATGAACGATCTAACCGGGATTTTCAAGTGCCCTAGTAAGTGTCTTTGCATTGAGGTTTTTCTTTTGTGCCCATTTGATATATGTTGGAGAGTGATGTTTAAGGTTCTACACTACCGTTTGCTATAGTCGAAGTGAACGCTCCAGCCACCGAAGAGAGGACGAGCAAGTCAACGGCCTATCTGAATGATCTGATCAAGCGGGACACAGAGGCTAGGATAGTGGAGGAATTGGGGAACATGGAGTTCTAGGAAGAGAAAGAGGGCGGTCCTGAGATGACCATCGCTGCTCCTGGCATTGAGGCAGTCCATCCATGGGAGGATGAGAGGATGAGCAAGTCAGTGGCATATCTGAATGATCTGATCAATCAGACCACGAAGGCTAGAAGAGTGGAAGATTTGGGGAACATAGAGTTCTAGGAAGGGAAAGAGAGTGGTCCTGAGACGAGCATCGCTGCTCCTGGCGTTGAGGCAGTCCATCTACGGGAGGTCGTGGTGATTCCAGACGCTGAGGTGGAGGAGGAGGATGTTCCTGTGACACGAAGGTTGCCAGAAGTGAAGAAGCTGGAGAAGAAGAAAGAGAACGAGAAGGAGAAAAGTGGAGCGGTTGAAGGGGATAAGCCCCATAAAGGGAAAGCGAAAGTGGCTACAGCAAGGCGGAACGTCCAGCCCAAGAAGGGTGGGGGGAATGACGTTGGGGTTGTGCGGTCCGCTCTGTGCAGTACAAATGATGAAGTATACTCTGGTGATGAGCCGGATGAACGAGCCACAAAGCACTCTGAGCTGCAAGAGGGATTGGAAACGAATGTTGACTCTAACGACTACATGCCCGAGTAGAGTCTCCACGTTGATGAGAAAAGTATGGAGTGTGCGCTGGTGGGGGATAACGTGGAGCAAGACTTTGGATGTATGGTTGATCGTCCCCCTACTCCAGTTGAGAGAGAGATCACCTTGGAATGGATGGATGTGGAGATGACTGACCGCTCTTCCTTTCCAGACGCGGGGGCAGTGCCTGAAGAGTCATCTTGCACAGAGACGCTATACGTCGAGGAAGCAAGAGTTGAGCGGCTGGATGTGGTTGTGGGGGAACATTCACCGGTCGATAGTAGTATGGCTGCTCCGTCGTCTACTCTAGTCGAGGAAGGTTTGGTAGGGAGGACTGGGCGCGATGACGTTTTCGCAGGGGATGTAGCACTGAGAGCCGGTGGTACAACTTGTGCCACTCGTGATTGAGCCAGTAGTGAACGTCCTGGTGGCGAGCGCAGCCACCCAAGGATCAACTGTCAAGTGTCTGCTGGGTGGGCCGCCGGAGCCCTATGTTGATGCCTGGGCAATCGCAGGATTTGCTGATCTCTTATGGGGCACACCCAAAAGATTGTGAACCCGAACGTCATGCAGAGGCTTCAGACGAGGACTTTGGAGTGGTCGGTCAAGGATCGTCAGTCTACCTAGCTAGGGGAGTTGCTCCGAGTGATCGTGGATCTGAACCATTAATGGATCCCGAGCCTCATCCACTGAGCGAGATGGCTGGGCAGCAAGTGGAGCTGGGGGAGCTGAAGTTGGTACGGGACAAGTTGGAAAAAGGCCGTAACGACCACTCAGGCCAACTTTAAGAGGGTTGTAGTTGAATCCCAGAAATCGCAGGTGGAGTTAGATAAAGAGTGGCAGAGGGTGGGAGGGCTGATCAAGACCGAGGAGGAGTTGAGCAAGCTAAACTCTAAGTTAAGGCCAGAGAAAGAGTAGTTGGAGGTGGTGGTGAAGGACCGCGATGATGCATTGGTCTTATTGACGGTTGAGAAGAAATCCCTAGAGGATGAATGTAGCAGTTTAAGAAACAAGCTGGCCATGGCTTAGTGGGAGCTCAATGATGTCAAGAGCACCCGGGATTTGACTCAAACGTCTGAGAGGAACTTGAAGAATGAGGTGGTGACATTGAAGTATGACCTTGAAACTCGTCAACATCATTTGCAAAGGATTGAGAAGGAACTCGATAGAGTTCGAGGGCAAGTCATGAGTGAAGACCTCAAGCAACGTCTGAGGGAGGAAGCGGTGACCTCGGATAAGAAGTCACCGGCCTTTCAGACAGAGATGCAAAGGGTGGTCAACTTTTATAAGAAGTCTAGAGCATTCGATGCTGAGCTGGCAGGGGCAGTCGAGGTCGACAAACGCTCGCCCTCGTTTGATGTTGAGTTGAGTGGGGCAGTCCACGAGTTCCAGCGGCCCCCAGCATTTTAGGTGGAGATGGATAAAGCGGTCGATGCATATACGCGGTTGTCCACGTTTGTGGCCGAGATGGTGAAGGCGGTAAAGGACTACAAGAAGTCCTCAACATTTGAAGCTGAGCAGGCTAGGGCGGTCGACGCCTTCAAGTAGTCCCTCAAGTTTCAGGACAGGAAGGTTAAGGCGGTTGAGGCCTATAAACAGAGTCCAACGTATAAGGCCGATACTGAAGAGGTTTATAAGAAGGCTGTGGTAGAGACGTTCACACCGATTAGACAGACGAAGTACTTTGACGCGAAGCTCTTTGATGCAGACTCTGCGGCAATTACTCTGGAGTTGCTCTAGAATATTATAGCTTTGTGCCTTTGTTACCTTCTTTGTTGTTTGTTTGTTTGTTTTGTATTCTGAACAGATTTATGGCTGTTGTAGCCTATTTATATATATATTTTGCTTATTTGACCAGTATTTAGTGAATGCCATTTTGTGTGGGGACAAATTTTTTTTGACTAAGTATGGGTTTAGCGTCATCTGAATGTATAACCGTTGAAAGGAGAGATGTATGTTGTTGATGTGTTGGTCCCTTTGGCCGTTTTGTAAACTTATGAGAAATTGTATTAAGTCAGATTATTGTTGAGACATAGACTAGCTAGCGGTCGAACGAATAATAGACAAGAGCATTTGAACAAAACGTCTTAATTTCCTAGCATAAGGAAGTACAAAATATAGTAGAGAGCATTCGTTCTCAGGGAATTACATCAAAGCAAAACTATAATAGGAAGCCGTTGGTGAGCAAGCTGCATTAATGATAGTACTTCCTGAGGTGGATGGAGTTCCAAGGGTGAGTCAAGACAAAGCCGTCCTTGTCGCTGAGGTAGAACGTGCCAAGGTTGGTGTCATCCACAATCTGGTAAGGTCCTTCTCAAGAGGGGCGAAGTCTTTTAACCTTGGTCTGGACGACCTTTATAACCTAATCCCCTACTTGCAAAGGCAGTGCACAAACGCGTTGGTTATACAGGTGTGCTACCTTCTCCTTGCTTGCTATTTTATGGTAGTGGGCAATGTCATGCTTTTCCTGCAACAGGTCATTGTCAAGGCGCAGACCCTCTTCGTTCTTGGCTGGGTCGAATGTGGTCACTCACGAGCTCTCATGGGTGAGCTCTAGAGGAAGAAGAGCTTCTGTACCGAAGGTGAGACAGTAAGGTATCTTGCTTGTAGCAGCCGTTGCGGTGGTGTGAATGGACCAGAGGATGCCAGTGAATAGTTCATGCCATTTCCCAAAGTTGGGGCTGCCGCGTCTCATGGCTTGGAGGCATTTTTTGAGGCCATTCTTGATTATTTTATTGGCCGCCTCGACCTAGCCGTTGCTTTAAAGGTGAGCTGAAGAAGAGAAGAGGACGTTCATGCCTGGCGGTTGCAGAAGCCAATAAACTCTAGGTTGTCTGACTACGTGCCATTATCGATTATGATGTTGTAAGGGGCTCCATAATGGTAGTAGAGTGTTCACCAGAGGAACTTGGTGATGTTGGCCGTTGTGATCTTGACCAAGGGTTCAGCCTCGATGAACTTGGTCTGATAGTCGATGATGACTATCACATAATTGTATTGACCTCTGGCTTTGGGAAGTTCCTCTATGAGATCAAGGCCCCACTATGCAAACAGGATATGAGAGAGTATGATTGACAGTGGTATGGTGGACGAGTGAATGTGATCTGCATGGAATTGGCAGACCTTGTATTTGGTGGTTATCTCAGTGGCATCTCGATGTATAATTAGCCACCAAAAGCCATTTCGCAATGCCATCGATCGAGAACCGGTTTGGTGGCCGCACTCGCCACTTTGTATGTCCTCTAGGAGGAAGCGTCTGACCGAGGTGGGCAAGCAGTGTAGGGTGGGCTAGATCCAGCCGTGCTTGTAGAGGTGGCCGCCTTGGACGCTGAAGTTGGTTGACTGTGCAATGACTGTTCTGGCTTCAGCCTTGTCTGTGGGGAGGGTACCCGAGGTCTTGTAGCCAAGATGGGGGCGATCTAATCCAGTTCGCCTAGTGTAACGGTCAAGATTTCACAAAAATTTCTTTGGATGCTAGGCTTATCCAAGACTTTCACTCTGGTGTTGTGCTTGGTATCGGTCGTAGGGGCTATTGCTAGACAGGCCAGGGCGTCCGCATTTTGCGATCGCGACACCTGAGTGATATTGTAAAACTTGAACTTGGACAAGTAATACTGGGCCATAGAAAGATAGGCCGCCATAGTTCCTTCCTTAGCCTCGAAGTCCCCAGTCACTTGGTTTACCACCAGCTGCAAGTTGCTGCAAATATTGATGTTAGGCGCGTCTGATAGTCGCGCTAGCTGGAGGCTGGCAATGAGGGCTTCATACTCTGCTTCATTGTTAGATGCATTGAAGTTGAATCAAAGTGCATATTATGCCTTGATACCCTCTGGGCTAGTTAGGATAATGTCTGCTCCGCTTTCTTCCTTGTTGGTGGAACCGTCAACGTACAAGTTCCAATGAAACTGAGGCTTGGTCAGGGCGGTTGAGGTTGTGATGTCTTGAATGGGCTCTAGCTCTTGAGGGGTAGCTGGGGTTTCCTCCTCTGTGTATTTAGCAATGAAATTTTCCACGGTCTGTGCCTTGATGGCCGTCCTGGGCTTGCACTCAATGTCGAACTCGCTGAGTTCGATGGCCCATTTGTTGAGGTGACCGCTATGGTCTAGAGACCATAACACTTATTTTAGGGGGAGGTTGGTAAGCACCTGTATCTTGTGGGCTTGGAAATAGGGGCGTAGCCGCCTAGCTGCCATGACAAGGACGAACACCCATTTGTCAAACGTAGGGTACCTCTTCTCAGCTATGGTGAAGCCCTTTATTGTAAAAAAGACAGGGAGCTCGTAATCAGTGTCGTATCGCACTAGGGCAAAGCTGACAGCTGTAAGCAAGATGACAAGATACAAGTAGAGAATTTCCCTCTGCACTGGATGCAACAATGTTGTGGTAGAGGCTAAGTAGAGCTTGATTCGACGAAATACCTTCCCGCATTCCGGCGTCTAGTCAATGGAGCGGGTGCGGATGTGAATGTTTGCCTTGTGTGTGAGATGGAGTATCTTGAAGAACGGTTCACACTTGTCAGAGAAACGGGATATGAAGCAATTGAGGGCGACAAGCTTACCCGTGAGGCTCTGGACATGTTTCATGTCTGTTGGCGTCTTCATATCCACGATCACCCTGATCTTCTCAGGGTTGACTTTGATACCGCACTCGCTTACAATGTAGCTCAAGATTATGTTGGCTGTGACCCCAAACATGCATTTGACATGTTTCAGGTGAACGCCATGCTCCATGAGAATTTGGAAAACGACACATAAATTGGACGTGTGACCAGCAACCGTCTTGCTCTTGACTAGGATGTCATCAATGTAGACTTCGACTATCGAGCTGTTCACGTCCCTGAATATATAGGTCATGAGACGGTGATAAGTGGAGCCAGCATTCTTCAGGCCAAACGGCGTAACCACGTAGCACTAGAGGCCCTTGTCCGTAATGAACGTGGTGGCTTCCTAATCATTTGGGTGCATATAGATCTAGTTGTGTCCTGAGTAGGCATCTAGAGTAGACAAAAGCTCATAGCTGACTGTGGCGTCTTCTAGCTGGTCGATTCGCAGTAGGAAAAAGTTGTCCTTGGGGCAGGCCTTGTTGAGGTTGGTGTAATCAACACACATTCTCTAGCTATCATTGCTTTTCTTCACCATAACGGTATTGGAAACCCAACATGGATAGTGGACGGGCTTGATAAACTTCATTTGAAGTAGACGCTCTACCTCGGCGTTCATGGCCGCATAATTCTCTAGAAAATAAGTGCGGCGCTTTTGTTGACCGACCTGATGTTGGGTGTAATGCTAAGTTTGTGAAAAAAACAAGTCAATAGAGATACCGGGCATGTCCTCGTATGACCATGCAAAGACACCCTTGAACTCTCTGAGGAGGGCGGTCAAGTCATCCCGAACAACTGGGTCCAACTGGGCGCCAATCTGTATCTTGCGGTCTGGGAACGCTGGGTCGATTTCAATTTCCATGAGCGAGTCCCCTATGTCGACCAGCTTCAGGCAGTTGATGTCATCCCTTGGGTCATATGGTGTGGCCGCCATGGGGTTTTCTTGTATAACAACATTAGTTTTTAACTCCATTACCTCTTGGCGAACCAGGTGACCAGTCTTAGGGTCGACAAGCCACTCGACGAAGTCGTAGCCACGGACCCTACCCGTGCCGTAGTCTGTTAGGAACTGCATGTGAAGCATATGATTGGTTATGATCGCCTTCAACTGTTTGATGGTCGGCCTGCCAAGGATGATATTATAAGAGGAATAAATATCAACGATGATAAAATCAGTATAAACCTCCTTCTACGGTGAGTCTGTGGAGCCCACGCACAGACACATGAAGTCACTACCAATAGGGTAGACCACATTACCCGAGAAGCTCATGAGCGACTCATTGTTTTGATTTAGCTTGTGATCAAGACGCTTGAGCTGCTTGTAGGCTTTATAGAACTTGACCTTTGCCCCTGAGCCCGAGTCAATGAGGATGCGACCGACCTTGCAACTGTCCACCAGAGCGTAAATGATGAACAAGAAGTCTGATGGGGATGCACTGCATTTGTCTGCCTTAAAAAAGGTAACTGGGTCTCAGGAACGACGTTAAGTCTTATTGCCTGAGCTAGAGGCGAAGGAGAATATATCTTGAGGGGGAGCGAACGCTCTACGCTTGCTGCCGTAAATAGTGGCGATTTCATGCCGGGTGTCCACGAACACGACCTCCCTGGGAGCGCCCGCTCTGTACTCTGCTAGCTCACCTTTATCAAATAAATCTTGAATGATCTTCTTGAGCTAGGCACAGTCCTCGGTGTTGTGAGACTCTGTCTGGTGGAACTTACACCAGATGTTGTTGTTCTTGAGCGGCCCCTTACAGACCTTGGGCTTGGGCAGTGTTATCAAGTGCTTGTTGTTGTTGAGAATTTCCTCCTTATTAGCGTTCATCACTGTATACACTCGTTGGTCAGGGGAGATGTGTTTTGGTGGCCGCTGGTGATGGGGAGGGTGGCGAGGTGGACAATGGCGACGCTCAGGGGACCGCTGTTGTCGGGGACTAGGACATCGCTCCGGGGTCCTAGACTGGTATCGTCGCTCGTGACGTTTGGACTGGCGCTCTATCGTGGAGGCGATGAGGAGTGGGGGCTTGGTTGCTGGGGGACTTCTGTCCCCAGACTCGAGTGTGGACTTTAGCCTTTTCCATGATCAGTTCCTTGACCGCGTCATAACCCAAGTGCTCTCGGCGAACAAGTTTTTCCTTGAAATTCAAAGGTAGTAAGCCGTAAATGAGTGCCAGTAGAGCGCTCTCTTTGTTCAGGCTATGGCAACGCTGGGCGATGGATTTGAAACGAGTAGTATAAGAAGAGATAGACTCAGTGGCCTTAGTGGATAGCATGGAGGGAACACGTGGTGTGGTGGTGTCCCTGGAGGCGATACCACTTTAAGAAGGCTTTGGTGAAATTGTGGAAGGTGTTGATAGAACCTGGGGTTAGCTCGAAATACCAGTTGAGCGTATCCCCCGTGAGATATTCTAGGAAAAAATAGAAAAGGTTGGCATCATGATGCATGTGCCCCGCAGTAGTAGATAGGAAGTGGTTAAGGTGAGTCCCTGGGTCACCGCGTCCATTGTAGTGATCGTCCTTCCACGTCTTCGCTCATTCGTCGCATCAGGCACTGGTGATGATGGACAAGAATGGGGTCGACCGTGGGGTGTAAGGGAAGTGTGGGACTGTGTGCTGCTGCTATCGGATCTCACCCTCTAGTTCTGCTAGACGCACTAGATCTTGTTCCACGGCCGGTAAGGGCGCTGTAGGGTGCTCAATGCGAGGTGGGGAACCTTGCAGGTACCAATTTTGGGCAGTTCAAAAAATTATTAACCATGCAAGGGCGCTGTAGCTTTTGTTTTTGTTGTGGGCAGTTCAAAAAATTATTAACCCCTAGACAGTGCCAATTGTTTTTACCAAAATCCGCAATGGTCTTTGGACAGAAGTGCAATAGTTTGATACCGAAACTGTTCATAGCATACAGTTTTCTAAGGCCAGAACGCTATCTTGTTTCCTGCAACACTCTAAGATCTTAGGTGAGAGGTCAAGACGGGATTATCCCGTCTTTGACGCTCTGATGCCTAAGTCAGAAGATGTTTAACTAAGAAAGGAATTGAACAGTAAAGTCCCAGATGTCTTACCTTGAGTGTGGAATAAATGCTTCCTTTTAAAGATAGTTGAGGGAGACAACTCCTATTGGTTTTTGATGTGGGATTAGATGACATCCCTTTTTTGTACAAGTTGACATAAGGACAAGGGTTGGTCTGGTATTTGGTAGCCTTACCCTGATGGGTTGGTCGACTGACGCGCGGAGTGGCTCGTGGCTTGATGCGCTTACTGCGTTCGTATGCTGGGTAGAGTGACGGGTTTGCCCCCGTTAGCTTTCAGACTTAGTCATTTTTAGCATACCTTTTGTATTGTTGCTGTATGAGGCTAGCTTTTCTTGGGGTTAACACATGGTGTACTAAACGAGCTCACTTCTATCTTGGGCTTGATTTCTCTCTCTTCCTTAAACTCCATGGTTCTTGAGATTCTTAGGGTGCTAGAGCAAGTACACGGGGTGTTTTACAATATTCCTGAGAACTAAATTTTTTAGTTTTGGAACGTTGGATCACTTCATTTTTTCAAAAGTGGAGACTACATAAATGATTCAACGCTCCAAAATTGGAAAAATTTTGTACTCCAAAAGTTTAGACTAGTTGTCACATTGGTTTAGCCCTAAAAAGTAAAAAATTGAAACTTCAACTCTCCACTGGTGTTTTGTTGCCCTAAGTCAATCACCAGGGCAATTCTAGCTCCCTGCTCTGACCTGGTTGCTAAATGGCTCTCTCAATCTTAGCCGTACATACCATCTCAATATGTTACACCAATCTTCGTGACTGAGCTCGGTGAGAAACGACAGTTGTCAGGAGCTTGTACCCAAGTCGACCGTCGTCTAACCTCCAGCTCAAAAATCATTTTTAGGAGGCACGGTGCTTTCCCCAGGACGCGGATTCCATCCAGCTGGACTAACGTACGCGACCTGAAGGATTTCTCATCGACAAACTTACGTTTGAACCCAAAACTTGAAGTTTTCAGTTTCGACTGAACTCTTATCTCTTCCTCCATCCTAAATCCTTTGCTTGTTTAGCTTCTTAAGTTGGTTTTCTCCCCAAGATGCCTGACTTTGGATTCGAGAGGTTTACTTACTTCATCCCTGATGTTGTTATTGTTGCCAATCTTGTATCTTGTTCTGGGTATGTTGTAAATTTTCAAAAGTTTCAATCTCGTAGAGTAATTTAGTTTTAAATGAATAGTGTTTTGTGATTTAGGTTCGGTGTCTAGATCTTTATATTAGTTCTGATGGGTGGAGTCAAAAAACTTCAGTTTTTGATAATGGGGTAGAGACAGAAATGTGAGTTGGGATTTGAACATGATTATGAACTCAATAAAGGAAGCAAAGCATTTGTCATGTTGTTAGATTGTGTTAAGAAGTGTTATGAGGCTCTGGGTACTTCCCAAGTTTAATAGGTGATTAAGATGCAGATAGATATTGGGAACATGTTGGTCTCGGCTTCTAATTTGAAACACTAACTCTAGATTATATAAGAATCTAGATGTACATTCCGTATTATTCATTTCTACAAGTTTCTACTGATATCAAAACCCGTAGATTCTGGTAAAAAGATTGTTGTGGTCTAGCCTATTTATATTGTGGTCTAGCCTCTACAATGTTTACTTTAGATTGCCTGTGATACACATGACCAATTTCACTACCACACCAGATGCTCTTTGGTCTTCAGAACATGTACAAACTGATGAACAATGCTTAATTAGCTAGCATTTGTGCATCAGTCTCTTAGTTTGAGTCAGACTCTCTGTTTAAGTCACACCAAAACTAGAGGAAACTTAGGGAAGAACCATGTACTTGCATATGCATATGGGAATGCTAACATGCATCACAACTTTTATATTTGTACATAAGAAACAACATATAACTGGGATAATAATGTACTTTAGGTTGCTTGTTTTGCTTCTTGCTACTTATGCTGATTTTGGATTTGATGTGAAGCGAAGGGAAATGGCTAAACTTGCATATGTGTGACGACCCGACTTACTATAATATCGTTTAAATCAATAAAATATTTAATATATTCAGTAATTAATCGACCCAGATTAAAATTTATCAAATCGAGTCAAAACTCTTTCCGATTAACCCATTATTATGTCTACCGCATCGTCACTGGCAGCGACTTGTGACCCCACGCGTCAACACCGCCCACCCACTGTGTAGACATCTAAACATGAATTAAACCTTACGATTATACTCGTAACTTCATTACGATTCTAACGACATATAAGTTGACTGATTTCATGAAACTTTTCCGACTAGAAGTGTCGACGTGAAGCCCATGTGCCACCATCAGTGGTGGAGAATAACACATCAATCTCTTCCTCTCACTAAACCCATCATTCTGTCTAACTATGTCGACTTCTAATTTTGACCGACGTGGCCGAAATCAAGGCTAAAACCATTTCGGCCAAAATTCTAAACGACGCAGCGCCGTCATCAAGCAACCTCAGAACTTGAGACGGGCCGCGATCAATTCGCCAAGATGAGGGGAGCAAAAGCCCTCAACCCTCATTGGCTAGAAACGTCGACCACGGCGGTGCCCGACTCGACTTGTTGGAGATCGAATTCAATCTCCTCAAATCAACCTGCACGCACCAAATTTCCCAGCACAACAAAATATGGAGGAGGAAACGATTCAAACCATAGCTAGCCCATGGCCGGAGACACCGCTGACGACTGTGGCAGATTTCACCTGAAACCCTAAACCTTCTCTCCTTTGATTCTCTCACCTCGGCCTTCAATCACCAGAATTTAGGCCAGAATGGACTAAAGGATGATGAAAGGAAACAATTCCGACCAGAATTACGACCTATGGTAGCCGGATGGTCTCTGACCGACAGAGAGTAAGTCGGCGGCAATTTTTCGTCACGGAGACCCTCGGTCAACGAGGTCAACACGAGTCAAACCCCCAAAAATAGAAGTCTGACTTTCTGTTTCGGGTAAATCTTTATTCATAGCTACTATTTACGAAAATGTAATTTCATAATTTTCTCGTCATAACTCTGATTATTGCATTTCGCGTGTCGACGCAGTCGTCTCGACGTCTTATGGCTTCCTTCAGAAATCAACCAACACAAACAATTCGTTTAAAAATCAATTATAATTCTCGCGATATTTACTATCTGTAAATATTATTTACTGTGTTCAGTAAAATAAAATAGAAATATTGTTAAATACAAATAATCATATGAAAAATTTGGGATATTACAATATGAGAGGAAGAGGCAACTAAATAAAAGAAGTCCAGTCGAGGAGAAATTAACTGATGGGCTTCAGATCATTGCTCCAATCAAATATTCATCAGAAAACTTGCGTCTTCTGACATGAAAATATTGTGGAGGAATTCAATGGCAGTCTTCAGTTTTGTTTTGGATTATGACAATATATTGTTCTCAATGGTTATTTGCTTGCGTAGTTACTTTTTTTTAATGCTGCGTAATGGAATACATTTATCTTATATTTGTATTAATTTTTTAGATGGTGAGATGATTTCCTTCCATGTTGTATTTCACTGGCAAATTATATCCTTGGTGATGCAAGAATGTACCCTTTTGTTCGTAGGATTCTATTATGAGGAAGTCTTTTTGAGCTGACATAGCTTTGTGCATTGCTCTTGTGAAAATGCAATCTATATAATCCTAAACACTAGGACAACTAGAAAGAAAATAACAAGTTCTCTTTTAATTTATTCGTAACCTCTAGCCGTTTCTTTTCATTCATAAAAATGACTCTTCACTGAGGATTAAGAAATAACAGAAATATAAAAGTGACTAAGACGCGAAAGAAAAATTTGATAACAGTGGCAAAACCAACTTTCTTAATCTTATTGAACATTGAGATTTCCGAGTGAAATTAATCTTACTAATTGACCAGAGTTTGATTTTCATTAGTATTTTTTTCCTTAATATTTTATCAACATTGATCAATATATCATTTAAAATTATAACAAATGAACAATAAAATATTACAAAAATAAAATTCTGACACTGATCCTGACCCAACGGAAGGAAACAACCATAAAAAAGTGAATGACACGTCATTAATTTACTACCTTATTGTCTTAACGACCTTAACCCCGTGACTCAATGGGTGAACTTTCTCTTAGGTGTGTTACTAAACATATCAATATCACTTAAAATCCACTTGTTCTGTTTTAATAAAAATCTGAACTCCATAAGTTTTTATGTTGTCGGTTTAACTCTAGAAGTGAAATCTTACGAAAATGTCAAAAATACCTCTTGCTCTCACACACATTAGGGTTTGGTGACATTGGCGTGAACATTTTTATTCGATTCTCATCTCTAGCAGCAACATTTAAAAACACTTCCCCAATGTGGTTTTAGGTCTTTTATGTTCTGTTCGCACTCCGGGTGACCGGTTTCAATGCTTCAAGGGTGTGGGTTTGGGAAGATGAGGTGTGTAGTGGCCTAGGACTGTATCGGGTTTGTGATTTCTTCCCAAGTAATTAGCGACGAGCCAATTACTACTCGCAACTTCATGTGGACCAGTTGCGTAGGCCCAATAGGAAGCTCGAGTTTTGTCGTCATAGCAATGTGTTTTTCATGACAAGCAGAGTAGAGGAGAAGTCTTCCAACTCCACCACTACTAGGGGTGAACAAAAATCCCGTCAATCCTGCGTGTGTCATTGGAATGAGATGAGACGAAAGTTAAATTTTTCACTATTTCGTCTTGTTTTGATCTGTCTTTTTTTAGGGATGAGATCGGGTTTTGATTATGAAATCTCGATAGTCCGTCATATTCTGCATAATATATTTTGTCTATTTTATCATTGTTTTATTAAGAATTGATACATTAAATCATCAAACAATTAGCAATTCAACCAAAAAGAATTACTCTACAACAATCAAAATATTACACTACTTGTAATATGAACTAAATGTATCAATTAAACATGAAATAAAATTGCTTGTATCTTTATTACTCGAGAGCGTCTATTCACATTTACAAAATTAATACAAACACCTCCTTTAAATTTTAAATTAATTGAATACCCTTTATACCGGCCCCTTGTTCATGACTGATTTAGAGAAGCAACCAAGAAAAAAAAATATCGTATTCCATGACTGTTAAGTTCTTGCTAACGATTTCAATAAAATGAAAATTGCCTAAAATAAAAAATGCTTATGAAATTCTCTATCAACCCAATTAACACATGTAGAGAGAGCTCATGCGTGTTACTACAGTTCGCATAGTAGATGAAGTTTGCCTCTCTCTACTCTGTTTTGTTTTTAGAAAAGAGGTTTATTGCAGGACACCCTCATCTTTGTTTATTTTCCTTCCGTCTGAAGCGCATAACTCACAATTTTTCTCTAGTTCTTATTGTCTAGATTAGATTCTTTGTTTTCTTATTGCTTCCAGATAAGAGGTTTATTGCAGGACTTTGTGTTCTTATTCTTCGAATGAATTAAAAAGATCAAATATTGGTATTGTGTTTGATCCAGAAATTCAAATTTCAATCAAATTTGGATATTTGCCTGTTTAACTGGCTTGCATAGTTAAAAATCCATAAGCAAATCGAACTCAGTGATGATGATTTGGGTTTAATGTGGTCTTTTTGGTGAATGTAGAGGTAAGACGACAAGAGAGAGGAATAACAAAAGAAAAGTATGTGGGCAAATGTGGACGCATAGTGTCTAAAATGTTGACGGAGGTGTGAAAATTAATTGTGGAGCTGTGAATAGAAGCACGCTTATTTTTTTTAACTATAACGGTATTACTTTGTATAGTTGTAGACTTCTAAGTTTGATGTTTATCTTATATTGAGCCCAAAATTCGGTTCGCCCCATCGCATTCGATTTTTTGTTGTTAAATACTCTTTTTTAAATGTTCATTTTATATTAGGCTTGAAATTAGACCCGTCTCATTCGGGTTTCGAGACGATCGAAACAAACTTTTAAAATGTCTCGTCCCGTCCCGTCTCGTTTGGAATAGAGATAGAGACGGCCAAAAATTAACCCGATCCATCTTGTGTCCACCCCTAACCACTATGGAATGGAACTAGTGAGATAAAAAAAAGCCTTTGCGGAAGATGGAGAACATTAAACCGTCAACAAATAATAATAATAAAAAAATTGTTAGCGAAAATTTTCTATTATCTATTGAGGCTTTATAGTGAGAACTCGGTGAATATCTTTTATAAAACCTATTTTTCAACAATATTTTGGAAGATCAGGCATCATATATTTATATATAGGGAGATCGAGGCTCTAATGAGTACTTTTATAGTGAGTACTTTTTATTCAATGGCCTAAAAGACTCAATTTTTGACAAATCAATCGTTACGTGTTTAGTTATATATAATTTTCAACGATCAAAAATCGTTAAGAGATTCATAATTATTGTTTAATTATCAAGTATGAACATGAACGGTTCAACTTTGAAAAATTTGGTATGTTCATTGATTTGATCTTCTTTGACGTCTTAATGATTTTTAAATGGGATAAAAATTTATACAATTGATCTACTTATATATATCTAAATAATCAACTGTTGATATTTTGAAATGTAGTTAGAAAACATGTTTTATAAGAATGTACTTGTCAAGTACTCATTATAGAGGTACTCATTAGAACATCTTCCTATATAAATACATCAAATCTGAAAATTTTCATCCAATTTTAAACTGTTAAAGGTTTTGAACAAAATAAAACTAATTTACATACGAAAATTTTCAAATTTGAACTATTCATGTTCATAACTGATTAATCATGATTATGAATCCTTGAATAATTTTAGATTTGGTTAAAATTTTGCAACAATGTTCTACATTTATATAAAAATACATCGTCAAAATATAATCAAAAATTAAATCTTATTAACCATTAATTACAAATTACTCATCAATTCCTTATCATCTATGAAGGTCTCATTTTTGGACAAGCTTGATGTCTCAAAATTATTACTTCATATTTAAATTTAATTAAATGTAATATGACATACCTTTTGAAAATATCCAAACTTGACCAGAACAAACTAAGACAGAAACACATCAATGATAATCACCAAGACAGAGTAAACCCGTCGAGGAGCAGAAAGTGATGGCAGTCCTAGTGATCGACCATCCCACACCGGCCACTATTAAAAATGTTTTGCAGCGCAGCTGGTTTTGTCTTCATCTCATCTCATATTTTGTGTCTGATCCATATCAAATATGAGCTGGATTTGTTCTGGGGTTTATGGGATTCTGACTCAACTGGCAGCAGCCCACAACATAGATTGCAATATATTGCTCACCAGGATTTGCACTACATAAACGAGCCATTTACTCATCCAACCATTGCCACGGCTACATCACCCCCATGGCCGAAAGTCAACACCATACTCAATTCCGAAGGTGATCAATCTGGTGATATATATGAATAATTCATGAATCATTATGGATATGGTGTGCGTCTCGATCTTTAGACATATCTGTAGAGCGATTAGGCTTCGCACCTACTCTCACTTGAAAGAACTAGGTTATTAGGGACACATATTGACATGATTTGGGAGGCTGGCTAGACATACGTGGAAAGTCTCGACTCTTGAAAGTTACTTAACATGATCGAGTCCACGAGGACAAAGCGCGCTCCACCATTAGCTTATCATGCTGCCATGTGAGGAGTCAACGTACAGAGTTCAACGTACCCCACAACTTGTAACATCTCGGGAAATTGTGAGAGTTGGTCACGAATTAATTATATATAACACTCACTAGTTGATCCTATTTTTCTAAAATTTGAATCTCACAAATTCTCGTTCCAAAAAAGTCTCGGTGCGAGAGTGCATATATGTACGCAAATTTGGAAGATACTGATTGTCGAACGAGATATATACCGTTTGCGGCTCGATCAAAACTCGTAATTCTTTACACTGTCGAATGCCGACCTATCTCGATCAAGGTATCATTGAGTTAATGTGTAATCATCAGCTGCCAAAATGCCATATGCGTAATACGTGCATGTAACTAGTCGGTGTGATCGAGCAATGATCGAAACCAATATATGTGAGTGGTTAATTAATTAACTTGAAAGATGTAAGGACGTCTGGTTCCTCCACACATGCTCCAGATCGATTCTATACTGATTACCGTTGCTTACGACATCGCTTGTAACTGATTACCCTCATTGGAGGGTCGTTTACAAAAAAAAAAAAACTGATGTCTATATGCACACACAAGATTTAAATTTTAAAAAAGCGCCAGACAGAATTAGATGGTAGAGCTACTGTTTAGCGCCTAGCTATTTAGGCGGTATTTAGGCAGTAATTAGGTGGATTATTATATATATATATTTAATTAATTATATATTTATATGGTATATTATAATATAATAATATTTAAAAAAATATGAAGAAATGCCATCAATATACAATGTCTAAAAAGTAATACCATCAAACAATAGCTCAAAAGTTCACATTCAAATAAAAACACACAAAAAGAAAACGTTTTCAATTGAAATGATTACTCAAAATTGTCAAACTCAAATGCGTCATCAGTTCTTTCAACTTCGGTATCATCTTAGAACTCTCCAACATCATCATTAAGTTTTCTAACTGCTCATTCTTCAACACTATCATCTTCATCCGAAAAATCGAACTCAAGATCTTCATATTCATCATTAATATTTTCAAGTAGCTATCCTTGTGCCTTCTTAGCGTCATTAGCAAGAAGTGGATCTCTTGTTTTTTTCTCATGGTTAATGATCTTAGCATTAAATTGCACAAAAACAAGATTGTTCAATCTTGTTGTACCAAGTCTATTTTTTTTTGTATGCACCTAAAATAAATAAATATAATATATGATTTACTAGTCTCTTTTAAATTAAAAAAAACTAATTAAAAAAATTTAATTTAATTTACCCCTTCTAAACTTAAAAAAAAAACCGCCTAGTCGCCGCCTAATCCCTAGGCGGTCTGCCTTTTTTCCGATTAAACGGCCTCTGCCCAGAAGGTCTATCCACCCCCGAAATTAGGCGTTTGACTAGATTTTTCCACCTAGGCGCCCATTTTTTTGAACAGTGTGTATAGATGACGAAATTAAATATGCATATATTAGTTTTTTCCCTAGCTAATAACGCCGACAAACATAATTCTCTTGTTAAACATGACGACCGAGACACCGTGCATATATAGTCGTCATGGAACTTATCGAAGGGATCTAGTCCGATCTACATTCAATGTTTTCTCTTTCATGATTTAGTAATGATGTAGAACAGATGATATTAAAGATTGAATATGAGCTTGTTCGTAAAAAAGACAAAATCGGTAAAATATATGTCTGGAAAACAGTAATCGATTTGGGCATATAATACCTTTCCAAAAAAGGAATGATAAGATAATTTAGGTCTCCATGCTGTTTAGGCCTCGAAAAATGTGTTTTTGAACTTTTTAGGATTTTATTTATTTTAGATTTTATTTTATTTTCGATCTATGGGCTTGAGTAGGCATTTTGTTAGTGCCATGGGGTTTTGTTTCAGTATTTAAGCGCCTCTTTGTGGTTGTTAGAATCATCTCTCATATTATTAATCAAAAACGAGAATTTTCTCAAAATCTGGCGGATTCCAGTCTATCTTAGTTTTTTTTTCTAGATTTAGCGTTTGTTAACCTATATATTCTGCTGTGTCAAGTACGTGATAATTAAGTACTTAGAACGGTAGAGCCTCCCTACTGTACTCAATGTTCAAAAAGGCGCTAGGCGGTGGAGTTATTGCCTAGCACCTAGCCGCCTAGGAGAGAGATTAATCAGATTTTAGGCGGATTATTATAATTATATTTTTCATTAATTATATAATTATTTAGTATAATATATATAGATGTAATATGAATAGTATATACCAAATAATCAGGAAATGTCATTAGAATACATTGTTTTCAAGTTCTCTAAATTATATTTTTGTGGACTCTACAAGACAATCATTTCCAATCCGAAGTAAGTCAAAATACTAAAATAGGAAGGTTTATGTTTTTCCTGTTTTTGAGTTAGGTGGTCGTTTGACATATTAAACTGCCAAGGCGGCCGCCTAGGCATTGACTAGGTGGACGACTACCTAAGAAGAGGAGGACCTACGTCAAAACTTACGTGTTTTTGTTGTTTTCGGCGCCTAAACGGGTTACGTAGACACCTTTTTGAACAGTTAGTGTAGGTGGTTAATATAAACAACTACCTAGCCTACATATACGTACGTGTGTATATATATGGGGAAGATCTAAGGCGGGCTTCCGCAGAATAGTAAGCGTGCTGACCGAAATGCACTGAACAGTCCATTGATTAAATGAATATCCAACGGTGCAGATGCACTTCAAATCTCAAACCACACTTCGAGATACTCAACGCCCCCTTGTCTGACATTGACGACGATAAACCTGATCAAGCATTCTCTCCACAATCTGTTCATCTCAACCAAACATCATATGTAATCACCAAATGTTGAAACTCTGCTCATATCTCATGACTATCGATCTCAAACTAATCTCTCTTGTTCTTCTTTTGTATCACCAAATATTGGTAATAATTAATACTTAGAGATTCTGGTAAAACATGGAGAATCTGCTAATCATTCTGGGTTGTTTCGCTCTATAAGATCTTTGATATTCGAGAGAGATCGAGTTAGATTCTTTAATTCGGAGTAGCTATTTCCAATCGAGTCTCCCCCCCCCCCCGGCTCTAAATGTTTTAAGCAATATCAAATTAATATCCGAACTCCAAAAACTATTAAAGTGATGTCTAAATTCTCAAAACAGTATCAAAGTGAAGTCCACTGTCAATTTCCGAGGGTATTAAAGTGATGTCCACCTTCATTTTTTATTTTTTATATTTCTGTTTTCAATTTTTTTCCTTTTTATTCAATTCTCTCTCTCTCTCTCTCTCTCTCTCTCTCTCTATCTATCTATCTCTTTCTCTCTCCCCTTATGACCTCGACGGAGCTGGAGGAGACGACCTTGACGGAGTGGGAGTTTTCACTGTCACAAGCTTATCTTCGGCGAGTCAAACTCCTGAAATAACCACCCCACGGATTTGAACGCGACCTGAAATCTGAAATCTGAATACGCTCGAATCAAAAAGCTCAATGCATCCTCACTAGGTTTTACTTGATAGGATTACATAGTCTACATGGTGGGGTTGATGAGTCGGAACCTGGCGAGGAGCTTGAGGAGGGAGGAGTAGGCGAGCCCATTTGAGGAGGGGCAGTGGGGTCGCCAGAAAGCCCAGTAAAAGAACTCAAGGGCACCTCATCCACTCTGTCTGGATCTCAGACCACGAGTCCATAGTGACAGATCAGACGAAGGAGATTTGGATGCCGAGGCCACGGTGCTTGCCGAAGCATTCAAGGCACATGGAGATGTCGTAGGAAATCGAAGCTCATTGTGGATTCTTCTAAGAGCATTCCACGTAGACCTTGTAGCCTGGCTACGATTGTAGATCCTGGAGCCGCCTCGATGTCGCCATTTAAGGTCCGATCCGCTCTGATCTAAATAAACTTTGTGCTTTGTGCGACGAAGGCGCTTTGTGCTGTCAAAGGAGGTGAGCTCGAGGTCAACCAAATATGCAATTGGATATCGCGGCTGGGAAGCAAACTAAATGCGAGGCAAAGGCACGACAACGACGGGTAGCAACGGAGACCATTGTAGTAGTTGTGGGCTGTTGACAGGGACTGAGGGTTATGCTGCGATTGGCCTACTGATGTGTGGTGGCTAGGTGGAGGAGGTGGTGCCGACGATAGAGCCGCGACATCATGCGGCGGAGTAGTGGGCCCTTAAATCGAGGCAATGGCAGAAGTTATGCCATCCTATTCGAGTGGCAACAATGGAGATGGATGGCACAAGCCGAGGGGCGACGACAGTTGAAGGTGATAGAGGCATGTTAGGTTGCTAATGCGTTCTCTCTTGGCAGAGAGAGAGAGAGAGAGAGAGAGAGAGAGAGAGAGAGAGAGAGAGAGAGAGAGAGAGAGAGAGAGAGAGAGAGAGAGAGAGAGAGAATTAATTAAATAAAAAAGGAAAAAAATGAAAATTATAAGGAGAGAGAGAATTAATTAAATAAAAAAGGGAAAAGGAAAAAAAAATTAAAAAAAATTATGAGAATGAAAATTATAAGGACATTATGGTCTTTTCAATGAATTTTTTTTGCCATGTCATCAGAATTAAACAGTAGGCATCACGTTGATACTGTTTTGAGAGTTTGGGCATCACGTTGATACTGTTTTGAGAGTCTGGGCATTTTGATAGTTTTTGGAGTTCGGGCATTAATTTGATACTACTTGGAAAGTTTGGACCCTGCCAGTAATATTTTTTCTATATATATATAGGGAAGTTCTAGGGTGGAGTGACTCTACCGTAGATTCTATTAATCAATTTTGTTGTTATTATTGTATATTGAGATGATTTTTTAGTAATTTCGTTCAAACTTTTGTTAATATTACAATGAGAACATTTTTACAAATTTAAGAACAAATCGTTGTTAATATTGTATTTTAGTTTAATTGTTTGTAAATGATAAAAAAAATTATAATTTTGTTAAAATGTTATAATTTTGTTTAACTAATCGTAGATAGACGCGCGTGCGCGCAACACATTTGCCGACTCATTTAATTAAGAAGCAAGTCCGACCAGGTTTCCATATGTTATTAATAATTAATTAATTAATTAGATACTTTAGACTTTAGACTTGGCATGCGAAATTGCAGATTTGCAGACGAGAAGATAAGTAATGAACATGGAGTACGTACTCTGTTATCAACTTTTCTATCTTGAACTTCCGTATGATGTTGACCAGCCAACAAAACAAATTTGTGCATGTTATGTTCTGAATTAAAGTATATATAAGTACACTGGTATTAGATATATATCTCATTCTCCAGCAGCTTAGCTTCCTGCATTCTGTGGACAAACGATATAATGAAACGTACGTACGGTGGCTGATTACTTTTAGTCTCGAACGATATAGATTGGGAACAATTCAGTAGTGATCATCGGTCGCTTAATTTTCAAAAAAGAAGAAGTTGATGTATAGACACTAGCTTGATCATGTCTCAGTATACTTATCTAAAAGTAATCCTACAAGTTATGAGCCTTTTTCTACACTGAAGTTGCGTGATGGTCCGATAGGTTATGAGCCGTTTGCTGGCCTATTCTTAATTTTCAGGTCTAATATGTGCTTGTGCACACACATAAAAACCCTAGCTCTCTAACGCCGCCGCTGTTAGATGAGACGACGTAACCTAACTCCACAGCCGGTGGAGACGACATATCCAGTTCCGGTTTCCCTCTTTCTCTGTTCGAGCCTTGTGCCAAACCGTTCTTCTTCTTCCTTTATCTCTTAGCTTCGATCTCTCCCTCATTTCACAAGGTTGAGAAGTGTTGTAGGATCGGCCTATTGTTATTGTTGTAGGTTGCAACAGTGTGCGTAGTCGACTATGGCATCCACGTATGAGGTTCTCTCATGGAACATGCGTGGATCTGGATCGGACGATAAGCTTGACCCCCTCCTGTCACTGATATTCGAGAGGAAACCCAATATTGTATTCCTCATTAAGACGAAGTGCCGTAGTAGGACCCGTTTTGACACCATCCATTCGAAACTAGGGTTTCGAAATGGAGAGTTTGTTCCTTGCTCGGATACTTCGGCAGGTGGTTTGATGCTGATGTGGGCGGATGATATCAATTTACACCTCAGGGATCACTCCCCTTGGTTCATGGACGCGAACATCCATATGCTAGCAAGCATTGGCCAGACTTGGCGGCTTACTGGCATCTATGGTAATCCTTATGTTTCCCTCTGATACCAAACATGGGATTTAATCCAAACTTTGGCTTAACAACCCAGTGCAGATCGTTGGTGCATAGTAGGCGACTTGAATGACATTATGCGTCAATCAAAAAAGTCTAGATGAGGGATTAGAGCAGATTGACACATGACCGATATGATCCGTTATATGGATGACTGTGCTATGGAGGATTTAGGTTGCAATGGAATGGTGTTTACTTGACATGATTCTACAATGCAGTGCCGATTGGATTGTAGACTCGCGACTGTGGCCTGGCGTCTGCAATTTCTAGCTACTCAGGTACATAATCTACTACATATTGGCTCTGATCATGTACCGATTTTGATTGAGGTGAGACAGGCAAAGGAAATACGGTTTGATGTTCGGCGAATTTTTTTTCGCTTTGAGGCCATGTGGATAGATGATGAGTCGTGTTTGGAGGCAGTCTGTAAGGCTTGGCATCATGAGTTAGTTGAGTTGAGTAAAGGCTGTGCTCAGAATTAGTTTCTCAATTGAGTCGGGTCTACACGGGTAGGACTCAAGTTATGGGCTTAGGTGCTTTTTGGCAGTTGGAAACAGGAGTTGGCAGCGGCCCAACATGAATTAGGTAATTAGATGTCCTGAGGCGAAAGGAATTATATGCTTGACAAAAAGTCCAACTTCATCAGGAAGCCACTTACTGGGCGCAGCGGGCCAAAGATAAAAGACTGAAGCATGGGGTAAAAATACCTATTATCTACATCAAAGGGCTTCCAATGGTAAGAGGAAAAGCTTAATTCGAGGCTTATTTGAGGATGACGGAGTCTGGCAGGATACTCCTGAAGGTTTGGATCAAGTTATGGTGGGTTATTATCAGAAGTTGTTTACTGTGGACAATATCACTCAGGAGCATTTGGATCCCATTCTTACATCCTTATCACTGGTAATCACTGATGATATGGTGCAATACCTTTTGGCAGATTATACTGAAGAGGAGATCAATGGGGCTCTCTTTCAGATGGGACCTCGTAAGGCACCGAGGCTGGATGGCATGCCTACTTTCTTTTACTAGAAGTATTTGGAGGTGGTGGGACCCGATGTGCTGGCTACTGTCCGAGATTTTCTTAGCACAAGTCAGCTCTCACAAATAGGTTGAAACTAATTATGAGCCAGATTATCGATCCCTGTCAAAGTGCTTTTGTTCCGGGACGTCTTATTACTGATAACAAGTTGATAGCGCATGAAGTTGCACATTATTTCTTGACAAAATGCAAGGTGATGCCCGACAGATGACGCTTAAGTTAGATGTAAGTAAGGCCTATGATAGAGTGAAATGGAGCTATTTGGAGGCTGTTATGATGAGGATGGGGTTCCTAGACCAATAATATCTATGATTATGGTATGTGTTCGAATGGTGAAGTATTCAGTACTGGTTAACAGTTCCCCGAGGGGTAGGATCACTCCCACCAGAGGGCTCCATTAGGGTGACCCGCTGACCCCCTCTCTTTTTCTATTGTGAACTTCAGGATTATCGGCTTACATTGGACGGGCCCATAATGCACGGGGATTGCACGGTATCAAGGTATGTGTACGGGTTCCAGAACTGCATCATCTCCTCTTTGCAGATGATAGTCTTCTTTATTCAGTGGCTTCAAGCCAAACATGCCATACAATCAAGGAGATATTACAAACCTATGAGAATGCATCGGGATATGCCATCAACTACAATAAGAGTAGTGTGTGCTTCAGCAGAAATTTTTTGTTAGGGGATTAGGAGGATTTGGCAGGCATCTTGTGTAAAGAGCTGGTACCATAGCATGAAAGGTATTTAGGGATGCCTACCAGAGTAGGCCTGAGCAAAAATAAGGGCTTTGCGTATATTAAAGATAAACTTCGGGACTAGTTGGCAGGATGGAAGGGTTCATTGTTGAGTGCAGCGGGGCGGAAGATTCCGCTAAAGGTCCTTGCACATATTTTGCCTAATTATGCCATGAACTATTAGTTGTTACCTAAGGAGTTTTGTGATGAGCTCTAGCAGATGTGCGTGAAATTTTATTGGGATGACAGGACAGATAAAATGAAGATTCACTAGTGCACTTGGGACCATATGTGTAAGCCGAAGAACCAAGGGGGTTTAGGATTTTGGAATATGTGTGCTTATAATTTGGCAATGTTGGCGAAGCAATTATGGCGCAAATTTGGATTCTTTGGTCACCCAGATTTATCAAGCCAGAAACTATGATTCGTGTTCGATTTGGGAGGCAACTACGATTGACACTCCTTCCTATACTTGGTGTAGCCTTTTAGCTGCTTGGCCTATTGTAGACAGAGGGTCTCGTTGGTTGGTGGGGGACGGCACCTCTATAGCGGTTTGGGAAGACAATTAGATATCCCGCGTGGGTCATTTTTGGCCTATTACATCATTGAGGAGCTCGTCACCTCTACGCTTTGTGTAACAGTTTATTCAGGAGGATAGGCCTTGGAATCTACGTCAGTTGAGTCGCTACCTGGACACGAAGGATGTGGAGATGATTCAGTGGATACCTCTTAGCCATCGACGGAGCCGTGATAAGCTAATTTGGCACTATACCAGCAAAGGTGTGTTCAAGGTTATTAGTGCTTATATAATTGTCAGAGATGAGTTCGTTCTGCCTAATCAGGCCGATTTAGTTCCACTGGCTCAATCTGATGCCTGAAAATCTTTATGGGGTCACCGGGCTGCCTCCGCAGCCAAGATGTGTGCGTGGAAAGTTATGAAAGGGTTCCTACCCATCAATACCAGGTTACGTTCCAGAATGGTGGATGTTCCTGCAGAGTGTTCTTTATACCAACATGCACCTGAAACAGAATTACATTTGTTCCTGGACTGCGGACATGTGGATCTTATGATGCACTTAATTATAGCTGGGGTAGGGGGGGCATGCTATATCTCTTTTCGAATGGTTACAAGATTGCAACATACATTTATCCTCGGAGAACATGGGTCGTTTGATTACTCTTATCTAGTTTATTTGGAAAGGACGAAATGATAAAGTGTTTAATGAGCTGGAGTTTAATAGCGAGACGATCAAGATAGAAAGCCAAGCTTGGCAGGAACATTTTCTATTCGTTAATCGACCTCTATAAAAATTGGGAAGGATACCAATGCGTTGGAAGGCTCCATCGGTTGGTCGTTATGGTATCAGTATGGATGGTGCTTTTGATAGGAATACACATCAGGGAGGGGTTGGTATAATAGTTCGTGACTAGATGGGCAATTCTATACTGGGGTATGGGCGACGGGTGATTGGCCACTACTCACGTTTGTCGGTTGAAATTGCAGCAGCATTTGATGCATGTCAAGTCAGCCTAGGTTATGGCTTTTCCCTGGTACATTTTAGTTCAGATTCCCTGATACTGGTTAAGATAGTGGAAGAGTTAGATACTTGTCCCTCCGACTTCACATGAGTGGTGGATGACGTTTGCACCCTCTTAGAACAAATGCCAAACTCAACACTAGATCATATTCCACATAAAGTGAATCATATCCCTCATTTGTTAGCAAAGTGGGCTCTATGTCAGTCTTTTCTTTTTAAGACTTTTCATACAGCTCCTCAGTTCTTGTTAGAGGCGCTTCAAAAATATTGTACTTGACTTCCCTGGAATAAAATTTTTGACTTCTCAAAAAAGAAAAATAGACACTAGCTTGATCAACGCGGGTGCCTATGATCCATGCATTTTACGTACGTACATTGTTCTCATTATTTTCCTATTTTTTAGAATAAATTACTCAAATTATAAGAATTATAGTCAAAAGAGACTCTCAGAGCAATCGAGCAAGCTAGGTAGTTCAGTCAAGACCTGAAAATTCTATAATGCTCTGGAGTACAAAAAATTCTCAAGTTTTGGAGCATTGAATAACTTCTGAAATCCCCACTTTTGGTGAAATGAAATGATCCAATGCTCTAAAATGGGGGAGTTTTAGTACTTCGAAGTACTATAGAACACCCATTCAGTCATGCATGGTCTTCTATAGGAGAACAAATCAAACTAATACTAACAAATAAGAACTAGGTCTCGGCCGCCATGCAACACTATGTCACAGCATCGAGATTGGCCAATCTTAGTGGCTTTTAGACGAGAAGGCCGGAAAGAAGGGTGGATCCACGACAAACATGTTGGATTGAAGACCTGAATCCTCCTTCTTAAGAGGTAGCTTCCTTTGTAGCACAACATATACTTTTTCACTCAATGCTACTGTTTCCGTTGGTCTGTACTTCCTCTTAGCTGTACAAAGTTCTTTGAAGAACTTTGCATATTGTGGAATTTTCTTGAGTGCTTCAAGCAAAGGGATGTTCACCTGGATCTTTCTGAAGATTTCCAATATGTCATTGGCCTTGTCCTTCTTCTTTTGCTTCTTCAACCTATTAGGAAAAGGAACGGGAACATCAATGGAAGATGGGGGTTTAGAAGATACCTGCTTGTTCTTTGAAGTGGTCTAAATATTTTCTTTAGGTGCATTCTTATTGTGCTGAGTTGAGGTTCCTGGAGTAGGCTTTGATGGGTCGAGAGATACCTCTCGATGGATCGAAGCTTTGTCTCAGGTTGCCTCTGCCTGGTCATCCTTCGATGGATCGAGGATTGAGCCTTGATGGATCAAATGAGCTTCTCGGGTTTGTCCAGGCTGATCCTTCGATGGATCGAATCTTTTGCCTTTGATGGATCGAAGGTGTGTCTCGAGTCTACTGAAGCTAGGTTGCTGGAAATTTCTGGATGAAGTGTCAAATACAATTTATTTTATTACCGGTCCTTCAACGTTTGTAACCCCTTTTTAAGCTCTGAAAGTGGCTCTAACACCTTTCCACTCCTCAACTCTATAGCATGCACATCACGCTCATTCTTTGGATCAGGTTCAGTCTTGGTGGGCAGTACTCCAAAGTTCTGTTAAGTCAAAATTTGTTGTACATGATTCATCTGACACTCAAGAAGCTCAATGGATTTCCCATGTTACTGATTTATGGTCTTAACTTCTTGTCTAAGAGTGCTTATGGCAGCATTAGTCCCCTCCAACACTTTCTTGTCATCAAAAATCATCTGCTGAAATAAATGTTTCTAGAATTAAAGTACTTGTTGATGCTTGAGGTGATGGAAGTTGTGGAGCTTGGTATTACTGCTGAGTTGCTTACCTCTGATCGAATTGTTGTCCACCCCCTTTAGGTTGTCTTTATGGATTAGGTAGAGGATTTAGAACATTGTTGCTCATTTAGCTTAGAAGTGGATGATCCATATTTCCTCCATAGTGATTGAATTGTCTTCCGGCAAAACTCACATCCGTTTCTTCTCCATCATCTGCCCTAAACTTTTGACAATCTTCCACCAGATGATCTGTAGCTGAACATAAAGTACATATTACCTGAGCCACAGTAATTGTCTTCTTCTTATCAACCTTCAGGGCACTGGCAATCAAGGCTATATCATTTTCCATAGAGCTCAACCTTTTCTCCATGGTTCCATCTATTGCAACTGCATTCAAGGATATTCTACTAACACCCATATATCTATCTCTTGACTGAAACTGCCTTGAATTCTCTGCTTGATTTTCCACAATTTCTTTAGCTTCAGCTCCAGTCAAATTCCACTAATTACCTCCACTAACTGAATCAAGTTTCAGCCTATTAAGTGAATTGAGTCTTTCATAGAAGAACTCCATCTGAGTGTTGAGGTCAAACTTGTGGTGGGGGCATTGTCGAAGTAAACCCTTGAATTAACTCCATGCTTTATGCAGCTCATCCCTATCCTTTTGCCGGAAACTACCGATTTGCTTCTTCAAGATCTTGATGCGAGATGCAGAATAGAACTCCTTCATAAATGCAGTACCCATCTTTTCCATGTGTCAATTAATTGAGAAGGCAATGAGTTGAACCATGTCTTTGCTTGCTCATTTAAAGAGAATGAGAATAGAATGAGCTTGACAGTATCTTCTTCCACATTTTGTGGCTTCTGAATTTTGCACAATGCTGCAAACTCATTAAGATGATCTTGAGGATCCTCACAGGGATTGTCTCTGAGGTGTGGCAAGTTTGAGATGAGAGATGGAGGTATTGCATAAGATCCCAAATTCTCTGGAAGCATAATTGGTGAGTCTACAACACTTGTACCCGGTATAAAAGATTCCTTAGGTTTTAGATTGTTGGCCATTAGTCGCGGTGATGGTGGCAGCGACGGAATATGCTCCTCCTCCTCAAATACAAACTCTGTATCTAAATATTGTTCGGCCTCAGAATTCTCACCACCACTGTTACTTGAGTTCACCAGTAGTCTATGTTGTTTACGGTTTTGTCTTATTGGTCTCTCAATCTCTCGGTCAAGTAATAATGGTTCAAAACTTGCAAAATTACGAGCACGCATACAAGAAGCTCATGCACACGGTAAATAAGGTAAGACTCAAAAGTAAAAAAAAATACTAAACAACAAAAAATTAAAAACAAAAGACACTACTAAGACCTAGAATTAAAACAATCCCCGGCGAGACGGCGCCAAAATTTGATAAGCGCAAAAAGCGGTCATTACTCGCAGATTATTGGTGAAACTAAGACTCAAGAATACATGAAACACAAAAAGATGCGAAAGCTAGAAACTTGGCAGACTCGACCATTGGACACAAACTAATTTATGAACAGTACTTACACTAACTCAAAAATCACGAAAATTTAACGCAAGACTCTAGACACAGTGCCAGAATATTACACAAAAAATGAGGGTATAAGAAATTGATTTAGTTACCTAAATAATTTGGCGAAGCTACAACTACAGCAGAAAAATATAAATTTCAGGAAAGTAAATTGTTGGAGAAATTCAATTAGAGATGAATGTTAGGAATCTCTCTCCATTGTAGACAACCTACGATTAACCCAAACCATTATAAATAACTACGGATAAATATTCCCTATCAAAAAGGGAGTGGTCATTCGTTCTAACTTGATCTCTAATCAACCGATTTATACATATGATGGTGTAAGCCTAGAAAACTAGAGTCATTACGTTTTAAGAATGTTTGATGAACAACAAAGCTTCAATGGTTGATTTGGAGGCAACCCTTACATCACTAAGAAATTACTTCACACAAGAGCCTGTTTTGTCTCTATTGAACATGCGATAATATGTTGGTTATGCACATACTCAAAATACTAGATTTTACAACATGCAACTCAGTTGGCCACTAAAAAAACACATAGTAGAAATCATCACTGAAATTATAGTGAAGTAAAACTCATCCAAATAGTTATTAAAATTACAAGAGGTTCAAAATCGAAAGCATGTATAGGGCAATTCGATCAGTCCCTAACGAGGGAAGTTTAGCTACTCATAGTTTTAAGAATACAATAAATATGATGAAGAAGAAAAATTTAAACCAAAACCCTAGAATTCTTGGAAGGATGGTTTCGATGGATCAAAGACTTGCGGCTGGGATTTCCTGGCTGCGGCGTTTCTCCTTCGTTTTGCTCCTCTTTCTTAAAAATTTAACCATCCTCTTTTGTTCTTCAAAAGATGTTTATATAGGTATGATGTTGACAAACTCCTCATCAACTTGGGGTTGAGTCATTGTCACACGGACTTTCCACATCATCATTCCTTATTTGAATAGAATTATTCTTTTATTACTTTTTTTTATATTTCTCTCCAATTAACCTGAATAAATAAAAATATATTTAATTACTAAAAATTAAAGTAATAAATTAAATATTTTTAGAATACTTAAGCACAAAAGAGTTACATATTACGTATATAGTTTTCATGCATGCATGTTCGTTAATTAATTATATACTTTAAATTAACATGCATCCTATGTTCCTAACTGAGGAAGTATCTGTGTGCATGCATGCTAGCTGGATGCCTTGATACAGAGGCATATGCACATAGCTACTAGCTAGTCTTATATGCGTGAGAATATTAATTCGTGAAAAGTTATTAAGCAATTCATAAGAGTAGGATGTTTGTTCATGAAGTTGGATGTTAGTGAACTAGCTAGCTAGTGAATATTGGACAAGGCCAAAAACATGAAGTTGAAGAGGATGTTTGTTCCTAAGAGTAGGGACATGACGTGACCATGGATTAATGTTTTGCAAGTGGAATGAGAAAATGAGCATAATCTAATCTCTTCTTTTGTCTAGGTCAGCACTTAGCAGGCTTTAATTTAGTTATGATAAGTTCACAAGGATTAGGCACCTATAGCCAGCATGGATATTGAGTAGGAATCCCACGATAAGTGAAAGTGGTAGTCAATCATTGTTATTTAGTCTCAAATAATGTGATAGAAACCAAATTGAATAATTAACCACTCCAAAAAACAACACCATATCCCGTACGTATTCGATTGATCTTCAGGACAAAAGGGCTAACGTGATAGTGATGCATAGAAACCCTGCAGCTTCGACCAAGCTTTTACCGAATAGATGCACAGAATGAAACAGCAACCGAAATTGACTAATCGATCTTTTCGTACGTACGTATTTTGTTTCTCGATTTTTAGCTATGCTAATTAAACTAGTTCTTTCGTTAAATCAAATTTCTTTGTAATCTATGAAGAGAGTGATAAGCTCAAACTTAGACAAGTCAACATCTCTATTTTTCTAAACATTAGAATATCATAGAGAAACTTAAACTCATTACACTCTTTTTTCTTATCTCTTTTCTCCTTTTTGCCCCTGACTCTTGTTAATTTTGTGGTTGCTCGCTCGTCCTTTATGTTTATTCACTATTTCTTGTTTCTTGTTTTTGTTTATCTGGATATTTTGAGTCCCAACCCAAACCAACTTCGTAAAAAAAAGAAGACTAAGAACACCAAATCGACCTGATATGCTGAGAATTATCGTTTAAAGAAAAGCAATTTATAATTTCTAGCCTAAATTTTCACTCTTTTTCTGCGCATCTTTTCTTCTGCAAGTTTTATGTTTCGTTAAAAAAAAATTAGTTTCCAGATCTAAGAAATCAAGACCGGAAGAGAAAAAGAAATTAAAGAACCTAAGAATTCATGGTTAAATCTTAGTTTACTTGTAGGAGATAGGGGAGTAAGGAAGTCTTCGTATCTATTTTTTTTTATTTTGCTGCAAATCCATGGAGATAGGAGGATTCAGATCTGCTTTTTTGTAATTGAAGTTAAAAAATAATATTCTGGCACATAACTTTGATTGGTCTTTCATCAAATGGCTCCAAGTTCATTCAACTGGGCTTTTATTGGAAAGTTTTAAGATATACGAATTGTTCGGGTTTTCCTGGGTTAAGTTTGGAGTCGTCCAATGTTTTCAAAGGCAAAAGCGCGAGACGAGGTATTTTTGGTTCGCCGAGGCGAGGCGTAAGCCTCAAGTCACAAAGGCGTAAATCTTTGATATATTAAAGAAGAATAAATATATAAATATATGATGGATTTTTAAAATTTATAAATATTCACAAATTAATAGATTATAGACAAATATTATTGAAAAACTTAATATAAGTGACTTCTCTTATAGCAATAAAATTAAATTTTTTATTCTCTGTAATTTTCGGTGTATGTCTTGTTTTAATTAGATACAGATTAGTACAGATAGAGATACAGAGAATCTCTGATTTATAGAGATAGTTATTATACACTACCAGCAAAAGTACTATAGCCGACGAAGTAAATTCGCCAGCATGTTCCCTAATTTCGTTGGTTAAGGTTATAGCCAACGAACCTTCATCCGCTAAGGTTATAGTCGACGACCTTCATCGGCTATAGTGACGTCGGCAAAAGATCGTCGGCTATAATTATAGCCGACAACTTTAGTGGTCATCGTCAATTATAGTTTAGACTATAGCCGACGAATTAAAATTGTCGGCTATAGTTCACTTTTATCGACGATATTTTCGTCGTTGAAACCTTCCTTGGTGGTCAAAAATTGACCATAATCAGACTATAGCTGACGAAAATATGGAAGCATGTCGTCGGCTATAGTCCCAGATCTGAAGAAAAAAAACTAGGGAATAGAAATCCAGATTTGAAATTCCTTCACCATCCATAACACTTCACCATCCAGATCCTTCACCAAACCATAATCACTTCACCAAACCATAATTTCACCAAATTATATTTCACAAAATTACAATATATTCACAAAATTCAAACCATCAATCACAATATTAGGTTTTTTTTTGCGGAGAGGGCAAGGTGGCTACGGCGGAGGTATGAGAGAGAGAGAGAGAGAGAGAGAGAGAGAGAGAGAGAGAGAGAGAGAGAGAGAGAGAGAGAGAGAGAGAGAGAATGTTGGGTTTTTAGAGAGGGGAGTGGCGGTCTGGGAATATAAACCAGATAATTATAGCCAACGATTTTATAATCTCGTCGGCTATAGTATACCCGAAGACAATACAGTATAGCTGACAATGTATAAAGTCATCGACTATAGTTATCACTATGGTCGACGATTTTTTTCAGCTAAAGTCGACGACTTTGTTTTTTTCGTCGGCTTAAATACTTTAGCCGACGATTCTTTTTGTGGTCTGCTAAAGTACAGTATAGCCGACGAAAAAATGTGTCATTTGCCTATTTTTTTAAAATTCGTCGGCTATAGTGTTTGTTCTGGTAGTGATAATAGATTGTATCAGCCTATATATAAGGTATTCTATCAATGAAAGAGTTATAGTTTCAGCTATTACATACTTTATGCTTCAACACGTTATCAGCACGCTCTGAGTTGATATCCAGCAATCATCATAGAGAAATAAAAAAAAAACAAATCCCATCCCCAAATTTGAGTTTGACCATTTCAATCTCATAGCCTATGCACGTGTACCAACTTTGACAGAAAATTGCGAGCAACTTAGGATGAACTAGAAGGCGATTTTCATATGCACAGAAATCTCCAGATGTCTAGTTTTCAGAACATCCTTCATATCGTAATTCAGATGTGTCTAGAGTAAATTATGGTCGATTTAGTGCACGAAGGTCAGTCTTCCTGAAAAGAAGAAAAAGAGAACAAAGAAAAATACCCTACCCTCCACCTGTGGGCATCCCTACCTTGACGGAATTCTTTCATTGGCGGAGCACATCGCTGAATTGTTGTGATTCTTTAAACTTTTTTGAACGTTTTCATACCGAGCATAACACCCTTGAGGTAAATTTTCTAAACCGTCAATCTCTAGATATTGGAATAAAACTTATTTTCTGCAAAACTCTAGATCTTAGGATTATGATTATTGCATATCTATGCCCTAGTTCCTATAGACTTATATCTATAGAATATAAGTGACGGTCTTGGGGGAGTCACGGTTTAGAAAGAAAAGAAAAGAAAAGAAAAGAAAAAGAAATCGATACTATGTGATGGTTCCTCACGGTTTCTAGGTGTGGTTTTGAGCCACCATTTATTGATAATCGATTTTTGTGACCAAACATCATTGATCACGGTTCTTATTCCGTAAACTTGATATTAGTGATCGTGATTTTTTGATTGGTAAGTTAATTACATTTCTTGTCTCTTTTGTAGATGACATCAATTGAGTCAGAACGGCTTGAATTTGATATTATTGATCCTCAAGGAGAAGAATACCATTTTTGGGTGTCAGATGTTGAGAACGTGCTTCTTGGTATACATCTGACGGATACAATCTAATCACCACCACCACCACCACCACCTGGTACTGAGCTACCAACTCTAGCTCGCAAAACTCAAGCTCTCATGTTTTTGAGGCAACATATGCATCCAGTTCTACAAAAAATAATATTTGTTAAAGAATAACCCCTACGATTTTGTGGGTGACTTTACAAGATAGATTCAATAATGTGCATAATGCACAACTTTAAGAACTGCAAGAAAGAGGGGATTCTATCCGGTTATTGGATTATCCAGATATTGATTCTTTCAATCAAGATATGTTAGAGCTACAATCGGAGTTGAATGTTTATGGCATTATAAAGACCGATCTGGCTACAATCGAGAAGTCTTTAAGCATATTTCCTACTTCCATGGACACACTTGCAAGTCAATATCACACAGATTATGAGCAAGGAAGACTAAATTCATTCAATGATCTCATAGATGTGTTGGCCAAGAAAGAGCATTATAGCGAGATTCTTCTCATCAATAATGCTCGGTCAGTCGGTACTAAAAAGATCCATGAGTCATACAAAAACCATGAATCACTGGTGGGAATGGACGTAAGGATCGGAGGAACGGTCGTTCTGAGCCTTACAATAATCATGGTGAAAGAGGAGGATAGGACAAATGTTGTGATAAAGGATATAGTCGGAACTTGACTTGGACTCACCAAGACAATAGCCATAAATCCAACAAGAATCATTCAAGTTCTAGGAATGGGAAAAATTCTTCAAATTTTTTCTTCAAATTCGCTCTTGTCATCGTGGTTCTACCAAGCACATGTAGAAACAATGTCGTACATCTAGGGATATTCGAAATGCCTACTAAAAATACACACAATACTTGGCACATGAGACTAACTTTATTTGAAGACTAAGAGATGGAAGATTACGGTAAAGCCAATCTTATATTAGCAGACAATACAAAAGCAAGTATGGAGACTGCGGTTTTTTTTGTAGTCTATGTTTTAGGCTCAAGTTTTTGCTATGTAATCAAGTTTAGCTCTATTTTGACTTGGTTTTAGTTGTGGTTTGTTTTTCTCTTGGTTTAGTCATGGTTTGAGACTTTGTTTTAAGTCATAATTTTTGGAATAAGACATCTATGATGTAATTTTTAAAGTTAGCGAGTAATGGAATTTTCTCTATTTTTTGGTATATAAAACTGTTGAGAATGTTATTTTTATACCAATTCAGTGTATGGTTCGATGTCTACATTAGCATATGGCATAATGAAACAATGATACGGTAAAAATGAGACACAAAAAAGAAGATGTCTTGATCTCAGAAAATTCTTCCACTTGTCGAATGCTCTGTTCTGGATCGATTTTTGCATTTTTCGACCAGTCGATTGCTTGCTTCTGTGTCGGTTTATGTCCCCTTTCAACCCGTCGAGAATATTATTCGACCCATTGAGGATAAATATCAAAAAATCGATATCGATTTGGATTTCTCTTCGACCCGTTGAAAGTATGCCTCTGAACAAACTTTCGACCCGTCAAAATCTTGGAAAATCAAAATTCTATTGAAAACAATTCGAACCTTGTTCATATTTGAAAACATTTGTGTCAACGGTTTTTACTTGGAATAATATTGTGAGAATGAAATAGAGTTGTGTGTCCAATCTTTATAGAATGCTGCCAACCGCGTAATCTGGAGAAGTTTATGAGGATTTGTAGTGTTTATATCTTACTAAGGTTAAGATCATTGAATCTAATGCAGTCACTTATATTACTATATGTGACTTGACCTTATATGAGATTTTTTATTATGATGATCAAGAGCAAATAAACATATGAGAATACCTAAATCCATCAGTTTAATTAGATGGGGAGGATGAGACTACTCCTCTCATTCATGGCTTGGTCTCCAAGACGAGTGCAACACAATCCCAGCAAAGTACCGCTGTGGCATCATGTATTATCCCACTAGATGTCCTTATGACAAAATTCAATGCACATCGCTCATTTTGCAAAGCTTATTTACGTCTATAATGTTGTTTACATGCATGACGGTCCTTTGTTATAGACACAACTTTCATTCCTTCACCGATTCCAAGAATATATATGTGGATCAATCAAACTAGTATGCGGACTGCTTATATATGGTTTTGATTACTGCATCGATGCATAGGTCACACGTCTCCGCAATTCACATGGTACGCTGCATTTGCAAAACTCCTAGCACATATTATTCAGCTTCGGGCTCACCACTCGAACAACCCAATCAAGTCAACTAGATTAGATAATGCAGGAGAGATTACATAAAAATATTTTGTTGATTATTGGATGTTGATTAAGATTGAAGTTGAACATCCCGATTCCCCATGTTCATTCATAAAACGGTTTAGCAGAGGCAGAAATCAAGCAGTTACTACTTGTGGCTAACACAATGGTAATGTATATTAATTTACCGGCTTTTACTTGGGGATATGCAAGTGGTATATGCAGCTATGCTTATTTGCTTGATACCCATAAACCGCCTACCATATAGTGTGTACCAGTTGATAACTGGATATGAGCCTGATATTTCACACCTATTCATCTCTAGTTGTGTGGTACACGTGCTTACTATTCTTCCACTGCGTATAAAAATAGGTCCTCAACTACGATTATACATTTATGTTGGTTATGATACTTCAACGAATGTCTGCTATTTAGAACCTTTGACAGGAGATCTCTTTACTTCTAGTTTTTGCAGATAGTCACTGTAATGAGACATACTTCTCTTCATTAAGGGGGGATATGAATGATTCCATTCTGATTAAACGTCGGAAATTGACGTAGTATGTCTCCACTATGTCTCATCATGATTTCCGCACATCTCAGTGTGAGATTGAAGTGCAATGTATTCTTGATATTTAGAAAATAACATATTCAATGCCTGACTTCTTTACTGATATCATGGAAGTGACGAGATCGGTTATATATGCTACAAATCCTACAAGGTTAAAAGTCCCTGGCATTAGGCAAGTTAACGCAACACCTGGGCGAGGTAGTGTGTCTCTTACCCATAGTGGGGGTGTAGCATCGATCAAAATCCACTGATGAGTTGGCGGTAAAAAGCCAAGACATCAAGGTACAACCGTTCATCATCAACATATGAGATTGTTTCTGACTTCAATTGTGTCTAAAAATCGACATTGATAAACACTGGGGGACGCCCTATAGTCAATGACGATGTCAACAAACAAAGAAATCTCACCAAATTAAACAAATGCTAGCGGTATTATGGATGGTTCAACCAAGTTCGTTGATGATGCATTTACTTATTCTGTCGGTCAGGAATTGTCGACGATGAAGTGGAACATTACTCTATTGCGGATTATCAACGTTTAATGTGAAACAAATTAACAGATATGGAAAGTTTCAATCTAGGCTGAACTAGAGTCTCTTACAAATGACAAGTTTTCGGTTTGGTAGTGCTATGACCACCGAATGGTAAGCTAATTAGACATATATGAGTCTTTGTTAGAAAGCGTATTGAGAAGAATGAAGTCCTGCGGTATAAACCTAGACTTCTGGCGCAAAGATGTTCTCAATGCCCTAGTATTGATTATGAGGAGATGTGTTCTCTAGTCATGGACATGATTACTCTCCGTTACCTTATCAGTTGGGTAGTGTCCAAAAATACTGAGTATGCAGCTTATAGATATGGTTACAGTTTATCTCTATGAGGATTTTAATTTAAAGATATACATGAGAGTTTCGGTTGACATGGTTCTACCAAGTTCAAGTAAATCTAAACCATGGAGTGCTCATGTAATTAGATTGAGACTTTCACTATATAGATTGAAACTATTCAGTAGGATGTGCTATACACGTCTTAGTGATTACTTGATTGGGAAGGGATATAAGAATGAAAAGTTATGCCCATCGTGTTCGATAGATGAACGAGTTATTTGAGATAATAGACCTTGGTATGACTCGATTTTGTCTCAGTTTAGAGGTGGAACATCGAGTCGGTTGAATTCTTATTCACCAGTTTGCTTATGTCTAGATCAGGCAATGGACAAAGCACACCCTCTTAAGCACACAAATGGTTGTTTGCAGTCTGGAACCCAAAAGGATCCGTTTCATCAAAATGATGATGGTAAAGATCTTTTGGAGTGGAGATTCTATATCTTAGTGCAGTGAGAGCTTTGTTAAATATAACTTGGTGCACACGTCCAGACATTGCACTGTCGGTATGCGTCAACGCAAAGTCATTGTAATTGAGCATAGTATACGTTCTGGTACTTTAAGATAACCATTTACTTGGGCTTGTTCTTTTCTTACAAAGAAGACAGTAAGAAGCTTGAAATTCCTGGAAAATGGATGGTTGAATCACAACATACTGGTTCAGGGCTCTTCGACCCGTCGAGTAGATCTCTTAACCCATCAAAGGCTATGATAACCCGAAGGTGTCTTTTGACCCTTCAAAATCGGTACCTTAGATCGAATAGAACCATTCGTTTTACTCATCGAGTAACGACTTCGACCCGTCAAATTCCTTTCCTGCTACGAGCAGTTTTATTGCTACGACCCATCGAAGGCTGTGATAAGCCGAAGGTGTCTTTCGACCCGTCAAAACCGGTACCTTAGATTGAATAGAACCATTCGCTTGACTCATCGATTGAGGACTTCGACCCATCAAATTCCTCCTCTGCTACGAGCAGTTTTATTGCTGTCCTCTATTCCAAAATATCGCTTGATGTGTTGATCAGATTTACTGATGTTGGGTATCTCTCTTACCCATATAAAGGACGTTCCCATACAGATTATGTATTCACCAAGGAAACATGGTGATTTCTTGGAGAACAACAAAGTAAACCGTTGTTGCTACTTCCTTAAACTATTCTAAGATTAAAGCTTTGTATGAAGCAGTTGATGATTGTGTCTGGATTAGGACAGTAATACAAGATATTCAAGGGTCTAGTGGATTGACATATACTCTGACAGCGCTAACTTGCATCTTTGAGAATAATGCGATCTGCATTGAACAAAAGAAGTTGGGGTTACATTAAGGGTGTCATACTTAATTCATTTCGCCAAAGTACTCCTACAATCAGCAATAGCAGCGGTTATTAATTATCCATGTAAACCAAGTTGGTTCGGTGGATAATGCTACGGACTTGTTTACGAAGTCATTACCCAAATCTATATTTTTGAAACATGTGAGACTGTTACGACCCGGAACAATAATACGCGATAATCAAAACTTATGCGGTTAGTTGCTAATTAATTACGTTAATTGTCGATGATAATTAGTCTATTACCATCAGTAATTTTTGATGTTTTGTCTATATTTTATTGACTATATTTTTCAACAAATTTCTTTGGATAAATTCGTAGAGTTTATCGAAACGAATTCGTGGCCACGTCAAGTGTTGAAATCTGAGTTACGAGAAGAAAGTTATGGTCAGCGAAAATTTTACGAAAATATCAGAAAATGCATTATCATAAAATTGTGGCTATACATAGGTGTTTCCATTTTGGGAAATTGGGACATTTCCTTTTTTAAAAAAACTGGGGTTGACCCACGTTGACCACCTCTTTCGGCCCAATTTTTCGCCATGAGGTTCTCACTGGCAGTGAGTCTCTCGTCAGCCACCTCCGACTGTGATTTTGGTAACAAATCATCGAGTTCCATCTCCTCTTTCGATTTATGGTAGCATCTCCCGAAATCGTGATCGGTGGAGGACAAATCGAGGACGAGAAGGTGGAAGATTCGGGTTGATTTCGATGGTGACGGTGGTAGTTCACACGGCGGCGATCAAGCTCGTGACTATATGGATTTTGAAGCCAAGACGACCACGAGTCTATTAGGACGGGTCTCGGACCCTGCCATGGCCGAATGGTGACGAACGAAGGAAAAGAACTTCGGCGAGGGTTAGAAACTTCAACGGTTGATTTCATAATTTTTCGGTTTGATTTTGGTTTTGAGTTATACTATAATGTTGTTGGGCTGGTTGAGATGAAAATTTTTATGTGTAGGTTGCTCGTTTTGGTGCCGGTGGGATTCCGACCGCAGTTGAAGGTGGTGCGTGGTCCCACGCGCAAAGTGCACGGCAGATCTTTGGTTGAAATTTTCGGCAAAATTTTATGTCGTCCCACTTGTAATTTTGTGCCGAATGCAATGGTGAGGTTCTTGAATGGATCTAGACTTGATTAATTTAGACGTGTGTTTAATCGGATAATAATTAATTGATTTTACGATATTATTAACGGACAATCCGACTATCGATTTAAATTCGAGTCGTTTGATGTTTGAGATTTATGTTGCGACTCTAAAACTGATTTACGATGAAGTAATGAAATGATTTGAATTTGATAATTGATTAAGTTTGTATTTAGTCCAAAAAATACGTTATTTGAGAATGCGAGATTCTTAACATTATTGCTCGTCGGATACGAGCTTAGCTATTCATTATGAATATCGACGATTATATATTAATTATAATCATGGTTTCAGGATTACGAGCTAGCGGGCCGTGTCCGATTATTATTGCGCCGATTAGCAGGTTTCGGCTTTATGAATATCCCGACATTGTACAATAAGTGGACATTTATTTATTTTCACAGCTGCTGCGAGTTCATGTTTATGCAGATTTACAGTCTCTTGTATTTATTAGAGTCAAATTTAGAGGTATGTTTTTGATGGTTTTATTTAGTAGCATCGATGCCATAGCTATTCGGATGATCACCAGATACTCGGGTCAGATCGGGTTAGGACAAACACTCCGGATGATCCCATCACCTTGTATTTACAGTCATTCAGATGCTTCGGGTTAGGACAAACACCCTGAGCGCCCACCTCCATATTTTATTTAGTTTATTATTTTGAAATCACATGATTTCACAGAAATCAATGGAAAGACACAGATAGAATATTTTTCTGTTTTACACTCATTGTGAGTTTTTGTCCACTGTCGCTAAAGTTTTTATGTTTTTATCTGTCTTTCCCTAGGCTTTTTGGTTTTCCGTGCCCAGGTTGCAATGCTTCTCCTGGGTTGGATTTTGATCTCCAGAGGCTTTGAGTCCACCGGATTATCATACATTTCTGTAGGTTTCGGCCCACTAGCAGTGTATTTTCATATGTTTTATTCTACTCCTAGAAGTCGCTCTGAACACTAGTGCTGTAAATATATTTCATTGTTCGTAGTGAATTGATAGTATTCCCGGATTATAAGTTTTCAGTTCTTGTATTATTGTTCTAGCATTTTAATTAATTTACTTTCCGCACTTTATTGAGAAATCTGGATGAACACCAGTGATCCACGGTATTGTTTGATGGAAATCCGCAATGTGATTTTCTTGCAGGTTTCTGGTAGTCCACTTCGTAGAGGAAAGTAGGTCAAAAAATTTACAGAAATCTGTAGCTTAAGTCTTATCGTTAAAGCGTGATCCTAGATTACTAGCTAATCTAGGGTTGAATCCTTTTAGGGACGCATTAGTAAGCACAGGTTATCAAAACTCCATGACTGGGTTTACAGTCATGGGGAGTTACAATTCTGTAAACATTAGGGGGAGTCTACATCACATGTGTTAGTTGCGTTGTACTCTTTTTTTTTTCGACCAAACTTTTGTTTTACCCATGAGATTTTTGTTTGCTGGACAAGGTTTTTAGTGAGGAAATAGGTTATACATCATTCATTTGGCCTTGAACACAACAGAGAGTGTTTAAGGAGATTTATTCTCCATAACTTCCGATGTATGTCTTGTCCTAATTAGATACAGATTAGTATAGATAGAGATAAAGAGAATCCCTGATTTATAGGGACAATTATTGTAATAGATTGTATCAGCCTATATATAAGACATTCTATCAACGAAAGAGTTACAGTTTCAGTTATTGCATACTTTCTCCTTCAACAATTTTCTCTTAATATAAGTGACTTCTCACATATATTTGATAATTAAGTTCTTTCTTATAGTAATAAAATACCATAGCATCCCCACATTCTTTCCATCTCCCACTTCCCCACTTCTAGTCAAACACCCAGGCCAATACAGCAACACATCTAACCGTAATCGATAATAATCAAATGTCCAGATTTCCTTTATACTAACCCGCTCATCCCCAATTCTTTTTATGAAATCCAGCCTCTCGTACCAGTAAACCCTCATTGATAGAGAAGATTATGACGAACCCAGGAGATTTGATCAAAATATCATGAGAAAGAAGAACCCAGAACAAAAATTTGTCGTTTATTGGTGCCAGAAGCGCATGTCTCGCCGTAAAAAACAACGCTTTTGGTGACTTGCATCCTTTTGCACATGCCTCTGGGTGTTTTTCTCTTGTCTTGCTCTGAAACGCGCCCTAAAACGCATTTCCAAAACACTCTTTAAAACACTGGAGTCATCCCTTCATGGAAGGTAGCTCTCTCTGTGAAATGCAGAACGAGAAAGAAAGAGGGTAGAAGATGAAATTAAAAAAAAAATTACGTTTTACAAACTAAATAAAAAAATTCGGATAACCACATATCGAGTAAAGAACTATGTTTGAAACGACACATGTCTGAGTTTGGCAGAACTCACCCTAAGTTTGAGCGTATCACTCTCAAATTTGGATGAGAAATTATTAAGTGGTCCTGGACTACCACGTGACATGGTGATGTGATAGTCCAAACCAATACTATCACGACGCGTGTGTGAAAAGTGAGAAATCGAAAAAAATTGACTAATAATTCCTCATTTGGATAATTGGGACGGCGTATGATGCAAGGCAGATATACCATTCTTGGGCGAGCCACTTTCTGGATGTGGAAAAAGCCAATTTGATCATGGACATACGCGCCAAGGTCAGAAGCAGCAGACCTGGCCTGGTTTGGTACACGCTTCCACTCCTCTCGCTTTGAATTGAATCCGGTACGTGTCGATCGAACGAGAAATGTAGAGGACTGGATAATTGTGGTATGGATTCGTGAGAGGAACTTCTCTCTTGTTCATTCATAACCCTAGTTAAATTCATTACCCTAGTTAAATTGCTTGATCGAATTTCTTTGGTTCTCTACTTATAGATAATTCATAGTTTGTGCAAGAGAAATTCGTGACAGAAACTAGATCTAGCGCTAATCAACCATGCGTGCATATATAAGCCACCGGTCTATGATGAGCCATGCCAGAACTTAATATAACTCGTACAAATTAGAAATTAGAGTAACTCATTTAACTCATTAGAGCAATTTCATTTAACAGTTTCTTTATTCCATTCTTAAAATAGAGAAATTGATGAGAGAGAATAAATTATTCTCTAAATTTAAAGTAATCTGCAAAATTTTACAAAATGCGTCATTATTAATATTTCACAATTCACAATATAGAAAAAATAAAAATAGAATATTAAATTATTATATAAATAGAGAATATTTATTACATGTTCCAAAAAAATGAATAAAAGAATATTTCATTATTAAAATAAATAACAATGTAGGTGTAATAAATGTAAAAATCTTCAAAATAGAGAATTGCTGTTGGAGTTGGAACACAAATTTATCGGATATTTCGATTTTTGATTCCCTATTTTACAAAAATTATAGGGAAGCTGTTGGAGTTGTTCTTAATTTAGAAGATTCAAAAACTACATTAACCTATTACCTCATAGTCTTATACATTTATGTTGGTCAAGGTATTGAATTTATCTACTGACGAACCAAGTTCGAATCCCAGTACTCCTTATTAATAATTTCTCAAATAAAAAAATAGCTCATTAAGCATTGGAGTTCTTCCATGGCCAAAGTGTTGAACTTATCCACTGACGAGCCAATGTTTTAATCATAATATTCATCTGTTCATAAATTGAAAATTATTTGCGATCGGTAAAATTGAGATGTGCTCCGAGTTTTGGTCTCGACCTATGAAGCAAAAAATAAAAAATCCCCATTCCTCTTTCTAAAACCCTAGCCGTTCCGACTCCATTTCTCCTCCGATCTCAATCAATCTTAACCCAATTACCTTTCTGATTCCAGTTTCCTCTTCCCCATCTGATTATCTTCCCTTCCATATAATTGCATGTCGATTTCAGAATCAGGAGTTGTCACTGTCCCTTCTGACAAGGAGGAAACCGAGCCGCACCGATTGGTTGCGGTGTTCGAGGGTCGAACTTTCCCTCTTGGATGATGACGAGGATGAAGAATGGGTCTATACCGTTGTGCGTGTGTTCGCTCTTAAGCCTCTAGCACCGGAGAAGATGCAGCCATTCAAGATTCGAATGACTAGGCTTTAGTGCGATGCTCTTGGCTCCGATAAGATTGGTTTTACTCATGCGGCAGCCGATCAATTTGTGTGCAAATTCTAACCACCGTGCGATAGGCACAGGGCTGTTCAAAGCGGTCTGTGATTTTTTCAATCCACGACAGTGGTGGTTGAGAAGTTTGATGGGATGATAGATCTAATGGCGAACATGGGTAATGGAGCAGCCAGTTGTTGGATGCCTAACCGTGGGAGCTCTTCAGAAGAAATGGTGTCGTCAGATTGGTAACACCATCAGCGAATATATTGAGTTCGACCTGCATATGTTGCACCATCGTTCAGAGATGAAGATCTGAGTGGAGTTTGATTTCAGTTGGTCTTTGGTGGTAAGAAAATATTTTCGTTTATCTTATGCTTATTCTGTGGATGCTATATTGATGTATGAGAAGATTAAAGGTTTTTTCCTGATTGTAGATTCTTTGAGCATGGGCCGAAAGGTTTTGTGATTGATGGGGAGGAGGTGAATCTTGGAGGGGACAGTAGTGTGTCCTCCTACGACGGGGGCAGGTTCAGTTGGACAACGTGATTGGGTTAAGGCTGTCATTGCAGCTTATGGCCAACGTTGGGCATCTGGGATGATTCAAAGGGTGCCACGAGTACCACCAAGATTTAGTAATGGTGGAGGTTTAGGACAGAGGTTTTGGGGGCCATTTGGTGGAGGAGGTTCGTTAACATCTATGATGGGGTTGCTTCAAGCAGTGCACGATTATGGAAAAAGTGCATCCAGTGAGTGGCTAGCGGGAGGAGGTGACCTCACAGCCTCCACTATCGGCGTCAGTTGTGGAACAAGTTAGTGAGGAGGTGTTGATGGAGGAAGTCCTTGAAAGTGTTTTGGTGGATGTGACTTTTATTCAGGGTAATCCCACTAACTCAGCTATTCTTTTACAGGTGGAACCTTCGGGTTACATATCAATGTCAAAGGACCTTCTGGTCCAAAGGAGCAAGATGTGGAGCCATATGTGGTCGCATCGGAAGTGCCAGAATTTCATATTACGGGAACTACATGAGATATTGTTATGCAAGCACTATTACTGCAATGTCCGTTGGGGCTCCTAGGCCGGCATTTCGCATTCTTGAGCCACTAGTTCAGGTTTCTGAGCTGGCACACTCCCGATATTCTTGGGCCACCAACGAGAGCTACACGGACACTAGAGAAATAAGCTAGTCTTATGGAGAAACAGCTGAAGTTGCAAGTTACTACCCAATGCCATCTGGGATAAGGGTTCATGGACATTCTTTATTTGTGGAGAGGTCAACTAGTGCCTCCTTAGGTAAAGGGGGGCCGAAACGTGGTTAGGAAGAAAAGAAGAACATGCCTAAGCTAGGCCCTATTCATGGTGTAAGAAAGACAGAGTCACCTACTAATAAGCTAATGCTATTTTCGGTAAATACAGATGTAGTTCCTCGAAAGCAGACTCTCAATGTGGCCTTCCCCGTGTCCATGTTCAGCGAAGTTCTGTCCTCGCTTCTACCATCAGCAAGTGGCCGCTATGTCTGGTCGGTACCCTTTGTATGCAACCACCAGCTACCTTCTGATGGTCGACGTCCACTGCGCACTTGGTTGAAGGTCTAGAGGTAGGATTCCTTGGTGCTCTTTATGATCGACCCATGTGCGGTGGAGGTGAATGATGTCATAGATTTTCGACAGTTGTACTCAGGAGTTAGTATGTGGTTGTATTCGAGCGTAGACCACTATTGATAGAGGCAGCAATTAGCGTAACATGATGGTGATTGGTCAGCTTGGTCCTCCTTTGGCCGGCGTACAGGTGGCAATGAAGCAAAGGCGGAGTGTCTGATAGTTGCATAAATATGCAACTCTCTTGTGCTTAATGATTCTGAAATACTTCGTTTATTTATTGAGTTTATAGTAATCAATTATATATTCATTTTATTAAGTTATTTGGAGAAAAATACCAAAAAGAGCTTAAAGGAGGAGTTCTAGTGAAACAAGGAATGATGATGTGGATGGGCCAGTCAATTGATGAGTCAACCCTAATATGAAGAGAGACCCAATCTCATGCTTATATATACCTCACTTGAAGATGGCGTAGGGGTTGTTGAATTTCTAAGAGAGAAAAACACATATAAAACGAGTGTCGCTGCCAAAGTTCTTGTCATCCTATTTCAACCAGTCAAAATCTTTCTGCCAAGAATTCTAGGGTTTTTGGTTTACTCTTTATTTTTTATCATGTTTTGCTATTTTTTAAGTTTGACTATGAGCAGCTAAACTCTCCTAGTTAAAGGCTAATCAAAGTCCTAGACATCCTTACGATTTCAAACTCCTTGTGATATATTTAACTATGTGGATGAGTTTTACTTCACTATAATTCCATTGATGATTTGTACTATTTGTTTCTTTATTGGCCAACTTAGTTGCATGTTGTAGATTCTAGTGTCTTTAATGTGTAGATAATCACTATATTATTGCATGTTCTGTAGAGACAAAATAAGCTCTTGTGTGAAGTAATCCTGTAGTGACGTAAGGGTGACCACCATATCAACCTTTGAAGATTTGTTGTTCCTAAAACATTATTAGAACTTAATGACTATATTTTACTAGGCTTACATCACAATATGTATAAGTCATTCAATTATGGATCAAGTTAGAGCGGATGGCCATTCCTTCTTTCATGCCAAGTAAGAGAGTGTAATACTTAAATCGATGACTTAACCATACCTCGTGTGTGGGGAACATTCATCTATGGTTACTTAGCTTAGGTTGTGGTAATTGTAGGATGTCTAGGATGGTGAGAAGTTCCTAACATTCATCTCTATTTGATCTCATCTACATATTTACTTTTTTGCAATTTTAATTTCTCTACATTAGCTGTAGATTTGCCGATTTATATCGGTACACAAATCAACTCGAAAACCACCCAAAATTTGTGTGGTAGTCCATTACTGAGTCTAGTTTATTGTGTTAAATTTTAGTGTCAATTAGATTGGTATAAGTTAAGGTTGTAGTCTTGTGTATGTGTAGTGGTCGAGCCTGCCAGATTTCTGGCTTCTGCATTATTTGTGTCTCTTGTCTTTTTAAGTCTTAGTTTCATCAATACTTCACTGGTAATGACCCATATTTTTCATATACTACATTGATACTTACACATAGAGAATATGATTATTTTTGTTAGGTACTTTTGTTTCTATCAGTGTCATGGCTCGAGTTGCTGTTCACCTCTATCCTGAGGGGCATTAAAAGCTAGGCTCACCAGTTTTCATCCTAGGAAATCAAGCATGAGTTGATCCTTGGGTCGTAAGGTTCCAAGGCTCTATGTCTAGCCTTCTCATGGGATTTCCGGCAGTTGCTTCGGGTCACTTTTGAGACCACATCTAGGACCTTAGTGATTGGGTTTCGAATACTGAGGTGCTAGCTCTATTAGTATCTCACTAAATCTTTAGCTTTTTCTAGGTAAACATTACCTTGGTCTATCTATATTAGTATTATTCAAAGATCGTACGACATTGTTCCGATTACTTTTGTGTTCTGATTCTAGAATAATTGTTCGTGAACTAGTGTAGGTTTTTATGGGGAATTGAAACTCTAACCTCTTAACCTACGAGAGTAATATCAAGATGGTCAACCACTGCACTACCAGCAGTTGGTTACCCTAAGAAGCGTCTACTTTGTAACGTTGTTTGTTTTATTAATACTAGCATCTTGCACACACGTGATAACGTTGTTTATTAGTGCTTGCTTAGATACGTCAATGCAGTATATTGGTAGAGACTTAATACCTTATTACATTAGTAAAAACAAAGTAAAAAAATATGAATTTTTCCTATGCATACAACACCCTTTTTCTAGGCTACTAGACTTGTTGAGGGTACATGCACTTATAACTACCTTGATGGATCAATGGATTTTATGACATATTTTTCAATGAAGCAGATCATGCACATCATGTCTAGTAAATTCGAGAGTAAAATATCAACAGTCCCCAAAATGGATATAGCGATTGAAATATTGAGAAAATATCGATGCACACAAATGATCAAAAGAAATGACAGAAATTTTCAATGAAACTTAATGAGATGTTTTTTTTTGATCAATTACCTATCTTATATTTGATTAAAAAAATTGAACAATACAACTACTTATGAAATTGTTACGATTTGAATTCACTACAAAAATAACACTCTTAGACTGTGGGGGACAAAAAGGGATGTTCCAAATGTCCTCTTTCTCTCTCAGCCTTGCCCTGATGCACCCTTGTCCGCTCCTAGCTTAGACATCGCCGATCACAGGAAATAGGTCATGAATCAGAATAAGTATAGGTCCCACCACATTATTAGAAAGGGAGGTTCTAGTTACACCTCCAAATCTACTTAATACACCTCCATTCTTTTTTTCTAATTTTGTTGACTTTGTCAACTGATATAAAAAGACATAAAAGTACAACTATATTAACTTACAAACTTAAATACCACTAATTCTTGTGTTTTTGTTTTCACGTTCAAAACCCTAAACCTTCTTGGGTGTTTCATGGTTCAAAGTAGAAACCCTAAACTAAAGTTCTATGGAAGAAACTGAAGATGCATCAATGGAAGACTTGGAGAGAGTCTCTTGTTTGGCATACCGAGTCTTCAAATTCGACTCCCCATCTAAGTTAATAGTCTGAACATAAGCAACCCCAGTAGGGTCACTAGTAGATAGCAGTACCATATCACAAGGAATTCCCTCGTTGGCTTCGATCCTAATAATCTCTCCAACTCTCACATGCTTCCATTTCTTGGGCCTAAACTCCTTATCAACTAAAACCGAGGCTATACGATTGTTCTCAATGCGATCCGAGTGGTGCCTCCTATAGTCCTCATACGCATCTTTCACTGCAGTAACAAGCAGAACAAAAGCCAATGGCATAATGGAAACTCCGCGGCCGAAAACAGCGAGCTGGGGGAGCTGATTGAGGACGGCAATGACTAAGAAATAGAGATATGCTACTCTATGAAACTGTTCAAACAAATTCCTAGGCAAAAAAGTGAGCACCGAATACTTAGTAGTCCTAATAGAATTGCCAGAAAACTCGAACCTCTCGTAGTTGGTGCCTTGTACGTCGTTGATGTAAACCAACCTCACATCTTCGTCGTTCATTTCTCTCTGAGACGAAGAAGCACCACCAGCGGCAGCTTCCGAATCAGCTCGTCTGGAGCCATAACGTACAGACGAAGCACTTGGAAGAGAAGACGAAGAGTTGTCGATAATGATGGGCTGTGAGTTTTGGTTTTCCATGGCGACGAGTGAGTTGTGGGTATTGGGTGTTCTGGGAGACGGGATCAAAAGAGGCCGATTTGAGGTCATTGAAGAAGAAGATCAAGATGATGAGATCGCAATTGGGTAAACATGCATATGGTATTATTGGGTACTAGTGTATATACAAGCTGATTGATGATTGATGATGATAGAGAAAAGAAACAACTTTGATCAAATGAGCGAAGAAGAAGAAAACAGAAATGGAGAAAAGCAACATTGAGTTGAGGGCGAAGATTGCAAGAAATTGGGAGCCAAGTCGTACATGGATGGCGTCGGCGACGACGACCAACTACATATTAATAATAAAAACAAAAACCAAAATTCAATTCAATCGTGGTTGATCTGATAAGGAGTGGAAGTGGTAGTGTAAAAGCTTCATAAAGCCATCAATGGCAGGTTCGATAAAGGAATTCTACAACAAAGAGGAAGACGCCAGAGGGTGGTGTAACTGGCACTTGGATCGTAGGCAATCGATTACCAAAAATTAGTAAAAGGGTATTTTGGTAAAGAATGAAGAGGTGAACTTAGAAGTATAAGCATGTCAAAAAGTGAAGTGGAGGTGTACTTAGCATAGGAGGTGTATTAAGTAGATTTGGAGGTGTAACTAGAACCTCCCTATTAGAAATCGTTTCATGGATAACCCAAAGAATTCTTTTGAATGAGAGAGATAAATTTGGGAATAATTCTCTTTCTTTCTCATTCAACATGTATCCAATTCATGGTTCTGGTATTGCGGTTGCCTATGATTCATAACTTTCAAATTATAGTTCACTACCATTTGTGACTTCCTCCATTTCAAGTAAGTAAACGCCCTATAGACGTTCTATCTCCAATTTCAGTTGCTAAGTAAGCAATTAGGTACACATCATAATTCCCTTGAACACCCATTACTCCGTAATGTTCATAATTCAAAAATGAGTTTTATTTAGGGGTGGGCACGAATCCAGCAAATTTCGATCTCGTTCAGATCTCGCTCGGGACGGGGTGAAAAATAAAATTTTCACTATTCCGTCTCGTCCCCTTTTTTAGGGACGGGATCGGGTCTTGATTTTGAAATCCCGATTGACCCGTCCCATTCTACATAATATATTTTATCTATTTTATTATTTATTTTAATAAGGGTTGACATAATAAATTATCAAACCAATAGCATTATTCAACAAAAAAATAAAATTACCTTTTAACAATCAAAGTATTATACTTCTTGTAGTATCAAAGCAATTAAACATGAAATAAAATTGCTTGTAGTTTTACTTCTTCTAATTAACTATTAAGTAAAACGGTATTATTTTGTATAGTTGTAGGCTTTTAAGTCTTATCAAACTATACATATCTCATATTGAACTTGAAATTTAGTTCGTCTCATCTCATTCGAATTTTTGCGGTTTAATATTTTATTAAATGTTCATTTTAAATTGGACTCGTCCAGTCTCATCCCATCCCATTCCGTTCAGGTTTCGAGACAACCAAGAAGGACTTTTAAAATACCCAATCCCGTCCCGACCCATCTCGTTCGGGATAAGAATAAGGACGATCAAAAATAGACCCCATCCGTCCCATGCCCACCCTTAATTTTATAATAAAAACAGAGAATTTCTATTCATACTTCCTATTTTCTCAACACACATTTTTGCTTCCTTTTGGTTTAATTGTATTACCGTGATGGTGTACAGGACCATCATATTTAGGGAGGTAAAGTTTGAAAGTTGTATTGGTTGGTGTTCGTAGGAGGTCAACTCCTTATATATGGACTTGCTTATTTTGGAGGTGGCCGGAGTCCTCACTGCATCCCTCGATTGCTTGTATGGAAGTATGGAACTAGACAATTTTGATTCCTTTTGGTTGCCTCAAGGATTTGGACACCAGATGGATCGTTTTTAGACTGATTTGAAAATCTCTAAATCGATCGGTACGTGTTTTGAGAATTTGATCCGAAAAGAAAAAACCTATGACTCAGTTGATTTGAAAACCTATCACCGATGGTGTCGTTGCAATTAACCAGAAGGAAGCTAGCTACATGATGGAGTACTCTCTTCCATCGAAGAAAAGAGGAAGAGGAAGAGGAGGAAAAATTGGCATATGATATGCAGTACAGCCCAGAGGGATTGTGCTAAGTTTATGGTGAACCCAGTTCACCCGAAAACTATCATATGATATGGCTACATTTGGAAAAGAGTTTTTTTTTTCTTTATCTCAAAGGATAAAGATAGATTTAAATGATTTCAAAATAGTATTGGGTTTTGCCGCAAGAACGTTTGATATAGAACCTTCATGTCATGCGTTCGAACGCTGACAGCGTCAAAATGTATATACTGAATTATAAACGTGGCCAGATACTGTGTTGCAATGCACAGTTAGACCATTTTATATAGACCAAGAAATTTGTTCTGGGCCTAAAAAACCTTTGGATTACCCTTAACACCTCAAAAAAATAAGGCAAGTTTTATATCTAAATGAATAGGTAAAAAATTTCAAATAACCACCAAGACTTGACACACTCTAAACTTTAATCATCAAAATTTACATAATATCACAATAATTACTAAAATTTGACATTGTCATTCACATTAGTCACTCCTCAATGAAACTTACAAAAATGTATCTCCGTTAACTTTGGAGGATAATTTTATCTTTTCATATCTCTCTCTCCATGCAAACACCTTCACCTCTCTCAGACATTTCATCATACACCTTCCGAGCATCGATGGCTCTCCCATCTTTCTTGGGCATGCCGAGCAAACCATTACAAGCAAAAACATTCAGACCCAGAGAGACATGTGGACCGAGTTGCAAAAGCATCACATGATATGTGGACATTCTATCTATTTGGCTGGGGGCCGAGAACCTGTCCAGGCCAACCATTTGCTCTAAAAGATTCAAAAATGGCTCTGGCTATGATTCTTCAACGTTTCTCATTCGAGCTCTCAAGCTCCTGCACTCATGGTCCTGTTATGGGAATTAACATCCACTCTCAACATGGAGCTCCACTTATAGTCCACAAAATTTAATCTCTTAGTTGAAATCTTGCCAAATAAAGCTGTAATTCGAGGACTGGGGAGTCATGAAAATAAAAAGTACCCAAGGAAATATAGGAGTCTGAAGACCAATAGGGACTGGGGATAATGATGGGCAGTGGGACTTATCTCAGTTTTAAGTTGTCTGTGATTTGCACTCGAGCTTTTCCTGAGTCGTCCCTTTTATTCATAATTTTCCCCATTGTTTGATTTTAGTTACCATTTTCTAGTCAAAGCTAATCTGTTTGGTGCTTGCTTTTTTCTTACCTTGGTTTAACTGAAATGAGATCTACATTTGTCTTTCCTCCATCAGCTCATTCAACTGCTTTCTCAAATTGAGAATTTCTTGCTTGTACGATGATGACAAAATCAATGAGTTAGGATGAGAGAGAAAGAGATACATCAAAAGACAAAATTATTTATGAAAGTTAAAGAAATTATACGTTTTTAACGAATTTTATTGACAGAATGATCGGTGTGAATGGCAATAATAAAGTTTAACGATTATTGTGATATTACGAGAACTTTAGTGATCATTTGAGAATTTTTGTCAAATGCATATATCTAAATGAATATAATATTCGTATGAGTTTGCGTACGTACGGGAACTCCGCATGCCAATATACGCTCTACAGTCTTACACTACCACTGCACCCAGTGCCCGTGCCCTTATAAATATGCCAACACATCCGCCATACACAACCAAACCAAAGCACACTCCCAGTCAGTCTGAGATATAAAAATTTTCCTAGCAAGGTACTGAGAGAGAGAGAGAGAGAGAGAGAGAGAGAGAGAGAGATGGAAATGATGGCATCCAAGTTCAAGAGGGTTTGTGTGTTCTGTGGAAGTAGTCCTGGAAAGAAGAGCAGTTACAAGGATGCAGCTATCGAGCTTGGGCAAGAATTGGTACCTTCTGTTTTATGATTTGCTTTCTTAGCTCTTTGAACTCTTCAACGTACTTGAGGTTTTCCATTACACTAGTTATGTAATAGTAAGCAAGGTCAAAAGTTGGATTCCATTGTAGGTTTCTTGGCATTAGGGAGGGACATGGGTTTAGTTTAATTGGTTTTACTACGAGCTAAGAGAAACTAAGTTGAACTCATTTTATATATATATATATATATATATTATGTTAGCCTTTTCGACCATGTTCAACATCAATGCTCTGCTTCACTTATCTTGCTCTGTTTCCAGCATAAGAAATTCTCTCTGTTTCATTGCTCTCAACTAATGCAACTTCTTTTAGTTGGAAGAATTTCATTAACTGACTATCATGTTATCTGGTTTTGTTGCTAAAGGTTTCGAAGAATATCGATTTGGTTTATGGAGGAGGGAGTATTGGCTTGATGGGTTTGATTTCCCAAGCTGTTTATGATGGCGGAAGACACGTCATTGGGTATGAGCATCTCGATCAATTCCTCTTTGTTTTTCTTGCTTTTGCTTTATAATTTCATTGCAAGTGTTTTTAGTGGCTTTCCATTTGATACTAATTCTTGTCATGTTTTTGTCTCTAGAGTTATCCCCAAGACCCTAATGCCTAGAGAGGTATGTATGTTCTTCTGCAATAATACTTTGTTAGACATTTTTGTTCTTGCACAGGATGACGACGCTAGTGACTAAACAGAGGGCATTATCTACTTCATGCTCTTTAGATTTTTCTGAATGATTATTTCGACCCCAACTTTGTTATCTTAGAATTTCTAGGCTTCTCTTCTTGCATTTCTCTTTGAAATTTCTAGGCCCACTAATTTTGAGCTTCACATGTGGAACTTGTTGTAAAATTCATCTGACCACCTGGCCAATTTTGGGTCTTCGAAATTTGTTTGTGCTTCTTTACTTGCTTTATGCAAACTATCCAGTGATTAATGTATGTAAAATTGATATTATCGGTAATATTTTTCTGATATTTCGATTTTTTGGAGTTACCTGAAAAATTCTCAAATATATTCTTATATTTTTCGAAATTTCTCGATTTTTATCGATATTTCCGATATATCTCCGATATTTCCGATATTTCTCAAAATTTTCGTAAACTTTTCACATTTAACATTTTGTTTGGTAAATGTCCAATCTTCACATGCTCAATATCCAATCCACCATTCACGTGACATGTCCAATACATGCAGAATTACATGGGAGAACAATTATTTAATGATTATTCTTCACAATACACACATGATTATACACAGGAAAATAAAAAAAATAGTGTGAATTTCGAACCTCATAGGTTCCCTACGTAGTTTTGATGTATTTATATATTTGATTTTGTGATGTGTGATGTGTAATATATTGTACAAAAGACGTGTTTACCTAGCCTCCCATAAGTTTTAGCTATCAAAAATAAAAATAGAACTAATAAATTATATTTTAATAATTATCAGCACTTAACACGTACTAATTCATATAGTAATATAGCAAATTCATATGTCTTGATGTTTGATCAATATTTTCTTTTCACATAAAATAGATAATTGATCATGTAACAACCTTCAAAAGTTTCATTACAAATTTTAATGTGTTTTTATTAGTTTCTGTCATTTTAGTCAGAATTTTCACTGGATCAATTTTTCATCAATATTTTCGTCGATATATCCAAATTTGAGAACGTCGATATATTTTCAATATCCAATATTTTACTCCTTACTACTAGTAGACTAAAAATTATCTCAAAATTCTATGAGACCAAACAAAATATCGACTTCTTATGCCTCATATTGTTTTCTTTTTCCTCTATAGTTATTTTCATCTTTTTTCTGGTGGGGAGTTTGATCGAGCCCACCATTCTGAACTACTCATGAATCATCATAGCTTCTGTGCTGAAACACTATGAAAGCTCTCTATCTTTCAAAGTTGCTGTCTTTTCGACGTTATTTTATTTAGGACCAATATAATTTAGTGAGTTTATCAGATAACTGGAGAAACAGTGGGAGAAGTGAAAGCAGTAGCAGACATGCACTCAAGGAAGGCAGAGATGGCTAAGCACTCTGATGCCTTCATTGCCTTGCCAGGTTTGTTTAAAATTTCCATAATTACATGCATATCAAGAATGACATACCTGTAAAGTTTTTATAGTAGTTCCAATATCCAGACCGGCCCTTTTGATCTTGTATATCCTGGTAAATTATTGGTAACTGGGATATATGTAAAATGTTAAAGCTAGTTTAACACCACTAAATTTTGATTGTGGTTTAGCCTCTGATAGTGAAACTCGGGGGATCAAGCTCTTGCTTTCTGTGGTCACCTGTAAGGCTCTAATTGTACGTATATTATTTTATTCTGTATCAAAATCCCACTTCCATCCATTCCCTAAGACAAGAAAAACAAAGACAAAGTAGTAATGGACCAAATGGTCCTGAAAATTAAACCAGTGGTGACCACCTGCAGATGAGACCGGGCAGCGCAACAACACTGCCTGGCCTACTGTTACTTGTTATCCGTTTTCCTTTTTATTATTTTTCCGGTTCCAACACTGAAGATGAAACTACAATTTGTGTTTTCTTCTGTTATTGTCTGAAGGTGGATATGGGACACTTGAAGAGCTTCTTGAAGTAATAACATGGGCTCAGCTGGGGATCCATGATAAACCGGTAATGCATATTTTTAATCAACGATTAAAGATAAAAAATATATATAATCTTAAAGATAATCAAAGTGGTCAATGAAGTATTGAACTTTAATTATTTAGTTTGTTACATAATGTCATTCCTTGTTAAACAGGTGGGATTGTTGAATGTGGATGGGTACTACAAGTCCTTGCTGTCATTTATCGACACAGCTGTGGAAGAAGGTTTCATTGATCCAAATGCACGACACATAATCGTTTCTGCTCCTACTTCTAAGGAATTGGTCAAGAAAATGGAGGTAAATATTATAGAAGCTACTACCTCCACAAATCTGGACTTCAGTAGTTCAGTATACTCGGTTTTGAGTGTTGCATGCTAAATGAACTTGGATAGGGGACTGATGAAAACTTTGGTCATTCATTGTTATTTTTTTTTTATCTATGTAGGAATATGTCCCACGCCATGAAAGAGTTGCTTCAAAGCTAAGCTGGGAGAGTGAGCTTCTTGGCTACTCTCCAATGGGTGATATTTCAAGGTAAACAAAAAGCTAGCTGGGGGAGAAAGGAGAGTAATAGATGAACATCGCCCTTCATTGGTGAAAGGGAGGAAATTTTAGATGATTGAACAGAACCTTCTTGAAATGGGATCTCCATTACTGTATTTCTCGTTCTGCTAATTTAAGCTGAAACCAGAATGACCTCGATCAGCAAATTATGTAGCTTGATGAAGTAAAGTCTTCAATATGAGCTTGGCTTGGAGTTTTCTTGTTCTGGTTGAAACAGAACTAAGAATGAGATTCAAGTCACTCAACCTCGCGTGTGTTTTAATTTCATTTCATGAGAAGAATTGTATTTATTATAGAATTAAACTCTCCATTTCTGATATTATTAGTAAATCATCTGCTGAGGTCCTGAAGATGTTGATCGAGTTTCGCAACATTAAACTATTTCTGATTTGGCTGGCACTCGAGCATGTAGGTATCGTAATCCCGGATTATGATTGTTCGGTTGTTCCAGGCAAATATGAATACATATTCCTACTGTTCGAGTATCAATAGTTTGGAACTCTGGAAAATCGAATTCCATGTAGTACGTAACATACCTTACATACGTGTTATATAACCTTCGGTGCAGCTGTAATCTAAATTTGATTATGTTTGGAGTTTGGGCCTTCCAGTTTACGGTTTAGGTTGGATTTGGACCTTTATATGGGATCAGGTGGTGTGCTGTGTTGGTTTGAATTGTAACCCAAACAAGGACGGATCCAGCCCGGGTAGTAATTGGCCACGTAAAATTGTACCACAAGTAGTCCACCACGTCATGATTCAGTTCGCTAAGCTGCATAAGAGGCTTTTATCAATATTTCGATTCTCCATTCTCCCTTCTTACATTGTTAGTTTTAAAATTCTAGATCTGCCTCTGAATTCAAATTACGTTCCACATCTTTGGATGCAAGATTATGATGGTACGTAGTCTAGGCTAGCATGCATTAACAACAATCAACTTTCGTGAACTACCCCCTAGACTCTAGAGTACGGGTCATCATGGGCTGGGCCGACTTTGGCCTTAAATTTAAGGTTTAGAGTTAAGTTGGGCTGAGATTGGTCAAAAGTCAAACAGAACTAGTATGGCCGATGCCACAATTTGGAGGTCTTTACCCGCCCATTATGGCTAGGCCAATGAGGCTAAATAAGTCGGGCCAATATAGGCTTTAAATTGAAAAAAGAATAATATATAAAAAGGTTTGAGGTATTACAATTATTGATTTATGATATTTTTTTTTTGAAAATATGTTTGTAAGGAGAATAAAAGAAAAAATTATGAAGAAAATAAGAAAATATGATAATACCCAAATATTACATGGTTCTTTTAATAAAAGGGACAAAATGGGTTGAGTTAGGCTTGGCCTCTAGGCCTCAAAAAGGTCGGGTCGAAGGGTCGGCCGAGCTTCACTTACATGGCCCAAGTCTTATCCTAATTTTAATGAGAGTAGGCCCACTCGCCCTAACATGAGGTTGGGTTGGGCTTCGATTGCATGGGTCAGGCGGGCTAAAAAATATTTAAGGCCTACAAGGAAACTAATTATAAAATGTGTAATGAGTGCAAATAGTCAAAATGTGTTTGATGCGAAAAGTTTCCTTCCCGGGCCTCTATTGGAGGATCCGAGAGATGTGGCTCTTGTGATTCTCCCAATCCATGCCCACTTAGATATGAACTGAAAGAACCAACGAGTACTCATATAGATTTTGGTCTATATGAGCTTGATCCAAGCCTTTTAAGCCCATTGGGACTCAAGCATACTTAATTAGGTTCTTGCTATAGTTCTTAAGGAAACCAACCAATGGAGCCTAACTTTGTTAAAATCAAACTCTACTCATATTTATATGCTCATCTAACTCTAGGTGAGTAGCTTTTTCAACCAAACTTCAATTTTTAGATTCTCAATACCTACATCAACTTAGCTAATGTCAGTACAAGTACAAAGAACTCATTCAATGATCACAAGCATATAAACATCCCATCAACCCATAATAGATTCATCACCACCTATTCACTACACACATATACTAAAAACATGAACCATAACATAAATCAAACTATTGTTTAACACATCAAGTGGCTAGGGTTTGACCCCTACCCTTCCATAAAAGTATACTCATTATACATGCCTAGAAAAAAGTTTAGATACATGAATAGAGTAAACAAAGAGAATAAGTAACTAAGAAAATCCTCAAAGCTAGCCAAAGCCCCTTCAAACCCTCTTTTTGCTTCAAGTTCCACTTCTTTTGCTCTAATAGTCTCCAAACTTGTGAGAGGGTGAATACCAAACTAGCCAAGGTGGTGGAGATGGATGGGTGATTTAGATGGTAGTGGTAGTGGTGAGGGATTTGGTTTAGTAAGATGGTTGTGAAAAGAGATTTAAGAGGGATGGAAGAAAAGAAAGCTAGAGAGAGAATAGCTAAAGGTGAGAACTTGTGTGAATGAAAGAGTTGTTGGGAATGAAGTGGGTGGGTAGGAAGAGAAAAATTAAATCTGAAAATTGGCTAAGCTAAGGAGATATTTTCATATTTGAATTTTGAAATTAAAATGAGTAATGTGGTCCTAAGGTAAGTCACCCACCATGACATGTGTCATGTATGTGAGTTCATGTATGTGATTTGCCTCTAGCCCAAAATATCTATATGGATGACTTGTTGACTTGACTCAAGGTTGAATGTCGGAGTTGACCGTTGGTGACTAGAATCTTGGAATATTCCTACTAAGTTCCGGTGACCGATTTTTCGTCTTTTTTCCAAAGTTTCTTCATCTTCTCCTACGGCCTCAGAAACGTCCTCGCCTTCTTCGAAAAGCGCCTAATCATCGTCTTTTGGCCCATTTCCTGCCAAATCATGATTTCCTAACATCAACAGGAAACATCATGAGAATGGTGCTTTATTCATGAAAAACAAGCAATAAGCATGAAGTTAGGAGCATAATTAAAGCGTAATTATTGTCCTAACACTAGTCTATCTGCTTTAAAATAATGGAAAGACAACGCGACTAATGCGACACATCATTACAAATTGACTAGTTTTCCACCCATGCTATCGAACGACAAAAGGGTCGTCGGCACAACGTTTCATCCTGGCACTATGAGGGTTTGTCCATTTAATAGAACAACCCCTCACTAGAGCAGATAAGGTACTCAGAGTGCATACACGGACATCCCACTAAAGACGTCTGACTAGTCCAAGCCATATAGTGTAGGAACTTATTACTAATAGGCACAAAATCACCTAACAAAGATAATCATATTATCTATGCAAGTAGGATCTTTGACAAATCAAAATTGGACGGCTAGGACTTCTTGACAAAAACGCTTCTTCTCTTGTAGTGTTTCTCTTTCTGAAATTCAACAACCTTTGCTCTATCTTCTAATGAGGTTTATATAGGTATGAGATTGGGCCTCTCCTCATCATATTAAGGTTGATCACTTAATTGCTAGGCCCGTCCACATCATCCTTCCTTATTCCACTATAATTCTTCTTTTGAGCTCTTTTTTGTATTTTTCTTCAAATAATCTAGTAAAATAAAAACATAATTAATTACTGAAAACTAAACAAATAAATCAAGTATTTCAGAATAATTAATCACAAAAGAGTTACAAATTTATGTAACTATCAAAATACCTCACACTTAATTTTTGCTACTCCTCGAGCAAAATATTATACTAAGCCTCTAAAAAGACTAAACAACACACTAACTATAAGGCTCTAATGCCCTTGACATATTGTCTCAGCAATCTCTATAATCTTGCAACACCAAGATCACATGATATTTCAATGTAATATACAGAATTTAAAAGGTTAATGTCAATGCATGACAATCATGTAACACATAGAACACATACATAATCATAGTGCCTGTAAAACTCATTATGCAATAAACAAGTCAAGATTCAACCTTATATATATATGCTCTCATAAGTGTTTCACTCAAACTTTTTCTAAGCTATTCACTCAACTAAATTACTTGCCAAATTGACCGAACTATTTGCTCAACTCTAGTGACTTATCTTCACAGATCAAAGGCTGCCCATTTTAAGAATAAAAAAAAACTTTCAAAAGTTTTAATGGGGCTAGGCTCATAGGTTTATAGAATAAAAAAAATATGAAATTCAAGAATAAGTTTTAATACCTAGTAGAGCACTAATAATAACAGAGTTTTCTCAAACTTGCAACCATTAAAACATCTTCACCATTAAATTCTTTCAAATGTGTCACCATCAGAGACAAAGCTATATATATATATATTAGTATGAGCAGTGTCAAATGACACAGTTCAATCTTAATTACAGCTGCAAGTCATGCCAACATTTGGTTTTTCAAACTTCAATAATGAATCATGTATGAGGAATTGACACGGCTGAAATTAAGCAATTAAATGCCAAATGTCCAAATTTAATTAGTTAATTATTTAAGGAAAAAATTTAATTGTACTTAACATATAAATAAGTAAGAAAGTTATCCATTTGTTATTTTATTTTGATTCATATAAGAAATCAAATTCAGTTTTTCCTTGATAGTCGAATCAAATTCAGTCATGGAAATAGTTTCAGGCCTCTCTAACTATTAATTAGTAGATCTTCAATCTTTATTATATATAGACAACTATATATCTTTCTTATCAAAAATAATTATATTCAATTCTCGTATAATCATAGGTTGAAATTATAAAAAAATTATCGACAAATTATACAACAAAAGCAAAATAATCGATGAGTTGCCACATTCTCTAATTCATATTAAAAAAGATGTATTTGATTATGAGAGATTCATCGAGATAATTAAAAATATTTTTGAAATATTTAGTTTGAGTTGACTATAAGTATTAATTTACTAAAGAAATTATGTTAATTTCAATTTTAATTCTAACACGGCCGAATTACATTTTTTGCTACACCACTGGTCACAATTATGGTCAAATTTAATCTTGTTGAGCCTTTACTTCATTCTTTTCTTCTACAGCAACCCGAGGTATCAAGCTAGAATTCACAATTCCTTTTTTGTATGCCGATTTTTTTCCCAATACAACACAACTAGCTTGATACACCACACTTATTCCTTTGCATCATCTTCACAAAGTTTCACCTTGGCTTTCATGTAAATGTCTCATGTATAGCTCTACTAAGTTCAAGAACAAAGGTAGAAATATAATTATACTAAGGTTCAAGGTTAGAATTATGCATGTGATGACAAACAGGCTATCGTGTAGGCTCAAAATGGTTAACTAAGGGGTGCACATCTTGTGTACACAAAAATATAGGACACATGCTCTATATAGCAATGTTGGTAGATCCTAAATGCCTTTATCGCTTCCTCAGTCAAAACATATATTGACTATAAGCTTTGAAAAGCACAAGAGCATATCTAGTAATCTCTAGCGTCCATTAACTTAATCTGCAACAAGAAATTGGAACACAACAAAGAAAGCATGTATATCACATTTATGCTTAATCGCTAATAGCTTAAATGAATCTGAACAATGTCTAAGCATGCTCATAAATCTGTATGTTAACATATTTCGATCTATGCCCACTTCACATTCGCACATGTACCATATATCAAGATTAACAAAAAAAAACTCAAATCAGATAGTCAAATGTTTCACTCTTAGTCACAATTTTGGAGATACAATCACATCGTGGACTAGTTAAAGACTTCTAAGACTCATAACAAAAATAAAAGACTATTTTTGTGTTGTTTTTCTTGACACTATTTATTTATGTATTTTTTTTTTCATATAAGACACTAAAACACACAAGAAAACTAAGAAAAAACACAAAAATTCAACAATCACACGCATGTACCCTTCTCAACAGGTCGAGACAAAAACCCTGGATTGTTCTAGACCTATTTTCGACGGGTCGAAATTAGTTCGACTTATCAAACTAAGACTCTGAGAGAACCCTAGAATGAATCAAAAAATAAAAATTTATACGTAGACGCTAAGGATATGATATAATCCTCACCCTATACTTAAAATTTGTATTGTCCTCAATGTAAAACAAAACTAAAGAATGTAATACATCAAACAAGCATGGATTGGAATGGAAGTTAACACATCACAAAACACACTACATGGAGAAAAAGAAAAAAAGAAGGTTTAAGAAAGCAAATATGGTTTTCAAGCTTTCTCCATCAACATGGGTTGCCTCCCAAGCAGCATTAAGTTTTACGTCTTCAGCCAGACAGTACACACCAGATTTAATCCTCTGGTGAAGGATCTTGGAGAGGTAACTCTTCAACGTCTCCCACTTAAGAAGGCTCATAGAATGGTTTGAGCCTATATCCGTTCACTTTTAGCATATTCCTTGTCTTTGTGTTCCGTATTTCCACTGCATCATGAGCAAATACATTAATGGTGTATTTGCAAAGAGGTAGAATGAAAGGAATTTAATTAAATTTCAGGAATTTAGAATTTCATCTCCTAATTTTTTGTGTTTGGATAACTTTTTTTTAGAATTTTAAAATTCCTCTATTTTAAAAATGAGGGGAATTGAAAACTCAAATTCCTCCTTCAAATTCCCTAAAAAAGATGTGTCATTTTACAATTCCCTCGAATTCTTTTTAAAAGTTTGTAATTCTTGTCATTATTAAATGTCTTTATGAAAACATCCAAACGCAAGAATTCACAAATAATGTAATTTAAAATACTGAAATTTTAATTTTTGTCATTTATAAATTCCTATAAGAATTGAGAATTCTTCATCTAAACACATCCTAAGTAGAATAAAAAGGTCCACTCCACCTAGATCGAAGGCTACCTGGAAACAACCTTAGACGTGAATTGAATAGCAAAACTAGACTTTCCCTTAATATCATCTTATCATGAAACATCTCAATTTTCTCTTTGTAAATTCGACTAGACTAATAAGCATTGTTTCGGATTTAATCTAGCTCATTCAGCTGTAATTTCTCTATATGAACACCTGCAACATCAATATCAAAGTTAAACTGTTTAATATCCCAATATGCCTTGTGTTCAAGTTTCACCGGAAGATGACATCATTTTTCATAGACCATCCGATAAGGAGACATCCCTATCAGTACCTTGTATGGTGTTATGTATGTCTATAACGCCTCGTCTAAGCAGTGACTTCAATCTTTCCGGGTTAGTTTAGCAATCTTCTCTAGAATTTTCTTTATCTCTTTGTTGGGTACTTCTACTTGCCCATTTGTCTGAGGATGATAATTAAGGTGTTGCCATGTTATGATGAACATTAAATTTTATGAGAAAATCTGGAAAAGACTTGTTACAAAAGTGGGAACCTCCATCACTGATGATGTACCTGAGTGTGCCAAATCTAACAAACAGTGATTTCAAAAACTTCAAAACAACAGCAGCATCGTTAGTCCGAGTGGCCACTGCCTCCACCCACTTTGAAACATAATCAACTGCAAGTATAATGTAAACATTTAGCTGGAAGCTAGGAAAATGACTCGTAAAATCAATACCCCACATATAAAAAATCTCAAAAACTAAAATTGGGTGTTGAGGCATCTGATCTGTAGGACCTAAGTTACCTGTAAGCTGATATCTAGCACATGATTTATGGAACTCATGAGCATCTTTGAACAAAGTTAGCCAAGCGACTCTCAAGAACCTTCATTGTAGTCTTCTTTCCAGCAAAGTGACCTCCCATTACATGTGAGTGACAAAAAGATATAATAGAATGAAACTCAGTTTTAGGAACGTACCTTCTTGTCAACAAATCTTGACAATGTTTCTATAGATAAGGCCCATTCCACATGTAATGCTTAGATGTCTTCACCAAATTATCCTTTTGAGCTCTACTATAGTCACGTAATATTATTTATCACATAAGATAGTTAACAATATCTGCACACCAAGACTCAAAAGCTGCAAGAGCAAAAAGTTGCTCACCTGGGAAGCTATCACGTAGAAGTAAAGCATCATCCTCTGTGTTGGATCCATGAGTGACCCTGCTCAAGTGATTTACCACTACATTCTCAGTGTCTTTCTTGTCTTTGATCTCAATATCAAACTCTTATAGTAGTGGCATCCATCGAATCAGTCTGGGCTTTGCATCCTACTTAGTTATCAAATATCTCAAAGTAGCACGGTCAGAGAAAATAATCACTTTAGTTCCTAAAAAGTAAAACATAAACTTCTCTAAAGTAAAGAAAACAACTAAAAGTTCATTCTCAATAGTTGAATAATTCACTGTGCACCAATTAAAGTCCTGGAAGCATAATAGATGATATGGGGCAACTTATCTGAACGTTGACCCAAAACAGCACCAATCGTATAACCAGAGGCATCACACATCAATCCAAAAGGTAAACTCCAACCAGGTGCTTGTATGATGGGTGCGGTTGTCAAAAGCTCCTTGAGCTTGTTGAATGCCTTCAAGCACTCATCGGTAAAGTCGAAAGCTATATCTTTCTAGAGCAGTGCACACAATGGTCTGGCTATCTTGAAAAAGTCTTTGATAAACCTATGATAAATTTCTACATGTCCAAGAAAATATATAAACTCCTTCACAGATGAAGGATGAGGTAAAATACGCACAATATCAACTTTAGCCTTGTCAACTTCAATTCTCTTACCAGATATCACATGTCCCAAAGTTATACCGCTACAACAACAACAAAAAATATATTTTGCGATGACAAGATGTCGTTGCAAAAGATGTAAATGTCATAGGAAGTACTCTTTGCGATAGAAAAATGAGTATTTGTGATGGCAATGCTTCTGTCGCAATTGGTGGCGACGCAATTGCTAATAACGACGGTTTTTGCAGTTGTCTGAATCTATTGCGATGAATTTTTTTTACCGTCGCCATTGTTTTTCTTTTGCAACGGCAGATTACTACATTGAACGCCATTGTAAAATTCACTCCTCGTAGTGCAATTATTATTTTTTGCATTGACAGCTTTTTCGTCGCAAAATGAGTTTCCGCAAAAAAAAAAAAAACATTAGCTCCATTTCTTTGCAACGACAACTAAACCATCGCAAAGAAATGGAGAAAAATTGATCAAATGTGCAAATGTGCAAATCTGCTAATATATCATAATCCATTGCTATCATCCATAAAAGAGAGCTAGCTAGTTGCCCTGTGCTACAATTCCTGGAACTTGCTAAAGGGAAAACATGTCAAAGTCTTTCAACAGCCTTAATTGATTTCTGCCCTGCAATCTACATAACCAAGACAACTTTGGGAGAGAGATACTGCAAATTGCAAAATTGCAATTAAGATAGAAGAGAGAATCAATATTGCACTACTATAAGACACAATGTAAGTAAGACACATCAACCAACTTATACAAAGAGCTACCATTTGATCCTAAATTGCCATTAGACCAACATGCCTGCTTTCCAAAATCCTTTTGTCTATGGCTGCTTTAATGGAATTCATCTGAAAATGAAAACCAGTATAAGATGATCAAGGAGGAACAATAGCCATAATCTACTTGGCAAGCCAGATATTTAGATATTTTTCTATGTCAAACTATGTGAAAGAAGCTGACCTGGCCAAGTCTAAGTTCACTGTGCAATGATAAAATAAAGAAATGGTGCTACAATTAAGCAAAGTTGTGTTGGCTTCATATTGTTTATCAAAAACCCCCACAACCCAAAAGAGAGCAGAGAGATTGACTAATAACAGATAAAGAGCAAATTATACATTGCACACTTAACTGAGTACGATGCCAAAGTTGGGGCACTCTTGTGTCCATTGCAGCATGCTTGTCAAATTTGTAATTACTAACTAATAGACATAATAATGTAAATACCTACTTGAACTTTTTGATGCAAAGCAAGGAGAATGGCAGTTTAAACAAACAATATGCCAATCAACTAATAACATAAATATGGTTGATTAAAGGTCTTTTCAATTTAAAAAAGATCAAACTCGTATATAAGATACCACATTTATAATCAGGTAAGAATTGGTAAACAAAGTATTCAGAAAGTTTAAACATAAAGCCTACTTATCTGGGTAGTCCAACTCCCTAAAAGTTAAAAGAGGTAGTATGACTTACCTGGGTAGTTTTATCATGCACCTGATACTTTGCTAAAGAGGACCTTCTTTCCTCCTGCAAGTAATCCAAATTAAACAAGTAAGTCCCAACACTACTAAACAAGACACTTGCTCTAGTAAAAAGAGATACTAAAACTAACTCACCATGGACATAGCCTCATCATCCCAAACTAGATACACCTTACTGACGGTTGACTGAGGAGCTTTGTTTGCAATTACATGTAGTGGTCCTATTGATGGGCCACCAGTGCTTGGACCAGATGCATAAGAGTGAGTTATTCAAATTCCCACATGTACCAATGCAAAGGGCACATCAGACTTATGTGATTCATAAATTAGAAGAGAAAAAAAAAGAACAAAAACAATAGTGAGTCAATTATAAATGCTGTATTTTGAAAAGTTAATGTTGAAATTTGAGACTTGTGAGAAGACTAAGGAAGAAGGGGAACACAGCCAACAATTTCAGTATTAACTTGTGCATCCATGGAGCCTAGAGGGTTTGGCGGCATACTAGATGAAAGCATTGGTGCTGAAAATGAAGAAATTTGGTTTGGCATGTTATTCATACCAAGGGAACAATGGTTGTGATACATGAACAAGATGCATGGACGTAGGCATTCCAGGAATGACATGTGAAGGTTGAAGTGCAAATGATGTTGGTGGTGGTAGATGTGAATGCACAGGAAACAATGGCTGCTGACCATAACCCAATGTGGAAGGAGGAGGAATTGAGCCTAGTGGAGGTTGTGGATACCAAGGCTGGGGACGAGGTGTGTGCAACTTGCCAACTGTTATTAGGCAATGGGACTGAATAATTATATCTTATCAAACAAGAAACACAAATAGATTTTACCTTGTGAAGTAAGAAAGACTCCATCAACAATGGCTGTAATGTCCCCAGCAAAATGCAAAAAGATACTACATGCACACATAATTACTTCTGATATCAGTTCCAACAACCAACTTATATACACGAATGAATCCAATAAAGAATATAACTAGAACAGAATGTCATCCATATATCTCCAATTAATATCAATATCGACAACATTCACAAGCCGACAGGTTACAAACAAGGATTCACAAACCTCATATTAGCCAAAAAAAACCCGAAGATTTGTAAGTATCAATGCAGACACCATAGCACATACTAATTAAATTCAATAATAACCAACAAGCTGCTATGTTAAAAGAGTAGATCTTGGAATCAATTCATTTTTGTCTACATTAGTATAAAAACAAGTTACTTTCAAAATCTTTAGATGGAATTGATCTTGATTAAGAGGTATACATGAACTTAAAATGAAAACTTTCTATAACTGCCCACGTTCAAAAATTGTACTTCAACACTATATAGAATCAAACAAAGACAACTGTATTAGAAAAATCATACAGTTACAAAGACTACAGAACATAAGCAACACAAATAAGAGAAAAAACAAAAAGTACATGCATACTACAAGTAATACAAAGCTAAAAAAAAATAGCCTACAAAAATCTAACCAAGATTACTACATGAAAATTTGAAAGCAGAAGATGAAGTGAAAGCAGATTTTTGTATGAAAGAGATGATTGAGTTATCTATGCCGAGTTCTGAAGGAATTGTAGAGCCTAGGAGAGCGGTTAGAATAAGAAAAAGGGTTCTTAGAATCCATTCCCATTCCCTCCCCCCACAAACTGAATCTCAAACAGCAATATTTCTTTGTTGGATCGTGATGATGGTGAATGACTGGAATATATAATTTAGTAAACATAGATTAAAAGAAGATCTTTGTAATTTAGCAAACCTCCATTGCAAGTACCTCTTTGACCCAAACTCTTCCATCAAATTAACCATCCTCATTCCGCTTCTCTTCCAAAATTCTCATCTCCTCTCTTTTCCTCTTCTCCTTATGAGGATCCTCCATACCAATTTCCTTCTTGAGACCCCCTAATGTCAATTATACCACACATATTATACAGATCATACCACTCACTCGGCAAAGAGATCAACATTCAGCTTATTAATTTATACAGATAGTCTCAGGAAGATTTAACGAATTAACCACTACATATAAGATTCAATGACACAACACAGAAATCAAAGATGAAACTTGATATACAAAATCTAGCTCGTCGAATCAGTTCATAGATAATATATTGATGAAACATGTATAAGAGTAAATGATGTTGGATACCTGCTTGGCCTTGTAGTCAAGAAGCTCAGTGTCAGAGCTGATGATGCTTCAGTGGTGGTGAACAGATCTAGGGTTTTGCAGACAAGGAGAGAAAGAGAGATAGAGAGAGAGAGAGAGAGAGAGACAAAGATGAGAGAGAAGAGCATGCCACCGCTCACCCTGCGCGGTCCTTAAAGCCATGGTCGGTCATGGTGTAGTCGAATTGGCGAGGCTGTGATGAGCGGGGCCGAGGAGCTCGAGTTTTGACAATGAAAGACTTGAGTTTCAGAGACAAACAAAATTTACCAAAGCGTAAACCTAGCGACAACTTAGTCTAACTTATATCCCAAATCTATTTTAAGTTTACTTTTACTGTTCTTTTATATTATAACTTATCTTAAGGTTAAGTTTAGGGTTTAGACTTAAGGGTTTAATGTTTTTTATTTTTTTACATGGTTATATAGATATGATCATATGAACAACACCAAAAATATACATGAGGAATTTGGTCTCAAATTATTTATGATAGAGCGGTAAATCGCTTTTTAGTTTTAAGGGCAATATGACACCAATTTGACGAATGGATCGAGGTTGAGCTTAAGTCGGAAAGTTCTGGTTTTTTTTACTATGTTCTTAGATTAGTCCTATCATCTTGTCCAACGTTCACATTCACAAAATGAATACTATTTTGTGATTTAGTTTCATAAAGATTTATTTTCTCTATAACTAACAAAGAATATAGACATAAAAGGAATTTAAACAATCTGACAAACCAAAATGGTCTTATGAGAAATGAGTTCATGCACACGCGTCTACCTCGTAGTAAATAGGATTGTGCAAAAAGAATTAACCTCGCCAGAATTTATTTAGTGTCCGGTCAATGAGGTCAAATAATATTAAAATACTAAAATAACCTTTTTATGGAATTTGCCCATTCTCCCTATGGTGAGAGTAGTTAAATTGATATTTTTATAATTTTTTTACATGGTAAGATAGATATGAATCTCACGAGAATGCATATGTGGAACTTGGTTTCAAATTAGTTTTTTACATAGTAGCAAATAGAGTTTTACTCTAAATCACCTAAGGGTCACAACGGTTCAACACACCGATCGATGTCAAATTCAAGTGAAACGATTATAAGTTTTTAATGGCGTACTTAGAGTATTCTAATCATCCCATCCGACGGTCATTTTTGCGTAAAAAATTATTTGTCGACAAAAATAATTTTGCGACGGTGTTTCTTTTCCATCACAATTGATGAAACTTTTTGTGATGGCAAAAAGTACCGTTGCGATTGATGAAACTTTTGCGACAGCATAAATGTGCTATTGCAATTGATGAAATCTTTTGCGACCGTGTTTGTTTGCCGTCATGAAAGGTCTCCACATTCACGACGGTGAATTTACCGTCGCCATTGGTAGGAAAAAACATAGCAAATTGAATTTTTTACTGTAGTGTACCTCATTCTACCATAAAGTGACACTTTTTCCAATTTAAAATAAGGTTATTCTCAACACAACATTTCAAAACCATAGAT